>CM075674.1:66045000-66645000 GCA_037962975.1 Clitoria ternatea
TCACGAAACTTGATGCATAGGATCATCCATGGAGCAATTCATCTTGTTCTTAACTTGAGAGTTTTAACAATGCATCACCATGGTTGGTTAGTTTGTAATCTTGATGGGTTTTTGATGTTTTCAAGCTCAAGTGAAGAAAACATAGAGTGCACAAAACCCAATCCTAAACAATGCTGGGAGCCTAACTATTCTCTCAACTACAAGTGAATTGAGTGAACAACTATCCTTTTGACTCTTTCTTAGCGCGTGAGCCAAAAGAGAGAGAAGATTAAAACTTTATAGGGTTTTCTAGGACACACTATCCAAGATTTAATTCTTGAAGATATCTTCATAAAACATGATTCTTAGGATCATCCAAGGAGCAATTCATCTAGATCTTAACCTAAGAGTTTTAACGATGCATCCCCATGCTTGGTTAATTCATAATCTCGATGCGTTTTCAAAGTTTTCAAGATCAAGTACAGAAAAGGCAAAGTGAAGAAGACCCTATCCTAACAATGTTGGCAGCCTAACTATTCTCTCAACTATAAGTAAATTGAGCGAACAACCACGCTTTTGTCTCTTTCTTAGCTAGTGAGTACAAAAGAGAGAGAAGATTAAAAGTTTATAGGGTTTTCTAGGCCACATCATCCATCATGTGATTCTTGAAGATATCTTCACGAAACATGATGCATAGGATCATCCAAGAAGCAATTCATCTTGTTATGCATAGTCAGTTCGTAATCTCGATGGCTTTCAAAGTTTTCAAGCTCAAGTGAAGAAAATGCGGAGGGAACAAGACCCAATCCTAAACAATGCCGAGAGCCTAACTATTCTCTCAACTACAAGTCAATTAAGTGAACAATCATCTTTTTGACTCCTTCTTAGCTAGTGAGTCCAAAAGAGAGGGAAGATTGAGAGTTTGTGGGATTTTCTAGGACACACCATCCAAGATATGATTCTTAGAGATATCTTCAAGAAACTTAATGCTTAGGATCATCCATGGAGCAATTGATATAGTTTCTTACGATGATGCATCACCAAGCTAGGTCAGCTCGAAATCTTGATGGCTTTTTAAACGTTTTGAGCTCAAATGTATAAAAGCCAAAATGAACAAGACCTAATCTTAAATAATGTCGGGAGCCTAAGTATTCTCTCAACTACAAGTGAATTGAGTGATTAACCATCCTTTTGACTACTTCATAGCTAGTGAGTCCAAAAGAGAGAGAAGATTAAAAGTTTGTGGGGATTTCTAGGACACAATAGTCCATGATGTGATTCTTGATAATATCTTCACGAAACCTGATGCTTAGGATCATCCATGAAGGAATTCATCTAGTTCGTAACCTGAGAGTTCCGTCGATGCATCACCATGGTTGGTCAGTTTATAATCTCGATAGGTTTTCCAAGTTTTAAAGCTCAAGTGAAGAAAATGCAAAGTGAACAAGACCTAAGAGGCAATTCATCTAGTTCTTAGGATCATCCAAGAGGCAATTCATCTACTTCTAAACCTAAAAGTTTTAACGATGCATCACCATGTCGGGAGCCTAATTACTCTCTCAACTATAAAAGGCAAAGTGAAGAAGACCCAATCCTAAACAATGTCGGGAGCCTAACTATTCTCTTAACTATAAGTGAATTGAGTGAACAACCATCCTTTTGACTCTTTCTTAGCTAGTGAGTCCGAAAGAGAGAGAAGATTAAAGGTTTGTTGGGTTTTCTAGGACACATCATCCATCATGTGATTCTTGAAGATATCTTCATGAAACTTGATGCATTGGATCATCCAAGGAGTAATTCATCTACTTCTTAACTTGAGGTTTAGATGATGCATAACTATGCTTGTTCAATTTGTAATCTCGATGGGTTTTCGAAGTTTTCAAGCTTAAGTGAAGAAAATGTAGAGTGTATAAGACCTAATCCTATACAATGCTAAGAGCATAAATATTCTCTCAACTACAAATGAATTTAGTGAACAACCATCCTTTTGACTCTTTCTTAGCTGGTGTGTCCAAAAGAGAGAGAAGATTAAAAGTTTGTCAGGCTTTCTAGGACACATTATCCATCATGTGATTCTTGAAGATATCTGCACGAAACTTGATGCATAGGATCATCCAAGGAGTAATTCATCTAGTTCTTAACCTGAGAGTTTAGGCGATGCATCACCATGCTTGGTTAGTTCGTAATCTCGATGGGTTGTGAAGTTCTTAAGCTTAGGTGAAGAAAACATAGGGTGCATAAGACCCAATCCTAAACAATGTTGGAAGCCTAACTATTCTCTCAACTATAAGTGACTTGAGTGAACAACCATGCGTTTGAGTCTTTCTTAGCGAGTGAGTCCAAAAGTGAGAGAAGATTAAAACTTTATAGGGTTTTCTAGGACACATCATCCATCATGTGATTCTTGAAGATACCTTAATGAAACTTGATGCATAGGATCATCCAAGGAGCAATTCATCTTATTCTTAACCTAAGAGTTCAGACGATGCATCACTATGCTTGGTTAGTTCATAAATCTCAATGGTTTTCAAATATTTTAAGTTTAAGTGAAGAAAACGCAAAGTGAACAAGACCGAATCCTAAACATTGCCAGGAGCCTAACTATTCTCTTAACTACAAGTGAATTGAGTGAACAACCATCCTTTTGACTCTTTCTTAGCTAGTGAGTCCAAAAGAGAGAAAAGATTAAAAGTATATGGGGTTTTCTAGGACACACCATCCAAGATGTAATTCTTGAAGATATCTTTATAAAACATGATTCTTAGGATCATCCAAGGAGTAATTCATCTAGATCTTAACCTAAGAGTTTTAACGATGCATCACAAGGCTTGGTTAGTTTGTAATCTTAATGGGTTTTCAAAGTTTTCGAGCTCAAGTACATAAAAGGAAAAGTGAAGAAGACCCAATCCTATTAATGTTGGGAGCCTAACTATTCTCTTTACTATAAGTGAATTGAGTGAACAACTATCCTTTTGACTCTTTCTTAACTAGTAAGTGCAAAAAAGAGAGAAGATTAAAAGTTTGTGGATTTTCTAGGACACATGATGTATAAGATCATCCAAGGAGTAATTCATCTAGTTCTTAACCTAAGAGTTCATACAATGCATCACCGTGCTTGGTCAGTTCATAATATCGATGGGTTTTCAAAGTTTTCAAGCTCAAGTGAGGAAAACGTACAGTGCACAAGACCTAATCCTAAACAATGTCAGGAGCCTAACTATTTTCTCAACTACAAGTGAATTGAGTGAAAAACCATGCTTTTGACTCTTTCTTAGCAAGTGAGTCCAAAAGAGAGAGAAGATTAAAACTTTATGGGGTTTTTTAGGAAACATCATTCATCATGTGATTCTTGAAGATATCTTCACGAAACTTGATTCATAGGATCATCCAAGGAGTAATACATCTTGTTCTTAACCTCAGAGTTCAGATGATGCATCACCATGCTTGGTCAGTTCGTAATCTCGATGGGTTTTCGATGTTTTCAAGCTCAAGTGTTGAAAATGTAGAGTACATAAGACCCAATCTAATGAGGACACCCCTCACCAATCAGGGGCACTTCAAGGAATAGGAGGGCCAATGACAAGATCCAAGGCCAAGAAGACCAAAGCCACATTACAAAGGCTAATTCTCACACTCCAAGAAGAAATAACCAAGGAGCCAACGCAAGCCAAGCTTACCCATTTGATCATGTGGAAGGATGAATAGCGGAGGGCCTAGCATGAATGGTCTAGCTTTCAAGACTTGGGTAGTGTAGGGGTTGAATGACCTGTGTTCAAACCTTACCAAGACCCTTTTTTCTTTTAATTTTTATGTTATCCTTGATGTAATTTAAATTTTTCAGCATTTTCCCTTTTTGCTTAGTGGACATAGGCGGTTTGCTTTATGGTGGGTAGTGGGGCGGTTATGGCTTGGAACATGTTCAGCCAAGTTACACAAAACATCTCACGTAACATGGAATTGGCAGATTTGGAATTTTTATGAATTTTTTTTCTAGGTTTGAAAACTTAGATTGTGAGTGTGATGCTCATAGTCCTTGTGTGAATCAAGGAAGATTGGCTATGCATAGGTGTGAAGCTTTTGTATGAATGCTAATCAATTTATGGAGGTGTGATTCTTCCTTTGTGTTTTTCATTTTTCTTCTTGCATTTTCAGTTTTGTTTCAGCCTTAGTTTTCACGTGAGGGGATTGTTCAGAATCCTAAAAAAATTAACCCAATTTAATTCATCTTCCATGGTTGATCAAGTGTAAGTGCAGCCAATCTTTTCTTAAATTAACTCCATCTTAATCTGAACCTTGGGATCAAAATAACCAACTTCAGAATTTGAAATCATCAAGGAACAAGAACCCTAGATAAAAGGAGGAAGTTAAGCTAACCTAGATTTTCTAGGGATTGCATTTTCAAAATTAATTCTGCACCCTTGTTCTCTTTCCTAACGTGAAAAGCTCTGTCCTCCTAGTCCTGGACCGTGTTATTTTTTCTCCATTTGGCAGCCACCAATCAGTTTTTGTTCATCAAGAATTCAGCCCTTGCCGGTCCCTTCAAGATCCACATCATTTCACCAATCAGGGGCACTTCAAGGAATAGGAAGGCCAATGACAAGATCCAAGGCCAAGAAGACCAAAGCCACCTTACAAAGGCTAATTCTCACCCTCCTAGAAGACATAACCAAGGAGCCACAAAGGACATCCAAGCTTACTCATTTGATCATGTGGAAGGATGAACAGCAGATGGCCTAGCACAAATGGCCTAGCCTCAAGAATAGGGTAGTGTAGGACTTGAATGACCTGTGTTCAAATCCTACCTAGACCCATTTTTCTTTATTTCTTTTTCTTTTGTAATTTTTGGTTTTTGCAACTATATTTCAGCATTGTCCCACTAAGACTTAGTGGTGGGCGGTTAGCCTTGTTTTTAGGTAGTGGAGTAGTGTGTCTTTTGTCTTGTTTAGCCAAGTTATACAAAACTCAATGCAGGTGAGAAAAACGGACAGAAGTTGATTAATGAATTTTTCTAAGTTTTGTAAACTTAGTGGTGAGTGTGATGCTCTTGGTCCTTGTGTGAAGCAAGGTTGATTAGCCATGCACTAGTGTGACACTTGTGTATGAATGCTAGTCCATTATGGAGGTGTGATGCTGTCCATCTTTATCATTTTATTTTATGCGTTTTTGTTTTTATTCTACCCTTGTCTTTCCATTGAATTTTAAAAATATTTCTGAACTCTAAAAGAATTAAAACAAAAAAAATCAAGGAACCTTAGTTCAATTGCCAAGTTGCGTTAGTTGACATGTTATTGCGTTATCTTCCATTAAAGTGAGCAATTGAAAATCACGTGTGAATGAGTTAGCTTGAACCTTCAATCTTTCATGGAACCTAAATCCTAACAATCTTGGTCAAGTTGCAAATGAATTTCTGGTCCTTATAGCAACCATAACTTTCTCAATTCAATCTTCACTCTAGATTTCACCATTTACCTTGTATTGTGTACGTTTGGTGTGTCTTCTCCCTTTTTGTGGCAGCCGTTCAAATCATCTTGAAATTATCCCTTGCCGGTCGTCAACAAGATCCACATCATTTGGTATCAAAGCTCTTGGAGTCATGGGCTTGAAATTTCTTGGACAGCACCCAAAAAGGTATTTTGAATTCCATCATCTTCCATTGATCAATTCTGATTCTAAATGCCTAAAATTGACAATTAAGGTTGTGAAAAGAAAGGAAAATTGTCAAAAAAAAACCGTACCCTAAATGTTTGAATTTTGTATGTCTTTGTCTTTGTTTGTAGTCCAATTCTAGTACTGTTTGTGTGTCCTTTTTGGTGTCTTGTTTTTGTTGGCCTCTAGTGATAGGATCATATCTCTATTTGCCATTATTAGCATTTTGCATTAGGTAGAGCATTTGTGTGTGGGATGAACTGTACTTGTGACTCTCAAGGATTGAATAGCATCAAGAGTGGTAAAAGGCTAGAGTGAAAATTACATTACTAGAAAAAGCCAAAATTTGAGTGAAACACTTGAGAGAAATTATTTGTGAGGTCCAAACAGCAGTTGTTATAATTGTTTTTCACCTTGTATAAGTGATTTTAGTGATGGCAGAACAGGATGAACAAGGGGGACTTAATCCATTTCAAATGCAAGCTCTAACTCAACATCTTGAGGGGCTATTCCGACAAGCCACTGACGAAATACATGAGAGAATTGACCAGTTAGAGAATGAAAGGAGAAGTCCAAGGAGGCATGGAGGAAGGATGCCAAGACATGAAGAAGATAGAAGGACTAGGGAGCAGTGGAGCAATCCCCTTCAAGGGATAAAACTAAACATTCCTTCTTTTGCAGGCAAAAATGATCCGGAGGCATATTTGAGTTGGGAGCTTAAGTTAGAAAATGTATATGCTTGTGGAGAGTTTGAGGAGGAGCAAAAGGTAAGATTGGCAGCCGCTGAGTTCTCACACTATGCCTTGGTATGGTGGCATAAACTTCAGAGGGAGAGGCAAAGAGATGGAGAGCCACCAGTGAGTACTTGGGCAGACTTGAGGAGATTGATGAGGAAGAGGTATGTGCCTGCCTCCTATGAGAGAGATTTGAAGTTTAAACTTCAAAGACTCACTCAAGGGAGTCGGAGTGTGGAGGAGTACCACAAGGAGATGGAGATGCTGATGCTCCAAGCCAATCTAGAAGAGGATCCTGAGGTAACTATGGCTAGATTTTTAGCTGGTTTGTCTACTGATATTCGTGATGTTGTGGAGTTGCAGGAATTCATTGAGATGGATGACCTTGTGCATAAGGCCCTTCAAGTAGAAAGGCAACTAAAAAGGAAGGGAGCTACAAGGAGAATTGCCCCTACTCCCACATCTGGGTGGAAGGACAAAGCCAAGAGGGAGGGCTTTGGGGCAGCACCCTATTCGGCCAAGGCAGCAGGTAGCTCGGCCTTGGATGTTAAGGCCACTAAGGAGGCTGATCATAATGCTTCTAAGGGGAAGGAACCAATCCCTAAGAGGACTAGGGACATTACATGCTTCAAGTGCCAAGGTAAGGGGCATTATGCCTATGAATACCCTACAAAGAGGACAGTAGTGATAAGGAAGGATGGTGAATTGTCTAGTGAGTCTGATACACCTGAGGAGTATGAGAGTGAGGAGAGAGAGGGTGTAGAACCAGAAGTGAATGAGGGGGGATTGTTAATGGTTAGGAGGTTGTTAGGATCCCATATAGAACCCTTAGACCAAAGCCAAAGGGACAATATTTTCCACACTAGGTGCGCTGTACAGGGACAGCTTTGCATGGTGATTGTGGATAGTGGGAGTTGTGCTAATGTGGCTAGTACTAGGATGGTATCCAAGTTGAATCTCCCTACCAAACCCCACCCTAGACCTTATAGGTTACAGTGGCTAAGTGATGATGGAGAAATAAGGGTGAGGCAGCAGGTGGAGGTGCCTATAGTCATTGGAACTTATTCAGATGTGATCCTGTGTGATGTGGTGCCTATGGAGGCATGTCATTTGTTGTTGGGAAGGCCGTGGCAGCATGACCACAAGACTATCCATGATGGTTTCTCCAACAAAATATCATTCACCCATCAAGGAAAGAAGGTAGTACTTAAACCTTTAAGCCCACAGGAGGTGTGTTATGATCAGTTGAGATTGAGAGAGAAAATTATGAGAGAAAAAAAAGATCATGAGGTGAGGGATTAAGTGTGACCGAGAGCTTGAAAGAGGAGAAAGAGAGAAAAGAGAGTGAAGAAAAGAGGGAAAAAATAAAAGGAAGAGAAAAGAGTGAAAAAGAGAGGAAAAAGAATGCGTGAGAGATAGCAAAAGAAAGAGAAGTGAGGAAAGTATTGCTTACAAGGCAGCCACTCTACGTGTTGGTTTGCAAGCCTATTCTGAATACTAATCCCATTTGTTTTTCTTCTTTGCCTTCTCCTATTTCTTCTCTTTTGCAGGAATTCAAGGATGTTTTCCCTTCAGATCTACCCAGTGGGTTGCCACCATTGAGAGGGATAGAACATCAGGTGGATCTGATACCTGGAGCCACCATTCCAAACTGGCCAGCCTATAGGAGCAACCCTGAGGAGACCAAGGAAATACAAAGGCAAGTGGAAGCTCTCCTAGATAAAGGTTGGGTAAGAGACTCTATCTCTCCTTGTGCTGTTCCTGTGATTCTAGTCCCTAAGAAAGATGGAACTTGGCGCATGTGTAGTGACTGTAGGAGTGTGAATAACATTACCATTAAGTATAGGCATCCCATTCCTAGGCTTGATGATCTACTTGATGAATTGCATGGTGCAAAATTCTTTTCCAAAATTGATTTAAAAAGTGGATACAACCAAATTAGGATTAGAGAAGGTGATGAATGGAAAACTGCTTTTAAAACCAAATTTGGCTTGTATGAGTGGCTGGTTATGCCTTTTGGATTAACTAATGCACCAAGTACATTCATGAGGTTGATGAATCATGTTCTTAGAGAATTTATAGGACACTTTGTGGTAGTGTATTTTGATGACATACTGGTGTATAGTGCTGATTTAGAATTGCATGTGCATCATTTGCATTCTGTGTTGGCTACTTTGAGGCGTGAGCAATTATATGCTAATATTGAAAAATGCACATTTTTTCAAGATCATGTGGTGTTTCTAGGCTTTGTGGTGAGTTCTAAAGGGGTAGAGGTAGACCAAGAAAAAGTGAAGGCCATCCAAGAATGGCCAACACCAAAAACTGTGAGTGAAATTAGGAGCTTTCATGGTCTAGCTTGTTTTTATAGGCGTTTTGTGAGAGATTTTAGCACATTGGCAGCCCCATTAAATGAGTTGGTGAAGAAGAATGTAAGCTTTAAGTGGGGGGGAAAACAAGAGAGAGCTTTCCAAACCCTTAAGCAAAGACTAGTTAGTGCACCCATTCTAGCATTGCCTAATTTTTCCAAGTCTTTTGAAATAGAATGTGATGCTTCTGGCATAGGTATAGGGGCTGTTTTGCTTCAAGAGGGCCACCCTATAGCTTATTTTAGTGAAAAACTAAGTGGGGCCACCTTGAATTATTCCACCTATGACAAGGAACTCTATGCCTTAGTGAGAACCCTCAAAACATGGCAGCACTATCTTTTCCCTAAGGAGTTTGTTATCCATAGTGACCATGAGTCTCTTAAGTATCTTAGAGGTCAAGGTAAGCTTAATAAGAGACATGCCAAATGGGTTGAGTTCTTAGAACAATTCCCATATGTCATTAAGTATAAGAAAGGGAAGGGAAATGTAGTTGCTGATGCATTGTCTAGGAGATATGCATTGATTTCTATGGTTGAGACCAAACTGCTTGGGTTGGAAATTTAAAGGGGCTGTATGATGGTGATAATGAGTTCGGCCAGAAGTATAGGGAGTGTGAAAGGGTGCCTAAGGATGAGTATTATAGGTTTGAGGGGTTCTTGTTCAAAGAGAATAGGTTATGTGTTCCCCAATCTTCCATTAGAGAGCTTTTAGTGAGGGAAGCACATAGAGGGGGTTTGATGGGTCATTTTGGGGTGCATAAGACTTATGAGATCTTGCATGAGCATTTTTATTGGGTTAACATGAAAAAGGATGTAGCCAAACATTGTGAGGCATGCATTGAGTGTAAACAAGCTAAGTCTAAAGTGCTCCCACAAGGTTTGTACACTCCCCTCCCTGTTCCTGAACACCCTTGGGTAGATTTATCCATGGATTTTGTGCTTGGATTACCCAAGTCTAGTGCTGGCCGAGATGCTATATTGGTAGTGGTGGATAGGTTTTCTAAAATGGCTCACTTTATTCCATGCAAAAAAGTCAATGATGCTAGCCATGTAGCTGAATTAGTCTTTAGAGAAATCATTAGGATCCATGGCATGCCTAGAAGTATTGTGAGTGATAGGGACTCTAAGTTTCTGAGTCACTTCTGGAGGAGTTTGTGGGGTAGATTAGGAACTAAGTTATTGTTTTCTACTACTTGTCACCCCCAAACTGATGGTCAAACTGAGGTGGTCAATAGGACATTAGGTGCTATGCTTAGAGCAGTATTGAAGCAAAATTTGAAATGTTGGGAGGCTTGCCTACCCCATATTGAGTTTGCTTAAAACCGTGCTGTCCATTCCATAACTAATTGCTCTCCATTTGAGGTTGTGTATGGGTTTAATCCTTTATCTCCACTTGATTTATTACCTGTACCTAACATTTCTGTGTTTAAGCATTATGAAGGACAGGCTAAAGCAGATTTTGTGAGGAAGCTGCATGAGCAGGTTAAAGCCCAGATCATCAAGAAGAATGAGAGCTATGCTAAGCAAGCCAACAAAGGTAGGAGGAAGGTGATCTTCCAACCTGGAGATTGGGTGTGGGTACACATGAGAAAGGAGAGGTTTCCTGAACAAGGAAATCCAAGTTGCTTCCAAGAGGAGATGGTCCATTCCAAGTATTGGAGAGGATCAATGACAATGCCTACAAGATCCAAATACCAGGTGAGTATAATGTGTCTTCTACTTTTAATGTGGCTGATTTGTCCTTGTTTGATACAGGTGAAGAAGACCCAGATTTGAGGACAAATCCTGTTCAAGAGGGAGGGAATAATGAGGACACCCCTCACCAATCAGGGGCACTTCAAGGAATAGGAGGGCCAATAACAAGATCCAAGGCCAAGAAGACCAAAGCCACCTTACAAAGGCTAATTCTCACCCTCCTAGAAGACATAACCAAGGAGCCACAAAGGACATCCAAAGCTTACTCATTTGATCATGTGGAAGGATGAACAGTAGAGGGCCTAGCACAAATGGCCTAGCCTCAAGAATAGGGTAGTGTAGGACTTGAATGACCTGTGTTCAAATCCTACCTAGACCCATTTTTCTTTATTTCTTTTTCTTTTATAATTTTTGGTTTTTGCAACTATATTTCAGCATTGTCCCACTAAGACTTAGTGGTGGGCGGTTAGCCTTGTTTTTAGGTAGTGGAGTAGTGTGTCTTTTGTCTTGTTTAGCCAAGTTATACAAAACTGAATGCAGGTGAGGAAAGGAGGGCAAAAAAGTTGATTAATGAATTTTTCTAAGTTTTGTAAACTTAGTGGTGAGTGTGATGCTCTTGGTCCTTGTGTGAAGCAAGGTTGATTAGCCATGCACTAGTGTGACACTTGTGTATGAATGCTAGTCCATTATGGAGGTGTGATGCTGTCCATCTTTATCATTTTATTTCATGCATTTTTGTTTTTATTCTACCCTTGTCTTTCCATTGAATTTTAAAAAGATTTCTGAACTCTAAAAGAATTAAAACAAAAAAAATCAAGGAACCTTAGTTCAATTGCCAAGTTGCGTTAGTTGACATGTTATTGTGTTATCTTCCATTAAAGTGAGCAATTGAAAATCACGTGTGAATGAGTTAGCTTGAACCTTCAATCTTTCATGGAACCTAAATCCTAACAATGTTGGTCAAGTTGCAAATGAATTTCT
This sequence comes from Clitoria ternatea, assembly GCA_037962975.1. NCBI lineage: Eukaryota > Viridiplantae > Streptophyta > Magnoliopsida > Fabales > Fabaceae > Clitoria > Clitoria ternatea. The sequence continues at coordinate 66,056,401 of CM075674.1, forward strand.
GGTCCTTATAGCAACCATAACTTTCTCAATTCAATCTTCACTCTAGATTTCACCATTTACCTTGTATTGTGTACGTTTGGTGTGTCTTCTCCCTTTTTGTGGCAGCCGTTCAAATCATCTTGAAATTAGCCCTTGCCGGTCGTCAACAAGATCCACATCACAATCCTAAACAATGTCCAGAGCCTAACTATTCTCTCAACTACAAGTCAATTGAGTGAACAACCATTCTTTTGACTCTTTCTTAGCTAGTGAGTCTAAAAAAGTGAAAAGATTAAAAGTTTATGGGGTTTTCAAGGACACACTATCAAAGATGTAATTCTTGAAGATATCTTCATCAAACTTGATTCTTAGGATCATCCAAGGAGCATTTCATCTAGATCTTAACCTAAGAGTTTTAATGATGTATCACCATACTTGGTTAATTCGTAATCTCGATGGGTTTTCAAAGTTTACAAGCTCAAGTACATAAAAGACAAGGTGAAGAAGACCCAATGCTAACAATGTTTAGAGCCTAACTATTGTCTCAACTACTAGTGAATTGAGTGAACAACCATCCTTTTGACTCTTTCTTAGCTAGTGAGTACAAAAAAGAGAGAAAATTAAAAGTTTGTGGGGTTTTCTAGGACACATCATCCATCATGTGATTCTTGAAGATATCTTCATGAAACATGATGCATAGGATCATCTAAGGAGCAATTTATCTTGTTCTTAACCTGAGAGTTCAGACGATGAATCACCATGCGTGGTCACTTCGTAATCTCGATGGGTTTTTAAAGTTTTCAAGCTCAAGTGAAGAAAACGTAGAGTGCACAAGACCCAATCCTAAAGAATGCCAGGACCCTAACTATTCTCTCAACTACAAGTGAATTGAGTGAATAAGCATCCTTTTGACAATTTTTTAGCTATGGGTTTTCAAAGTTTTCAAGCTCAAGTACATTATAACATCCCAAATTTTAAAATATACAATTAATCAAGGAAATAAATGTTGAATAATTGAATGCGGATTATTTAATGTCCCAAAATATTGGAAATAATTAAATTAAGATTTCTTTTTCTACATCTTCTCCTTCTTTAAAAACCTGAAGAAAAACTTAGTGCCCTATTCCTCTCTTCAATTTCGTTTTCAAGAAGCAAGGAGGAGATAATGGATGCTTGAAGCTTCTCCTCTCTTCTCTTTTATTTTCGTCATCTTCATCCCCCCTTGTTTCCTATTTTCGTTTTTGGAGCAAGGTAAATTTCTTACCATTTTTCTTGTGTTTGGAACCTAGGGAATGGAAGGTTATGGCTTGGGAGAGTATTAAATGCATGTGGGTATTGAATGGAACTATTAAATATATGAACCCTAAGGTGGGGTGAAATAAATATGGACTTTTATGAGTATTAAATAGGGAACACAAAAATGGTGATGGAGGATGAAGGAAATTGATTTGTATTTATGAGATGGTTGGGTTTTTAATAAAACCCTAACTTATGAAATTGGGGAAAATATGTAATGTAGAAGGGGGTTGGCATTAAATGATGATAAGAATGTTATTAATGATGAGGTATTGCCATAAATGATGATTGGGGATGGTAGTTGGAAGCCATAAATGAAAAACCCACTTAAAATGAGTTGGATGTGAGATTGGTATATGTGGTAACTTAACTAATTAGGTTTTTGCCTTTGGTAATAATAAGTTTTGATTAAAAGGAGGGAATTCCCAAAGCCTAATTAGGCAAATGACTATAAATAGTTTCTACATGATGAGAATCATGTATATGTGTATATGTATATGTATTGAAAATGGTGCTTGAATAAATGATTGATGTGGTCCTATAATTGAATGGTGTAGGACTTGATACGAATTGTGAGGCGGGAACATCAAACCCGAAAGTCTACTTCTCTTGAGGTAGGAGAGGAGTGTATTTTCTAAATGCATGAAACATTGTATGTTGATAATGTATGTATTGATGCCATGTTACATGTTGCTCCTTGGATGGATGTAGTGCTTTATGTGTGTGATATGAAATAGAGATTGAATCTTGCAATGGTTGATTGTGAAATGGTATATATATATTTGATTATATAGGATTAATATCGTGATTGAGTACGAGTTGTACCCTCGATGAGAGGTTGAGATAATCCTTATGAGGTTAAGGCATGCATGAGCATTGTTGTATACATAGCATGGCATGCATAACATGATACTTGATAAGTGGTTGCGATCACTCAAGATTTAAGATATGAAGGTCTTGCGAGTTCCTGTGATATTGAGCCGGTGGTTACGATCACCTGGTGTTTTAAATGAAAGGCCCTCTGGGACCATTAAGATTGAATGCCTGTGGTTGCGATCACAAGGCGGGAGTACCCTTTACGAGGCGGGAAACCATTATGAATTGTTGAACGTGGTTGCGATCACGAGAAAGCACCTTGCGAGGCTGCAACCCTTGCGAGGCAGGAAACCAATGAGAATGAATGAATAATTATGGTGGTTGTGATCACCTGTTGAAATGAAATCGGATCCGTACATATGCATCTTTAAACACCAGCATGTGCATTAGCCATAGAAGTATGGCATTGAGTGATATCCCCAGGAGGAAGTTACCCATCCAAGAAGCAATTCATCTAGTTCTTAACCTAAAGTTCAGACGATGCATCACAACGCTTAGTTAGTTCGTAATCTCGATGGGTTTTTGAAGTTTTCAAGCTTAAGTGAAGAAAATGCAGAGTGCATAAGACCTAATCCTAAACAATGCCAGGAGCCTAACTATTCTCTCAACTACAAGTGAATTGAGTAAACAACCATCCTTTTGACTCTTTCTTAGCTAGTGAGTCCAAAAGAGAGAGAAGATTAAAAGTTGGTGGGGGTTTTCTAGCACACATCATCCATCATGTGATTCTTGAAGATATCTTCATGAAAGTTGATGCATAGGATCATCCAAAGAGCAATTCGTCTAGTTCTTAACCTGAGAGTTCAGACGATGCATCACCATGCTTGATCAGTTCGTAATCTTGATGGGTTTTTGAATTTTTCAAGCTCAAGTGAAGAAATATCAAAGTGAACAAGACCCAATCCTAAATATTTGCAGGAGGCTAACCATTCTCTCAACTACAAGTGAATTGAGTGAACAACCATCCTTTTGAATCTTTGTTAGCAACTAAGTCCAAAAGAGAGAGAAGATTAAAAGTTTATGGGGTTTTCTAGGACACACCATCCATGACGTGATTCTTGAAGATATCGTCATAAAACTTGATTCTTTGGATCACCCAAGGAGCAATTCATCTAGTTCTTAAGCTAAGAGTTTTAACAATGCATCACCATGCTTGGTTAGTTCGTAATCTTGATGAGTTTTTGAAGATTTCAAGCTCATGTACATAAAGGGCAAAGTGAAAAAGACCCAATGCTAAACATGTTAGCCAAGGCCTCGATACTCAAAAGGGGGTGAATTGAGTATTTCAAATTTTTACGTGGAATCCTTTTCAAAATAGTTCTTAGTACACAAATGATGCAATATAAAAGATGTAATAATTATGAAGCACATATCATACTAAAATATTTTAAGTTGAAGAGACAATATTCAAGAATTGATTTTGATAAACAAGGCAAGTTATTAGTTTAGGCAATTCTTGAAATACTTGGCATGCAATAATTAATTCCAATATAAATCTAACTTAACCAATTTCTAACAAATTAATTAAGCATAATTAATTTACCAAGTTATTAACAATAATATTCTACTTACTTATACAATAGTTAAATCCAACAATATTTAAGTCAATTAATTCAAGGATTTAATTTAAGTAATTTTACCAAACCAATTAGATATAAATATTTTAGCATGCAAATTAAATTCTGAATAATAAAGGAGTTTAAGGGAAGAGAGAATTTGCAAACCGATATAACGAGTTCCACCACCCCGGTGTACGTCTCGCCTTTAAGCAACCCACTTGAAGGATTTCCACTATTGAGAATTTGAGATTCTAAGCTTTGAGCAATTGTCTCCTAGTGTCCCACACTCAAGAACCCAATCCTCATAAGCAACGGGCAACCCACCCAATCTCATAATCTCTCAATACCCAATGGTTGAACCCCAACCTTTGTGACCACTCAACCTAGAGTGAATACCTTGGTGTTTTTGGTGTTTGGTTTACAATATTTTTCTCTATCACTTGAGTAGATATACAACTTGAAGCTCTCACAAAATAATAATAACTCTCAAAGAGAGGATATACAAATTTAAGCTCACTCAATATTTTTCTCTCTAACTCTTAACTAACTATTAAAGAGGAATTTGCAAATTAAGGGACCAAGAGAGAAATTACAACGTGAGGGAGGAAGAGATAATCAGAGGAAATGCTTCTCTGATGCTTAATGGTACATTTTGCAAGCTTGGTCTTTTCTTCTATTTATAGGCGTCCTTGGGCATGGAGTTTGCAATAAAAAAATTGTCTCCTGATACTTGCAAGTGGAGTAAAGGAGCGTCTATTCCCTTAGTGAATAATGGGCAATGCAGTTGTTAATTCGTAGTGCATTGATAATGCGATGCGTAGTTGTCTCTAACATTAGAGAACCAATTGCACTAGATGAATTGATTCATCTTCAATTTGAATGGATTCCCAGTGAGTATTTTCACCTTCTGAACTTAATGAATCGATTCCCTCGTGTATTCAACAGCCATGAATCGATTCCTCCACTTTGTGAATCGATTCCCCATGCTTATAAAAGGTAATGATTCGATTCTTCTTGCTTTGAATCGATTCCCTCGTGATTCTACCAGGCCTGAATCGATTCCTCAAGTTGTTCAAGAGGCATGAATCGATTCCTATACTTAGTGAATCGATTCCCTTGCTAGTTCTTCACCATGAATCAATTCCTTAAGCCTTTTATGTGCCTTGAATTGATTCCTCTAGTTATTTTGCAAATTCCAGCATCCATCATCGTGTGAATCGATTCATTTCACTATGCCTTGCATGATGAATCGATTCCTGCACCTGTTACATGAATTTTGTGCTTTGTTTATCCTTTTTTGATATATGATCAATCATGGTTCCATTCCTTTGATCCTTAGGCACTTTGATGATTATTTTTCCCTGTTTTAAATCTCTATAACTACCTTGAATCATTTCATTGGAATCCATCAATTTTCCATCATCAAACATAATTAATTTGTTCGTGATAGTTGATGTTTGATATTTGATTCTTCATTTGTTGTGTCATTATCAAAACCTACATCAACATATAAATACATTCTCCCCCTTTTTGATGATGACAACAAATGTTCATCTCTCAGGGTGTTAGTTTCATAATAGTTCATATACATGGCATAAATGACTCCCCTTTACACATATAATTTGATACCACTTGTTATGCATATGACACATAGTAATTGATACCAATTGTTAAAACAGCATAATGTATCATGCAAGATAATATCCCCCCCTTAATCATGCAGTAGATACCACAAAATGGTTCATCAAATTTTCAGAGAATCGTGGTAGTGTAAGCAAGCATAGTAAGCATAATAATATTTTCTCTTTTTAACAGCATGCTATTTTATCAAATTCTTTCATATTCTTCTCTTATTTTCTAATTGCAACATGACATCTCTTCCCCTTTATATCTTATCTCTCCCCCTTTATATCTTTTCACTAATCTCTCCCCCTTTGGCATCATCAAAAATAAAACAATAATCATAGTTGTAACACCCTTATTTTTTAATAATTAATTAACCCTGTTTAATAATTAATTATCCCAAACACAGAAAAATTTTTCACAAAGACCACCACTGGTCAGTTGGCATAAAAGAGAAGAGGAAGGCAAGAGAAAGTTAAGGAACACACACATGTATGACTACCTGTGGAAGGAATGGATTATGAACCAACTCCGCCCAGTTCAGCGAAGCACGACAACGCCTGGGCAAATTCCACCACAACATCCATTCGCTCAAGCAGGGTCCAACACCGCCGAGCGAGACATGATAATGCAACAACGGAAGAGGGAGGTAATTGGGCGGAGTTCCACATTAACATCTACTCGCTTCAGCGTGATCCCACACGCTTAGGCGAACCGTCCTAATCGCTCGGGCGAGGTATGACTCCGCCTAAGCGAGGCCATCACAAGCCTTCCCAAAACCGCACTCGCTGGAGCGAGTATCTTGCTCGCTGGAGTGAGGAGCCACACTCGGCTAAGTAGACGCTCGGTCCCAGAGTCATCCTTCACTCATTCATTCGGAAAATGACAGCTAACTCACTCGGATTTTAAATATCTTACACTCGGAATCCATTCCATTCTAACCCACTACACTAACTTCTTTCTCAGGAGAGGATCGCTCAGGGTTTTCACTCGGGAATACGAACTCTTCTTCACTCGGTTTTACTTATAATTTCCACTCGGTAATGACCGCTCTCATGATCACTCGGGGATTTTGCTCGTTTCTCACTCGGCGATATAGCCCTTTCGGCCCAAGCTCTCCTGCTAACTTAAACCTCCCTTTAAGAGTTTCATGGCTTCCTTCATACTAAGTCATACTATCCCTGCGCACCCAACAGAGCATGAATATGTATATGCTACTCAATCATCACACACAGAATGGAATAAACATGCAGCATGGTATACATGTAGCTATATATATATATATGTATATATAAGAGTGTATATTGATGTTTACAAACACGTTATTATACTCTTTCCGTCCCATAAGGATTCTGCTTGCTCAAAACACTAACATCAGACATGAGCCGGCCAAGGCCTAACTTAAAACATTTTATGCGACATGTACACAGTCATAAAGCCTCCATAGTGCATCAGCACTTCATCTGGCGTTCCAACTCTACCTCTGATCCTCATCCCGAGAGACATTCACTGAAAAATTGCCACTGCAGGGGTGAGCATCTTAAATTTTAAATGATAGATACCGATTCAGGTTACTTCACGTTCATACAGCAACATATACCCGTACATACACACAATCATACGTCAACTCAATAATATTAATGTAACATCCCCATTTTAATTATAAGCAACCGAATTAAATGAAAAGTCAACAAATTAACACTTCCCTTAACTTAATTAACTAGAAGGAATAGGGTGATTAACGTGGAGACAATATGGCATGGGCAGGATTATCTTTTCACATTTCCCCATCCCACCATCCTGTTCTCCGCGCGAGTATTTATACGGGTGATGGCCATGCTCTTCACGCGGAGAACCCCCCTGCGAACTTCCTTCTTCGTTCTTCTTTTCTCTTACTTTCTCTCTCTCTCTTTCTTTGCCCTCCAGTCCATTTCCTGCTCCCAGAGCCAAGGTGACGGTGCTGCAGTGGAGTGGAACTCCCCACACGGGAAGGGACGATCGCCAAGGAGGAGGCAGAAATACCCCTACATCACTCGCAGGAGACTGTAGCACTTCAGAGAAGGCGCCAAGTGAAGCAGCAAGGAAGAGAACCACCATTCAAGCAGAAAAAATCCCTCGGAGTTTCGTAATTGGTAGGGGGAGTATCTTCTATCTTAAATGCATGGGTTATGAACAGGTTCCGAGTGCTGATGCTTGCTATATCCGTGCTCTGATTGTGCGTTTTTTGTTGTGTTGCATGCGAGTGTGTACAGCCCAGTTGCATGACGAGTGAAAGATGAGTGTTGCATGTTAGCATCTTTCTTATAAATGCATGTGTTGATATGAATGCTTTAATGAACTTGTTTGCGTACAGGAAATGCCTGCTTTAACCAAGTTCTGACACTGTCCTACACCGATTGCATGTTATGTTGTGATGACTTGAAATGCTTGAGTGAACTTGTGATTTTCATAAGGATGCATGCGTTGTTTAAGGTTAAATGGTGCTGTAAACCGATTGCATGTCACACTTGATTGAACGAAAATGTTTATGGATGCTTGATATGGATTGATACCGATTGCATGGGACTCATACGTTACAATGGAATGATAATGGATTGCATGAAGGCTATATGTGTTAAACTGACATGCTGAATCCTGATGATGTGTATTACTGATTGCATGATATGTGTGCTTGAATAAGAGAATGCATGCGTGAAACGAATGTTGTGTGTCGAATCCGCGTGTGGCGCATGAGATGCGTTGTGCTGGGAGCACGTAGTGTGGGACACTACCTTCGGTCATCCAGCGTGAGACGCTGCAAAATCCTTGAGTGGGACTCAGGGTAGCCCTGAGTGGGACTCGGGCTGCCTGTGAACACCCCCGTTGGCGCTGAGAGCGTTGGTGTCACCTGTGGGCAAACGGTTGGGTACCCGTAAAACGGCCAAGCAGCTGGGAGCTGATTTGATAGCTGAGAGCTATGTATAAAAAGGCTGAGATGCCTACGTTGCAACGTCTGACCGATACACACGATGCGGAACCGAGTGAAACCTTATGTGCTTATTACTATTAATATTGTTACTACTGTTAATATTGTTACTACTGTTAATATTGTTACTGCTGTTAATGTTGTTTGGAATTGGCTAGGTATGCCGAGTGGTAAGTGAATGGATGAATGCGTAGGACTGAGTGAATGCTCCGTGTATGTGTTATTGACTGAAATTTGGTTATGCATTTGATATGGTGTATGAGGATAATGAATGTGTATGCCGAGTGATCCATTCCGTGTGTACGTGCCTTGGATGCTGAATGAAAACTGTTTCATGAATATATGTATATATGTATGCAAGCGTATCTGTGTCATTGAAAATGTTATGAGTACAGCCGAGTGAGGATTGGTGAATATCGAACGGTAAGAGTTATGTATATATGTCTTGGCTAATGGATGTTGCTCTGTTATAATTGTGTTTATACGTATATGTATTGTTGTATGATTGGGAGATAACCTGAGTCGGTATCTATCATTTAAAATCTAAGATGCTCACCCCTGCAGTGGCCATTTTTCAGTGAATGTCTCTCGAGATGAGGATCAGAAGCAGAGCTGGAACGCTGAGTGAAGTGTTGATGCATTAGGAAGGCTTAATTAATGCGAAGTTAGATTAAGCTCTGACCGGTTCATGCCGGATGTTAGTGTTTTGGACAAATAGAACCTTATGGTCAAAGAGGAATCCGATTTTGTGTTTGTAATGTTAACATACGCTCTTATATATATATATATGTATGGTTTCGTGTGTGACATGCTATGTGCTACCTTATTTCATACTTGTGCTTTAATGGATACGCAGGGACAGCATGATTTAGCATACCATGGCCAAGACAGAGTGAATTATAAATCGTCTCTAGGAAGACTTATGTCGGATACGCTTGGGCGGAGTCATACCTCGCCCGAGGTACTAGAGCAGTTCGCCCAAGCGTGAGGACTCGCGCTGAAGCGAGTAGTTATCAGAGTGGGATACCGCCCAATTACCCTTCCTCTTCGTTGTGACGCTAATGCGTCCCCGACAACGGTGTTGACCCCGGCTTGGGCGTTGTGGTTGAGTCCGCCCAGGCATTGTCATATCTAGTCAAGTTGGGCGGAATGAGATCGGGCCCCTCTTTCCTCCACAATGCACTACTGCACATGTACATTTCCCTTCTCCTTCCCCTTACCTATTTCTTTCTACTGTTTGACTAGTGTTACTCGTGGAAAAGCTTTCTTTATGAATTCCCCTCCATCCGCCGCTGCATTACCATACCCCGCCCAGGCGGTATCAGACCCCGCCTGAGTGAGCCAACAATATTATGTAATCCGCCCTGGCGCTGGTGTGTTACATTAAACCAAATGAACCGGTTCCAGTCTTAGCCTTCTGTTATTTGCCATATGCGTGTGGATGATCTCTCATTTCCCTTGTCCTTCCTTGCACTCCGCCCCTTTTGTTATCCGGTTGCCTTATAGTCTATTTGGTTTACTTAATTTTGGAAAATTTTCCCGTCCTTGGGTTTAATTCATTTTGTTAAATTAGGGTGTTACATTTTGGTATCAGAGCGGACCGAAAGGTCCAAGGCCAAGGTAAGCCTACCGAGTGTAAGTGGTTGTGTGTATGGTCATGATTGTTGTGGTGTGAATTCAACTTGATTGATACTCTGTTACTGAATCATGGGTAGGGGAGTTGTTCCTCCAGACCCGACTAATTATGTGACATACGAGAACACATAATGGGCTAAGCTACTAAATATTAGACTAAAATCCGATTGGAATTAAGTAACTAGGAATACTTATCCTTGAATGTTGATTTCAGGATAAGGGATGGCACATCGCCAAAGCATGGAGGCTATAGCCACGGCATTCCAACGCTTTGCAGATGTGTTTGAAAGGCAGGGCCAGCCTCGAGCTGAGGAGGGCCAAGTGCTGGACCGCTTCTTAAAGAGGAAGCCGAGTGAATTCCTAGGAGGACGGAACCCTGAGGCGGCGTTTAAGTGGACTCAGGAATTAGAGAGGATTTTTAGGGGTCTTCGCTGTACCGAAGCCCAGAAGGTAGAGTGTGTAGTGTACATGCTGCGAGACGAAGCGGAGAACTGGTGGAAAATAGCCAGAAGCCGATTGCCTGAAGATGATAATCAATTGACGTGGAACGATTTCAAGGCATGCTTCTTAGAGAAGTACTTTCCTGACACAGTAAGGAGTCGGAAAGAGCTGGAGTTTATGGAGTTAAAACAGGGCTCCATGACTATGGAAGAATTCGCGACCAGATTCGAGGAATTGTGCCTATTCTATCCACCCTTCCAGCAGCCTGGGACGGAGAGCTCCAAGTGCCTTAAGTTTGAGAACGGATTGAGATCGGATATTAAGAGGGCCTGCAGATACCACGAGATACGGAGTTTCCCTGCATTAGTGAACAAATGTAGAATATTTGAGGAGGATGACAAGGCCCATTCGAACCAGAGCAGCAGAAACCACTATTCCCTGAGGCCCCAACGACCTCGTTTCAAAAAGCCAAGCAATGTTGGCAGGAACAAGCCTTTTTCCAAATTTGGGGGTCGGAATCAACCTGAAAGACGACCAGTGGTAGGAGACGGAAAGTGTTTCAAGTGTGGAGGAAACCACTTTGCTAGAGACCGCAAGGATGATGGTGATGTAGTGTGCTTTCACTGCAACAAGAGAGGACACATTCGCCCCGACTGCCCCCAACTACACCAAGCAAACGTTAATGTGCGTCAGGGGGGATTTCAAGAAAGGAACCGAGTGAATGATAACCAACGTCCTGGTGGCAGAGGCAACGGAGCCAGAGGAAACGGGATGCGTACCCCAGATAACCGAGGGAGGAATACCGGCCCAACAGCGGCAGGAAGGATCTACATCATCAACGCAGAGGATGTTGCACCAGCAAGCGACCTAGTACAATGTAAGTGCTCACTTGGAATGAATACGCTTAATGTTGTTTTCGATTCGGGAGCCACCCATTCTTTTATAGCTGATGAGTGTGTGAAGCGTTTGAAGTTACCGACTGTGTCTATGAATCGGACCTTGGAAGTGGCCAGCCCGACTGGCGCTAATGTGTTCACCTCGTCAATGTGCAAAGATGTAGCGTTTGAGTTGTATGATCGGAGTTTCACCTTCGATCTGATTTGCATGCCCTTAAAGGGTCTTGACATCGTGCTCGGAATAGATTGGGTTTCAGCCAATAAGGTGTTAGTAGATTGTAGAAACTGAGAGATAGTTTTTCTGAGACAGCCCACTGAAAACGCCACGGCACCAGGTATAACCCAACTGTTTATGATGCTTTGTCTAACCGAGGGTGAGAGTAGAATCCGAGTGAACGAAATCCCGATTGTCTGTGAATTCCCAGAAGTGTTCCCTGAAGACGTACCGAGTGTCCCTCCCAATAGAGAAATCGAATTCTCTATAGACTTAATCCCTGGGGCCGAGCCAGTCTCCAGTGCACCCTATAGAATGTCCTCAACTGAGTTAGCCGAGTTGAAGAAACAAGTGGATGAGTTACTCGGAAAGCAGTTCATTAGACCGAGCGTATCACCATAGGGCGCACCCGTACTGCTTGTTAAGAAGAAGGATGGCAGCATGAGACTTTGTATAGATTACCGACAGCTAAACAAACTCACAATCAAGAATCGGTATCCACTGCCCAGAATTGATGATTTAATTGACCAGCTGCGTGGAGCCTCAGTCTTCTCAAAAATCGATCTACGATCGGGGTATCACCAAATCCGAGTAAAGGACTCGGACATTCCTAAAACTGCCTTTAGGACTCGGTATGGTCACTACGAGTATGTAGTGATGCCGTTCGGTATGACAAACGCCCCTGCTGTTTTCATGAATTACATGAACAGCATATTCCACTCCTATTTAGACCGGTTTGTAGTTGTTTTCATCAATGACATCCTAGTTTATTCTAAGACTTCCGAGGAGCATGAAGGACATCTCCGAGCGGTACTTCAAGTGTTGAAGGAGAAACAATTGTTTGCGAAGCTTTCGAAGTGCGAATTCTGGATGGATGAGATCCACTTCCTCGGACATGTGATTTCCGAGCGAGGTGTCTCGGTGGACCCTTCGAAGGTCACAGCTGTAATGGCATGGGAGAAGCCCAGGTCGGTCTCGGAGATAAGGAGTTTTATGGGCCTGGCAGGTCATTATAGAAGGTTCATCGAAGGTTTTTCTAAACTGGCATTACCACTAACTAAATTGACTCAGAAAAAAGTTCCCTTCGTGTGGAGTCCCGAGTGTGAGAACAGCTTCCGAGAGCTAAAGAACAAGTTGACGACTGCTCCAGTGCTAGCATTACCCGAGTTACAAGAGAGCTTCGTGGTCTATTGTGACGCGTCAGGACTCGGATTAGGGTGTGTACTTATGCAAAGAGACCGAGTGATAGCATATGCCTCTCGGCAATTGAGACCTCACGAGCAGCATTACCCGACCCATGACTTGGAGCTGGCAGCAGTAGTTTTTGCATTAAAAATATGGAGGCATTACTTGTATGGGTCCAAATTTGAAGTGTACAGCGATCACAAGAGCCTCAAATACCTATTCGACCAGAAAGAGCTGAACATGAGACAGAGAAGATGGATTGAGTTTTTAAAAGATTACGATTTCGAGTTAAAATACCACCCGGGTAAGGCAAATGTCGTGGCCGACGCATTGAGTCGGAAATCCCTCCACATGGCAGCAATGATGGCAAAAGAAGTAGAGTTGTTGGAGCGGTTCCGAGACATGAACTTGTATGTTGACACCCCCTCCTCTCAGAAAATGACAATCGGTACATTGAGGATCGCCAATGAATTCTTGAAGTCCGTGTACGAGCAGCAACAGTTGGACTCCTACCTAACTGAAATGAAGGAAACTCAGGCCAAAGGAAAGGATTTATCCTTGACCGAGGGATCAGATGGGATCTTCCGGGTGAGGGACAGGATATACATACCAAACGGAGGAGAATTAAGGAGAGTGGTGCTTGATGAAGCCCACAAAAGCCTACTCAGTATCTACCCGGGAACCACGAAAATGTACCATGACCTGAAGAAACAGTTCTGGTGGCCCGGACTAAAGAGGGATGTGGCGGAATACGTGGCCCGGTGTATTACGTGCCAAAAATCAAAAGTGGAGCACCAAAAACCGTACGGTGCAATGCAGCCCCTAGAGATTCCCGTGTGGAAATAGGACTCGATTGCGATGGATTTTATCATGGGATTACCCAAAAACCGAGCGGGCCATGATGCGATTTGGGTATTGTTGACCGACTGACGAAGAGTGCGCACTTTCTACCTGTGAATATGAAGTACCCGTTGCATAAGTTGGCTCGGATTTACATTCAAGAAATTATCCAACTGCATGGCATACCTACTTCTATCGTATCAGATAGGGACCCTAGGTTTACGTCCCGGTTTTGGACCAGCCTGCATCAAGAAATGGGCACCAAACTTTGGCTTAGTTCTACCTACCACCCCCAATCAGATGGACAATCCGAGCGGACAATTCAAAGTTTAGAAGACTTATTAAGGGCGTGTGTGTTAGAGCATGGTGGGGACTGGGAGCAGTACCTTCCCTTGATCGAGTTTACGTACAACAACAGCCATCATCACAGCATTGGCATGGCACCCTACGAGGCACTATATGGACGCAGATGCCGAACCCCACTCTGCTGGTCGGAAACGGGTGAAAGTCTACTATTGGGACCAGACATCGTGAAGCAAACCACAGAGCAGATCCGAGTGATACAGGGAAGGATGAAAGCATCTCAAGACAGGCAAAAGAGCTACCATGACAAGCGCACCAAACCATTGGAATTTTCAGTCAGAGACAGAGTGTTTTTGAGAACTTCTCTGAGTAAAGGAGTCGGACGAGCCTTAAAAGGTGGAAAGTTAAGCCCTCGATACATTGGGCCTTATGAGGTGTTAGAACGAGTCGGCCCCGTGGCATACCGCATCGCATTACCGACCCACTTGTCCCGATTGCACAACGTATTTCATGTATCTCAACTAAGGAAGTATTTACATGACCCCAGCCACACGATGCCTGACGATGAAGTAGAGATCAAAGAAGACCTGACCACTGTGACTACACCGATTGGAATCGTGGACTGATCGGTAAAACGCTTGAGAAACAAAAACGTAAGGCTGGCTAAGGTGGAGTGGCAGCAAGGCAAGACCACCTCCTGCACGTGGGAACGCGAAGATGCCATAAGACAGCAGTACCCCGAGTTGTTCATTTAGGTGAGTTACCGACTGAAGTTTCGCATGAATTACCGACTGAATTTTGGGGACGAAATTCTTTTCAAGTGGGGGAGAACTGTAACATCCCCATTTTAATTATAAGCAACCGAATTAAATGAAAAGTCAACAAATTAACACTTCCCTTAACTTAATTAACTAGAAGGAATAGGGTGATTAACGTGGAGACAAGATGGCATGGGCAGGATTATCTTTTCACATTTCCCCATCCCACCATCCTGTTCTCCGCGCGAGTATTTATACGGGTGACGGCCATGCTCTTCACGCGGAGAACCCCCCTGCGAACTTCCTTCTTCGTTCTTCTTTTCTCTTGCTTTCTCTCTCTCTTTCTCTGCCCTCCAGTTCATTTCCTGCTCCGAGAGCCAAGGTGACGGTGCTGCAGTGGAGTGGAACTCCCTACACGGGAAGGGACGATCGCCAAGGAGGAGGCAGAAATACCCCTACATCACTCGCCGGAGACTGTAGCACTTCAGAGAAGGCGCCAAGTGAAGCAGCAAGGAAGAGAACCAACATTCAAGCAGAAAAAATCCCTCGGAGTTTCGTAATTGGTAGGGGGAGTATCTTCTATCTTAAATGCATGGGTTATGAACAGGTTCCGAGTGCTGATGCTTGCTATATCCGTGCTCTGATTGTGCGTTTTTTGTTGTGTTGCATGCGAGTGTGTACAACCCAGTTGCATGACGAGTGAAAGATGAGTGTTGCATGTTAGCATCTTTCTTATAAATGCATGTGTTGATATGAATGCTTTAATGAACTTGTTTGCGTACAGGAAATGCCTGCTTTAACCAGGTCCTGACACTGTCCTACACCGATTGCATGTTATGTTGTGATGACTTGAAATGCTTGAGTGAACTTGTGATTTTCATAAGGATGCATGCGTTGTTTAAGGTTAAATGGTGCTGTAAACCGATTGCATGTCATACTTGATTGAACGAAAATGTTTATGGATGCTTGATATGGATTGATACCGATTGCATGGGACTCATACGTTACAATGGAATGATAATGGATTGCATGAAGGCTATATGTGTTAAACTGACATGCTGAATCCTGATGATGTGTATTACTGATTGCATGATATGTGTGCTTGAATAAGAGAATGCATGCGTGAAACGAATGTTGTGTGTCGAATCCGCGTGTGGCGCATGAGATGCGTTGTGCTGGGAGCACGTAGTGTGGGACACTACCTTCGGTCATCCAGCGTGAGACGCTGCAAAATCCTTGAGTGGGACTCAGGGTAGCCCTGAGTGGGACTCGGGCTGCCTGTGAACACCCCCGTTGGCGCTGAGAGCGTTGGTGTCACCTGTGGGCAAACGGTTGGGTACCCGTAAAACGGCCAAGCAGCTGGAAGCTGATTTGATAGCTGAGAGCTATGTATAAAAAGGCTGAGATGCCTACGTTGCAACGTCTGACCGATACACACGATGCGGAACCGAGTGAAACCTTATGTGCTTATTACTATTAATATTGTTACTACTGTTAATATTGTTACTACTGTTAATATTGTTACTGCTGTTAATGTTGTTTGGAATTGGCTAGGTATGCCGAGTGGTAAGTGAATGGATGAATGCATAGGACTGAGTGAATGCTCCGTGTATGTGTTATTGACTGAAATTTGGTTATGTATTTGATATGGTGTATGAGGATAATGAATGTGTATGCCGAGTGATCCATTCCGTGTGTACGTGCCTTGGATGCTGAATGAAAACTGTTTCATGAATATATGTATATATGTATGCAAGCGTATCTGTGTCATTGAAAATGTTATGAGTACAGCCGAGTGAGGATTGGTGAATATCGAACGGTAAGAGTTATGTATATATGTCTTGGCTAATGGATGTTGCTCTGTTATAATCGTGTTTGTACGTATATGTATTGTTTTATGATTGGGAGATAACCTGAGTCGGTATCTATCATTTAAAATCTAAGATGCTCACCCCTGCAGTGGCCATTTTTCAGTGAATGTCTCTCGAGATGAGGATCAGAAGCAGAGCTGGAACGCTGAGTGAAGTGTTGATGCATTAGGAAGGCTTAATTAATGCGAAGTTAGATTAAGCTCTGACCGGTTCATGCCGGATGTTAGTGTTTTGGACAAATAGAACCTTATGGTCAAAGAGGAATATGATTTTGTGTTTGTAAATGTTAACATACGCTCTTATATATATATATGTATGGTTTCGTGTGTGACATGCTATGTGCTACCTTATTTCATACTTGTGCTTTAATGGATACGCAGGGACAGCATGATTTAGCATACCATGGCCAAGACAGAGTGAATTATAAATCGTCTCTAGGAAGACTTATGTCGGATACGCTTGGGCGGAGTCATACCTCGCCCAAGGTACTAGAGCAGTTCGCCCAAGCGTGAGGACTCGCGCTGAAGCGAGTAGTTGTCAGAGTGGCATACCGCCCAATTACCCTTCCTCTCCGTTGTGACGCTAATGCGTCCCCGACAACGGTGTTGACCCCGGCTTGGGCGTTGTGGTTGAGTCCGCCCAGGCGTTGTCATATCTAGTCAACTTGGGCGGAATGAGATCGGGCCCCTCTTTCCTCCACAATGCACTACTGCACATGTACATCTCCCTTCTCCTTCCCCTTACCTATTTCTTTCTACTGTTTGACTAGTGTTACTCGTGGAAAAGCTTTCTTTATGAATTCCCCTCCATCCGCCGCTGCATTACCATACCCCGCCCAGGCGGTATCAGACCCCGCCTGAGTGAGCCAATGATATTATGTAATCCGCCCTGGCGCTGGTGTGTTACATTAAACCAAATGAACCGGTTCCAGTCTTAGCCTTCTGTTATTTGCCATATGCGTGTGGATGATCTCTCATTTCCCTTGTCCTTCCTTGCACTCCGCCCCTTTTGTTATCCGGTTGCCTTATAGTCTATTTGGTTTACTTAATTTTGGAAAATTTTCCCGTCCTTGGGTTTAATTCATTTTGTTAAATTAGGGTGTTACAATTAACATTCCACAGTCAGTGACACAATGCTAAGGGTCCTTGAGTCAGGATATCTCTACATAACATTTATTAATCAGAATACGCAATTCTCACTCGGATATAAATGTATTCACAACTCCTCAACAACATATTATACATTCATGGAGCAGGTTTCAGTCAGCAATTATAGCACATGCACATGGAATAACGCACTCATTCACAAGTAAACACCACTTCACTAACATCATCACATGCATAATTAATTCCACATAACATCAGTAGCCATATATGCGCAGATTATTCACTCGGTTCCGCATACGTGTGTAATCGGTTCTAACGTTACAACGTAGGCTCTCAGCCTTTTGTACATAGCTCTCAGCTACCGTTTCAGCTCCCAGCTGCTTGGCCGTTTTACAGGTACCCAACCGTTTGCCCACAGGTGACACCAACGCTCTCAGCGCCAACGAAGGTGTTCACAGGCAGCCCGAGTCCCACTCAAGGGCTACCTTGAGTCCCACTCAAGGATTTTGCAGCGTCCCACGCTGAATAACCAATGGTAGTGTCCCACACTACGTGCTCTCAGCACAAACGCATCCCATGTGCCACACGCGGATTTGACACACAGCATTGAATTCATACACACATCCTCTTATTCAATCACACATATTTCACATGCAGTCGGTAATACACATTCTCAGAACTCCGCATGTTAATTTAACACATACAAACTTCCATGCAATCATCATCATAGCAGCATATGAGTCTAATGCAGTCGGTGTCAATCAATATCAAGCTTCCATGGGCATTTTCATCAACTCAAGTTTAACATGCACTCTGTTCACAGCAGTATCAGAACTTAATCAACGCATGCATTTACATGAAGATTAACAGGTTCACACAAGCATTCCAATCAATCGTAACACAACATGCAAACGGTATATGACAGTGTCAGGACTCAATCAACGCATACATTCCTATAAACACGAACAGATTCAATAAGGCATTCTCATCAACACAACACAATCATGCAATCGGGTTCTATGGTAACGTATGCATCCTCAAGGACGATGATAACATGCAACACTCACTCTCACTTATCATGCATTCAGATATTCTACATGAAAACATATTATACAACAGAATACAGTTCCACAATTATCAATGTCTTCCAAACCCGTTCGTAACCCATGCATTTAACATGTAATGATGAGGACACCCCCTACCAATCAGGGGCACTTTAAGGAATAGGAGGGCCAATGACAAGATCCAAGGCCAAGAAGACCAAAGCCACCTTACAAAGGCTAATTCTCACCCTCCTAGAAGACATAACCAAGGAGCCACAAAGGACATCTAAGCTTACTCATTTGATCATGTGGAAGGATGAACAGCAGAGGGCCTAGCACAAATGGCCTAGCCTCAAGAATAGGGTAGTGTAGGAGTTGAATGACCTGTGTTCAAATCCTACCTAGACCCATTTTTCTTTATTTCTTTTTCTTTTGTAATTTTCGGTTTTTGCAACTATATTTCAGCATTGTCCCACTAAGACTTAGTGGTGGGCGGTTACCCTTATTTTTAGGTAGTGGAGTAGTGTGTCTTTTGTCTTATTTAGCCAAGTTATACAAAACCTAATCAAGGGAGGAAAAAGGACAGAAAGTTTATTAATGAATTTTTCTAAGTTTTGTAAACTTAGTGGTGAGTGTGACGCTCTTGGTCCTTGTGTGAAGCAAGGTTGATTAGCCATGCACTAGTGTGACACTTGTGTATGAATGCTAGTCCATTATGGAGGTGTGATGCTGTCCATCTTTATCATTTTGTTTCATGCGTTTTTGTTTTTATTCTACCCTTGTCTTGCCATTGAATTTTAAAAAGAATTCTGAACTCTAAAAGAATTAAAACAAAAAAAATCAAGGAACCTTAGTTCAATTGCCAAGTTGCGTTAGTTGACATGTTATTGCGTTATCTTCCATTAAAGTGAGCAATTGAAAATCACGTGTGAATGAGTTAGCTTGAACCTTCAATCTTTCATGGAACCTAAATCCTAACAATCTTGGTCAAGTTGCAAATGAATTTTTGGTCCTTATAGCAACCATAACTTTCTCAATTCAATCTTCACTCTAGATTTCACCATTTACCTTGTGTTGTGTACGTTTGGTGTGTCTTCTCCCTTTTTGTGGTAGCCCTTCAAATCATCTAGAAATCAGCCCTTGCCGGTCCTCAACAAGATCCACATCATGTAAGGTACTCCCCCTACCAACTGCGAGACTCCGAGGGATTCTTCTGCTTCGACGCTCGTCCTCCACCCGTATGAGGGAGTTTGACTTCTCTGCCGCACCGTCACTTGGCTTTCAAACAGGGAATGGAGTAGAGAGCAGAGAAGGAGAAGAAAAAGGGGAAAAAGAGAATAAGAAGAAGAGAGAAGAGGGAGTTCGCAGAGAGAGTTCTCGAGAGTGAAGGGCAAGGGACCATCACCCAATATAAACACACGCACGAAGAACAGGATGGTGGGGTGGGGAAACGTGAAGCAGTAGTCCTGCCCACGCCACCCTGTCCCATCAGCATCCTCTAACGCTAATCACCTCACACCTTTTTAGTTAATTAAGTTAAGGGTAATTAGTGAACAGATTTCCTCTTCTGACTTGTCATTTAAATGGCTTTTATTTTGCCCGGTTCCTTTTTATTAAAATTGGGATGTTACAGTTCTCCCCCACTCGAAAAGAATTTCATCCTTGAAATTCAGTCGGTAACTCATGCGAAATTCAGTCAGCTATTCACCTAAGTAAACAACTCGGGGTACTGCTGTCTCATGGCGTCTTCGTGTTCCCAGGTACAAGAGGTAGTCTTGCCTTGCTGCCACTCCACTTTAACCAGCCCTACGTTTTTGCTCCTCAAGCGCTTTACCGATCGGTCCACGATTCTAATCGGTGTAGTCACAATGGTCAGGTCTTCCTTGATTTCCACTTCATCATCAGGCATTGTGTGGCTGGGGTTATGTAAATACTTCCTTAGTTGAGACACATGAAATACGTTGTGCAATCGGGATAAGTGGGTCGGTAATGCTATTCGGTATGCCATGGTGCCGACTCGTTCCGACACCTCATAAGGTCCAATGTATCGAGGGCTTAACTTTCCACCTTTCAAGGCTCGTCCGACTCCTTTACTCGGAGAAGTCCTCAAAAACACTCTGTCTCCGACTGAAAACTCCAATGGTTTGGTGCGTTTGTCATGGTAACTCTTCTGCCTGTCTTGAGACGCCTTCATCTTTCCCTGTATCACTCGGATCTGCTCTGTGGTTTGCTTCACAATGTCTGGTCCCAATAGCAGACTCTCACCCGTTTCCGACCAGCAAAGTGGGGTTCGGCATCTTCGTCCATATAGTGCTTCGTAGGGTGCCATCACTAGTGGAAAAAAAGGATATAATCACGGTTAAAAAAGGCCTTTATTCACGGTTAAGGAACCGTGGTTGTTGAAGCCGTGGTAGTAGATGATGGTCTTTAACCACGGTTAACAACCGTGGTAATAAATCACATCTAACCACGGTTAAGAACAACTGTGAACATAACTTACTATTTATATTCACGGTTATCGAGAATAACCGTGGATATAGATACATTTTATCCACGGTTGTCCATCAAAACCGTGAATATAAGTAGATTGTAACTGAAACTAAACCATACTTATATTCACGGTTATGATGGGCAACCGTGGATATAGATACATTTTTATCCACGGTTGTCCATCACAACCGTGAATATAAGTATGGTTTAGTTTCAGTTACAAACTACTTATATTCACGGTTGTGATGGACAACCGTGGATAAAAATGTATCTATATCCACGGTTAAGGTAGTAACCGTGGAAAAATCTTGTCTTTATTCACGGTTGTTGCCATAACCGTGAATAAATGCTGAGGTTTTTTTTTTTAATATGCACTCTGTTTTATCGTTGCCCAACCCTGCATTCAGACAAGCCAGTACAGTATACAGTATGCCACAGAAACACTATGCCGAAAGAATCGTATGTATATATATATATAACAATTTATTTTCTATATCAATTCATAACAACCTAAAAAATAAAAGTATATACAATTAAGTTGAATGTAATCTAATAAAAGTAAACCCTAAATCCTACTACATACATATATAAAAGAATAAATATCCTATATCTAGCTTTGCCTAAGTTCATGGAAGTGTGAGGCCCATTGCCTTCTAACATCATCCACAAGTTCCTTTGGGAAATATGACCGGTCATTAAAGTGCTGCAAACAATGCACAAAACAATTAGAACAAAAGCTTTATTTATTACATGAAATTGATGAAATTGGAGAAATTGACACGGTGATGAGAATTACCTCTGTCCATCCATCTACTAAATGATGTTGGACAATGGTCAGCATAGTGTGCATGACGAAATAGCCACACTCAAAGGTACCCTTCTGCCTGTAAGACTACAATGGACATATAGTATGGAATAAGTGAATTCGGAACTTAAAAAACATGTACTGAAGATTTGAATGAATACGATTGACTTACTTTTGGGTACACCCATACAACTGTTCTTCCTTTGTGCTTGTTTCCAATCAGTACATTGTATCCAACCACCGCCCTGCGTCAAACAAAACACAAGATAAGTTAGAATTGTATAGTTCTAAAAATGATGTAATTGAATTTGTGGTTATTGTTTAGGGATGAACTTACCGGTCTACTATATCTCTCAGGTCTTGTGGAGCTGTTTTGTGCAAACTATCAAAGTACAAAGCAAGATAGTCCTTCGGACAGATCACCAGAAGCGTCCAGTGAGCCCTGCAGTTACGAGTGATAACTGAGACTTCAAAATGCAAAATATCATAACAATAATTATGGAATAGAGTATTACCCTTTATGATAGGGGCCCATGTATATAGACTTCTCAGACTCAAACATCCAATTCTGGATGTATGTCTGGGTGTTCTGCGAGGTGTTTCCTTGCCTCTGTATGACAGAGGGCTCTAAGAAACCGTAAGTTCCTTGGAAACCCAAGTCCACTGAGAGTTTTGCCAGATACCTAAACAAGGTAAGACATGGTTAGCGACAAATAACTTGTATAATGAAAAAATTGGACAACACAAGGATATACTTACAGCTCCCACAACTGCAAGATGGAGCCGTTCAGCATCGACGTCCCCGTAATAATGTCACAAATGTCAGAACTTGTAACGTAAACTGGAAAATCACTGGGATGGCCGAACACTAGTGGCTGCCATGGGACCTGAACAGTGTCATTATCTTCCTCATACCCGATGCGCCATAGCATCCGGACGGGATCCTTGGCCGGGTCTGGCTTCTTCAATGGCTGTTCCTGTTGAACAATTGACATCCATCACATTTTGTACCATAATTGACAAGGAAATAAAGCTAGTTAGTGTTTAGGGTTTTTACCTGTCCAGGGGCAATCACCAGAAGTCTGTTGGGCCACATCAGAAAGTGGCCCAATGCCTGACCGACGGTCTTCACCTCCTGAGTTGCCACTGGCACAGCAGCATCCTCCTCGAGGACGAGCACAACCGAGACCCTGGACATACCATCAGGTAATGTCTGATGGTGAACCACAGGGCCTAAGTTGTGCACCATACCAGTGGCAACTGGCTCCTCCGACCCGTCAATGAACAGGTCACATTGACGGGTGTCTGGTGGCTCGACCCCGTCATCGTCAGGGTCAGCCGCAGCGCACGACCCCTTAGTGCTAACCTTCCGTACCTACATATTTACACATCAGGCAGAAGTTATTCAACAATGAAAGTGATTACAAACAATAAAATTGAGGAAAATAAATAAAGAATCTAACCTGTGGGTCGCTGGCTGGTGTAGTAGTCTCCTGGTGGTGGCTGAGTGAGGCCTTCATCTCCTCCCTGAATCGGGCCATCTCCTGGTGGAGCCTAGATATCTCCTCCTGGTACTCAGCCTTCACAACAGCCACCTTTTGCTCCACTATTTGCTCAAGGGATGGGGCAGGGTCGGGAGCACCGTAATAGGCGCGGAGGCCTGTAAAATGTGAATGATTAGCCCATAATTGTTTAACAGATAACAAAATGAATGCATAGAGTTAGTTAGCACTGACCTACACCTCGACCAACAGCACGCACTCTTCCTGGGTGCTCTGGCCTGCCAATGGCGGTAGTCAATATATCCTCCCGTCCATGGGCTACGAAAGACCCTTGGGTTGATTGCTCAACCAAGGAATCCTGAAACCAAACAAGTTAGTATTCACTTCCTTCACGTAAACTGAAAAACGGACACTGATATAAAGGGGAATACTTACTATACGTGAGGCAACCTCCTGAGCCTGTGAGGAAGTGTATTCCCCACTCTTCTTGATCCTAGCCCGCTTCCATTTGTCGTGGCGCGCAGGTGGGGAAGGGGGATCCACAATACCAGTGTCAGTCTGACACTGACTCAGCCTCTCCTGTGCCAGCCGCTCCTCCAACCTACGGTAACCGCCAAGTGACAGTGTGTGTGGGCAGTCATTTAGCTTCCTAGTCTCCTTGGCTTTCTTTCTGGTCTCCTACAACAAGAAAAAAAATATTCACAGTTAGCCGTATAAATTATACATATTATTTAATCATCTAAAAACCAATGTACCTGAAACTCGGCAGAATGTCTAGATGTAACAAAAGCATCCCAGGTCTCCTGATCGATGAATGGATACTTCTCTCCAGGGAACTTTCCTTGGTCGTCCCCGAATACATACCTACAATGAAAGGTACATTTAAACTAAGGATTGGCACAATTTGGTGAAGCGTTGATTAAGAATTTAAAGTTCAATATACCTCGTGGTGAGTATGGATTTGAACTACCTCCATCGCTCAGCCATGATACCGAGGACCTTCCTCCTCGCTATGTCGGAAGATGGTATCTCAAAAGAATCCTACATGAGCAAAAGTTAGTCCATAAAGGAGTCCTTATTAAGAGTTACATGAAATAATACACTAAAATAAAACTTAAATAATACATAAGTTACCAGAACATCACTCCATAGCTGGTTCTTCACCACCTCCTCGACACTATCCCAGTCGGGGATAATGATGGACACCTTCGACCGTACGACAACCCCCAGATAACTGCTAAGCTTCGTGGCATGCGGTCCACTAAATCTGCCGGTGTTGACATCCATGTCAACAACTGGCCTCTCTCCCCGGTGACGCCTACGTGCGATGTCTGGCATCCGGGTAACACCTCTACTCTTCCGAGCAGAGGAACCACTGGCCTGTGAGTCGGACCTGGATCGTCCATCCTGGTCAGCCATGAGTATCTGTCCAAACAAGGAAAAAAACTGTCAAATATTTAATATAACATTTAAAACAACGAATAACTAATATAACATGTAATGAAATGAATCACCAACAAGATTAATACCCTATTAAGATGAAATATTTTCCCACAAGCCCTCATGGTGGTCATGACGACTGGCAACTACATCATCTATGTCATGTTCCACGATAGATGTTGGAATACGTGTTGTAGTTGATGGAATGTCCACAATATCAAGATTGGGGTCTCCAATGTGTCTACCTTGGATAACAATTGACCACCGTTTGTCAGCTGGGTCAGCCACATAAAAAACTTGCTTCACCTGCGTTGCCATTATGAATGGTTCTTCCTTATGCCCGATCTTGTTGAGGTCCACCAACGTAACTCCTAAATCATCAGTTGTGACACCGTTCTTATTGTCAACCCATTTGCATTTAAACACAGGAACAGTGAAGGGACCGTAATCAACTTCCCATATATCTTCAATCACACCAAAGTAGCATGACTCCGCCATCACAGGGTTGTTGTCCTTTGCAGTTGAGAAATGCATTGACTGAGCCACAACCATCACTCCACTGTTTTGATTTGTACTTTTTTCATCCTGTGTCCTTGTATAAAACGAATAGTTGTTTATGTCATACCCACAAAAGGTGAGGACATCAAAGTTCGGGCCCTGTGCTAGTCGATGTAATGTCGAGGATGCAGATGCATCTTTCAGGACGGTCTTTTGGAACCACTGCATGAAGCTCTTGTTGTGTTCATTCAACAACCATTTTTCAGTCATTTTAGGGTTGGTTTTCTTGACTAGCTCCTTGTGTGTGGCTAGATACGGTTGCACGTCGTCCGTGTTGTTTAAAATATACAAGTGTGCCTGAAGGACATCAGCACGTGGCATGCTCTTCACTTTTTTTCCAATCGTTCCTTTCCCATCCAATCTCCCTTCATGACGGGTCGTTGGAATACCAATGCTTGCAGCATGTGACATGTATTCAGTGCAAAACTCAATTGCTTCCTCTGCAATATATCTTTCCACAATTGAAGCTTCGGGACGACGTTGGTTCTTCATATACCCTTTCAATATCTTCATATATCGCTCAACGGGATACATCCAATGGAGGAACACTGGACCACAACAACGGACCTCTCTCACCAAATGGATGATTAAGTGGACCATTATGTCAAAAAAAGAGGGCGGGAAATACATTTCAAGCTGACATAATATAAGTGATGCTTCCTGTTCCAACACATCCAATTCGCCGGGCACGATTACCTTGCAACATATGGAATTGAAAAACATACACAACCTTGTTATGACATTTCTCACATTTTTAGGAAGAATGTCACGAATGGCGATAGGCAGAAACTGCTGCATCAACATGTGACAATCGTGTGACTTCAACCCAATTAACTTTAAATCTTTCATGGAAACACAAGACTTGATGTTGGAGCCATAACCAGACGGAACTTTCACACTTCGTAACGATTCACACAGACTTTGCTTTTCTTTTCTGGATAACGTATGACATGCTGGAGGCAAATATGTTCTTTTGCCCTTTGATTGTGGATGCAAATCTTGACGTATACCCATCAACTCTAAGTCCATACGCGAGTTTAGGCCATCCTTAGTCTTCCCGGGTATGTTTAAGAGTGTACCAACTAAACTGTCGCAGACATTCTTCTCCACATGCATTACATCAATGCAGTGTCTTACATCAAGCTCCCTCCAATATGGCAGGTCAAAAAACACTGACCTTTTCTTCCAGTTGTTTTGTGTCGGGTGCTGTTTTTCACACTTACCAAATTGCACGTTGACGTCCTTCACCTTTTCATATGCCTGGCGACCAGATAGTGGTGGAGGAGCCATTTCAAAATCTTGGGCACCGTTAAACGACTTCTTCAACCTTCGAAACGGATGATTCGCTTTAAGAAACCTTCGATGTCGAAGATAAACATTTTTCCTGCCATGATGCAACCGCACAGAACTAGTCCCCTCCTCACATACTGGACAAGCTTTATGACCCTTCACACTGTACCCAGATAAGTTACCATACGCTGGAAAGTCATTGATTGTGCAAAATAACATGGCACGCAATTTGAATGATCGCCCGGTAAACCCATCAAACACTTCAACCCCGTCTTCCCACAACCTTTTGAGGTCTTCAACCAATGGAGTTAAATATACATCAATGTCGTTCCCTGGTTGTCGTGGACCAGAAATCATCATTGATAACATCACATATTTTCGCTTCATGCACAACTATGGCGGCAAGTTGTAAACAAACAACAAAACAGGCCACGAACTATGGGTTGTGCTCAGGTTACCAAACGGGTTCATGCCGTCTGTGGCTAGTGCAAGCCTAACATTTCTTGGTTCATTGGCAAACTCTGGAAAAATCCTATCCATTTTCTTCCATTGCGACCCATCGGCCGGATGCCTAAGTAGTCCATCAACAACCCTCTCATCAGCATGCCATCTCATAAGTTTTGCATCATCTGCATTGGCAAACAGACGCTTTAGTCTTGGAACTATAGGTAGATACCACAACACCTTTGCAGGAGACCCTTTAGTGCATACCTCATCAGAATCCGCCTCTTTCTTCTTATACCGTGACACCCCACATCTAGGACATCGATGCAGCATTTCTAATTCACCCCGGAATAATACACAATCATTTGGGCATGCATGTATTTTCTCATACTCCAAACCCATAGGACACAACACCTTTTTGGCCTCATAGTTACTTTTCGGCAAGGTGTTTCCAGCTGGGAGCATTTCTTTCAACAACTTCAGTAAGTCAGTGAAACTTTTATCCGTCCACCCGTTTATGGCCTTCAAATTAAACAACCGCAAAACAGCTGATAACCTCGTGAAATTGACGCAGTTTGGATACAACGGCTGCTCAGAGTCCTGACACAGAGTTGTATATACATGAGCTTTCTTAAAACCTTCTACCCCTACATCACGGATCATATCCTCGAGTCGGTCATCCATGTCGACATTGTTGTCATGCATCGGGCTTCGATTTTTAGTCTGAGAGCTGTTACTTGGCACCACCACATCTTCACCATGCCATATCCAACGCGTATAACTACGTAGAAAACCGTCACACAGTAGATGTTCTCGCACCTCTTCCAAGTCTACCCGACGCAGGTTGAAGCATTTAACACAAGGGCAAAAATACTTTCCATTCACCCCCACTGCATTCCTCGCTACGAATTCTATAAATGATTCAACTCCCCCCTCGTACTCCAGACTTAGGCGTGACGCAGAAATCCAACTCCGATCCATACCAACTGTTTACAAGGTGCTATGATCAACCTCACTTTTTATACAAAGGTGGTGGTCCTATACCCATTCAGCATGACAATTATTTTTATACGTCATTCATATATACAGGTTAGGACTTATTTTAAAATTTGATGAAATTTCGGCAGCATTTCGCATTGGTCTCTAAGTACACAAAATGAGAGTGGTCAAATCAAATTCAACCACAACCAAATATGCACCCAGAGAACAACACAAAATACAAGTTACCGAAATTTTATCAAATTTTAAAATAACTCCTAACTTGTACATACTAACAATGACGTATAAAAAATAATTGTTCATCCCAAACTGTCCAAACGGACAATTCAAGATTCAACACAAACGATGACATTAATTGATTTAATGACCATTTGTGTCGAATCTCAAACGGGGAACTACGGTTCACTCATATGCACAACAACTTTCATACTAGTTAACAACCACACATATACAACAGCAATAAACATAACATATAAGAGTAACCAACAATAACAAAAATAAAATGTATAATAATTTAGTTAACTTTTTTCCTAAAATAGTATGATGTTTTTAATTTATGTTATCTTGAAGTAGATAAAATAAATAGTATGGTGGCTGCAATGTGGATAACAGAAGTATCAAGCCCATTATTGCATTTCAGGCAACTTCTAAAGGAGCTTGGATACAGAGATACCCTTCTTAATTTGATTGCTGATGTAAGTAATATAATGGGCTACCTGAAGTATCAAATATATTTTTTATAAATTTAATTTATTTTTTCAGTTTTATACTTATTAAATAATGTTGATATTCAAATATTTAAATAAGAGTAATAATTAAAATAAAACGAACTAAAGCAAAATATGTGTATATTTTTAATTGAACACTTTATCAAAATGAGCTAAAAGCTGGGTTTCCTACATGGCAGATTCTATTTGCTATCATATTTACAGTTGCCAGGATGTTGGTCGGACCGTGCCTCACTTATGTAACTTTATCTAAAGACTACCCACTTCTAATAAAGGTATAATTTGTTCCCCTTTCCTTAGTGAAAGCATTTTCTAAAATATAATCTTCATTTGTTTAATTCTTCCAATGTTACAGGCTATGGGATTGGGTCTGCAGCTAGTCAGTGCATTCTGGTTCTTCAAAATTCTAAAAATGCTAAAACAGAAATTAACCAAGAGAGAAACATCCATAAATGGCATCAACCACAGCAACACTATTTTCAGCAGATAAAACAGAGGAAGGGAAATTATTTTCAGGAGATGAAAATAAAAACAGAGGAAGGGAAACTATTTTCAGGAAAATAGAAAAACTATTCAGTATCACAGTTTAACAACATAGGCATCACAGTTTAATAAACTGTTCTGGTTGTATGCATAACAACTAAGTAATTATACATACAACCAGAACATAATACAACAGGCACATTATATATACAACTAACAAAACAGAGACAGAAACCCCTTTCAACAGTGCACAAAACCCATATAACGCATCAACATAACTTAATAGTAAAAATAAGGACGACCTACCTTTTGAGGCAACAAGCACCGAGCACAATGGGATAAGCAACGAGCAACGAGCACAATGGGATAAGCCAACGAGCACACTGGAACAATGGGATAAGCAACGAGCACACTGGGATAAATGGAGAAGATGAGAAATAGTTCAAACGAAGAAACAGAAAATGAAAAAGAAAAAAATAGGGATGCCTTACCTGACAGGACAACGAGTGTAACAGGACAAGCAACTAGCAAGAACCAGGCAAAAATAGCAACGAGCACACTGGGACAGCTGGAGAGGATGAGAAACCACTCGAAAAGATGAGCGCGAGAGGAGAAGTAGAAAGTGAAAGAAGAGGAGAAAGTGGAAAAAGGCTGAAAGGCGCGGCTTTTGAAGTTTCAGAAAGGATGTATATCCATGGTTCCCCTTAAAACCGTGAATATATGTGTAATATATTCACGGTTGAGAAAACAACCGTGGATAAATGGTAACACTATATCCACGGTTAAGACAACAACTGTGGATAAATATTAAATATATAATGACAGTTATTGAAACAACCGTGGACATATAGTCCCCAGTGATTATGCCCTAAAACCTGAACTATATATCCACGGTTGGAAATACAACCGTGGATATAGACATCAATATATATCCACGGTTAATATCATAACCCTGATCATAACCATGAATATATATTCACGGTTGAGGAGTAAACCGTGGATATATATTTCAGGTACTATATATCCACGGTTTACTCCTCAACCGTGGATATATATTTACGTCTATATCCACGGTTATGATTTTAACCGTGGATATATAGTTTTCTCTGATTATAACGTTCACCTTATAATTTCAAAAATGCCACCGCGCATGTTTTTATCACTGATCCTCTTCTACCCGTGAATATATCCCCGTTGTTATATCCATTTTTTCCACTAGTGCATGCCAATGCTGTTATGATGGCTGTTATTGTACGTAAACTCAATCAAGGGGAGGTACTGCTCCCAATCTCCACCGTGCTCTATGGTGAGTGTTTTGGTTCTATTGAGTTTGGTGAAAGAGAATCAAGTTTGTATAATATGAACTCAATGAAATGGATGTGCCAAGTTTAAACACAGAAGTTGTAATATAGTATAGTTGTCGTTCCACTGAGGAGGTGCTAGAATGAAGATCTTAGCTTGAATTGATTAGGCAGAAAGTTTCAGTTTTGATTTGTTGTGAATGTTGCTGAATGAAAAACAGTAAGTAACAAAATAACAGATGATAGCACTTTGCAAAATGTAACAGTAAATGATGTTGGAAAAATCAGTTTTGTAAAACAGGGATTGGCTTCATCACATCTTCGCCTCTGTAAGCTGCATAAGTTTCCATATAAGTAAATCGAAAAGATAAGTTCTACGTCACAATCAAAGTCATTTGCATCGATCCCTCGACTACAAAATTCATAAGAATGATTTCCAAACCGCTGATCCCTCAGTCACTTTGGAAACCATTCCAGCATTATCGATCGATTGTTTTGACGTTTGTTGCGTTAGACGCCATCCCTGGCTACCTACTCACAACAAGCATTTCTTTCAGGGTCTGCTTTCAAAAGTCACTTTCCAGTATACTCAAGAAAACTTAGAACAAGAAAATAGTGATCAAGTACTTTCAGGCATTAAACGCAGAAGGAAATACAGAAACTTTATCAAATCTCATTACTCAATGAAAACTTACGACAGCATTACTTCAGTGTTGAATGGATTACAGCCAATCCCATAAGGGAGATTAGTTACTCATGCCTTGCATTTTCACCATCAAAGAAATGAATACAGAAAATGGAAAGTGTGAAATGAAAAATACAGAGGATGGATCTGATGTATCAGATGTTAGGAGATTGATTGATGATGATGATGTTGTTTGCAGCTTGATTTATAGGAGTTTAGGTTCAGCTTCTCTTGCCCACTTGCGTAGAACCCATGCAGCATCTTTCAGAGACTGGTGGAAACAGAAGAAAGTGGATGAGTTTGCATCGCATTGTTGGTGAATAAAGAATTAAGAAATCCCATACTGTCTGAGTCACGCTTGAGCTTGATGGTCACGCTCAAGCGTGAAGAGTTCTGATGCTTATTGATGATCTCACGCTCAAGCTGAAGTAATTCACGCTCAAGCGTGGCTTCCTTGCCTTCTCACGCTTGCTCCTCGCTTAGCCTCACTCAGTTACGCTCAGGCGAGGCCTTAATATCCATTCCTCACGCTCAAGCGGCTTATTCCCACGCTTGAGCGTGAGAGGGGTCCTGATGCCTCTGTTTCCTTTAATTCATGCTGTCCATGCTTAATCCATGCTTAGGCTTCCATTTTTATCATTCCACGCTTAAGCTCCTAGTGTTCACGCTCAAGCGTGAGAGGTCCTGATGCTTTCCAACTTGTTCAAGCTTAAGCTTGCTTGCTCAAGCTTAAGCTTGGTTGTTCAAGCTTGAGCTTGCTGTCTTCAAATGCCCCCGATCACGCTTGAGCTTGCTCTTTCACGCTTGAGCTTGATGTTTTCACGCTTGAGCTTGCTACTTTCACGCTTAAGCTTGCCTGCTTCAAGCTTGAGCTTGATCTTTCACGCTTGAGCTTGATGCTTTCACGCTTGAGCTTGATGCTTTTACGCTTGAGCTTGCTACTTTCACGCTTAAGCTTGCCTGCTTCAAGCTTAAGCTTGATTTTTCTCGCTTGAGCTTGATGCTTTCACGCTTGAGCTTGCCACTTTCACGCTTAAGCTTGCCTTGCTTTCCTGTTGAATTTCCTGCAACTTTCCAAGAGTTTTAACACAATATTTCTTTTATACACCTATCCATCACTACTTAAAAGATTCATGCTCACTTCCTTTAATAATTCATCAATTTAGCTCAAGTTCTTTACAAAATTAATTCGAATGAGTCATGAAATCAATGCTTAATCAACACTTATCAAACTCTCCCCAACCTAGATTTTTTGCTTGTCCTCAAGTAAAAAGAAGTTTAGGAAAGGGAATCAAGCGTTCAAAAATGTAAGTTTCTGTGGCAGACAAAAAGTTTAAAAGACAATAATCTGAGTTGATGTCTAGGCAAATGATTTTCTTAATACCAATTCCTTGAAATGTAATGCACCATTACCTTGTTCATAAAGCATGTAACCCATTGCTGTAAGAATATAGAACTCTCATTATTTCTTACCATGTGTCTGTTTCACTCATCCATCATTAGAACTGCTCCGTTAACATTGGCCGTCATTTCTAGTAAAACCAAAATTCAAATGAATAGCAAGGATCAAAAGGTCTTTTAAGGATGTAATGAGGCTGGGCTAACAAGAATCTTTAGTTTTTCTTGGTTTCAAAATGCATGTTTAAAGAAGAGCATAAGTGTTTTTGGTTAATTTATTTAACAAATTAGAAGGCTCCTTCTTTGCATTGAAACTTCAGAGTTTTCTTTTGTTTTCCTCCAGCTCTTTTATACATTTTTGGAGAGCTTACTATTCTTCTTGCATTTTCTTCTACTGCCTCCATTTGTTTCATCTCCTTTTGAGAAAAATATTTTATGCTCTTTTTCAAGATGAACATGCAGGTAAGATAGAATTTTTGCTTTTATGCTTAGCTCAGGGCAGAGAAAAATTTTCATGCTTTTATGGCTCAAAGATGGGCTGCCAAAAAATCAGATATTTTTATCAGGGTAGCTTTTTGGCTCTTGGCTGACTATGTTTCCAAAATTGCCTTATCATATCCTTGCTTGTTTCTTAAGAAAAGGTTTAATTAGAAAATCAGTCAATGCCAATTTAACAAATTCAAATGAGGCTCTCAAGTGTTTAGATTTCTCACTTCATAACAAGATACAAGGCTTATTTTCTTCCTTATTCTAACAGAAAAGGGTTCAAGTCATGTAAACCAGCAAAAGTACATGCATTCCAGTTCCTTGGTTCTTAATTAAGTCATTTTGCCTAAAAAAAAATCAGTGTTATTGCCTAAAAACATTCTGTTGCTTAGAAACTTTTCTTGTTCAAAAAGTAAAATCTTTGGTTGGGGTTTTCAAAATTGGTACAACTGCAAGCATGTAATGGTATATCCAAACAATCAACCGAAAGCATAAAAAAAATTTTCAAAGTATGCTGCAGTAATGTTAGACAAAACTAACTCAAAGTAAACTAAAGCAATAAAAACTAAAGCAGTAAACTCATCACTCATCCTTAGAAGAGTCATCCTCTCTCTCATGTTTCCTTGCTGGAGGCCCTTGTGAGGAGGGTCCTGGTCTAGCCTATGAAGTCTCACCCCTCCTAAGAAAGAAGGCCTGTCCCCAGGCTAAACAATGTGGGATGCAAACTTACTTTGGATAATGAGTGGGATGAATTTGATGAGCTGCCTGCAAAATAAAAGGAAAATTCAATCTTAGGATAAAATTTACTTAAAATAAAATCAACAGGATGAAAAGAAAACATAAAAGATTGGGTTGCCTCCCAATAAGCGCTTGTTTAACGTCATTAGCTTGACGCCTGATAGATTTTTCAATATGGATCATGGAGTTGGTGGATGAGAGTGTTGAGTTTTTCCACCTCCTTGCCTAAGTCAGGCCTTGGCTTTCTTCCTTTCTGTTTTTCAAGTGCACCTTCAATAGCAAAATCAGCTTGTTCTTTTTGCACTCGAATTTTTACTTTTCTGTCATCCACATCTATGATGACTTTGGCTGCTTTCAAGAATGGTCTCCCTAGTATTAGGGGGACTTCAGGATCTTCCTCCATATCTATGACAACAAAGTTCTCATGAAATTCAAATTTATCAACTTTGACCTCAATATTTTCAGCAATACCATAAGGGGTTTTTATTGATTGATCTGCCATTTTTAAAGTCATGTTTGTTGGCTTTACTGAAAAATCCCCTATACTTTTCAGTGTGGATAATGGCATCAAATTTACACTAGCACCAAGATCTAACAAAGCTTTTCTTTTTGAAAGTTTTCCAACAGTAACGGGAATAGAAAAATTCCCTGGATCTTTGGTGTTATGCGGTACTGCTTCAGAGATGATAGTGTCATATCCATCTTCTTCCTCAGTTATTTCCTCAGTCAGTGTGGTCACAGCCTTGCAATGCTCTATTGGGTTTGTTTCAGTGTTTGCTCCATACTGAGGCTTCTGTTTCTCAGCAAGTTGTTGGGCTAGTTGTCCCAATTGTGTTTCTAAGTTCCTGAGTGATGCCTCATTGTTCTTTTGACTTGCTAAAGAAGTTTGCATAAATTTTTCCAAGGTGTCCTCCAATTTAGAAGTTCTCTCCACCAAAGAAGGACCATTATTTTGATATGGTTTATTTGAAGAGCTGGGCTCTTGCTTCCATCCTTGGCCTTGGTTTTGGTTACTTCTCCATCCCTGAAATGGTTGGTTAGAAAAATTTGAATTGAAATTACCAGACCTTCCTTGGTTGTTCATGAAGTATACAGTTGCTTCTTGTGATCCACAGTTCTCATTGAGATGATCTCCTCCACAAAAGTTACATCTGGCAGGCATTTGTTGTTGCCCTGGTTGTGATGATTGTACAGCATGTAATTGTTGTGGAAGATTGGCTATCTTTTTGGTCAATGCTTCTAGTTGTTGGGTCAGAATTTTGTTCTGTGCTAAAATGGCATCTGTGGTGTTTAAGTCAAGGACTCCTTTCCTTTGAACTTGCTGCCGATCATGTTGAGCTTGGTAGTCTGTTGAGGATAAAGCTTCTATTATCCTTGTGGCTTGGTCAGCATCCACTGTCATCATTGTTCCTCCTGCTGCTGCATCTAAAATCATTTTAGTGTCAGCCCTTAAACCACTGTAAAAAATATTAAGTTGTGCAATATCTTCAAGTCCATGGTTTGGGCATTTTCTGAGCAGTGTTTTAAAGCGTTCCCATGCCTCACAAAAAGGTTCATCTTGGCCTTGTCTAAATGTTGTAATATCTGATTTGGCCTTGATGAATCTAGATGGAGGAAAGAACCTTTGTAGAAATTTTTCTTCAACTGTCTCCCAGCTGTTCAAGCTTTGATTTGGATGAGACTGTAGCCACTCCTTTGCTTTTCCTGCTAAAGAGAAAGGAAATAGTCTTAAGTATGCAACATCAATAACATCTTGGTCAAATCCCATGGTTCCAACCAATTCATAGAATGTGGCCAAGTGAGTGTACGGATCTTCACTAGACATTCCATGGAATTGATGTGAACTAATCAAACTCAAAGATGCTGGTTTCATTTCTAGTGCTCTGACAGTGTTTGGAATTGCAATGCTTGAGAAATGTCTTGGCCCTTGCTGTAAAGCATAGTCTCCAAGTGTTCTCCTTGGTGGGTTTTGATTATTGTTGTTGTTCTCCATTGTAACAGAGGGAGTTTGTCCTACGTGGAAGTTCTGCTTGGCTTTCTTGATTTTTTTGAGGAACCTGTCTATCTCAGGATCAAATGCAAGTTGTTCTTTTGTACCCTGTCCTCTCAAGATCATAAATCAAGAATTCAAAGTAGCAAGGTAAAAAAAAATAAAATAAAAAAATAAAAAATAAAATAAAAAAACAAATTACAAACAAGTTTATTTACACTGTCTTGTCAATTCAATGCTAAAATATTCAAACTTAAATCACCTCCCCGGCAGCGGCGCCAAAACTTTATGAGTGTTTTGGTTCTATTGAGTTTGGTGAAAGAGAATCAAGTTTGTATAATATGAACTCAATGAAATGGATGTGCCAAGTTTAAACACAGAAGTTGTAATATAGTATAGTTGTCGTTCCACTGAGGAGGTGCTAGAATGAAGATCTTAGCTTGAATTGATTAGGCAGAAAGTTTCAGTTTTGATTTGTTATGAATGTTGCTGAATGAAAAACAGTAAGTAACAAAATAACAGATGGTAGCACTTTGCAAAATGTAACAGTAAATGATGTTGGAAAAATCAGTTTTGTAAAACAGGGATTGGCTTCATCACATCTTCGCCTCTGTAAGCTGCATAAGTTTCCATATAAGTAAATCGAAAAGATAAGTTCTACGTCACAATCAAAGTCATTTGCATCGATCCCTCGACTACAAAATTCATAAGAATGATTTCCAAACCGCTGATCCCTCAGTCACTTTGGAAACCATTCCAGCATTATCGATCGATTGTTTTGACGTTTGTTGCGTTAGACGCCATCCCTGGCTACCTACTCACAACAAGCATTTCTTTCAGGGTCTGCTTTCAAAAGTCACTTTCCAGCA
The DNA here is from genome assembly GCA_037962975.1 of Clitoria ternatea. NCBI lineage: Eukaryota > Viridiplantae > Streptophyta > Magnoliopsida > Fabales > Fabaceae > Clitoria > Clitoria ternatea. The sequence continues at coordinate 66,093,197 of CM075674.1, forward strand.
TACTCAAGAAAACTTAGAACAAGAAAATAGTGATCAAGTACTTTCAGGCATTAAACGCAGAAGGAAATACAGAAACTTTATCAAATCTCATTACTCAATGAAAACTTACGACAGCATTACTTCAGTGTTGAATGGATTACAGCCAATCCCATAAGGGAGATTAGTTACTCATGCCTTGCATTTTCACCATCAAAGAAATGAATACAGAAAATGGAAAGTGTGAAATGAAAAATACAGAGGATGGATCTGATGTATCAGATGTTAGGAGATTGATTGATGATGATGATGTTGTTTGCAACTTGATTTATAGGAGTTTAGGTTCAGCTTCTCTTGCCCACTTGCGTAGAACCCATGCAGCATCTTTCAGAGACTGGTGGAAACAGAAGAAAGTGGATGAGTTTGCATCGCATTGTTGGTGAATAAAGAATTAAGAAATCCTATACTGTCTGAGTCCCGCTTGAGCTTGATGGTCACGCTCAAGCGTGAAGAGTTCTGATGCTTATTGATGATCTCACGCTCAAGCTGAAGTAATTCACGCTCAAGCGTGGCTTCCTTGCCTTCTCACGCTTGCTCCTCGCTTAGCCTCACTCAGTTACGCTCAGGCGAGGCCTTAATATCCATTCCTCACGCTCAAGCGGCTTATTCCCACGCTTGAGCGTAAGAGGGGTCCTGATGCCTCTGTTTCCTTTAATTCATGCTGGCCATGCTTAATCCATGCTTAGGCTTCCATTTTTATCATTCCACGCTTAAGCTCCTAGTGTTCACGCTCAAGCGTGAGAGGTCCTGATGCTTTCCAACTTGTTCAAGCTTAAGCTTGCTTGCTCAAGCTTAAGCTTGGTTGTTCAAGCTTGAGCTTGCTGTCTTCAAATGCCCCCGATCACGCTTGAGCTTGCTCTTTCACGCTTGAGCTTGATGTTTTCACGCTTGAGCTTGCTACTTTCACGCTTAAGCTTGCCTGCTTCAAGCTTGAGCTTGATCTTTCACGCTTGAGCTTGATGCTTTCACGCTTGAGCTTGATGCTTTTACGCTTGAGCTTGCTACTTTCACGCTTAAGCTTGCCTGCTTCAAGCTTAAGCTTGATTTTTCTCGCTTGAGCTTGATGCTTTCACGCTTGAGCTTGCCACTTTCACGCTTAAGCTTGCCTTGCTTTCCTGTTGAATTTCCTGCAACTTTCCAAGAGTTTTAACACAATATTTCTTTTATACACCTATCCATCACTACTTAAAAGATTCATGCTCACTTCCTTTAATAATTCATCAATTTAGCTCAAGTTCTTTACAAAATTAATTCGAATGAGTCATGAAATCAATGCTTAATCAACACTTATCACTCTAACACACACGCTCTTAATAAGTCTTCTAAACTTTGAATCGTCCGCTCGGATTGTCCATCCAATTGGGGGTGGTAGGCAGAACTAAGCCAAAGCTTCATGCCCATTTCCTGGTGCAGGTTGTTCCAAAACCGGGACGTGAACCTAGGATCCCTATCCGATACGATAGAAGTGGGTATACCATGCAGTCGGACAATCTCATGAATGTAAATCCGAGCTAACTTAGGCATCGGGTACTTCATGTTCACATGCAGGAAGTGTGCACTCTTCGTCAGTCGGTCAATAGTGACCCAAATCGCATCATGGCCCGCTCGGTTTTTGGGCAATCCCATGACAAAATCCATAGTAATCGAGTCCCATTTCCACACAGGAATCTCCAGGGGCTGCATTGCACCGTACGGCTTCTGGTGCTCCACTTTTGATTTCTGACAAGTAATACACCGAGCCACGTATTCTGCCACGTTCCTCTTTAGTCCGGGCCACCAAAACTGTTTCCTCAGGTCATGGTACATCTTCGTGGTACCCGGGTGAATACTGAGGAGGCTCTTATGAGCTTCATCAAGCACCATTCTCCTTAATTCTTTCTCACTCGGCACGTATATTCTGTTTTTCACTCGGAAGATCCCATCTGACCCCTCGGTCAAGGACAAATCCTTTCCCTTGGCCTGCGTCTCCTTCATCTCAGCCAAGTAGGAGTCTGACTGCTGCTGCTCGTACACAGACTTCAGGAATTCATTGGCGATTCTTAATGTACCGATTGCTATTTTCCGAGAGGAGGGGGTGTCAACATGTAAGTTCATGTCTCGGAACTGCTCCAACAACTCCACTTCTCTTGCCATCATTGCTGCCATATGGAGGGATTTCCGACTCAACGCGTCGGCAACGACATTTGCCTTACCCGGATGGTATTTCAGCTCGAAATCGTAGTCCTTTAAGAATTCTATCCATCTCCTCTGCCTCATGTTCAGCTCTTTTTGGTCAAATAGGTATTTAAGGCTCTTGTGATCACTATATACTTCAAATCTGGACCCGTACAAATAATGCCTCCAAATTTTTAGTGTGAACACCACAGCTGCCAACTCCAAATCGTGGGTCGGATAATGCTGCTCGTGAGGTCTCAATTGCCGAGAGGCATACGCTATCACTCGGTCTCTCTGCATGAGCACGTATCCTAATCTGAGTCCTGATACATCACAATAAACTACAAAGCTCTCTTGTAAGTTGGGTAATGCCAGCACTGGAGCAGTCGTCAACTTGTTCTTCAGCTCTCGGAAGCTGCTCTCGCACTCGGGACTCCACACGAAGGGAATGTTTTTCCGAGTCAATTTAGTTAGTGGTAACGCCAGCTTAGAAAAACCTTTAATGAACCTTCTATAATAACCTGCCAGGCCCATAAAACTCCTTATCTCCGAGACCGACTTGGGTTTCTCCCATGCCATTACAGCTGTCACCTTCAAAGGGTCCACCGAGACACCCTGCTCGGAAATCACATGTCCGAGGAACTGGATCTTATCCATCCAGAATTCGCACTTTGAAAGCTTCGCAAACAACTGCTTCTCCTTCAACACTTGAAGTACCACTCGGAGATGTCCTTCATGCTCCTCGGAAGTCTTAGAATAGACTAGGATGTCATCAATGAAGACAACTACGAACCGGTCTAAATAGGAGTGGAATATGTTGTTCATGTAATTCATGAAGACAGCAGGGGCGTTTGTCACACCGAACGACATCACTACATACTCGTAGTGGCCATACCGAGTCCTAAAGGCAGTTTTTGGGATATCCGAGTCCTTCACTCGGATTTGGTGATATCCCGATCGTAGGTCGATTTTCGAGAAGACTGAGGCTCCACGCAGTTGATCAATTAAATCATCAATTCTAGGTAACGGGTACCGATTCTTAATTGTGAGTTTGTTCAGTTGTCGGTAATCTATACAAAGTCTCATGCTGCCATGCTTCTTCTTAACAAGCAGCACAGGTGCGCCCTATAGTGATACACTCGGTCTAATGAATTGTTTTCCGAGTAATTCGTCCACTTGCTTCTTCAGCTCAGCCAGTTCAGTTGGGGACATTCTATAGGGTGCACTAGAGACTGGCTCGGCTCCAGGGATCAAGTCTATAGAGAATTCGACTTCTCTATTGGGAGGGACACTCGATACATCTTCAGGGAACACTTCTGGGAATTCACAGACAATCGGAATTTCGTTCACTCGGACTTTACTCTCACCTTCGGTTAGACAAAGCATCATAAGCAGTTGGGTTATACCTGGTGTTGTGTCGTCCTCATTGTGCTGCCTCGGGAAGATTATCCTTCGGTTTCTACAATCCACTAACACTTTGTTGGCTGAAAGCCAATCGATTCCGAGTACAACATCAAGGTCCTTTAAAGGTATGCACACCAAATCAAAAGTGAAATTCCAACCACACAACACAAACGTTACATCCTTGCACATTGACGATGTCAACACCTTAGGGCCAGTCGAATTGGCCACTTCCAAAGTCAGATCCATAAACACAGTTGGTAACTTTAAACACTCTACACACTCATCAGCTATAAAAGAATGGGTAGCTCCCGAATCGAAAACAACATTAAGTGTATGTCTACCGAGTGAGCACTTACATTGTACTAGATCATTTGCTTGTGTAACGTCCTCTGCGTTGATGGTGTAAACTCTTCCCACTGCTGGTTGGTCGGTATTCCTCTCTCGGTTATTTGGAGCAAGCATCATGTTTCCTCTGGCTCTGTTGCCTCTGCCACCAGGTCGTTGGTTATCATTCACTCGGTTTCTCTCTTGGAATCCTCCTTGACGTACACTGGTGTTTGTTTGGCGGAGTTGGGGGTAATCGGGGCGAATGTGTCCTCTCTTATTACAGTGGAAGCACTCCACTTCACCATCATCCTTGTAGTCTCTGGCATAGTGACTTCCTCCACACTTGAAACATCTTCCGTCTCCTACCACTGGTCGTCTTTCAGGTTGGTTCCGACCCCCAAATCTGGAAAAAGATTTGTTCCTGCCAACGTTGCTTGGCCTTTTGAAGCGGGATTGTTGGGGCCTCAAAGAATGATGGGTTCTGGTGCTCTGGCCCGAATGGGCCTTGTCATCCTCCTCAAATATCCTACATTTGTTCACTAATGCAGGGAAACTCCGTATCTCTTGGTACCTGCAGGCTTTCTTAATATCTGATCTTAATCCATTCTCAAACTTAAGGCACTTGGAGCTCTCCGTCCCTGGTTGCTGGAAGGGTGGGTAGAACAGGCACAATTCCTCGAATCTTGTCGCGTATTCTTCCACAGTCATGGAGCCTTGTTTCAACTCCATAAACTCCAACTCTTTCCGACTCCTCACCATGTCGGGGAAGTACTTCTCTAAGAAGCATGTCTTGAAATCATTCCACGTCAGCTGATTATCATCGTCAGGGAATCAGCTTCTGGCTATCTTCTACCAGTTCTCCGCTTCATCTCGCAACATATACACTGCACATTCCACCTTTTGGGCCTCAGTACAACGAAGACCCCCAAAAATTCTCTCTAGCTCCTGAGTCCACTTAAACGCTGCCTCAGGGTTCCGTCCTCCTAGAAATTCACTCGGTTTCCTCTTCAGGAAGCAGTCCAGTACTTGGCCCTCCTCAGCTCGAGGCTGGCCCTGCCTCTCAAATACATCTGCAAAGCGTTGGAATGCTGTGGCTATAGCCTCCATGCTTTGGCGATGCATCATTCCTTATCCTGAAATCAACATTCGAGGATAAGTATACCGAGCCACTTACTACCGATCGGGTTTCAGTCTAACATTCAACAGCTTAGCACCTTATATCGTTCCTCCAGGTTACACACTCAATCGGACCAGGAGGAAACAACCTCCTATCCACAAGTCAATATCAATCAGGTTCAACTAACATCACAACAATTATGACCATTTAGTCAGAAAACACACAACCGCTTACACTCGGTAAGCATACCTTGGCCTTGGACCTTTCGGTCTGCTCTGATACCAAAATGTAACACCCTTTTTTTTTAATAATTAATTAACCCTGTTTAATAATTAATTATCCCAAACACAGAAAAATTTTTCACAAAGACCACCACTGGTCAGTTGGCATAAAAGAGAAGAGGAAGGTAAGAGAAAGTTAAGGAACACACACATGTATGACTACCTGTGGAAGGAATGGATTATGAACCAACTCCGCCCAGTTCAGCGAAGCATGACAACGCCTGGGCGAATTCCACCACAACGTCCATTCGCTCAAGCGGGGTCTAACACCGCCGAGCGAGACATGATAATGCAACAACAGAAGAGAGAGGTAATTGGGCGGAGTTCCATATTAACATCTACTCGCTTCAGCGCGATCCCACACACTTGGGCGAACCGTCCTAATCGCTCGGGCGAGGTATGACTCCGCCTAAGCGAGGCCATCACAAGCCTTCCCAAAACCGTACTCGCTGGAGCGAGGAGCCACACTCGGCTAAGTAGACGCTCGGTCCCAGAGTCATCCTTCACTCATTCACTCAGAAAATGACAGCTAACTCACTCGGATTTTAAATATCTTACACTCAGAATCCATTCCATTCTAACCTACTACACTAACTTCTTTCTCAGGAGAGGATCGCTCAGGGTTTTCACTCGGGAATACGAACTCTTCTTCACTCGGTTTTACTTATAATTTCCACTCGGTAATGACCGCTCTCATGATCACTCAGGGATTTTGCTCGTTTCTCACTCGGTGATATAGCCCTTTCGGCCCAAGCTCTCCTGCTAACTTAAACCTCCCTTTAAGAGTTTCATGGCTTCCTTCATACTAAGTCTTACTATCCCTGCGCACCCAACAGAGCATGAATATGTATATGCTACTCAATCATCACACACAGAATGGAATAAACATGCAGCATGGTATACACGTAGCTATAAATATATATATATATATATATATATAAGAGTGTATATTGATGTTTACAAACACGTTATTTGATGTGGATCTTGTTGAGGACCGGCAAGGGCTGATTTCTAGATGAAGAAGGACTGCACAAAAAGGGAAGAAATACACACAGACATACACAATACAAAGACAAATGGGGAAATCTAGAGTAGAGATTGAATGAAGAAAGTTACGTTTTGCAAGGGTCAGAAATTCTAATTCAACTTATCCTTGATTGTTTAGATTCCATGAGAGATTCAAGGATCAAAAACTGGCTTCATTCTCACGTGAATTTCAGTTCACACTTTAATGGAAGTTAACGCAAGAACATGACCTTAACGGAGCTTGGCAATTGAACTAAGGTTCCTTGATTTTTCTTTTGATGTTTAATTTTTTTTTTTGAGTTCAGAATTTTGTTTTAGATTCAATTTAGAAGACAAGGTAGAAGAAATAAAACGCAAGAAATAAAAGATAAAAAGATGGACAGCATCACACCTCCATAATGGACTAGCATTCATACACAAGTATCACACTAATGCATGGCTAATCAACCTTGCTTCACACAAGGACCAAGAGCATCACACTCACCACTAAGTTTACAAAACTTAGAAAAATTCATTAATCAACTTCCCTCCGTTTTTCTCACCTCCATTCAGTTTTGTATAACTTGGCTAAACAAGACAAAAGACACACTACTCCACTACCTAAAAACAAGGGTAACCGCCCACCACTAAGTCTTAGTGGGACAATGCTGAAATATAGTTGCAAAAACTGAAACTTACAAAGGAAAAAGAAATAAAGAAAAATGGGTCTAGGTAGGATTTGAACACAGGTCATTCAAGTCCTACACTACCCTATTCTTGAGGCTAGGCCATTTGTGCTAGGCCCTCTATTGTTCATCCTTCCACATGATCAAATGAGTAAGTTTGGATGTCCTTTGTGGCTCCTTGGTTATGTCTTCTAGGAGGGTGAGAATTAGCCTTTGTAAGGTGGCTTTGGTCTTCTTGGCCTTGGATCTTGTCATTGGCCCTCCTATTCCTTGAAGTGCCCCTGATTGGTAAGGGGTGTCCTCATCATTATTATACTTTTTCCGTCCTATAAGGATTCTGCTTGCTCAAAACACTAACATTAGACATGAGCCGGCCAAGGCCTAACTTAAAACATTTTATGCGACATGTACACAGTCATAAAGCCTCCATAGTGCATCAGCACTTCACCCGGCGTTCCAACTCTACCTCTGATCCTCATCCCGAGAGACATTCACTGAAAAATTGCCACTGCAGGGGTGAGCATCTTAAATTTTAAATGATAGATACCGATTCAGGTTACTTCACATTCATACAACAACATATACCCGTACATACACACAATCATACGTCAACTCAATAATATTAACATTCCACAGTTAGTGACACAATGCTAAGGGTCCTTGAGTCAGGATATCTCTACATAACATTTATCAATCAGAATACGCAATTCTCACTCGGATATAAATGTATTCACAACTCCTCAACAACATATTATACATTCATGGAGCAGGTTTCAGTCAGCAATTATAGCACATGCACACGGAATAACGCACTCATTCACAAGTAAACACCACTTCACTAACATCATCACATGCATAATTAATTCCACATAACATCAGTAGCCATATATGCACAGATTATTCACTCGGTTCTGCATACGTGTGTAATCGGTTCTAACGTTGCAACGTAGGCTCTCAGCCTTTTGTACATAGCTCTCAGCTACCGTTTCAGCTCCCAGCTGCTTGGCCGTTTTACAGGTACCCAACCGTTTGCCCACAGGTGACACCAACGCTCTCAGCGCCAACGGAGGTGTTCACAGGCAGCCCGAATCCCACTCAAGGGCTACCTTGAGTCCCACTCAAGGATTTTACAGCGTCCCACGCTGAATAACCGATGGTAGTGTCCCACACTACGTGCTCTCAGCACAAACGCATCCCATGCGCCACACACGGATTCGACACACAGCATTGAATTCATACACACATCCTCTTATTCAATCACATATATTTCACATGCAGTCGGTAATACACATTCTCAGAACTCCGCATGTTAATTTAACACATACAAACTTCCATGCAATCATCATCGTAGCAGCATATGAGTCTAATGCAGTCGGTGTCAATCAATATCAAGCTTCCATGGGCATTTTCATCAACTCAAGTTTAACATGCACTCTGTTCACAGCAGTATCAAAACTTAATCAACGCATACATTTACATGAAGATTAACAGGTTCACACAAGCATTCCAATCAATCGTAACACAACATGCAAACGGTATATGACAGTGTTAGGACTCAATCAACGCATACATTCCTATAAACACGAACAGATTCAATAAGGCATTCTCATCAACACAACACAATCATGCAATCGGGTTCTATGGTAACGTATGCATCCTCAAGGATGATGATAACATGCAACACTCACTCTCACTTATCATGCACTCGGATATTCTACATGCAAACATATCATACAACAGAATATAGTTCCACAATTATCAATGTCTTCCATACCCGTTCGTAACCCATACATTTAACATGTAAGGTACTCCCCCTACCAACTGCGAGACTCCAAGGGATTCTTCTGCTTCGACGCTCGTCCTCCACCCGTATGAGGGAGCTTGACTTCTCTGCCGCACCGTCACTTAGCTTTCGAACAGGGAATGTAGTAGAGAGCAGAGAAGGAGAAGAAAAAGGGGAAGAAGAGAATAAGAAGAAGAGAGAAGAGGGAGTTTGCAGAGAGAGTTCTCGAGAGTGAAAGGGCAAGGGACCATCACCCAATATAAACACACGCACGAAGAACAGGATGGTGGGGTAGGGAAACGTGAAGCAGTAGTCCTGCCCATGCCACCCTGTCCCATCAGCATCCTCTAACGCTAATCACCTCACACCTTTTTAGTTAATTAAGTTAAGGGTAATTAGTGAACAGATTTCCTCTTCTGACTTGTCATTTTAAATGGCTTTTATTTTGCCCAGTTCCTTTTTATTAAAATTGGGATGTTACAATAGTAATTTTTCCTTTTTGGCATAAATGACATTTTATTCATTTTACTAATCCTTTCACTAATCTCTCCCCCTTTAGCATCATCAAAAAGATCGTCGTCTTAGTTATAGTCTATGCCATCAACATATAAACGCATTTATTCGAATAAGAAAGATTTAGAGCAAGTATTTCATAAAAGATAGTAGAATTTCAAATCAAAGCTTAAAATATGATCAAGTATCAACCACATGTTAATACAATTGCAAACCATATGTTAATATCCGGAGTCAATAATCAACCACATAATTCATTCATCAAGTAAGTAGAAAGTTGATTGCTAACTCATTTTCAATCATGTAATTATTATCATAAGTATGGTAAGCGTCACATGATTCTTTTCAATTGATCCCACATAAGGTTTCTAATTAGCACATAATTATTTCAAATAAGCACAAAATTTTCTCCTTTTTGGCATTATCAAATGCACAAGAATATTTTTCCAAGTAAGCATATAGGAGAATAGAAATAAAATTGTAAGCATAAGTGCTATAAACATAATCATAGAGAGGTGAAATCAAAGATAATTATTCATGTGTGTGCTCCCCCTTACTACTGTAATTGATACCACTTATTAACGTGTGAAATCAATTATACTAATTTGATCAAGTTTGATACCACTTGTAGGTCAATTTAATCAAGTCTGATACCAAATGTTATTAACACATGTAATTGGATACCAATTGTTAAGCTAATTGATACAATTGTTAAGCTAATTGATACCAATTATTCATGTTAGCCTATTTAAACAAGTCTGATACCATTTGTTTGTTTCTTAAGCACATGATCTCCTTCTTTTAATAGATACCACTTATTCAAACAACAGATATCACAATATGAATAGATGCCATTCAAAAATTAGATACAACTTGCATATAATAGTCCAAATATTTCTTAATGCATTTCTAGGTATCAAAGCAGTAACAGAAGATTTTTCAACATTTACGCTTATGTCTAAGTATCAGAGCAACAGTGGAATGATTAATACAGCTTGTTGACTTACTCATGCATTTGTATTAAAACATATGCCAATATATCTATATTCTTTTTTTCACATGACCCTTTTATCTCAAATATTCTCTTCTTAACTTGTGTCTATGATGTCATAAATAGGTCTAGTCAAGCATTTACACATAAAGCATGTGATTGTACAAGAGAATACATTTTGCATAAATCATTTACAGTACTCAAGCACAAGTCACAGAATCATATCATTTTCATAGTACGGTTGTAAATGTGTAATGCAAGTCATGTACTAATTGTAATCAATTTTCCATAACATATATGTCATACCACTTGTTATCTTGATGCTATATATGATACCACTGTATTTTTATGTTGATGTAGGTTTTGATAATGACACAACAAATGAAGGATGTTATCAAGCGAATTAATTATGTTTGATGATGAAAATGATTCAAGGCATTTAAGGAAGCTTAAAACAAGTGTAAATGATCAACAAATGTGCCAAGAATCAAAGGATTGGAGCCAAGACTCATTAAATATCAAAAAGGGTGAAACAAAGTATCAAAATCCATGCAACAGATGCATGAATCGATTCACATAGCAATGCATAACCACATGAATCGATTCCTACATTTGGAAAGGCCCAGGAAGTGAAAATTTAAGGTTTGAATCGATTCCTCCTTGCATTGAATCAATTTACACGGTTCAATTGGCCCAGAATGTAATTTTTCACATCATGAATCGATTCTTCCTTCCCTTGAATCGATTCCCACATTGAAGTTTTGCCTAGTAACTTTATTTTAATGACATGAATCGATTCACATATCATAAGAATCGATTCACAAGGCTGTCAGGAACAAAAACATGTGCAGACTCTAATTCCTCTTCGGTTCACTCAAATTGGAAGGCCCAAGGCAATGACTCATGCTTTGTCCCACTCCACATGCATATGTCTCATTGGAAATACAATGCAATTTGAATTTAGACAAGCATGCCTAACTTTTCAAGCTCCCAAGGAATTAAATATTGTAATAACCCATGCCATTGGAGCCTATAAATAGAGAAGGAATTGAAGGCAAAACTTGCACCAAGCATTTGAAGCATTACCATTTGCTTTCTTCCCCCTCCATTCTCTTGCTCTTCTTCTTGCTCTCTTTATTCTTGATTGGCATATTTCTTGAAGTTATTTTTGAGAGTTAATTTATGGGGAAATTATATTGTGTACTTAATTTGCATATCCTCTCTTTGAGAGTTATTACTTTGTGAAAGCTTTAACTTGTATATCCACTCTATTGAGAGAGTTTCCTTGTATACTCAAACACCAAACATACTAGAATCTTTGGGTTGGGGTTTCAACCTTGTAATTGTAAGATTGAGAGATTGGGTGGGGTGCCCTTGTACTTATGAGGATTGGATTCTTGAGTGTGGGACACTAGGAAGTCGCAATTGCTCAAAGTTGTATCTCTAATCTACAATAGTGGAAATCCTCTAAGTGGGTTGCTTAGAGGCGAGACGTACACTGGCGTGGTGGAACTCGTATATATCGGTTTGCAAATCTCTCTTCCCTAAACTCATTGAATTTGTGCACTTAAGTTGCTTGCTTAATTCATTGTTTCATTAACTTGGACTAAGTGCATGTTATACTAAGTTGTAAACTATTTTGATTAACATTGTTGAACTTGACTTTAAGTAACACTCTTTTATTAATCTTTCTAAAAGTCTCATAAATTGCTTTGTGGTTAATTTGATTATTACTTAGACCTTTTAAGTACTTATTATCTTGACTTGTGCATAATTTGTTATCACTTGCCATTAAGCTTATCATCTTCAATAAACATAGTAACTAAAGAATCAATTTTAAAAGCATTCAAAGTAAAATTTTTAATACTCAATTCACCCCCCCTCTTGAGTAATTGAGGCCACTTGGTTAACAACCACTTGATGGATTTGCCAATTTAAGCTCTTGATATCAATTATTAACATTTAAGCATTTAGCACAAGATTGTTATCATTCAAGCATACATCATTCTTGATTCAATCAATTATTCTTTTCAAACTTAATGATGCAATACTTTCAAATTTCTTTTCACAGTGAAGATTATGCATTATCAAACATAGATGTAGATAAGAATTATAAAGTCAATCAAGATAGATACCAATTGCTCAAGCATGGTGTATTAAGGAAGATTATGTCATGCATTATCACTTATCATATCATGCATTATTTCTTAACATTTCATGCATTGTCTCTTAATATACCATGATTCTTAGATATTTAACATTAAACTCTTTTGTTCATGCCTATGATGTTACTAGTCATTAAGGTCTAGGCAATTACTTGTTATAACATACATAGAGCATACATACTTTCTCTTAGGCTTTTTCAAAGATAACATATAATTGAATAGAAAATATTTTGCCTAAGATTGACAACTTTGTAAGTAATATAAGCATAACATAGTCCTAACTTGAAGCAACTTTAAAATTTGTCATAATCAACTTGTCATAACATTTTCTTGATATGAAGTTTAATGCCACTTGTTATGAAAAGATACTTGCTTGTTAGGAAATTATGCATAAATTATCAAAGCATAGATATCACTTGTACACAATATATGTATTTATTATCAAAGCATAGTGGCAGTAATAATGCGTATAAGCATAATCAAGATTATGTCCCCATGATCTCTTTTTCTTACTATTTTGTTAAAGGAAGATGTTTGTCACTTAGATACCACTAGTTAAACAACATATCTCTTGTTCAATAAATGATACATCATCAAGAATTCATATTTAATCAAAAATTCATGCATCATTAAGAATTCATAGGTTATCAAGGATTCATACATACATCATCCAAGAATTCATACATCATCAAGAATTCATATATCATCAAGAGTTCATGCATCATTTAAAACTTCATACATCATTAAGAGTTCATACATCATTAAGACTTTGAATCTAAGCATCAAGATTTAACATTTCAGCATTTTGATATTTCAATCCTTCCTAACACACATGCATGCAAACAACTTTAATCTCAAGTTTGTCATGTTATCCAAGCAATCATTTATCAAACTTATCACCTGTAACATCCCGATTTTAAACGAAGTACCGGGTGAAATAAAGCCATTAAAATAATAATTTCAGAAGTGGGAAATTGTTTATTAATTACCATTAACTTAATTAATCAAATGAGTGCTGATTAAGTGTGATTAGCCATTAGTGGTTGCTGATGGGACTGGGTGACGTGAGCAGACTGCTGCTTCACATTTTCCCACCCCACCTTTCTATTCCTTTATGCATGTATATATATGTTTGGTCGATGGTCCCTTGCCATTCATTCTTTAGAATTCCCTCTGCGATTTCTCTCTTCTTCCTTCTTCTCTTTCTCTCTCGTTCTTCTTCTTCTTCTTCTTCTCCTTCTCTGCCCTCTGTTTACATTTTCTGCTTACGGAAGTTACGTTGACGGTGCTGCAGAGGAGTCGGAGCTCCCTTATACGAGTGAAAGATGATTGTCGGAGCGGAAGAAGAAACAGCCTTTGTACCCAAGCCAAGCGCGGAAGACAACAGTGTTCGAGTGGAGGCTGAACGAGTGAAGGTGTCGAGCGAAGCAGCAAGGAAGAGGGCCAACACCCAAGCAGAAGAGTCTCTCGGAGTCTCGTAGTTGGTAGGGGGAGTACCTTATATGTTAAACGCATGGATTATGGACGGGTTTCGGGCGTTGATGATTGTTGTTCTGTATTCTGTTGTGTGTTATACTTGCATGTGGAGTGCACAATACCCGGGTACATGATAAGTATGAGTTGAGTGTTGCATGTTTAGTATTATCCCTGAGATGCACGCCGATAGCTTAAAGAATGTCGAATGATTGCATGGCAAGGGTGTGCTGTATTGTTGACGATGATAACTGTGTGGTTTATATGACTTGTGAGTCGTTATAAATATAAAATGATGACTGCATGCAATCGAGTGTTGGTGTAGTGAGTCTGATAATATTCATATTGATGCATGCATAGCTTGAGTCCCGATACTACTGAATACCGATTGCATGTTATGCTTGTGTTGAGTGGAATACCTTATTGTATCCTGATATTGGTTGATATCAATTGCATGGAAAGCACATGTTGCTGTATTCATCTACTTGAGTAATGATACAGATTGCATGGAAGTATGTGTGTTAAATCAATATATTGAGCTCTGAGAATGCGTGTTACCGACTGTGTGTGAAGTATGTATGACTGTGTGAAAAGTTGTATGAATTCTGTATTGTGTGATGAATCCGCGTGTAGCGCATGGGATGCGTTGTGCTGGGAGCACATAGTGTGGGACACTACTATCGGTTAATTGAAAAGCGTGGGACGCTGTGAAATCCTTGAGTAGGACTTAAGGTAGTTTCCGAGTGGGACTCGGGCTGCCCGTGAACACCTCCGTTGACGCTGAGAGCGTTGGTGTCACCTTGTGGGCAAACGGTTGGGTACTCGTAAAATGGCTAAGCAGCTGGGAGCTGAATTAATAGCTGAGAGCTATGTACAAAAAGGCTGGGAGCCTACGTTGCAACGTCAAAAACCGATTACACACGAATGCGGAACCGAGTGAACTATTCTGTGTACATGCACTGACTATGCCAAATGAAATTTGTGCTATGCATGATTATGATGTCATTGAATGATTATATGCATGTTTAATACTAGCCGTGTGCATTAGATTACTGCATGATTAATGATAACCTGAGTTAGTATCTATCACTTAATATTTAAGATACTCGCCCCCTACTGTGGCAATTTTTCAGTGAATATCTCTCGCAATGAGGAGTGAATGAGGAGATGAATGCCGAGTGAAGTGCTGGTGCACCATGGGAATAAATGTTATGTATATACTGTTATGTGTTTTGTTAAGCCTTGGCCGGCTCATGTATTAGCCTTAGTTCCTGTTATTAGAACCTGAACCCTTTGGGGTAGAAAACAGGATCTTGATGCCTGTAATTAATTATATTTATTATGTTGCGGGAAATCCTATACTGTGCATGAAGATCTGAGTAATATATGTACGCGTACTTGTCGTGTGTGAGAGGTTAGTGTAACTATAAGCCTAATTGGAGTCGAGTGTTGACGTGGGAAGAGAGTTAGTGACTCCCTCCGAGTGGAAGGAAGCCTAGGTAATCCCGAGTGAATGAGACAGTGTGATGCCGAGTGAGAGTTTACCGATCAGAAGATGACACCTAAGGCTCTAAGTAGATCCATTGTAATAAATTATTAAGTAGCTAGAGAAGTCCGAGTGAGTCTTAACTTAGTGGGGAAGTCAGAGCAGGAAATACTATGGTTACCGAATGAAAAGTGAGTAAAATGTCCCGAGTAGCGTGATGGACGTGAAGGTTATTCCGAGTGAGAAGTCTTCATAGATTCCGAGTGAGCGGCTTTGGGAATCATTTGCGGGTTGCCAATATATATATATATAAACCAATCGAGTGGAATCGTGGAGTGTGATATACTGTCTGGAAGAAACTGGGGTGCATTAGGGTCAATCCGAATGAATTAAGAAGTAGACCTTCCCGAGCGAACCATACACTGAAATCCGAGTGGGGGAAATACCGAGTGGAGTGACAGGATGCCAAGTGTAGTTTCGCTTAAGCGTTTCTTCCCTTCGCTGTGTGAGAGTTCATTTCCCTTGTCTTTTTCCCCTTCTTCTTCTCGATGGGTCAGATTTGTTAATTTGAGTAGATTATGTACGGTTTATTAACTTTAAAATTTGGAAAATTGTCCCTGTTGATTTTGTTTATTTAATTAAAAGTTAGGGTGTTACATTTTGGTATCAGAGCAGACCGAAAGGTCCAAGGCCAAGGTATGCTTACCGAGTGTAAGCGGTTGTGTGCATTGTGACCGAGTGGTCATCATTATTGTGGCAATTGTTAAACCTGATTGATATTGTAATATTGATTTGTGGATAGGAGGTTGTTTTCCTCCTGGTCCGACTGATTGTATAACATATAGAAATAGTATAATGAGCTAAAGTTACTGAATGTTAGACTGAGTTCCGATCAGAAGAATGTAACCTTGTAAACTTATCCTTGAAGGGGTGTGAATTTCAGGATAGGTCATGACGAATCGTCAAAGCATGGAGGCTATAGCCACAACATTCCAATGCTTTGCGGACGTGTTTGAGAGGTAGGGCCAGCCTCGAGCAGAGGATGGCCAAGTGCTGGACCGCTTCCTGAAGAGGAGGCCGAGTGAATTTCAGGGAGGACGTAACCCCGAGGCAGCTTATAAATAGACTCAGGAGTTAGAAAGGATTTTCGGGGGCCTTCACTGCACCGAGGCCCAAAAGGTAGAATGTGCAGTGTATATGCTGTGAGACGAGGCGGAAAACTGGTGGAAGATAGCCAGAAACCGACTAGCTGACGATGATACCCAGCTGACCTGGGAAAATTTCAAGACATGTTTCTTAGAAAAGTATTTCCCCGACACCATCAGGAGTCGAAAAGAACTGGAATTCATGGAATTGAAGCAGGGATCCATGACTGTGGAAGAATACATGGCAAGATTTGAAGAACTGTACTTATTCTACCCACCCTTCCAACAACCTGGAACGGAGAGTTCTAAATGCCTTAAATTTGAGAACGGGTTGAGGTCAGACATTAAGAGAGCCTGCAGATACCAAGAGATTAGGAGCTTTCCCGTATTGGTGAATAAGTGTAGGATATTTGAGGAGGACGACAAGGCCCACTCGGGCCAGAGCAGCAAAGCAAACCATTACTTGAGGCCCCAGCAATCCCGGTTCAAGAGGCCAAACAACGCTGGTAGGAACAGACCTTTTTCAAGATTTGGGGGTCGGAACCAGCCAGAGAGACGACCAGTTATGGGGAACGGAAAATGTTTCAAGTGTGGAGGAAATCATTATGCTCGAGACTGCAACAACAATGGTGAGATGGTGTGCTTCTATTGTAATAAGAGGGGACACATTCGCCCTAACTGCCCCCAACTCCGTCAAGCAAATACAAATGTGCGTCAGGGAGGTTTCCAAGAGAGGAGCCGTGGACATGATGGTCAAAGACCGGGGGGCGGAGGCAACAGAGCTAGAGCAAATATGATGGTTGCCCCAAACAACCGGAGGAGGAACACCGACCAACCTGCTACTGGAAGAGTCTACGCCATCAGTGCTGAGGAAGTTGCACAGGTGAATGACTTAGTGCAAAGTAAGTGTCTACTCGGTAAATATACACTTAGTATAGTTTTTGATTCTGGAGCCACCCACTCCTTCATAGCTGATGATTATGTAAGACATTTGAGATTACCGACTGTGGATATGGATCGGATTTTGGAAGTGGCCAACCCGACTGGCCCTAAGGTGTTGACATCATCCATGTGTAAAGACGTAACGTTTGTATTGGGTGATCGGAGTTTTACCTTCGACCTGGTATGCATTCTTTTGAAGGACCTTGACATTGTACTCGGTATAGATTGGCTTTCAGCCAACAAGGTGTTAGTGGATTGCAGAAACCGGAGGATAATCTTTCCGAGGCAGAACAATGAAGATTACACGGTACAAGGTATAGCTCAACTGTTTATGATGCTTTGTCTAACCGAGGGTGAGAGTAGAGCCCGAGTGAACGAAATTCTGACTGTCTGTGAATTCCCAGAGGTGTTTCCCGAGGATGTACCGGGTGTCCCTCCCGATAGAGAAGTCGAATTCTCTATAGACCTGATCCCTGGAGCCGAGCCAGTCTCTAGTGCATCTTACAGAATGTCCCCAACAGAATTGGCCAAGTTGAAGAAGCAGGTGGATGAGTTACTTGGAAAGCAGTTCATTAGGCCGAGTGTGTCGCCATTGGGCGCACCTGTGCTGCTTGTTAAGAAGAAGGATGGCAGCATAAGGCTATGTATAGATTATCGACAGCTAAATAAACTCACAATTAAGAATCGATACCCATTGCCTAGGATTGACGACTTAATCGACCAACTGCGTGGAGCCTCAGTCTTCTCGAAAATTGACCTACGATTGGGATACCACCAAATCCGGGTGAAGGACTCGGATATTCCAAAGACTGTCTTTAGGACTCGGTATGGCCACTACGAGTATGTAGTGATGCCGTTCGGTGTGACAAACACCCCTGCTGTCTTCATGAATTACATGAACAGCATATTCCACCCATATCTAGACCGATTTGTAGTAGTTTTCATAGATGACATCCTAGTCTATTCCAAGACCCCTGAGGAGCAAGAAGAACACCTCCGAGTGGTACTTCAAGTGTTGAAGGAGAAGCAGTTGTTTGTAAAGCTGTCAAAGTGCGATTTCTGGATGGATAAGATCCACTTCCTCGGACATGTGATTTCCAAGGAAGGTGTCTGGTGGACCCTCCGAAAGTGGCAGCTATAATGGCGTGGGAGAAACCCAAGTCGGTCTCGGAGATAAGGAGCTTTATGGGCCTGGTCAGTTATTATAGGAGGTTTATTGAAGGTTTTTCTAAGCTAGCTTTGCCACTGACTAAATTGACCCGGAAAAACATTCCCTTCGTGTGGAGTTCCGAGTGCGAGAGCAGTTTCCGAGATCTGAAAGACAAGTTGACGACTACTCCAGTATTGGCATTACCTGACTTACAAGAGAGCTTCATGGTTTATTGTGATGCATCAGGACTCGGATTAGGATGCGTGCTAATGCAGAAAGACCGAGTGATAGCGTATGCCTCTCGGCAATTGAGACCCCACGAACAGCATTACCCGACCCACGACTTGGAGCTGGCCGCCGTAGTCTTCGCATTGAAGAGCTGGAGGCATTATTTGTTCGGGGCCAGATTTGAAGTATACAGTGATCACAAGAGCCTCAAATACTTATTCGACCAAAAGGAGCTGAACATGAGGCAGAGGAGATGGATGGAATTTTTAAAAGATTATGATTTCGAGCTAAAGTACCATCCGGGTAAGGCAAACGTTGTTGCCGACGCGTTGAGTCAGAAATCCCTTCATATAGCAGTGATGATGGTAAGGGAAGTGGAGTTATTGGAATAGTTCCGAGACATGAACTTACATGTTGACGTCCCCTCCTCTCGGAAAATAACGATCGGTATGTTGAGGATCGCCAATGAATTCCTGAAATCCGTGTACGAGCAGCAGCAGTCAGATTCCTACTTGGCTGAGATGAAGGAGACGCAGGCCAAGGGTAAGGATTTGTCCTTGACCGATGTAACACCCTGAATTTTTAAAAATAGGAAGATAAATTAGGAAAATAAATGTTGGATAATTAACTTTAGGCTAATAAATATCCTAAAATTCTTGAAATGACTTAAACAAGGCTTTTCGAAACTGCTGATGAATTATGGTGGTCAGATGAGCTGAAAACTGACCCGGATAAAATATAGGTGTCGGACCAAGTATCTCCGATTGAGATGCCATTGGTCAGGGCCGTAGAAAATGTTATTGGGATTCCGAATTTATATTCGGCGAACCAATTTGTTAAAAAACGGAAGAGTTAATGAAGAATTAATAATTTAAACATTAAATTCTCATTTTTCCCCTTCAAAAAGTTGGTTGCACTCTTTGTTTCTTACGTAGAAACTCTTCTTCTTATCTTCTTCTTCATATCTCTTTTTCTTCTTCATAATTCACTTTCCTCTTGCCCTTGAATTCTAAATTAAAAGGAGATATCTCTTCCTTCTCCATTAATAACCTTCAAGGACTTCAAGAAAGCTTGGAGACTAAAATATTTTCTCCTCCTTACTCCTCAAATTCGTGTGAACTCCCTCATCTTTTGCAAACTCACTCTTTTCTTCTATTGAGGTAAGATTATGATCATTTTCCATGTATATAAGTATATAGTTGAAGTTTAGTTGAAGTTTTGGTGTTAGAACACAATAAATGTATGAGTAATGTTGAGGAAAGTTTAAAAGTGGAAATCTAAAGATAAGTTGACATAAATACAAGCTTATGAGTGATTAGTGAGGTAGTTATAACTATGGTGGTAAAAGAAGGAAGTATATGAGCATTTATGAAGGTTGGTGGATTGGTGAAAACCTTAAACTTGAATTTTAGGAGGAAAAGTAAAATATTGAAAAGGATAACATTTATTGAAAAGTTAACATTTGTTGATGGGAAGAATATTATAAGTGATGTGGTGGATACATTAAATGATGATAAAGTTGATTTGAAGTCATAATAGGTGGGAAACTCACCAAGGTGTTGGTGGAGATCTTACTAGATGGAATAACCCAATAATTAGGTTGTAGCCTTTGATACTAAGGGATTGTAATTCAAGGAAAGGAATTTCTGAAGCCTAAGTAGGCAAATGAATGAATTAGGTAAATGGTTTTCACATGATAAGAATCATGTGTACACCTATGTATATATATATATATTGAATTGGTGTTTGAATAAATAATTAATGTGGCCCTATAAATGATTGGTGTAGGGCTTGGCAATATTGGTGAAGCAGGAACATCAACCCTAGAGGTCTACTTCTCTTGAGGTAGGAGAGGGGTGTATTTTCTAAATGCATGAGAATTGGAATGATAATGTATGTATTAATGTAGTATGACATGTTTTCTTAAATAAAGGTGATATTATGTGTAAGTGAAATGAATTGTGTATGATGATGAGAATTGTGTATGGTGTTTATATGATGAAGCCTAAAAGAGGCTATGAATGGCTTATTATGCGTTGATGTATTATTGATTTCATATAAGACATGATAAGTACCTAAAATCTTTGGTTGGAATGTTTCTTGGATACGAGAATTGACATTTGTGTATGAATTGGTGGAAAATTGTGTGGTTGAAAATGAATATACCCTAAATGAAAGGGTAAGATAATCTAAATGAGCTTGAGACATGCATGAGCATTTTTTATACATGGCATGACATGCATATCATGATGATGTTGATAAGTGGTTGCGATCACTTGATGATGGAAATGAAAAAGGGCTTGCGAGTTCCTATGATTATTAGACCGGTGGTTGCGATCACTGTAACATCCCAAATTTTAAAGTAGAGCATTAATTACCGGAATAAATATTAGAAATTGGTATATGGAGTATTTAATGTCTCAAACTATTGAGAATAATTAAATTGATAATTTTGGGAACTGTTAGAAAATTTTGGAGACCGGTTAAACTGAAATTAAGCCCGGTTGAGATATGGGTGTCAGACCAAGTATCTCAGAATGAGATGATATTGGTCAGGGCTGTAGAGAATGATATTGGGAATCCGAATATGTATTCGGAATAATTTTCAGATGATGTATTGAGCCCGAACTGAGAACCTGTTGGTTATAAAACGATGAAGTTTTAATGAGTTGGGTTAAAAATAAATTGAAAATGTCATTTTCCCCTTCCTTATTCACGTGAGTTTGCTGATGGAATTAGACACTTCACTTTCTTCTTCTTCTTTCCATCATCATCTTCTCCATTCTCTCATTTCTCCTTCTAAAACCCTAGCAACTTGAGCTCATCTTCCACACCTCCCCATTTTCGTTTGAAGGGAGCTTGTAGGAGGCTTGTGGGGCTGCTGTCTTCTCCTCCTTTCTCTTCATTTTTTGCAGCTCTCTCTCTCTTGTGAACCCATTTTTGTTTTTGGGTGTAAGGTAAGAAATACTCACTAGTTACTTGGGTTTTTGCCATGGTTATATGATAATATGAGTTTTGGGAACCAAGCATGTGAATGGATGTTCATTTAAGGCATTTAATGCAAGAGTTTAATGTGGGTTTGTATGAGAATGAGGTTTCTTTGAGAAGTAATAAAGTGGATGTATTTATTGTTGGAAGGAGAAGAATATTTATGAAGGTGTTGGGAATTTTATGAAACCCTAACTTCATGAATTTGGGGGAAATGCATAATGGAGGTTGATGAGTATTAATTGTTGATAATAAATGCGAGTTATGATGTTTAAGAGTCATTGGTGATGATATTTGGTTGATGGAAGTTAATAATGGAGAAACCCATGAAAGGGTTTGGTTATTGAATGCATAATAATAAAGGGTAGCACCTAACCCATGGTGGTTATGGTGGATAAAATGAAATAAAAGAGTTTTGAGAGTTATAATAATAAAAACGGCAAGTATTTATTGATATATAAGTATTTAAGTCTTAATGAGTAAGTAGAAAAATTGATTGTATAATGTATTGTGATGTAGGAAGTGACCCCATTGACGAAGCGGGACCATCAAACCGCGTTGATCACTACTTCACTTGAGGTAGGAGGGGGTAACTTTTCTAAATGCATGATTTCATCCATTGGTGATGTGAAAATATGTATATGTGATTATGTTAATGGTTGTTTGAATGGATGATATGATATGTGTGATTTGAATGCATTTAGAATGATGATTGCTATGTGGCATTGTGTTTGGGATGAAATTAATGATGTGATAATATTATATTACCGAAGTATGATGATGGTTGGCAACCATATGTGGATTGAGATTTTGATGTGAATATCTCAAATATGTGTGTATGATTTATTGAATGTGTATGCCACTAACTATTGATGAGAATAAGTCAAAGAAAATTGGGATTGGATAAGAATGATGAGAATGCTGAAATCCACCAAGTGGTGGTGATGAATGATTAAATGTGGAGTGGCATCTAGGATGCATAGTGTGAGGATGCACTTGATTTGCATTTGCATTGCATCCATGGCATATCATAGCTGTTTATGTGGAATATTAAGGGGTTCCACTAGGCAGGCCCAGTGGGAGGGCGGCTCAGTGCACGAGCGTATTATGATTTTCCCCTGTGACTCGGTGTATGAGTCACGAAGCTGTCCATAGTTTGGTGACGAGGCACCCTATGTGGCAGGCCCAGTGGGTGGGCGGCTCTATGGTGAGCGAGTTTACCTCGGTGTCCGACGGGACACGGCTCTCTCGATGTGTGTTCGGGAGGGGCCCGTAGCACTTGTGGTAGTTGAGGCCACGATGTTGATCCGCAAGTCACAGGGTGACTAGTGCTACAGATGGGCGATAGCGGTTTGGTACCAGTAAAATTATGAGAATGTAAGCATGCTTGAATTGAGATATATGTGTACACAATTTTTCTACTGCAGTAGGGGCATAGTAGCACACCTATGCTTGTCCCACAATTGATTTAATGATATATTTTCCCACAGTCGGATCCGCATTGTTTGATAAGAAATTCTTGTGCATATGCATTAGCTTTAAGAGCATTTGCATATAGCTGGAGATATGCCTAGGTGAAAGCCCTTGGTGGCAACGGATGAATGGGAATTGAAAGGGGAAAGAGTTGAATACTAACCCGGTGTGTGTATTTGGCAATCCAAATGATTGATATTGTGAATGTATACTTGAAATTATAAAATGTACTGTGTATAATGTATGATGTGGTGTAATGATTGCTAATTATGCAAGTATACATGTATTTCGTCATAATGTATGACTTTAATTCATTTGGATTATGTTACTCACCTCCCCGTTGCCATTTTTAAAGTTGATGTAGGTATGACTTAAATCCTACAACTTTTGGAGGCCGAGTATGAAGAAGGTAAAATATGGATAGGAATGCGTAAGCCTTGGCCGGCATGAAATCTGTTTTGTAGAGTATATGAGGTCTATATACTCAATTTTATAATGTTGGTAGTTTTAGAGGTCATGGAAGAAAATTTGACATGTTTGGGTAATGACAATTTTCATTTATGACCCAAAAGATGTAAAGAATGAATCTGAATACTTGACTTTGTTAAATGAATGGATGTTGTGTTTTCATGCTATATTATGGAGCTTGTGGAATGATGTGGAAGATAGATGTATGTAGGGAATGCATGTGATTTGATGATGAATTTAAATTATATGTATGGAATCCATATTAGCATGATGATGTTGGTGGTATTTGATTCAATGAAAGGATTATGTAGTTTTAGATTATATTATGGTATGAGTTGGTACATGCACAATGAAATGAGATAGGGTCTTATGTGAGGCCGAATTAGAAGGAATTAATGTTGTATGTGTGTTGTTCAATTGAATTTTCGTTTTCTGCTGAGTTTCTGCAGAACTCGCTCAAGCGAGTGGCAATCTCGCCCGAGCGAGATTGTCGTGGAACAGGGGATTCGTTTCTGCCCCAAATTCGCTCAAGCGGACGAGCAATTCGCCCAAGCGAGATTGCCACAGAATCAGTGTTTTGATTCTGGACAATTTTCGCCCAGGCGTTAAGGGCAGCGCTCAAGCGAGGGAGAAGGAGAGTTGATTCTGGAGGATTTTCGCCCAGGCGAGTGGTGCCTCGCCCAAGCGAAAATTGGCCAGAGAGTCCTCAACGTTTCTGGACCAATCTCGCTCAAGCGAGCCTTGGGCCGCTCAAGCGAGATCGACCCCTGTTGCTCCTTTCCTTCTTCGCTCAAGTGTCTCGCCTCCTTCGCTCAAGCATTCATTCGTGTCTCGCTCAAGCGAGGCAGGGCTCGCTCAAGCGAGTTGAGCCCTGATACTTATTTCTCTCTCTCGCTCAAAGCCACTCAGCGTTCGCTCAAGCGTGTGCACGCTGGCTCGCTCAAGCGACTTGAGTCGCGCCTGAGAGAGTATGCTCCTGATTCTCATTTTGTTATTTTAAGATAAATTTTAAAATGTTATGCATTATTTCTTCCTTAAATATTATTTTAAAAGTATTGAGGAGTAGTGTTTTGGCTCTTGAGATTATATAAGTGTATTTCACATTTTTATGAAACTCCTCCTCTTGAAAATCAATTAGCCAATGATTAAGTCAAATTGGACAATTCTTCTGCTGATTTTGATTGAAAGATTTACATTTTAGTTTCACCCTCTCATATCTCCATATATGGGAGTGGTTCATTCTAGATCCGGGGGTTTGGTGAAAAATACTTCACCACTTTAATTATCGGATTTATTAATATTTTCAAAGACGCGAAAAATTTTCCCCTAGTTTAATTGGGGGTTTGGGGCGTCACAATCACCTGGTATTGAAATGAAAGGCCCTGCGGGACCAATGAGATTGAATGCCCATGGTTGCGATCATGAGGCGGGAGTACCCCTTGCGAGGAGGGAAACCTATATGAAATATTGAACGTGGTTGCGATCACGAGAAGCACCTTGCGAGGTTGCCAGAGGGAGTACCCCTTGCGAGGCGGGAAACCATTGAGAATGAGTATATGATATGGTGGTTGCGATCACCCGAGGAAATGAAATCGGATCTGTGCATATGCATTTTCATGACATTAGCATGTGCATCAGTTTGAAAGCATGGTATAGTGTGATACCTTGATGATGAGATATGAATGGAAACTCCCTTTTTAATTACTAAATTGTGATGGTGAATTGATTGATATAATTCTGAGAGAATCAGGGAATAATTGTATTGAAATGAAAAATTATTGATTGATTGATTGATATTAAATAAACTCCTCTTGGGAAGGAGATAGTTGTATTACATTCATGCATATATTGTTCTATTTATTGGATTTTCGTCATTGAGAAAGTATACTCACTCTCCCTGTGGTATATCTTTTTAGCTCCTGTGTTGTAGGTATTGCTTTGGAGCTTTTGTGGAGGAGGAGTGTGAAGGAGGCCCTTTTTTGGTAAAGAATGCCTTGGCCGGCAATATTTTGGTTTACATAGATATGTGGAATAGATGTAATGTATATAGTACAATGTATGTTGGTATAGTGTGGATTTAGAATGGATAATTGTATGAATAATGAGTTTGGGAGGTCATGGAGGAAAATGAGATCTTTTGTCTATGACTCATTTTCAATCATGACCCTGTGAATGAATGAATGATGAAACTCTCCATATCTTGATGAATGAATAAAGTTTATATGTGGAATGTTAGACTTATGAAATGGAAGAGTTAGTGGGTTGATTCATACAATAGATGAGTTATAATGGAAATTTACAAGAATGATTTATTAGAATAAGTTCTAAATGTGTAATATGATATATATGAAGTGTTGAAATTAGGTAAAATTGATTAGAATGAGTTTTGGTGTAGAGAGTTGGGTGATTTCTGCATTTCCCCTGTTTTCCTATCAAACTCGCTCAGGCGAGAGGGCTTCTCGCTCAAGCGAGAATGTCCCTGTATCAATTTTTGGATTCTGGATGACTCTCGCTTAGGCGAGAATGGAACTCGCTCAAGCGAGATCGTCCCAGCATCAGTGTTGGGCCATTATTCCATTTTCGCTCAAGCGAATGTGCAAGTCGCCCAAGCGAAATTGCATTAGAATCAGAGTTTGGATTTTAGTTGATGCTCGCTCAAGCGAGTTGGGGTTCGCTTGAGTGAAGTGACCCCTAAACCTTCATTTTCTTCTTTCGCTCAGCATTTTATGATTCGCCTAAGCGTGCTATGCAAAGCTCGCTCAAGCGAATTGGGATTTCGCTTGAGCGAGGGGGACCTGATTCTCCCAAAAAGCTTTAAATATATTATTTTCCTTTTTCTTCATATTAATCCATGATTCTATCCTGCTTTATGAACACTTTGGGATAATCTTGGCTTCTTAATTTCAACTGAGTGATCTCTTAAGAATTTAACTCCATAATATTATTTTACTAAAGATACTTCCGCTATTATTAATTATGGATTTCTTAAGAGTTAATTTCTTTAACTTACCTTCTCATATCTTCATATATGAGATAGGTCTCTGATAGATCCAGGGTAATTGATAAATGGCTTCACCACTCACATGTTTCATAGATTAATAATAATAAAATCGCAAAAAATTTACCTCTATTTTTGGGATGTCACAATTTGGTATCAGAGCATTATTCGCTCTGTATTACTGTGTTTAGACATTGCTATTACTGGAAAGTGACATGTGATTGATGAATCATTGTTATTGTTGATTGATTGTGTATGAATTGATGATGGATTGAATGTGATTTTTATAAGTCCGGCCAAGCTTCTTCACACTATCCTCCCTCAATGAAGAATCTTATGTATTATGAATGCATACTATGTTATGATATGATGATGCTGCCATATGAGCTTTAATATGAAATGTTGCTATTGGACTCCATGGGGGAGGGTCACAATTTAAATTTTATAATGAAATACTATAGTGTGAACTCATAGAAGAATTTTATGAATGAGTTTACTGATATTGGTTAAATTTTATGTTGTGGTTTTAGATATTGTGATGGCCCGTCGTCATCAAGATAATGATGACGCTATAGCTAGAGCCTTGAATCGTTTTACGGATCTCCTCGAATCGCAAAACCGTAAGAGACAAGAGGCAGAAAGACCATCTGCTCCTATTGTTGTTCAAGGCACTCAGGGGCTTGACATGTTTTTAAAGCGAAAACCTACTGAATTTCATGGCGGATTTAGGCCTGAGCAAGCCTATGGTTGGATTCAGAATGTTGAGCGGATCTTTGATAGCTTTGAATGCAATGAGCTCCAGAAAGTGGAGTATGCTGTTTTTATGCTGAGGGATGAAGCAGAGACTTGGTGGAGACTCGCCAAGAATAAAATGAATGCTGCTGCGATTCCCTTAACTTTGGAGAACTTTAAGTGAGAACTTATGAGGAAATATGTGCCTGAAAGTTATAAGAGCAAGAAAGAACTCGAGTTCATGGAACTCAAGCAAGGCACGCTGACGGTGGAAGAGTATGCTTCCAAGTTTGAAGAACTTTGTGAATTCTACCCTCCTTTTCAACAAGAGGGAACTGAAGTGTCAAAATGCGTGAAGTTTGAAAATGGGTTACGCTCCGATATTCAAAGTGCTATATGTCATCAAGAGATTCGAAGTTTCACGGTGCTTGTGAATAAGTGCCGCATCTATGAAGAACATGCTTCTTTTCAACACTCTAAATTTGACTCTAAGTTGAAGGGTCAAGCTTCTAGTTTTAAGAGGCAAAGAAGTTTTAGAAGAGGACGCTTTTTGAGGGGTGCTTCTTCTAATGTCCAAGCTAGAGGTGGTGGACGTGGTAATGTTTTTGGCCGGGGTAATATAAATACCAATGGGCAGAGATGTTATAGATGTGGAGGATCTCATTATGTTCGGGAATGTGTGCATCGTGAAGATGTTGTATGCTTTAATTGTGATCAGGTGGGACATATCCGTTCTGCATGTCCCATGCTTGTAAGACCGGCTCCGGTACAAGCTAATGTTACTAATCGTGCTAATACACCTGCTTATGTGAACCGCGGAGGTTATAATGGTGGTCGAGGTCGTGGTAATGGAAATAATGGCGGTCGACGTGGTGGCCGAGGTGGCTATAATGGTGGAAGGCGTGGTAACGGTCGAGGAAATGGTAATGATGCTAATGATGAAATAGGGATGGAGGAGATCGTCAACCTAATGTCGGGAGAGTATTTGCTGTGACCGGTGAGGAACCAGCACGAGCAGAAAACCTGGTTGAAAGTAAGTGTGAAATCCTTGGATATTCAGTTCATGTCATTTACGATTCGGGTGCGACCCACTCTTTTATATCTGAGGATTGTGTTCGGCGATTGAGATTGCCGGTGTGTCTAATGAAAAATGCTCTTATGATTACCACTCCAACCGGTACTTATCTTAGATCGGTTAACCGGTGCGATAATGTTGATATGCTCTTAGATGGGAGAAAATTTGTTGCATCTTTTATTTGCTTGCCTATGAAGGGATTGGAGATTATACTTGGTATGGATTGGCTTTCTACCAACAAAGTCATAGTTGATTGTCAACAACGGACCGTTATTTTCCCTTCTCTTGATAGAGAACAGTTTGATGTACAAGGTATAATTCAACTTTGCGTGTTGTTATCTCTCACTGATGGGACAAGTAATCCCGGTCCCACTAATATCCCCGTGGTGTCTGAATTTCTGGACGTGTTTCCTGATGAGATACCTGGTTTACCACCCCCGAGGGAGGTTGAGTTTGCTATTGACCTTGTACCTGGTGCCGAACCAGTGTCTATTGCTCCTTATAGGATTCTCCTATAGAGTTAATTGAATTAAAGAAGCAAGTTGAGGAGCTACTTGAGAAGGAATTTGTTCGACCCAGTGTGTCACCCTGGGGAGCTCCTGTTTTGTTAGTTAAGAAAAAGGATGGAATCATGCGGTTGTGTGTAGACTACCGCCAATTGAACAAGTTGACGATAAAGAATAGATATCCTTTACCTCGCATTGATGATCTGTTGGATCAATTGAGAGGTGCAGTGGTATTTTCAAAGATTGATTTGCGTTCCGGTTATCATCAAATTCGAGTGAGAGCCAAAGATATTCCCAAGACTGCATTTAGGACGCGATATGGCCACTACGAGTATGTCGTGATACCATTTGGAGTTACTAATGCTCCAGCTGTATTCATGAGTTACATGAATCACATCTTCCACAAATACCTAGATCGTTTTGTTGTGGTGTTTATCGATGATATCCTGGTATATTCCAAGAGTCACGAAGAACATGAAGAACACTTGAGAGTGGTACTGAACATTCTTAGAGAGAACCAGTTCTATGCCAAGCTCTCTAAATGTGAATTCTGGATGACGAGCGTCCAGTTCCTTGGACATGTAATATCCGAGGATGGTATTTCTGTGGATCCTTCAAAGGTTGAAGCCGTTATGGCATGGTCGAGACCTACGACGGTTATTGAAATCCGAAGTTTTCTTGGACTTGCGGGTTATTATCGAAGGTTCATTGAAGGTTTCTCTCGTCTTACGAGACCCTTGACGAATTTAACAAGGAAGAACCAACCTTTTGTATGGACGGTTGAATGTGAGAAATGCTTTGAGGAGTTAAAAATGAGACTAACTTCTGCTCCTATCTTAGCGTTGCCTGACTTACAAGAAGAGTTTGTAGTGTATTATGATGCTTCCAAGCATGGACTTGGATGCGTGCTAATGCAGAAAGAATGTGTAATAGCTTATGCTTCACGCCAGTTGCGACCTCATGAGGTTAATTACCCAACTCATGATTTGGAGTTGGCTGCGGTTGTGTTTGCCTTGAAGATTTGGCGTCATTATTTGTATGGTTCGAGATTTGTGGTTTACAGTGACCACAAAAGTTTGAAATATCTTTTCGACCAAAAGGAATTGAATATGCGACAAAGAAGATGGATGGAATTCTTGAAGGATTATGACTTTAAATTGATGTACCAACCGGGGAAAGCTAATGTTGTTGCCGATGCTCTTAGTCGGAAATCCTTGCATATATCAACCATGATGGTCAAAGAGCTTGAATTAATTGAAGAATTTCGAAATTTGAACGTTAGGACCGAAGTTTAATCCTCCAAGAAGTTATGTTTTGCTACCTTGAAAATAAGTAATGAGTTTTTGGAACTTATGAAAGAGAAACAAAAAGATGATGATTATTTACAAGAGGTGCGAAGATCTCAGGATAATGGAAAAAATCTATTCCTTGTGGAAGGCGTTGATAGTATATGGCGAATAAAAGGTCGTGTGTATGTACCTTCATTCAGTGATTTGAGACGCACAGTGCTGGAGGAAGCACATAAAAGCATGTTTAGCATCCACCCTAGTGTAACAAAGATGTATCGCGATATAAAGAAGAACTTTTGGCGGCCCGGAATGAAACGTGATGTTGCTAACTTTGTAGCTTCTTGCCTTACTTGTCAGAAGGTGAAGGTGGAACACCAAAGACCTTTGGGTACCTTGAGGCCACTTGTTATCCCTGTTTGGAAGTGGGACGCGATTGCCATGGATTTTGTGTCCGGATTACCAAGAACGAGGTCCAGATGTGATGGAATATGGGTGATTGTGGATCGTTTGACAAAGAGTGCCCATTTCTTGCCAATCAGTATGGAGAGCTCCTTGCAAGATTTAGCACAGTTGTACATTCGAGAAATTGTGAGATTACATGGTGTGCCGTCAAGCATTGTTTCTGATCGTGACCCCCGATTTACTTCTCGATTCTGGGGAAGCTTACATGAGGCGATGGGTTCAAGACTGATGAGGACAACACCAACTCACTGCAAGGGCTAGGAGGACCTATGACGAGATCCAAAGCAAAGAAGACCAAAGCCACATTACAAAGTTTAATTCTCACACTCCAAGAAGAAATAACCAAGGAGCCAACGCAAGCCAAGCTTACCCATTTGATCATGTGGAAGGATGAATAGCGGAGGGCCTAGCATGAATGGTCTAGCTTTCAAGACTTCGGTAGTGTAGGGGTTGAATGACCTGTGTTCAAACCTTACCAAGACCCCTTTTTCTTTTAATTTTTATGTTATCCTTGATGTAATTTAAATTTTTCAGCATTTTCCCTTTTGCTTAGTGGACATAGGCGGTTTGCTTTATGGTGGGTAGTGGGGCGGTTATGGCTTGGAACATGTTCAGCCAAGTTACACAAAACATCTCACGTAACATGGAATTGGCACATTTGGAATTTTTATGAATTTTTTTTCTAGGTTTGAAAACTTAGGTTGTGAGTGTGATGCTCATAGTCCTTGTGTGAATCAAGGAAGATTGGCCATGCATAGGTGTGAAGCTTTTGTATGAATGCTAATCAATTTATGGAGGTGTGATTCTTCCTTTGTGTTTTTCGTTTTTCTTCTTGCATTTTCAGTTTTGTTTCAACCTTAGTTTTCACGTGAGGGGATTGATCAGAATCCTAAAAAAAAATTAACCCAATTTAATTCATCTTCCATGGTTGATCAAGTGTAAGTGCAACCAATCTTTTCTTAAATTAACTCCATCTTAATCTGAACCTTGGGATCAAAATAACCAACTTCAGAATTTGAAATCATCAAGGAACAAGAACCCTAGATAAAAGGAGGAAGTTAAGCTAACCTAGATTTTCTAGGGATTGCATTTTCAAAATTAATTCTGCACCCTTGTTCTCTTTCCTAACGTGAAAAGCTCTCCCCTCCTAGTCCTGGACCGTGTTATTTTTTTCTCCATTTGGTAGCCACCAATCAGTTTTTGTTCATCAAGAATTCAGCCCTTGCCGGTCCCTTCAAGATCCACATCATTTGGTATCAAAGCTCTTGGAGTCAAGGGCTTGAAATTTCTTGGACAGCACCCAAAAAGGTAATTCGAAATTCCTTTGCCTCTAGGTTATTTTTCAATTTCTGAACATCTAAATTAAGGGTTGGGGTTGTGAAAGAAAAGAAACCAAGCATTAATTTCATGTTATGGTGGCTAGAAAAATTTTCCCCAAATTGCACACCCTAATTTTCCAAAAAAAATCCAGAATTGAAATCTGAATATGTATGACCTAAATTGATGTTGTTTGCTGTCCAATCTTGCAAAATTTGAATTTGATTGCTGCCATGTTGAGTCTCAAAACCGTGACCTTCTTGTTAGTGTCTAGGTGAGTTCTTGTTTTATTTTTCTTTCTTGTTTCTTGTCAAATTCTTGTCTAGTTTGTGTGTTTTAGCCTTTTAATTTGATTTCTGAATTTGAGTATCTCAATTTATAATTGTTTGGCTGTCCATGCTTGCTGCAATTCGTGTTCTTGCTTGCTGCCATAGTGTCCCAAAAACGTATCCTAAGTGCTTGAGTCTTGTATGTTTTGTCTTTGTTTGTAGTTTAATTCTAGTACTGTTTGTGTGTCCTTTTTGGTGTCTTGTTTTTTGTTGGCCTCTAGTGATAGGATCAAATCTCTATTTCCCATTATTAGCATTTTGCATTAGGTAGAACATTTGTGTGTGGCTGAACTATACTTATGACTCTCAAGGATTAAATAGCATCAAGAGTGGTAAAAGGCTAGAGTGAAAATTACATTATTAGAAAAAGCCAAAATTTGAGTGGAACACTTGAGAGAAATTATTTGTGAGGTCCAAACAGCAACTGTTATAATTGTTTTTCACCTTGTATAAGTGTTTTAGTGATGGCAGAACAGGGTGAACAAGGGGGACTTAATCCATTTCAAATGCAAGCTCTAACTCAACATCTTGAGAGGCTATTCTGACAAGCCACTGATAAAATACATGAGAGAATTGACCAGTTAGAGAATGAAAGGAGAAGTCCAAGGAGGCATGGAGGAAGGATGCCAAGACATGAAGAAGATAGAAGGACTAGGGAGCAGTGGAGCAATCCCCTTCAAGGGATAAAACTAAACATTCCTTCTTTTGCAGGCAAAAATGATCCGGAGGCATACTTGAGTTGGGAGCTTAAGATCGAAAATGTATATGCTTGTGGAGAGTTTGAGGAGGAGCAAAAGGTGAGATTGGCAGCCGCTGAGTTCTCACACTATGCCTTGGTATGGTGGCATAAACTGCAGAGGGAGAGGCAAAGAGATGGAGAGCCACCAGTGAGTACTTGGGCAGACTTGAGGAGATTGATGAGGAAGAGGTATGTGCCTGCCTCCTATGAGAGAGATTTGAAGTTTAAACTTCAAAGACTCACCCAAGGGAGTCGGAGTGTAGAGGAGTACCACAAGGAGATGGAGATGTTGATGCTCCAAGCCAATCTAGAAGAGGATCCTGAGGTAACTATGGCTAGATTTTTAGCTGGTTTATCTACTGATATTCGTGATGTTGTGGAGTTGCAGGAATTCATTGAGATGGATGACCTTGTGCATAAGGCCCTTCAAGTAGAAAGGCAACTAAAAAGGAAGGGAGCTACAAGGAGAATTGCCCCTACTCCCACATCTGGGTGGAAGGATAAAGCCAAGAAGGAGGGCTTTGGGGCAGTACCCTATTCAGCCAAAACAGCAGGTAGCTCGGCCTTGGATGTTAAGGCCACTAAGGAGGCTGATCATAATGCTTCTAAGGGGAAGGAACCAATCCCTAAGAGGACTAGGGACATTACATGCTTCAAGTGCCAAGGTAAGGGGCATTATGCTTATGAATGCCCTACAAAGAGGACAGTAGTGATAAGGGGGGATGGTGAATTGTCTAGTGAGTCTGATACACCTGAGGAGTATGAGAGTGAAGAGGGAGAGGGTGTAGAACCAGAAGTGAACGAGGGGGGATTGTTAATGGTTAGGAGGTTGTTAGGATCCCATATAGAACCCTTAGACCAAAGCCAAAGGGACAACATTTTCCATACTAGGTGTGCTGTACATGGACAACTTTGCATGGTGATTGTGGATAGTGGGAGTTGTGCTAATGTGGCAAGTACTAGGATGGTATCCAAGTTGAATCTCCCTACCAAACCCCACCCTAGACCTTATAGGTTACAATGGCTAAGTGATGATGGAGAAATAAGGGTGAGGCAGCAGGTGGAGGTACCTATAGTCATTGGAACCTATTCAGATGTGATCTTGTGTGATGTGGTGCCTATGGAGGCATCTCATTTGTTGTTGGGGAGGCCGTGGCAGCATGACCACAAGACTATCCATGATGGTTTCTCCAACAAAATATCATTCACCCATCAAGGAAAGAAGGTGGTACTTAAACCTTTAAGCCCACAGGAGGTGTGTCATGATCAGTTGAGATTGAGAGAGAAAATTATGAGAGAAAAAAAAGATCATGAGAGTGAGGGATTGAGTGTGACCGAGAGCTTGAAAGAGGAGAAAGAGAGAAAGGAGAGTGAAGAAAAGAGGGGAAAAATAAAAGGAAGAGAAAAGAGTGAAAAAAGAGGAAAAAGAATGAGAGAGAGATAGCAAAAGAAAGAGAAGTGAGGAAAGTGTTGCTTGCAAGGCAGCCACTCTACGTGCTGGTTTGCAAGCCTATTCTTAATACTAATCCCATTTGTTTTTCTTCTTTGCCTTCTCCTATTTCTTCTCTTTTGTAGGAATTCAAGGATGTTTTTCCTTCAGACCTACCCAGTGGATTGCCACCTTTGAGAGGGATAGAACATCAGGTGGATCTGATACCTGGAGCCACCATTCCAAACCGGCCAGCCTATAGGAGAAACCCTGAGGAGACCAAGGAAATACAAAGGCAAGTGGAAGCTCTCTTAGATAAAGGTTGGGTAAGAGATTCTATCTCTCCTTGTGTTGTGCCTGTAATTTTAGTGCCTAAGAAAGATGGATCGTGGCGCATGTGTAGTGACTGTAGGAGTGTGAATAGCATTACTATTAAGTATAGGCATCCCATTCCTAGGCTTGATGATTTACTTGATGAATTGCATGGTGCAAAGTTCTTTTCCAAAATTGATTTAAAAAGTGGATACAACCAAATTAGGATTAGAGAAGGGGATGAATGGAAAACTGCTTTTAAAACCAAATTTGGCTTGTATGAGTGGCTGGTTATGCCTTTTGGATTAACTAATGTGTAACACCCAAATTTTAATGAATATTTAAACCAAAAACCGAGGAAAATTTTCACAAAATAACTACGGGTCTCTTGGCACAGAAAGGCAGAAAAAGGCAAGGGGAATAGAAGAGCATTCACACGCATATGGCAAGCAGCGGAGGAGTTAGGACTGGGACAGATCCATTCGGTTCAGTGTGACACCCCAGCGTCTGGGCGGAGTCCAGGACGGATGGTGACTCGCTCAACCGAAGTCCAACACCGCCTGAGCGATGCGTGACCAAGCAACAGCGGATGGGAAACTCCTCAAGCAAAACCTCACACCGGCATCCACTCACTTCAACAGGACTCATCCTTCCTCAAGGGAACTGCTAGACGTTCAGCATAAGGGAGCGGGTAAGGGAAGGAGAGGGGAGGTGCACATGTGTGGTAATCTGTAGAGGGAAAGAGGCCTGAGCTAACTCCGCCCAGTTCAACTAGGCATGACAACGTCTGGGCGGACTCAACCACAACGCCCATTCGCTCAAGTAGGGGTCAACACCGTCGATTAGGACGCATTAATGCAACAACGGAAGAGGAGGGTATTTAGGTGGAGTCCCACACTGACACCTACTCGCTTCAGCGCGATTCCTCACGCTTGGGCGAGCCGTCCTAGTCGCTCAGGCGAGGCATGACTCCGCCTAAGCGAGGCCAACACAAGTCTTCCTAACCCGCACTCGCTAGAGTGAGTATATTACTCGCTGGAGCGAGGAGTTTCACTCGGCGAAATGGACGCTCGGACCTAGAGTCATCCTTCACTCATGCATTCGGGAATTAGGTAGAGAAGTCCCATTCAGACTTATTCAATTCACTTTTCTTGTCACAGATCCCCATCCACTTAGGTTATGATCATCTGGTAATTGGAATCCCTTCTATTCCGACTCACTGTGTTAACTCCTTCCTCAGAAGGAAATCGCTCAGGTTTTCACTCGGGGATGCGAACTCTCCCCCACTCGGGCTTTACTCATGTTTTCTACTTGGTAATGACCACTCGGATTTTCGCTCATTCTCACTCGAGGCATATTTAGACTATCTCTTTCATCCTTCCAACCCCAAACTTATCTCCACTTCTGTCCATAGCCACACTGGCCTCCTACGCTCGGAAGGTATACTTATGCGTCCATGTTTATCATTCGGACATCTTCTACAGCATAATATAACACGCAATATATATATACATATGTTTAGGAAACATCTGAATAATTACAAACGCAACATGTTCCTTCTACCCGAAGGTGTTCAAGTTTCAGAAGTAAGGACTAAGATCAAAACATGAGCCGGCCAAGGCTTAACGAGACCTTATACACAGTATATACATATACACACATATTCCATGGTACTCGACTGCTTTGCTCTACACTCGGCTCCTCCTTCATTCTTCATTCCGAGAGATATTCACTGAAAATATAGCCACTGCAGGAGTGAGCTTTTACATGTAAAATGATAATCAAAGACTCGGTATCAGCGTCAGTACACGCACCTACTTTCATTCAATCTTCCTCAGGTTAACTAAGTTCATGCAATGTAAGATAACGTCTATAACATACATGCTACATATAGTTCATCTCCACACACACACACATGCATCCATGCACTCGGAAATCATACACACACCCCACACATGCTATGTGCACTACCACAATCAGCCTCATATCTATATGCATGCCTGCGGATCCGACTCGGATAATGACTTTCAGTTATGGTTTCCCTTCATCTGGCCCCTCGTCCTTCAACTCTTACCAGGTGGTACCGGCCTCCCATGGGCATCTCGAGACTCTTCTCTAGCTCCTACGGCTACCACGAGCACTATCAGGATCTAGCCAAGGTCTGTAGCTGGAAGTTATTCCCTCGGGGTTCATGACCCTCCATGGGTCACCCCACTGTTGCACATGTAGCTAATGCATTTACCAGTACGTATCATCGCACCACCGATACCTCCCTCGCAGACATTAAGTAAGAACAGATTCAACACAGCCTTTATATTTGTTTTATCAGTCATACCAATGCATACAACAATCGGCAATCAAAATAATATCGTCGGGCAGTTCAACTAACAAGCACACACTCATAGTCTCACAGAGATAAGAGGGATAGAACCATGCATTTCGTTCGTCATTATCAATTACTAACAGACTATGTCACCACTATCTAGATTACATGCGATCACTGCATACCCACTGTAAAACACACACAGAATCCAGAATCATGCATAAGATCTAGTCGTCATACACACATGCACACACACTCATGCAGTACATTCCTCCGGTACCGTTCGTGGACCATGCATTCGACATGCAAGCGCCCCCTACCTACAGAAGAACCTCAAGAAACCTTTCTGCTCTCGTCGTTGGGTCTGATGCCCTCCTCCTGGTTCGTTCAGTCTCCCTTGGCTCCGTCGTATCCTGCGCTTGGTTCTGGGATGGAGCGTGGTCCTTCCTCCGGTACAGTCGTCACGATCTCCAGGAGCGAAGAGCAAGACAGGGAGAAAGAAGATGGAGACGAAGAAGGAAAAAGAGAGAATGAAGTGATGGAGGAAAAAGAATCTGAAGGAACAGTGAGTGTTTGTGACCATAGGCTTACGTTCATATATATATATATATTCGCACGAGGAAGAGAAGAGTGGGGTGGGAGAGCGTGAGCCCAGCAGCCACACGCACTCCGCCCCATCACCTGGCCACCACTATCTTTTATATTTTAATTAGTTTATTGTTTTCTGATTTTCAGGGTAGTTGGGCTGCTAAATTCCTTAAATCATTTGAATCATTTTAATGGCTTAAATCCACTTGATAGTTATATACAATTAACGGTTGTTTTCTATTTGAAATCGAGTCTTGATGGTTTATTTTTCATTCGGCATTTAGCTTCAAAACTGGGATGTTACATAATGCACCAAGTACATTCATGAGGTTCATGTTCTTAAAGAATTTATAGGACACTTTGTGCTAGTGTATTTTGATGACATACTTATGTATAGTGCTGATTTAGACTTGCATGTTCATCATTTGCATTCTGTGTCATCTACTTTGAGGCGAGAGCAATTGTATGCCAATCTTAAAAAATGCACGTTTTGCCAAGATCATGTGGTGTTTTTAGGCTTTGTAATGAGTTTTAAAGGGGTAGAGGTAGACCAAGAAAAAGTGAAGGCCATCCAAGAATGGCCAACACCAAAGACTGTGAGTGAGATTAGGAGCTTTCATGGCCTAGCTAGTTTTTATAGGCGTTTTGTGAGGGATTTTAGCACCTTGGCAGCCCCACTAAATGAGTTAGTGAATAAGAATGTGAGCTTTAAGTGGGGGGAAAAACAAGAGAAAGCTTTCCAAACCCTTAAGCAAAGACTAGTTAGTGCACCCATTCTAGCATTGCCCAATTTTTCCAAGTCTTTTGAGATAGAGTGTGATGCTTCGGGCATAGGTATAGGGGCTGTTTTGCTCCAAGAAGGCCATCCCATAGCTTACTTTAGTGAAAAACTAAGTGGGGCAGCCTTGAATTACTCTACCTATGACAAAGAACTCTATGCCTTAGTGAGGACCCTCAAAACTTGGCAGCACTACCTTTTCCCCAAGGAGTTTGTTATCCATAGTGACCATGAGTCTCTCAAGTATCTTAAGGGTTAAGGCAAACTTAATAAGAGACATGCCAAGTGGGTTGAGTTCCTAGAACAATTCCCATATGTCATTAAGTACAAGAAAGGGAAGGGGAATGTAGTTGCCGATGCCTTGTCTAGGAGGTATGCCCTTATTTCTATGGTAGAGACCAAATTGCTTGGGTTAGAAGTTCTAAAGGGGCTGTATGAAGAGGATAGTGAGTTCGGCCAGAAGTATAGGGAATGTGAAAAGGTGCCTAAGGATGAGTATTATAGGTTTGATGGGTTCTTGTTTAGAGAGAATAGGTTATCTTCCATTAGAGAGCTTTTAGTGGGAAGCACATAGGGGGGATTAATGGGTCATTTTGGAGTGCATAAGACTTATGATATCTTGCATGAACATTTCTATTGGGTTAACATGAAAAAGGATGTAGCCAAGCATTGTGAGTCATGCATTGAGTGTAAACAAGCTAAGTCTAAAGTACTCCCCCAAGGTTTATACACTCCCCTACCTGTTCCTGAACACCCTTGGGTAGATTTGTCCATGGATTTTGTGCTTGGTTTGCCCAAGTCAAGTGCTGGCCGAGATACTATACTAGTTGTGGTGGATAGGTTTTCTAAGATGGCACATTTTATTCCATGCAAAAAGGTCAGTGATGCAAGCCATGTAGCTGAACTAGTCTTTAGGGAGATCATTAGGATACATGGCATGCCTAGGAGTATTGTAAGTGATAGGGACTCTAAGTTTTTGAGTCACTTTTGGAGGAGTTTATGGGGAAGATTAGGAACTAAGTTGTTGTTTTCTACCACTTGTCACCCCCAAACTGATGGTCAAACTGAAGTGGTCAATAGGACACTAGGTGCTATGCTTAGAGCAGTTTTAAAGCAAAATCTGAAACGGTGGGAGGCTTGCTTACCCCATATTGAGTTTGCTTATAATCGCGCTGTCCATTCCACCACTAATTGTTCTCCATTTGAGGTTGTCTATGGGTTTAATCCTTTATCTCCACTTGATTTATTACCTGTGCCTAACATTTCTGTGTTTAAGCATACTGAAGGACAGGCTAAAGCAGATTTTGTGAGGGAGCTGCATGAGAGGTTCAAAGCTCAAATCATCAAGAAGAATGAGAGCTATGCTAAGCAAGCCAACAAAGGTAGGAGAAAGGTGGTCTTCCAACCTGGAGATTGGGTGTGGGTACACATGAGGAAGGAGAGGTTTCCTGAACAAAGGAAATCCAAGCTGCTTCCAAGAGGAAATGGTCCTTTCCAAGTATTGGAGAGAATCAATGATAATGCCTATAGAATCCAAATGCCAAGTGAGTATAATGTGTCTTCTACTTTTAATGTGGCTGATTTGTCTTTATTTGATACAGGTGATGAAGACTTAGATTTGAGGACAAATCCTGCTCAAGAGGGAGGGAATGATGAGGACAACACCAACTCACTGCAAGGGCTAGGAGGACCTATGACGAGATCCAAAGCAAAGAAGACCAAAGCCACATTACAAAGGTTGATTCTCACACTCCAAGAAGAAATAACCAAGGAGCCAACGCAAGCCAAGCTTACCCATTTGATCATGTGGAAGGATGAATAGCGGAGGGCCTAGCATGAATGGTCTAGCTTTCAAGACTTCGGTAGTGTAGGGGTTGAATGACCTGTGTTCAAACCTTACCAAGACCCCTTTTTCTTTTAATTTTTATGTTATCCTTGATGTAATTTAAATTTTTCAGCATTTTCCCTTTTGCTTAGTGGACATAGGCGGTTTGCTTTATGGTGGGTAGTGGGGCGGTTATGGCTTGGAACATGTTCAGCCAAGTTACACAAAACATCTCACGTAACATGGAATTGGCAGATTTGGAATTTTTATGAATTTTTTTCTAGGTTTAAAAACTTAGGTTGTGAGTGTGATGCTCATAGTCCTTGTGTGAATCAAGGAAGATTGGCCATGCATAGGTGTGAAGCTTTTGTATGAATGCTAATCAATTTATGGAGTTGTGATTCTTCCTTTGTGTTTTTCGTTTTTCTTCTTGCATTTTCAGTTTTGTTTCAGCCTTAGTTTTCATGTGAGGGGATTGATCAGAATCCTAAAAAAAATTAACCCAATTTAATTCATCTTCCATGGTTGATCAAGTGTAAGTGCAGCCAATCTTTTCTTAAATTAACTCCATCTTAATCTGAACCTTGGGATCAAAATAACCAACTTCAGAATTTGAAATCATCAAGGAACAAGAACCCTAGATAAAAGGAGGAAGTTAAGCTAACCTAGATTTTCTAGGGATTGCATTTTCAAAATTAATTCTGCACCCTTGTTCTCTTTCCTAACGTGAAAAGCTCTCCCCTCCTAGTCCTGGACCGTGTTATTTTTTCTCCATGTGGCAGCCACCAATCAGTTTTTGTTCATCAAGAATTCAGCCCTTGCCGGTCCCTTCAAGATCCACATCAAAGACTGAAGCTAAGTTCGGCATATCATCCTCAGACTGATGGGCAGTCTGAGAGAACTATTCAAAGTCTTGAAGACTTACTGCGTGCTTGTGTTTTGGAGCATGGCGGTTCGTGGGAAAAATATTTACCTCTGATCGAATTCACTTACAACAACAGTTTTCATTCTAGTATTGACATGGCACCATACGAGGCATTATACGGAAAGAGGTGTCGAACTCCTTTATGTTGGCTTGAAGTTGGTGAGAATCTAGCCTTAGGACCTGAAATTATTGAAGAAACTACCAAGCAGATCAAGATGATCCGGGAAAAGATGAAAATTGCTCAAGACCGACAGAAGAGCTATTATGATAAAAGAAGAAATCCACTGGAATTTCAAGTTGGCGATCATGTGTTATTACGAGTTTCGCGTGATAAAGGTATAGGAAGAGCCTTGAAGAGCAAGAAACTAAGCCCTAAATTCATTGGACCCTATGAGATTTTGGAGCGGATTGGAGACGTCGCATATCGAATTGCACTCCCTCCACAGCTTGCAAATCTTCATAATGTATTCCACGTGTCTCAGTTAAGAAAATATGTACATGATCCTCAGCACGTGATTTCTGTTGATGATCTTGAGGTGCAGGATGACTTATCCATTCTTCCCGTTTCCGTTCGTATCGTTGAGTATTCCGTGAAGAGACTACGGAATAAGATGGTACCATTAGTAAAAGTGGCATGGAAGCATGGAGATATGGAAACATTTACGTGGGAACGCGAGGACGATATCCCTAAGCGGTACCCTCATGCATTCGAGTCCGGTAAGTTGAATTTCGAGGACAAAATTTCTTTTAGGGGGAGTGGATTGTAACACCCTGAATTTTTAAAAATAGGAAGATAAATTAGGAAAATAAATGTTGGATAATTAACTTTGGGCTAATAAATATCCTAAAATTCTTGAAATGACTTAAACAAGGCTTTTCGAAACTATTGATGAATTATGGTGGTCAGATGAGCTGAAAACTGACCCGGATAAAATATAGGTGTCGGACCAAGTATCTCCGATTGAGATGCCGTTGGTCAGGGTCGTAGAAAATGTTATTGGGATTCCGAATTTATATTCGGAATAATTTTTAGAATATGTTTTGGGCCCGAACGGCGAACCTGTTTGTTAAAAAACGGAAGAGTTAATGAAGGATTAATAATTTAAACATTAAATTCTCATTTTTCCCATTCAAAAAGTCGGTTGCACTCTTTGTTTCTTACGTAGACACTCTTCTTCTTATCTTCTTCTTCATATCTCTTTTTCTTCTTCATAATTCACTTTCCTCTTGCCCTTGAATTCTAAATTAAAAGGAGATATCTCTTCCTTCTCCATTAATAACCTTCAAGGACTTCAAGAAAGCTTGGAGACTAAAATATTTTCTCCTCCTTACTCCTCAAATTCGTGTGAACTCCCTCATCTTTTGCAAACTTACTCTTTTCTTCTATTGAGGTAAGATTATGATCATTTTCCATGTATATAAGTATATAGTTGAAGTTTAGTTGAAGTTTTGGTGTTAGAACACAATAAATGTATGAGTAATGTTGAGGAAAGTTTAAAAGTGGAAATCTAAAGATAAGTTGACATAAATACAAGCTTATGAGTGATTAATGAGGTAGTTATAACTATGGTGGTAAAAGAAGGAAGTATATGAGCATTTATGAAGGTTGGTGGATTGGTGAAAACCTTAAACTTGAATTTTAGGAGGAAAAGTAAAATATTGAAAAGGATAACATTTATTGAAAAGTTAACATTTGTTGATGGGAAGAATATTATAAGTGATGTGGTGGATACATTAAATGATGATAAAGTTGATTTGAAGTCATAATAGGTGGGAAACTCACCAAGGTGTTGGTGGAGATCTTACTAGATGGAATAACCTAATAATTAGGTTGTAGCCTTTGATACAAAGGGATTGTAATTCAAGGAAAGGAATTTCTGAAGCCTAAGTAGGCAAATGAATGAATTTGGTAAATGGTTTTCACATGATAAGAATCATGTGTACACCTATGTATATATATATATATATTGAATTGGTGTTTGAATAAATAATTGATGTGGCCCTATAAATGATTGGTGTAGGGCTTGGCAATATTGGTGAAGCAGGAACATCAACCCCAGAGGTCTACTTCTCTTGAGGTAGGAGAGGGGTGTATTTTCTAAATGCATGAGAATTGGAATGATAATGTATGTATTAATGTAGTATGACATGTTTTCTTAAATAAAGGTGATATTATGTGTAAGTGAAATGAATTGTGTATGATGATGAGAATTGTGTATGGTGTTTATATGATGAAGCCTAAAAGAGGCTATGTGCAACACCCCGGTTTTCCAGACTCAAATCCCGATGTGATCGTCATATTTAATGAAAATGCGAGTAAATTTTTTTTTCGCATTCCAAACTAAGTTCAGCGTCACACCGAAACCCGAATCACAGAAAACTGAAGCGTACAATTTTAATTAATTAAACCTGGATCTATAACTAGTTCGCCCATAAAGGTATACAAAATAATAGAGTATTTAGCGGAAGAATATGTATACCGGGCACACGCCTAGTCCCATATATGACGATATGAGAAAAGGCTCGGTAGAGCATGCAATGACATATCATAAGCCTAATAGACAACCATCATCATTTTACATAATTACATAAGCATGCAATGCCTAAGATATAATTATATATATATACATATACATCCGGGAATCTTCTCCCGATTATCTCAATCATCAATGAACATCTTTCAATTTCAATCTTTCTAATATACAACAAATTATCTCCTACATTCTACATATATATTCACCATCCACAAATTCAAAGATTATCTTATACATACTCAAAATCTCTAAATCATCTACGTTCTCATAATCAATTCATTCATTACACAAGAACTCATAAATGATGCCGGCCAAGGCACTTCCTCTACCACTATTTACCTTCACCAAAGCTTTAATTAAAATCCAAACTCATCCCATGGCAACCTGCATCACAATGCTAAAAAGGAGACCACATAGGAGAGTGAGTTATACATTCAAAATGACGAATAACATATATATTGTGATCATGTGTATATGCATATAAACTTCATGTGTGCTTTGCTATCAAAACATCAAATTATCCTGTATACATTATCTCATTACCACAATAGGCATACAAGCCTCATAAATCGCAATTTATATCATAAATAAGCACAACATATACACAATCATAAACTTAATCTCTTTGCCACTCATCAACAAAGCTTCCTCAATCATTATCATCATCGATTCATTCTATCTTTTATTCAATACCTCCTCGCAAGGGGTTTCTCATCACTCGTGGTCATCCTATCTCAAATATACAATGGATCTGATTCTATATCAACGGGTGATCACAACCACCATACCATTCATTTCT
Organism: Clitoria ternatea; assembly: GCA_037962975.1. Taxonomy (NCBI): domain Eukaryota; kingdom Viridiplantae; phylum Streptophyta; class Magnoliopsida; order Fabales; family Fabaceae; genus Clitoria; species Clitoria ternatea. Next base: position 66,137,972 of record CM075674.1, read on the forward strand.
CAATAATTCTAATAATAATAATATCATCACTCGGGGATTCACCCTTCGTGGCACCCCGCAAGGTGATTCACTTTGATAAATATCATAATATCATCATCACTCAGGGCTACACCCTTTGTGGCACCCCGCAAGGTGATTCAATTCATAATAATTCTATAAGAATAGGATAACATCCTCTTCACTCAGGGATATACCCTTCGTGGCACCCCGCAAGGTAATTCACCTCATAATAATTATCAAAATACCGTCATCACTCAGGGATACACCCTTCGTGGCACCCCGCAAGGTGATATATTCATTTCACAATAATTATGACAATACCATCATCACTCGGGAATACACCCCTCGTGGCACCCCGCAAGGTGTTTCCTTTCACAATACATAACATAATACCATCATCACTCAGGGATACACCCTTCGTGGCACCCCGCAAGGTGTTTCGTTTCACAATACATAACATAATACCATCATCACTCAGGGATACACCCTTCGTGGCACCCCGCAAGGTGATATATTTATTTCAATATTAATTCATGCAATAGCATCTTCACTCAGGGATACACCCTTTGTGGCACCCCGCAAGGTGATTCTCTTCACAATAATTATCACAATACCCTCATCACCCGAGGATACACCCCGCGTGGCACCCCGCAAGGTGATATATTCAACAGTATGATCAACATCATCTTCACTCCGGGATCTACCCATCGCGGCACCCCGCAAGGTGATTCATTTCACAATAATTATAACATTATCATCATCACTCGGGGATACACCCCTCGTGGCACCCCGCAAGGTGATATACTTAACAAATCACAATATCATCATTACTCCAGGATTTACCCTTCGTGGCACCCCGCAAGGTGATATATTCAACATTAACTACCTTTATCAATGCCATGCTATGCCATGAACGCAACAATGCAATAATGCATGTGCTCAACAACCTCGCAAGGACATCTCACCCTCTCAATTAGGGATATATTGTATATTTCATATTTTGTCATCAATGGCATTTCAATAATCATACAAAATCATTTATCAAGCCCCTCAAGGCATATCATCGATTTAACTAGCATTCATTGGCATACAAACATTCACAAGGCCCCTCAAGGCACATCATTCAAATAATTGGCATCCAATAGCCACAGCATCAATCACAATAATCCACACATAAAACCATTCGATGCATATTCATCATTCACATATTTGGCAATCATCATTGCCTCGAACACATACAAGTCTAATGCTTGTATCAACCGCTAGAATGTCATATATTTCATTTTATCTATCAATGTCATTATATATATTCATTGGGGATTTCCAACCCAATACAAAAGTATCATAATAATTCTCAATAATTAACAATTGCCATTTTCACTAATTCAATACATATATATGGCAATGCAAGCATAAGTATCAATCACATACGATAATAATCAAATATATAACTCATGCAATTTGAATATTAACTCCTCTCCTACCTCGATGGAAGAGCTGAACCATTCCAATGCTCCGGAAGCTCATTTGCACCATTCGGAATTCGATCTACATATTATACATATGCAATCAAACAATCAATAAGCCATCTCAAGGCATTTCTCTTAATTCTTAAACATTTGCTAGCTTATCATAAAGCCCAACATCAAGTCTGTATTAGGCTTCGGGAATTCCTTTCCCAAAGCCAAGATCCTCTAGATCTAAAAGGGTTAACCATTCCCAATTACAACAACATCACATTTATCCCTCATCTATAATGCCATCCATATTACCTTTAGTGAATCCGTTCGTTTTTCCTAATAATAGAGGTTTTGGGCAACAATGAGCCCATGGTAAATTTCAGCATTAAGACATGAGGTAAGCTTATTTTTAGTCTTAAAAAAATAGTGGGACATGTCACAAATATCACCTATTAGTCCTAATTTGGCCACCATAAAAAGTTGGGTTCAAAACCCCCTTAAACTTAAATTTTTCAACGTAATTGGTTTGGTATTTTTCTCCTAATAAGAGTTAGAAAACTCCAATTAATGTGAGACTAATTCTCACACCTCCGTAACACAATTATCTACAACTTTCATGAAGAAGTCGGAGGCTAAAAATGTCATTAAGGTGCCCAAACGGGCCAAAAACAGCAAAGAAAACAGACCAATTGGAAAAACAGCAAAACAGTAGCCATAACAGGGCTCTGAATCGATTCAGGTTCGTATGAATCAATTCAAGCATCCAAAAATCTCAATTTTTGACAAACAGAGGGCCTTGAATCGATTCAAACTCGTATGAATCGATTCAAGCATCCCAAAATCTCAAAATTTGACAAACAGAGGGTTCTGAATCGATTCAAACTCGTATGAATTGATTCAAACGCCCCTGGAGCCCAAAACAATGAAAACAGCACCTCTTGAATCGATTCAAAGGGTCTTGAATCGATTCAAGACAGCCCTACTGCTGTTTTTATGCAGAACAACACCAAAATTTCAACTTCCAATCACCCAATCTCATTCAATTCAAATCCAATGACCATCAAAATTTGTCACAAGCTAAAATATATTGTTCGTGACGTGTGGCCACCGGCCTCACTCAGAAATTCTCAAAATTGAGGGACTTATGCACATAATTGCGTTTTAACCCAATTTTAAACATTTTTGGGTAACTCAAGGGTCAATTCTCAATGGAATTAGCTCATTCCAATTTCTACAAGTCATAAACTATGCATAGAAGCTATTGGAACTATCCCATGCCATCAAAATCACATAAAACTCTATTTGACTATATGAGTTCCTCAATTATGCGTTATCTTTCAATCTTATCATTAATGCCATCACAATGGCCATCACATTCAATATCAAACATCCATATGAAATCCTCAATTCTCAAGGCATACACTTCATCCCCTCAAGGATGGTTCACTAGCATATATTTAATTCAACCCCTCATGGGTTATCCATCAATAACACATTACTCCCATCAAGGGACACTAAACATTCATCATCAACATATACATACACAAATCATTCTCAATAGCCAATAATTTGCCACTCATATCATTTCACTAACCCTTCACATTCACCATGGCTTTGGTGTTCATATTCATCATTTCATACTCACATTAACACCTACATTGGGTATTTTCTACCCACATTCAATTCAACCTTCCTAACCACAATACATATATTCCCCCAAATTCTTAGGACAAGAGTTTTCATCAAAACCCAACCATCAACACAAATAATCAATCCCAACCTTTCCAAGACCCATTCTAAAGCATAAATCATTAATATCTATCAATTGGCCAAAAGCCCCAAATTCCTAAACCTAGGGTTTTCATCAATAACCCACAATCATCGATTCCAACCATTTATATACATGATTTCCAACATTCTTAGGCTAACAACAACATATCCCATTCATTATCAACAACAATAATAATCCCCAATGGTTATCCCACCTAGGGTTTGGTTCCACATACCACCATTCATCAAAACAACATCTAACCTCTCATCATAACACTTCAATAACTCAAAAACTATCAATAACAACCATGGGTGGTCAAAAATCATACCTCTCCACCAAGCTCAAGCTCCAAAACGAAAATGAGAGGGAGAGAAAAGGAGATGAGCCAAGCTTTGCCTCCATGTCCATTACAAGCTTCATAAACCCTAGGAATCCTCTTGATTTTGGGTGGAAATGGCCATGGGAATGATGGTCACGTTTTGAGCACAAGAGAGGGAGAAGGAGAGAAGAGAAAAGCCAAGTGAGTGGGAGAGGGAGAGGCTCCAACGAAAATAGAGAAGGAAGAGAGAAAAGAATAGGTTTTTCTTTAAGTTTTTAATCCTTTCATTAAAACTTCACCACTTTATAATAAACAGGATCTTTGTTCGGGCTCAATACTATATCCAAAAATTATTCCGAAGACATGTTCGGATTCCCAATAATATTCTTAACAGCCCTGACCAACGGCATCTCAATCGGAGATACTTGGTCCGACACCCATTTTCTAATCGGGTATAATTTTATCTCACATAAGCTCAATAAATTATAAATATCCACAATAAATCCCAATTTCATAATTCCCATATTTTTGGGACACAAATCAACTCACCTACAATTATTTATTATTTATTTTCATCGATTATTCATTTTTATAAAATTCGGGATGTTACACTATGAATGGCTTATTATGCGTTGATGTATTATTGATTTCATATAAGACATGATAAGTGCCTAAAATCTTTGGTTGGAATGTTTCTTGGATACGAGAATTGACATTTGTGTATGAATTGGTGGAAAATTGTGTGGTTGAAAATGAATATACCCTAAATGAAAGGGTAAGATAATCTAAACGAGCTTGAGACATGCATGAGCATTTTTGTATACATGGCATGACATGCATATCATGATGATGTTGATAAGTGGTTGCGATCACTTGATGATGGAAATGAAAAAGATCTTGCGAGTTCCTATGATTATTAGACCGGTGGTTGCGATCACCTGGTATTGAAATGAAAGGCCCTGCGGGACCAATGAGATTGAATGCCCATGGTTGCGATCATGAGGCGGGAGTACCCCTTGCGAGGAGGGAAACCTATATGAAATATTGAACGTGGTTGCGATCACGAGAAGCACCTTGCGAGGTTGCCAGAGGGAGTACCCCTTGCGAGGCGGGAAACCATTGAGAATGAGTATATGATATGGTGGTTGCGATCACCCGAGGAAATGAAATCAGATCCGTGCATGTGCATTTTCATGACATTAGCATGTGCATCAGTTTGAAAGCATGGTATAATGTGATACCTTGATGATGAGATATGAATGGAAACTCCCTTTTTAATTACTAAATTGTGATGGTGAATTGATTGATATAATTCTGAGAGAATCAGGGAATAATTGTATCGAAATGAAAAATTATTGATTGATTAATTGATATTAAATAAACTCCTCTTGGGAAGGAGATAGTTGTATTACATTCATGCATATATTGTTCTATTTATTGGATTTTCGTCATTGAGAAAGTATACTCACTCTCCCTGTGGTATATCTTTTTAGCTCCTGTGTTGTAGGTATTGCTTTGGAGCTATTGTGGAGGAGGAGTGTGAAGGAGGCCCCTTTTTGGTAAAGAATGCCTTGGCCGGCAATATTTTGGTTTACATAGATATGTGGAATAGATGTAATGTATATAGTACAATGTATGTTGGTATAGTGTGGATTTAGAATGGATAATTGTATAAATAATGAGTTTGGGAGGTCATGGAGGAAAATGAGATCTTTTGTCTATGACTCATTTTCAATCATGACCCTGTGAATGAATGAATGATGAAACTCTCCATATCTTGATGAATGAATGAAGTTTATATGTGGAATGTTAGACTTATGAAATGGAAGAGTTAGTGGGTTGATTCATACAATAGATGAATTGTAATGGAAATTTACAAGAATGATTTATTAGAATAAGTTTTAAATGTGTAATATGATATATATGAAGTGTTGAAATTAGGTAAAATTGATTAGAATGAGTTTTGGTGTAGAGAGTTGGGTGATTTCTGCATTTCCCCTATTTTCCTGTCAAACTCGCTCAGGTGAGAGGGCTTCTCGCTCAAGCGAGAATGTCCCTGTATCAATTTTTGGATTCTGGATGACTCTCGCTTAGGCGAGAATGGAACTCGCTCAAGCGAGATCGTCCCAGCATCAGTGTTGGGCCATTATTCCATTTTCGCTCAAGCGGATGTGCAAGTCGCCCAAGCGAAATTGCATTAGAATCAGAGTTTGGATTTTGGTTGGTGTTCGCTCAGGCGAGCTGGGGATTCGCCCAAGCGAGAGGGATTTGGTCTCAGGTTTTGCTCTTGGGTTTATCAGGAAATTGCTCTCGGGAGTAATCTCGCTTAGGCGGGGATGGTTTCGCTCGAGCGAGTGAGCGTGGAAGGGATTCTGGGCGTTTTTCACCTTACGCTCGCTGGCTTCGCCCAAGCGGGGATTGCAATGCTCGTTTAAGCGAGTTGGGGTTCGCTTGAGCGAAGTGACCCCTGAACCTTCATTTTCTTCTTTCGCTCAGCATTTTATGATTCGCCTAAGCGTGCTATGCAAAGCTCGCTCAAGCGAATTGGGATTTTGCTTGAGCGAGGGGGACCTGATTCTCCCAAAAAGCTTTAAATATATTATTTTCCTTTTTCTTCATATTAATCCATGATTCTATCCTGCTTTATGAACACTTTGGGATAATCTTGGCTTCTTAATTTCAACTGAGTGATCTCTTAAGAATTTAACTCCATAATATTATTTTACTAAAGATACTTCTGCTATTATTAATTATGGATTTCTTAAGAGTTAATTTCTTTAACTTACCTTCTCATATCTTCATATATGAGATAGGTCTCTGATAGATCCAGGGTAATTGATAAATGGCTTCACCACTCACATGTTTCATAGATTAATAATAATAAAATCGCGAAAAATTTACCTCTATTTTTGGGATGTCACAACCGAGGGATCGGATGGGATCTTCCAGGTGAGAAACAGGATATACGTGCCGGGTAGAGGAGAATTGAGAAGAATGGTGCTTGATGAAGCCCACAAGAGCCTACTCAGTATTCACCCAGGTACCACGAAGATGTACCACGATCTAAGGGCATAATTCTGGTGGCCCGGATTAAAGAGGAATGTGGCAGAATATGTGGCTCGGTGTATCACCTATCAAAGGTCGAAAGTCGAGCACCAGAAGCCGTATGGTGCATTGCAACCCCTGGAGATTCCTGTGTGGAAATGGGACTCAATTGCTATGGACTTTGTCATAGGATTGCCAAAAAACCGAGCGGGCCATGATGCGATTTGGGTCATTGTTGACCGACTAACGAAGAGTGCACACTTCCTACCTGTGAACATGAAGTACCCGTTGCATAAGTTAGCTCGGATTTACATTCACAAAATTGTCCGACTGCATGGTATACCGACTTCTATTGTATCGGATAGGGATCCTAGGTTCACATCCCGATTTTGGACCAGCCTGCACCAGGAAATGGGTACGAAACTTTGGCTAAGTTCCGCTTACCACCCCCAATCGGATGGAAAATCCGAGCGAACGATTCAAAGCCTGGAAGACTTGCTAAGGGCGTGTGTGTTGGAGCACGGTGGGAATTGGGAGCAGTACCTTCCCCTGATCGAGTTTACATACAACAATAGCCACCACAACAGTATCGGTATGGCACCCTACGAAGCACTTGATGGTCGAAGATGCCGAACCCCACTCTGCTGGTCAGAAACGGGTGAGAGTCTGCTATTGGGGCCAAAAATTGTAAAGCAAACATCAGAACAGATCCGAGTGATAAGGAAAAGGATGAAGGCATCTCAGGATAGGCAGAAGAGCTACCATGACAAACGAACCAAACCATTAGAGTTTTCAGTCGGAGACAGAGTGTTTTTGAAGACTTCACCGAGTAAAGGAGTCAAGCGAGCCTTGAAAGGTGGGAAGTTGAGCCCCCGATACATTGGGCCTTATAAGGTGTTGAAACGAGTCGGCTCCATGGCATACCGAATAGCATTACCGACTCACTTATCCCGATTGCATAATGTGTTTCATGTATCCTAACTAAAGAAGTACTTACCCGATTCTACTCACACAATGCCCGATGACGAAGTGGAAATCAAGGAAGACCTGATCACTGTGACTGTACCGACTAGAATCGTGGACCGATCGGTAAAGCGTTTAAGGAGTAAGGACGTGCAACTGGTTGAAGTCGAGTGGCAACAGAACGAGTATACCTCTTATACCTGGGAACGCGAGGATGCCATGAGGCAACAGTACCCCGAGTTGTTTACTAAGTGAGTCACCGAGTGAATTTCGAGGACGAAATTCTTTTGAGAGGGGGAGAACTGTAACATCCCGATTTTAAACAAAGTACCGGGTGAAATAAAGCCATTAAAATAATAATTTCAGAAGTGGGAAATTGTATATTAATTACCATTAACTTAATTAATCAAATGAGTGCTGATTAAGTGTGATTAGCCATTAGTGGTTGCTGATGGGACTGGGTGACGTGAGCAGACTGCTGCTTCACATTTTCCCACCCCACCTTTCCATTCCTTTGTGCATGTATATATATGTTTGGTCGATGGTCCCTTGCCATTCATTCTTTAGAATTCCCTCTACGATTTCTCTCTTCTTCCTTCTTCTCTTTCTCTCTCGTTCTTCTTCTTCTTCTCCTTCTCTGCCCTCTGTTCACATTTTCTGCTTACGGAAATCACGTTGACGGTGCTACAGAGGAGTCAGAGCTCCCTTATACGAGTGAAAGACGATCATCGGAGCGGAAGAAGAAACAGCCCCTATACTCGAGCCAAGCACGGAAGACAACAGTGTTCGAGTGGAGGCTGAACGAGTGAAGGTGTCGAGCGAAGCAGCAAGGAAGAGGGCCAACACCCAAGCAGAAGAGTCTCTCGGAGTCTCGTAGTTGGTAGGGGGAGTACCTTATATGTTAAACGCATAGATTATGGACGGGTTCCGGGCATTGATGATTGTTGTTCTGTATTCTGTTATGTGTTATACTTGCATGTGGAGTGCGTAATACCCGGGTGCATGATAAGTAGGAGTTGAGTGTTGCATGTTTAGTATTATCCCTGAGATGCACGCCGATAGCTTAAAGAATGTCGAATGATTGCATGGCAAGGGTGTGCTGTATTGTTGATGACGATAACTGTGTGGTTTATGTGACTTGTGAGTCGTTATAAATATAAAATGATGACTGCATGCAATCGAGTGTTGGTGTAATGAGTCTGATAATATTTATATTGATGCATGCATAGTTTGAGTCCTGATACTGCTGAATACCGATTGCATGTTATGCTTGTGTTGAGTGGAATACCTTATTGTATCCTGATATTGGTTGATATCAATTGCATGGAAAGCACGTATTGCTGTATTCATCTACTTGAGTAATGATACAGATTGCATGGAAGTATGTGTGTTAAATCAATATATTGAGCTTTGAGAATGCGTGTTACCGACTGCATGTGAAGTATGTATGACTGTGTGAAAAGTTGTATGAATTCTGTATTGTGTGATGAATCCGCGTGTGGCGCATGGGATGCGTTGTGCTGGGAGCACGTAGTGTGGGACACTACTATCGGTTAATTGAAAAGCGTGGGACGCTGTGAAATCCTTGAGTGGGACTCAAGGTAGTTTCCGAGTGGGACTCGGGCTGCCCGTGAACACCTCCGTTGACGCTAAGAGCGTTGGTGTCACCTTGTGGGCAAACGGTTGGGTACCCGTAAAATGGCCAAGCAGCTGGGAGCTGAATTGATAGCTGAGAGCTATGTACAAAAAGGCTGGGAGCCTACGTTGCAACGTCGAAAACCGATTACACACAAATGCGGAACCGAGTGAACTATTCTGTGTACATGCACTGACTATGCCGAATGAAATCTGTGCTATGCATGATTGTGATGTCATTGAATGATTATGTGCATGTTTAATACTAGCCGTGTGCATTAGATTGCTGCATGATTAATGATAACCCGAGTCAGTATCTATCACTTAATATTTAAGATACTCACCCCCTACTGTGGCAATTTTTCAGTGAATATCTCTCGCAATGAGGAGTGAATGAGGAGCTGAATGCCGAGTGAAGTGTTGGTGCACCATGGGAATAGATGTTATGTATATACTGTTATATGTTTTGTTAAGCCTTGGCCGGCTCATGTATTAGCCTTAGTTCCTGTTATTAGAACCTGAACCCTTTGGGGTAGAAAACATGATCTTGATGCCTATAATTAATTATATTTATTATGTTGCGGGAAATCCTATACTGTGCATGAAGATCCGAGTAATATATGTACGCGTACTTGTCGTGTGTGAGAGGTTAGTGTAACTATAAGCCTAATTGGAGTCGAGTGTTGACGTGGGAAGAGAGTTAGTGACTCCCTCTGAGTGGAAGGAAGCCTAGGTAATCCCGAGTGAATGAGACAGTGTGATGCCGAGTGAGAGTTTACCGATCAGAAGATGACACCTAAGGCTCTAAGTAGATCCATTGTAATAAATTATTAAGTAGCTAGAGAAGTCCGAGTGAGTCTTAACTTAGTGGGGAAGTCAGAGTAGGAAATACTATGGTTACCGAATGAAAAGTGAGTAAAATGTCCCGAGTAGCATGATGGACGTGAAGGTTATTCCGAGTGAGAAGTCTTCATAGATTCCGAGTGAGCAGCTTTGGGAATCATTTGCGGGTTGCCAATATATATATATATATATATAAACCAATCGAGTGGAATCGTGGAGTGTGATATACTGTCTGGAAGAAACTGGGGTGCATTAGGGTCAATCCGAATGAATTAAGAAGTAGACCTTCCCGAGCGAACCATACACTGAAATCCAAGTGGGGGAAATACCGAGTGGAGTGACAGGATGCCGAGTGTAGTTTCGCTTAAGCGTTTCTTCCCTTCGTCGTGCGAGAGTTCATTTCCCTTGTCTTTTTCCCCTTCTTCTCCTCGATGGGTCGGATTTGTTAATTTGAGTAGATTATATACGGTTTATTAACTTTAAATTTTGGAAAATTGTCCCTGTTGATTTTGTTTATTTAATTAAAAGTTAGGGTGTTACATCACCAATCATTTAAATCAAAGTCATAAGGATATGCACATACATCATTGATCCTAAGATTTTAATGAATTTAAGGGGTTTTAAAGTTATTCATTCATCCATCTCAAAACTTAACACCTTTCATGCTCAAACTCACATATCAAATCAAAGTTAGATCTTCACACGTCAAAATTCATTATGAAATTATTTAGACATTTCTAAAAATTCTTAATAAACTATCAGCCAAGTGCATAAATGTTTCAACATAATTAAGCATACAATTACATAGCAAACATGATATTTGGTCTACTAGAGTAAGGATTCGATCATACCTGGAATTTTACAATTCCTTCATCCTTATCTTTCTCATTCTTTATTCTTTTGGAGTGCAGATTGTGAATCTTGATTCTTTGGTTATTCGTCAATGAGAAATTACCGATTTAAAGTATGCCTACAAAATTTAAAGTTTTATGGTACCCTTTGAGAGTTGGGTCTTTTCTTGTTAGTTTAGGATTTCAAAGTTGTTTTTGGAATCCATACCTTTCTTGTACACTTTTGACGAGATTTCTTTATAAAACAATTAGAAGATATATGACCATATATTCCAAATTAGAAACATGTTGCATCCAAAGAATAAGTATGATTGTAATGGCTCCTTTTATATTCTATGTACCTTCTCTTAAAATAATTGGATATTGTATGACCTTTTCTTTCATGGGTTGCATATTTTAGAATAGGTATAGGTTTTTCCTTAAGGGGTGCAAGGGGTTTCTTGCATTTCTTTTCCTTTTCAAATTTTCCATGACCTATTCTTGTTCTATCAAGGGTATACTTTTGATTTTCAAGAGATGCACTTAAATTCTTTTGACTACTTGTAAGCTTCTTAAGTGCTTCTTTTAGTTCTTTATTCTCTTTTTCAAGAAGCATACATTTATCAATTAGCATACATTCCTTATCTCCATTACAAGTCCTAGGAGTGACATTTGAAGCTATTAATTCATCATTTTGAATTCTAAGATTTTCCTTTTCTATGTGAACATCATGCAATTCATTTTCAAGTTTCAAAATGGTTTGTTTTGAGCACGTATACCTTTTTGATATTAAAATAAACTTTTCATGCAATTCATCAAAAGCTTTTAACAATTCATCTTTATCAATTTCACTTTCATCATCACTAGATTCGTTTAGAGAACTTACCTCATCATCTTTGGAGTGTTTTGTCATAAGGCAGAGGTTGGTAAATTCTTCTTTTGATTCCGTGGTCTCTTCTTCCGAATTTATTTTAAATCCTTCATTTTTGCTAGAAAGAGTACTAATTCTTGCATCTTGATCATCATTAATATTTCCATAAATTGTTTCAAGAGTTTCCCATATTTCTGTAGCATTGTTACAAGTAATAACTCTAGAAACATCATTAGGTCCTAATGCTAATGTGATAAGAATTTTAGCTCTTAGATTATATTGTACCTTTCTTTCTTCTTCCTTAGTCCATAAGTTTATGGGCTTTATATATTCTATATTATCAACAATGTATTTGGGAGTGAAAGGACCAAATTGAATAGCATTCCATACCTTGAGGTCATAGGATTGGACAAAGATTTTTATCCTTTCTTTCCAAATAGCATAGTCTTTACCATTGAGGATTGGTGGTCTATTTATTGTACCATCTTGCAGAAATGCATCATAGGAGGTAGAGGCCATCTTGATCTCCTATAGCTGTTAAGCCTTATGGCAAGAGTCAAGCTCTGATACCAATTGTTAGCCAAAGCCTCGATACTCAAAAGGGGGGTGAATTGAGTATTTCAAATTTTTACGCGGAATCCCTTTCAAAATAGTTCTTAGTACACAAATGATGCAATATAAAAGATGTAATAATTATGAAACACATATCATACTAAAATATTTTGAGTTGAAGAGACAATATTCAAGAATTGATTTTGATAAACAAGGCAAGTTATTAGTTTAGACAATTCTTGAAATACTTGGCATGCAATAATTAATTCTAATATAAATCTAACTTAACCAAATTCTAACAAATTAATTAAGCATAATTAATTTACCAAGTTATTAACAATAATATTCTACTCACTTATACAATAGTTAAATCCAACAATATTTAAGCCAATTAATTCAATGATTTAATTTAAGCAATTTTACGAAACCAATTAGATATAAATATTTTAGCATGCAAATTAAATTCTCAATAATAAAGGAGTTTAAGGGAAGAGCGAATTTACAAACCGATATAACGAGTTCCACCACCCCGGTTTACGTCTCGCCTTCAAGCAAGCCACTTGAAGGATTTCCACTATTGAGAATTTAAGATTACAAGCTTTGAGCAATTGTCTCCTAGTGTCCCACACCCAAGAACCCAATCCTCACAAGCAACGGGAAACCACCCAATCTCACAATCTCTCAATACCCAAAGGTTGAACCCCAACCTTTGTGACCACTCAACCTAGAGTGAATACCTTGGTGTTTTTGGTGTTTGGTTTGCAATATTTTTCTCTCTCACTAGAGTAGATATACAACTTGAAGCTCTCACAAAATAATAATAACTCTCACAAAGAGGATATACAAATTTAAGCTCACTCAAAATATTTTTCTCTCTAACTCTTAACTAACTATTAAAGAGGAATTTGCAAATTAAGGGATCAAGAGAGAAATTGCAACATCAGGGAGGAAGAGATAATCAAAGGAAATGCTTCTCTGATGCTTAATGGTACATTTTGCAAGCTTGGTCTCTTCTTCTATTTAGAGGCATCCTTGCGCATGGATTTTGCAATAAAAAAATGTCTCCTGATGCTTACAAGTAGAGCAAAGGAGCGTCTGTTCCCTTAGTGAATAATGGGCAATGCAACTGTTAATTCGTAGTGCATTGATAATGCGACGCGTAGCTGTCTCTAACGTTCCAGAACCAATTGCACTAGATGAATTGATTCATCTTCAATTTGATTGGATTCCCAGCGAGGATTTTCACCTTCTGAACTTAATGAATCAATTCCCTCGTGTATTCAACAGCCATGAATCGATTCCTCCACTTTGTGAATTGATTCCCCATGCTTACAAAAGGTAATAAATCGATTCTTCTTGCTTTGAATTGATTCCCTCGTGATTCCACCAGGCCTGAATCGATTCCTTAAGTTGTTCAAGAGGCATGAATCGATTCCTATACTTAGTGAATCGATTCCCTTGCTAGTTCTTCACCATGAATCGATTCCTTAAGCCTTTTATGTGCCTTGAATTGATTCCTCTAGTTATTTTTCAAATTCCAGCCTCTGTCATCGTATGAATCGATTCATTTCACTATGCCTTGCATAATGAATCGATTCCTACACCTGTTGCATGAATTTTATGCTTTGTTTCATCCTTTTTTGATATATGATCAATCATGGTTCCATTCCTTTGATCCTTAGGCACTTTGATGATTATTTTTCCCTGTTTTAAATCTCTATAACTGCCTTGAATCATTTCATTAAAATTCATCAATTTTCCATCATCAAACATAATTAATTTGTCTGTGATAGTTGATGTTTGATCTTTGATTCTTCATTTGTTGTGTCATTATCAAAACCTACATCAACATATAAATACAAAACAATGTTAGGAGCCTAACTATTCTCTCAACTATAAGTGACTTGAGTGAACAACCATCCTTTTGACTCTTTCTTAGCTAATGAGTTTAAACGAGAGAGAAGATTAAAAGTTTATGGGGTTTTCTATGATACATCATCCATCATGTGATTCTTGAGGATATCTTCACCAAACTTGATGCATAGGATAATCCAAGGAGCAATTTATCTAGTTCTCAACTTGAGAGTTCAGACGATGCATTACCATGCTTGGTCAGTTTGTAATCTTAATGGGTTTTGAAATTTTTTAAGCTATAGTGAAGAAAATGCAGAGTGAACAAGACCCAATCCAAAGCAATGCTGGGAGCCTAACTATTCTCTCAACTAGAAGTGAATTTAGTGAACAACCATCCTTTTGACTCTTTCTTAGCTAGTGATCCAAAAGAGAGAGAAGATTAAAACTTTGTGGGGTTTTCTAGGACATATCATCTTGATGAGGACACCCCTTACCAATCAGGGGCACTTCAAGGAATAGGAGGGCCAATGACAAGATCCAAGGCCAAGAAGACCAAAGCCACCTTACAAAGGCTAATTCTCACCCTCCTAGAAGACATAACCAAGGAGCCACAAAGGACATCCAAACTTACTCATTTGATCATGTGGAAGGATGAACAACAGAGGGCCTAGCACAAATGGCCTAGCCTCAAGAATAGGGTAGTGTAGGACTTGAATGACCTGTGTTCAAATCCTACCTAGACCCATTTTTCTTTATTTCTTTTTCCTTTATAAGTTTCAGTTTTTGCAACTATATTTCAGCATTGTCCCACTAAGACTTAGTGGTGGGCGGTTACCCTTGTTTTTAGGTAGTGGAGTAGTGTGTCTTTTGTCTTGTTTAGCCAAGTTATACAAAACTGAATGGAGGTGAGAAAAACGGACAGAAGTTGATTAATGAATTTTTCTAAGTTTTGTAAACTTAGTGGTGAGTGTGATGCTCTTGATCCTTGTGTGAAGCAAGGTTGATTAACCATGCATTAGTGTGATACTTGTGTATGAATGCTAGTCCATTATGGAGGTGTGATGCTGTCCATCTTTATCATTTTTTTTCATGCGTTTTTGTTTTTATTCTACCCTTGTCTTTCCATTGAATTTTAAAAAGAATTCTGAACTCTAAAAGAATTAAAACAAAAAAAATCAAGGAACCTTAGTTCAATTGCCAAGTTGCGTTAGTTGTCATGATATTGCGTTAACTTCCATTAAAGTGTGAACTTAAATTCACGTGAGAATGAAGCCAGTTTTTGATCCTTGAATCTCTCATGGAATCTAAACAATCAAGGATAAGTTGAATTAGAATTTCTGACCCTTGCAAAACGTAACTTTCTTCATTCAATCTCCACTCTAGATTTCCCCATTTGTCTTTGTATTGTGTATGTCTGTGTGTATTTCTTCCCTTTTTGTGCAGTCCTTCTTCATCTAGAAATCAGCCCTTGCCGGTCCTCAACAAGATCCACATCATTTGGTATCAAAGCTCTTGGAGTCAAGGGCTTAAAATTTCTTGGACAGCACCCAAAAAGGTATTTCGAATTCCATCATCTTCAATTAATCCATTCTGATTCTAAATGCCTAAAGTTGATAATTAGGGCTGTGAAAAGAAAAGGAAAATTGTCAAAAAAAAAACGAAAAAAAAATAAAAAAATGTATCCTAAATGTTTGAATCTTGCATGTCTTTGCCTTTGATTCTAGTCTAACTCTAGTATTGTTTGTGCGTCTTTTGTATGTCTTTGCCTTTGATTCTTGTCCAACTCTAGTATTGTTTGTGAGTCTTTTGTATGTTTTTGTCTTTGTTTGTAGTCCAATTCTAGTAATTGTTTGTGTGTCCTTTTTGGTGTCTTGTTTTGTTGGCTTCTAGTGATAGGATCATATCTCTATTTGCCATCATTAGCATATTGCATTAGGTGGAGCATTTGTGTGTGGGCTGAACTATACTTGTGACTCTCAAGGATTAAATAGCATCAAGAGTGGTAAAAGGCTAGAGTGAAAATTACATTACTAGAAAAAGCCAAAATTTGAGTGAAACACTTGAGAGAAATTATTTGTGAGGTCCAAACAGCAGTTGTTATAATTGTTTTTTCACCTTGTATAAGTGTTTTTAGTGATGGCAGAACAGGGTGAACAAGGAGGCCTTAATCCATTTCAAATGCAAGCTCTAACTCAACATCTTGAGAGGCTATTCCGACAAGCCACTGATGAAATACATGAGAGAATTGATCAGTTAGAGAATGAAAGGAGAAGTCCAAGGAGGCATGGAGGAAGGATGCCAAGACATGAAGAAGATAGGAGGACTAGGGAACAGTGGAGCAATCCCCTTCAAGGGATAAAACTAAACATTCCTTCTTTTGCAGGCAAAAATGATCCGGAGGCATACTTGAATTGGGAGCTTAAGATCGAAAACGTATATGCTTGTGGAGAGTTTGAGGAGGAGCAAAAGGTGAGATTGGCAGCCGCTGAGTTCTCACACTATGCCTTGGTATGGTGGCATAAACTTCAGAGGGAGAGGCAAAGAGATGGAGAGCCACCAGTGAGTACTTGGGCAGACTTGAGGAGATTGATGAGGAAGAGGTATGTGCCTGCCTCCTATGAGAGAGATTTGAAGTTTAAACTTCAAAGACTCACTCAAGGGAGTCGGAGTGTGGAGGAGTACCACAAGGAGATGGAGATGCTAATGCTCCAAGCCAATTTAGAAGAGGATCCTGAGGTAACTATGGCTAGATTCTTAGCTGGTTTATCTACTGATATTCGTGATGTTGTAGAGTTGCAGGAATTCATTGAGATGGATGACCTTGTGCATAAGGCCCTTCAAGTAGAAAGGCAACTCAAAAGGAAGGGAGCTACAAGGAGAATTGCCCCTACCCCCACATCTGGGTGAAAGGACAAAGCCAAGAGGGAGGGCTTTGGGGCAGTACCCTATTCAGCCAAAGCAGCAGGTAGCTCGGCCTTGGATGTTAAGGCCACTAAGGAGGCTGATCATAATGCTTCTAAGGGGAAAGAACCAATCCCTAAGAGGACTAGAGACATTACATGCTTCAAGTGCCAAGGTAAGGGGCATTATGCTTATGAATGCCCTACAAAGAGGACAGTAGTGATAAGGGAGGATGGTGAATTGTCTAGTGAGTCTGATACACCTGAGGAGTATGAGAGTAAGGAGGGAGAGGGTGTAGAACCAGAAGTGAATGAGGGGGGATTGTTAATGGTTAGGAGGTTGTTAGGATCCCATATAGAACCCTTAGACCAAAGCCAAAGGGACAACATTTTCCACACTAGGTGTGCTGTACATGGACAACTTTGCATGGTGATTGTGGATAGTGGGAGTTGTGCTAATGTGGCAAGTACTAGGATGGTATCCAAGTTGAATCTCCCTACCAAACCCCACCCTAGACCTTATAGGTTACAATGGCTAAGTGATGATGGAGAAATAAGGGTGAGGCAGCAGGTGGAGGTGCCTATAGTCATTGGAACCTATTCGGATGTGATCTTGTGTGATGTGGTGCCTATGGAGGCATGTCATTTGTTGTTGGGGAGGCCGTGGCAGCATGACCACAAGACTATCCATGATGGTTTCTCCAACAAAATATCATTCACCCATCAAGGAAAGAAGGTGGTACTTAAACCTTTAAGCCCACAGGAGGTGTGTCATGATCAGTTGAGATTGAGAGAGAAAATTATGAGAGAAAAAAAAGATCATGAGAGTGATGGATTGAGTGTGACCGAGAGCTTGAAAGAGGAGAAAGAGAGAAAGGAGAGTGAAGAAAAGAGGGGAAAAATAAAAGGAAGAGAAAAGAGTGAAAAAAGAGAGGAAAAAGAATGAAAGAGAGATAGCAAAAGAAAGAGAAGTGAGGAAAGTGTTGCTTGCAAGGCAGCCACTCTACATGCTGGTTTGCAAGCCTATTCTTAATGCTAATCCCATTTGTTTTTCTTCTTTGCCTTCTCCTATTTCTTCTCTTTTGTAGGAATTCAAGGATGTTTTTCCTTCAGACCTACCCAGTGGATTGCCACCTTTGAGAGGGATAGAACATCAGGTGGATCTGATACCTGGAGCCACCATTCCAAACCGGCCAGCCTATAGGAGCAACCCTGAGGAGACCAAGGAAATACAAAGACAAGTGGAAGCTCTCTTAGATAAAGGTTGGGTAAGAGATTCTATCTCTCCTTGTGCTGTGCCTGTAATTTTAGTGCCTAAGAAAGATGGATCGTGGCGCATGTGTAGTGACTGTAGGAGTGTGAATAACATTACTATTAAGTATAGACATCCCATTCCTAGGCTTGATGATTTACTTGATGAATTGCATGGTGCAAAGTTCTTTTCCAAAATTGATTTAAAAAGTGGATACAACCAAATTAGGATTAGAGAAGGGGATGAATGGAAAACTGCTTTTAAAACCAAATTTGGCTTGTATGAGTGGCTGGTTATGCCTTTTGGATTAACTAATGCACCAAGTACATTCATGAGGTTGATGAATCATGTTCTTAAAGAATTTATAGGACACTTTGTGGTAGTGTATTTTGATGACATACTTGTGTATAGTGCTGATTTAGACTTGCATGTTCATCATTTGCATTCTGTGTTATCTACTTTGAGGCGAGAGCAATTGTATGCCAATCTTGAAAAATGCACGTTTTGCCAAGATCATGTGGTGTTTTTAGGCTTTGTAGTGAGTTCTAAAGGGGTAGAGGTAGACCAAGAAAAAGTGAAGGCCATCCAAGAATGGCCAACACCAAAGACTGTGAGTGAGATTAGGAGCTTTCATGGCCTAGCTAGTTTTTATAGGCGTTTTGTGAGGGATTTTAGCACCTTGGCAGCCCCACTAAATGAGTTAGTGAAGAAGAATGTGAGCTTTAAGTGGGGGGAAAAACAAGAGAAAGCTTTCCAAACCCTTAAGCAAAGACTAGTTAGTGCACCTATTCTAACATTGCCCAATTTTTCCAAGTCTTTTGAGATAGAGTGTGATGCTTCTGGCATAGGTATAGGGGCTGTTTTGCTCCAAGAAGGCCATCCCATAGCTTACTTTAGTGAAAAACTAAGTGGGGCAGCCTTGAATTACTCTACCTATGACAAAGAACTCTATGCCTTAGTGAGGACCCTCAAAACTTGGCAGCACTACCTTTTCCCCAAGGAGTTTGTTATCCATAGTGACCATGAGTCTCTCAAGTATCTTAAGGGTCAAGGCAAACTTAATAAGAGACATGCCAAGTGGGTTGAGTTCCTAGAACAATTCCCATATGTCATTAAGTACAAGAAAGGGAAGGGGAATGTAGTTGCCGATGCCTTGTCTAGGAGGTATGCCCTTATTTCTATGGTAGAGACCAAATTGCTTGGGTTACAAGTTCTAAAGGGGCTGTATGAAGAGGATAGTGAGTTCGGCCAGAAGTATAAGGAATGTGAAAAGGTGCCTAAGGATGAGTATTATAGGTTTGATGGGTTCTTGTTTAGAGAGAATAGGTTATGTATTCCCCAATCTTCCATTAGAGAGCTTTTAGTGAGGGAAGCACATAGGGGGGGTTTAATGGGTCATTTTGGAGTGCATAAGACTTATGATATCTTGCATGAACATTTCTATTGGGTTAACATGAAAAAGGATGTAGCTAAGCATTGTGAGTCATGCATTGAGTGTAAACAAGCTAAGTCTAAAGTACTCCCCCAAGGTTTATACACTCCCCTACCTGTTCCTGAACACCCTTGGGTAGATTTGTCCATGGATTTTGTGCTTGGTTTGCCCAAGTCAAGTGCTGGCCGAGATGCTATACTAGTTGTGGTGGATAGGTTTTCTAAGATGGCTCATTTTATTCCATGCAAAAAGGTCAATGATGCAAGCCATGTAGCTGAACTAGTCTTTAGGGAGATCATTAGGATACATGGCATGCCTAGGAGTATTGTAAGTGATAGGGACTCTAAGTTTTTGAGTCACTTTTGGAGGAGTTTGTGGGGAAGATTAGGAACTAAGTTATTGTTTTCTACTACTTGTCACCCCCAAACTGATGGTCAAACTGAGGTGGTCAATAGGACATTAGGTGCTATGCTTAGAGCAGTACTGAAGCAAAATTTGAAACGTTGGGAGGCTTGCCTACCCCATATTGAGTTTGCTTATAACCGTGCTGTCCATTCCACAACTAATTGCTCTCCATTTGAGGTTGTGTATGGGTTTAATCCTTTATCTCCACTTGATTTATTACCTGTACCTAACATTTCTGTGTTTAAGCATTATGAAGGACAGGCTAAAGCAGATTTTGTGAGGAAGCTACATGAGCAGGTTAAAGCCCAGATCATCAAGAAGAATGAGAGCTATGCTAAGCAAGCCAACAAAGGTAGGAGGAAGGTGATCTTCCAACCTGGAGATTGGGTGTGGGTACACATGAGAAAAGAGAGGTTTCCTGAACAAAGGAAATCCAAGTTGCTTCCAAGAGGAGATGGTCCATTCCAAGTATTAGAGAGGATCAATGACAATGCCTATAAGATCCAAATGCCAGGTGAGTATAATGTGTCTTCTACTTTTAATGTGGCTGATTTGTCCTTGTTTGATACAGGTGAAGAAGACCCATATTTGAGGACAAATCCTGTTCAAGAGGGAGGGAATGATGAGGACACCCCTTACCAATCAGGGACACTTCAAGGAATAGGAGGGCCAATGACAAGATCCAAGGCCAAGAAGACCAAAGCCACCTTACAAAGGCTAATTCTCACCCTCCTAGAAGACATAACCAAGGAGCCACAAAGGACATCCAAACTTACTCATTTGATCATGTGGAAGGATGAACAACAGAGGGCCTAGCACAAATGGCCTAGCCTCAAGAATAGGGTAGTGTAGGACTTGAATGACCTGTGTTCAAATCCTACCTAGACCCATTTTTCTTTATTTCTTTTTCCTTTGTAAGTTTCAGTTTTTGCAACTATATTTCAGCATTGTCCCACTAAGACTTAGTGGTGGGCGGTTACCCTTGTTTTTAGGTAGTGGAGTAGTGTGTCTTTTGTCTTGTTTAGCCAAGTTATACAAAACTGAATGGAGGTGAGAAAAACGGACAGAAGTTGATTAATGAATTTTTCTAAGTTTTGTAAACTTAGTGGTGAGTGTGATGCTCTTGATCCTTGTGTGAAACAAGGTTGATTAGCCATGCATTAGTGTGATACTTGTGTATGAATGCTAGTCCATTATGGAGGTGTGATGCTGTCCATCTTTATCATTTTTTTTCATGCGTTTTTGTTTTTATTCTACCCTTGTCTTTCCATTGAATTTTAAAAAGAATTCTGAACTCTAAAAGAATTAAAACAAAAAAAATCAAGGAACCTTAGTTCAATTGCCAAGTTGCGTTAGTTGTCATGATATTGCGTTATCTTCCATTAAAGTGAGCAATCTGAAAATCACGTGTGAATGAGTTAGCTTGAACCTTAAATCTTTCATGGAATCTAAATCCTAACAATCTTGGTCAAGTTGCTAATGAATTTCTGGTCCTTATAGAAACCATAACTTACTCAATTCAATCTTCACTCTAGATTTCACCATTTCCCTTGTATTGTGTACGTTTGGTGTGTCTTCTCCCTTTTTGTGGTAGCCGTTCAAATCATCTAGAAATCAGCCCTTGCCGGTCCTCAACAAGATCCACATCACATCTTCATGAAACTTGATGCATAAGGTCATCTAAGGAGCACTTCAGCTAGTTCTTAACCTGGGAGTTTAGATGATGCATCACCATGCTTGGTCAGTTTGTAATCTCAATGGGGTTTTGAAGTTTTCAAGCTTAAGTGAAGAAATTACAAAGTGAACAAGCCCTAATCCTAAACATTGCCAAGAGCCTAACTATTCTCTCAACTACAAGTGAATTAAGTGAACAACTATCCTTTTGAATCTTTGTTAGCTACTGAGTCCAAAAGAGAGAGAAGATTAAAAGTTTTTGTCCAAGATGTGATTCTTGAAGATATCTTTATAAAACTTGATTCTTTGGATCATTCAATAAGCAATTCATCTAGTTCTGAACCTAAGAGTTTTAACAATGCATCACCATGCTTGGTCAATTTGTAATCTCGATGGGTTTTTGAAGTTTTCAAGCTCAAGTGAAGAAAACGCAAAATGAACAAGACCCAATTCTAAACAATACCAGGAGCCTAACTATTCTCTCAACTACAAGTGACTTAAGTGAACAATCATCCTTTTGACTCTTTCTTAGCTAGTGAGTCTAAAAGAGAGAGAAGATTAAAAGTTTATGGGAATTTCTAGGACACATTATCCATCATGTGATTCTTGAACATATCTTCACCAAACTAAATGCATAGGATCATCCAAGGAGAAATTCATCTAGTTCTTAACCTGAGAGTTCAGACGATGCATTACCATACTTGGTTAGTTTGTAATCTCAATGGGTTTTCGAAGTTTTCAAGCTCAAATGAAGAAAACACAGAGTGAACAAGACCCAATCCTAAACAATGTCAGGAGCCTAACTAATCTCTTATCTTTAAGTGATTTGAGTGAACAACCATCCTTTTGACTCTTTGTTAGCTAGTGTGCCCAAAGGAGAGAGGAGATTAAAAGTTTGTGGGGTTTTCTAGGACATATCATCCAACTTGTGATTCTTGAAGATATCTTCACTAAACTTGATGCATAGGATCTAAGGAGTAATTCATCTAGTTCTTAACCTTAGAGTTTAGATGATGCATCACCATGTTTGGTAAGTTATTAATCTCGATGGGTTTTTGAAGTTTTCAAGCTCAAGTGAAGCAAATGCAAAGTGAACGAGTCCCAATCTTAAACATTGCCAAAAGCCTAACTATAATCTCAACTACAAGCGAATAGAGTGAACAACTATTCTTTCGACTCCTTCTTAGCTAGTGAGTCCAAAAGAGAGGGAGGATTAAAAGTTTGTGGGAATTTCTAGGACACATTATCCATCATGTGATTCTTGAAGATATCTTCACCAAACTAAATGCATAGGATCATCCAAGGAACAATTCATCTAGTTCTTAACTTGAGAGTTTACATGATGCATCACCATGCTTGGTGAGTTTGTAATCTCAATGAGTTCTCAAAGTTTTCAAGCTCAAGTGAAGAAAATGCAAAGTGAACAAGACCCAATCCTAAACATTGCCAGGAGCCTAACTATTCTATCAAGTACCAGTGAATTGAGAGAACAACCATCCTTTTGACTCCTTCTTAGCTAGTGAGTCAAAAAGAGAGGGAAAATTAAAAGTTTGTGGGGTTTTCTATGACATACCATCCAAGATGTGATTCTTAAAGATATCTTCATAAAACTTGATTCTTAGGATCATCCAAGGAGCAGTTCCTTTAGTACTTAACCTAAGAGTTTTAATGATGCATCACCATGCTTGGTTAGTTCGTAATCACGATGGGTTTTTGAAGTTTTCAAGCTCAATTGAAGAAAAGACTGAAACAAGACCCAGTCCTAGACAATGTCGGGAGCCTAATTATTCTCTCAACTACCAGTGAATTGAGTGAACAACCATCCTTTTGACTCTTTCTTAGCTTATGAGTCCAAAAGAGAGAGAAGATTAAAAGCTTGTGGGATTTTCTAAGATACATCATCCATTATATGATTCTTTACGATATCTTCACGAAACCTGATGCATAGGATCATCCAAGGAACAATTCATCTAGTTCTTAACCTAAGAGTTCAGACGATGCGTCACCATGCTTGGCCAGTTTATAATCTCTATGGGTTTTCGAAGTTTTCAAGCTCTAGTGAAGAAAAGGCAGAGTGAACAAGACCCAATCCTAAACAATACTGGGAGCCTAACTATTCTCCCAACTATAAGTGAATTGAGTGAACAACCATCCTTTTGACTCTTTCTTAGCTAGTGAGTCCAAAAGAGAGAGAAAATTATAAGTTTATGGGGTTTTCTAGGACACAACATCTATTATGTGATTCTTGAAGATATCTTCACAAAACCTGATGCATAGGATCATCCAAGGAGCAACTCATCTAGTTCTCAACCTGAGAGTTTAGACGATGCATCACCAAGCTTAGTCAGTTCATAATCTTAATGGGTTTTCAAAGGTTTCAAGCTCAAGCGAAAAATGTTGAGTGAAAAAGAGCCAATCCTAAATAATGCCGGGAGACTAACTATTCTCTCAACTACAAGTGAAAAACCATCCTTTTGACTATTTCTTAGCTAGTAAGTCCAAAAGAGTGAGAAGATTAAAAGTTTGTAGGGTTTTCTAGTACACATCATCTGACATGTGATTCTTGAAGATATCTCCACAAAACTTGATGCATAGGATCATCCAAGGTGTAATTTATCTAGTTCTTAACCTGTGAGTTTAGATGATGCATCACCATGCTTGCTCAATTTGTAATCTCGATGGGTTTTTGAAGTTTTTAAGCTTAAGTGAAGTAAACGTAGAGTGAACTAGACCCAATCCTAAACAATGCTGGGAGCCTAACTATTCTCTTAACTATAAGTGAATTGAGTGAACAACCATCCTTTTGACTATGTTTTAGCTAGTGAGTCCAAAAGAGAGAGAAGTTTAAAAGTTTTTGGGGTTTTCTAGGACACACCATCCAATATGTGATTCTTGAAGATATCTATATAAAACTTGATTCTTAGCATCATCTAAGGAGCAATTCATCTAGTTATTAACCTAAGAGTTTTAACAATGCATCACCATGCTTGGTCAGCTCGTAATCTTGATAGGTTTCGAAGTTTTCAAGCTTATGTACATAAAAGGAAAAGGGAAGAAGACCCAATCCTCAACAATATCAGGAGCCTAACTGTTCTTTCTACTAGAAGTGACTTGAGTAAACAACCATCCTTTTGACTTTTTCTTGGCTAGTGAGTCTAAAAGAAAGAGAAGATTAAAAGTTTGTGGGAATTTCTAGGACACATTATCCATCATGTGATTCTTGAAGATATCTTCACCAAACTAAATGCATAGGATCATCCAAGGAGCAATTCATCTAGTTCTTAACCTGAGAGTTCATACGATGCATTACCATGCTTGGTCAGTTTGTAATCCTAATGGGTTTTCAAAGTTTTCAAGCTCAAGTGAAGAAAACACAGTGAACAAGACCCAATCCTAAACAATGTCAGGAGGCTAACTATTCTCTTATCTTTAAGTGATATGAGTGAACAACCATCCTTTTGACTCTTTCTTAGCTAGTGAGCCCAAAGGAGAGAGAAGATTAAACGTTTGTGGGGTTTTCTAGGGCATATCATCCGACTTATGATTCTTGAAGATATCTTCACGAAACATGATGCACATGATCATCCAAGGAGTAATTCATCTAGTTCTTAACCTTAGAGTTCAGATGATGCATCACCATGTTTGGTCAGTTCGTAATCTCGATGGGTTTTTGAAGTTTTCAAGCTCAAGTGAAACAAACGCAAAGTGAAGGAGTCCCAATCCTAAACATTGCTAGGAGCCTAACTATTCTCTCAACTACAAGCGAATTGAGTGAACAACCATCCTTTTGACTCCTTCTTAGCTAGTGAGTCCAAAAGAGAGGGAGGATTAAAAGTTTGTGGGAATTTCTAGGACACATTATCCATCATGTGATTCTTGATGATATCTTCACCAAACTAAATGCATAGGATCATCTAAGGAACAATTCATCTAGTTCTTAACCTAAAAGTTCTGACGATGGATCACCATGCTTGGTGAGTTCATAATATGGATAAGTTTTTGAAGTTTTCAAGCTCAAGTAAAGAAAATGCAAAGTGAATAAGACCCAATCCTAAACATTTCTAAGAGCCTAACTATTCTATCAACTACCAGTGAATTGAGAGAACAACCATCCTTTTGACTTCTTCTTAGCTAGTGAGTCAAAAAGAGAGGGAAGATTAAAAGTTTGTGGGGTTTTCTATGACACACCATCCAAGATATGATTCTTGAAGATATCTTCATAAAACTTGATTCTTAGGATCTGATAGCCTACCGCAAGTGCACGGGGTATCGTAGTAATAAAAATATCATCCCACAGAGGTTGTTCCCAATTACCAGCTTACAATGCTTTGATTATCTCGACAAATCATTTATTGATTCAGAAATTTATAACGCAAAACTAAATGGCATAAACATAAAACACTGAACAATTCACAATAAGAATAAAAAGGTTTAATTGAAAACAATGGAGATTAGTTCCTTGGCAGATAAAGGATCGCATGTATTACCAATATTAAATGCAATTCAGTTTACAAATTACCAAATCCTGTTTCTTAAGGCAAGTTTTCCTAATTTGATTAGTGACCTTCTCTCGAAACCTCACTAACGTACCTAATTATTGAAGAAGCACATTCAATTCACTAATTAGATCCCTTACGTTTTATGAAAACCTGATTATCCCTCAAAGAGTCCCGTTTACTTTCGTAACCCGAATCCCCAGGTTCAATTTAATGTAATTCAAACCATATGTCAATCTTTCGATCATCCATATCATTTAGTGTGACACCCCGAAAATAGGGGTAAATTTTTCACAATTTTAACATCATTAATTTATGAAAATCATAAGTGGTGAAGCTGTCATTCGATATCCTAGATCTAAAAATACCTAACTCATATATAAAGATATGAGAAGGTAAGTTAAGGAAAAGAACTATTGAGGAATTCTTAATTGGAAACAGTGGAAAATTTATTTAAATTGTTGCTATATGATTAGATTCGAAGAGGTTAAACATCATAAGGATTAATGACCTTAAAATACATCCAAAGGGCTCATAAGTTGGTTTAGGATAAAGGTCGTATATAAAGAAAATGAAAAGTGATCAAGGTAATACAATTTGGAGGATCGGGACATCCCTCGCTCAAGCGAGAACCACACTCGCTTGAGCGAGTCCCAAGGCAGCACTTGGGCGAGACATGGGGCGAGCTGAGCGAAAGAAATAATAAAAGGATCAAGGGTCGACTCGCTTGAGCGAGCCCCTTCTCGCTTGAGCGAGATCCTCAGAAGTCGCTTGGGCGAAGCAAGCGAGCACGGGTGAAAATCATCCAGAATCAACCCAATGCTCACTCGCTCGAGCGAATGCCACCTCCAAAAGCCTTTCGCTCAAGCGAAATTTGACTAGTGGTGAATCCCCTCCCTCTCGCTCGGGCGAGACCCAACTCGCCTGGGCGATTTTCCTCCAGTGGCCAACCACTGATGCCAGGGATGTCTCGCTTGAGCGAGACACACTCTCGCCTAAGCGAGATTTGGCCAGTAACCAAATATCACGCAGGGGGGATTCTCGCTTGAGCGATAACCCATCTCACTTGAGCGAGATTATCAGTAAAAATGCAGGAAATGAAGGAATCAAACAACACCTCATACCAAAACTCAATTTAATCCATTCCACTTAAATTCATCATATCTCATTCATCTTATTTAGCATTTAAAACTTGTTCCAATCTATCTTACTCATAAATTTACCTTCCAATTCATGAATTATATTTCAATCTAACTTACTACTCAGCATGATCTATAAAATGCAATATTTCATGTAAACTATCATTCCTCCATAAATTTTAACTACATCAAGCTTCATTTTCATTATCCGAATAAGGCCAAGGTCATTAATGAAAATAAGCCATAAACTCTGGGCTCTTATTTTCCTACATGACCTTCTATAATCAATATTGTTTATTCATCATCTATACTAATGTCTATACCAATCCTTGGCTATACAAAACATTCATTATGACTATATACATTACAAAAATTCAAGTAGAACCCACAAACCCAAAACAATTGTCCGCCAAGGCATTCTTTACCCAAAATAGGCTTCCTTCACACCTCTTCTCCATACAATAGCTCCATAGGCAAGCCCTACAACACATGAGCTAAAAAGATATACCACATGGAGAGTGAGTATACTTTCTCAATGATGAAAATCTAACAATTGTGATAATATATACATGAATGCAATATTAAACATCTTCTTCCTAAGAGAAGTTCAATTAGCACAAAACCAATCATTCATCAAATTCATTAAACACATATCCATCAAAATTCACAAGGTCACACCAATCATTGACATAATTACAGTTAGTAATTAAAAAGGGAGTTCCACCTACTCCTCACATAATCTCCTCAACAGGGTACCACTCTATGCCATACTTCTATGGCTAATACACATGTTAGTGTTTAAGATGTATATGCACGGATCCGTTTACATTTCCTCAGGTGATCGCAACCACCATAATCATTCATTCATTTAATTTGGTTTCCCGCCTCGCAAGGGGTACTCCCTCTAGCAGCCTCGCAAGGTGCTTTCTCATGATCGCAACCACGTTCAATAATTCATAATGGTTTCCCGCCTCGCAAGGGGTACTGCCGCCTCATGATCGCAACCACGGGCATACAATCTCAATGATCCCACAGGGCCTTTCATTTCAAATACCAGGTGATCGCAACCACCGGTCCAATAATTACAGGAACTTGCAAGCCCTTTATATTCCAACATCAAGTGATCGCAACCACTTTTCAACATCATCATGATATGCATGCCATGCTATGTATGCAACAATGCTCATGCATGCCTCAATATCATATAGGTTATCTCACCCTCTCATCTAGGGTATCCTCCTATTCAATTACCATGTTAATTCCACATATTCAAACATATGTATATATTCCGATCATAATATTCAAGAATCATTAAGTCAAGGATTTCAAATATTCATCAAGCCACACATGGAATCCATATCATGTCATCACACATTATACCAATCTTAACCTCAATAGGGTCTTATCCATAATTATTCATTATAAGAATCTAACTCAATTTCTCATCACATACATATGATACTACATCCATTCAAGGAAACATGCCACATTACATCAATACATACATTATCATTATACAAGTTCTCATACATTTAGAAAATACACCCCTCTCCTATCTTAAGAGAAGTAAACTTCTGGGTTTGATGTTCCTGCCTCACAAGTATTATCAAGCCCTACACCAATCAATTATAGGCCACATCAATCATTCATTCAAACACCATTTCAACATACATATACATATGTGTACCCATGATTTTTATCATGTAGATGCTATTTATAGGTTTTATTCATTTGTCCATTTAGGCTTCGGGAATTCCTTCCCTTAAATCACCATTCATTATTACCAATACAACAACCCCATTTATTAGGTCACTACATGCATTAATTTCCCACCAACACCTTGGTGAGTTTTCCATTTATGACTTCTCATCATCATTGTAAATCATCATTAAATGCCACTACTTCATTATTTATAACACTTCCCTCATCAATAAATTCTAACCATATCTATATTACACACCTCCCCAAAATCATAAGTTAGGGTTTTGTGAAAACCCAACCACATCATAAATGCACTTCTATATTTTTAACCCTATTTTCATATACCTCATTTATTGCTCATAAATGTCCATATTTATTTCACCCCACCTTAGGGTTTATATATTTAATGGTTCCTTTCACTACCCACAAGCATTTAATACTCTCCCAAGTCATAACTAACCATTTCTAGGTTCAAAACATAAGGAAATAACAAGGAACTTACCTTATGATGTGGATCTTGTTAAGGACCGGCAAGGGCTGACTTCTTGATGATGAATGGCTACCACAAAGAAAGGAAGAAGACACACACAAACATACACAATACAAAGACAGTGGGGAAATCTAGAGTGGGGATTGAATTAAGAACGTACGTTTTGCTGTAAGGGTCAGAATTTCTACTTCAACTTGTCCTTGGTTGTTTAGATTCTAGGAAAGATTTAAGGATCAAATCTTTGCCTCATTTTCACGTGAATTTAGTGGTTCACTTTACAAGAAGTTAACGCAATTAACATGTCATTAACGCAGCTTGGCAATTGAACTAAGGTTCCTTGATTTTTTTTTGATGTTTTAATTTTTTTTTCTTTTGAGTTCAGGATTTTGTTTTAGATTCAATTTGGAAGACAAGGTAGAAGAAACAAAACGCAGGAATTAAAAGATAAAAAGATGGAAAGCATCACACCTCCATAATGGACTAGCATTCATACACAAGTATCACACTAATGCATGGCTAATCAACCTTGCTTCACACAAGGACCAAGAGCATCACACTCACCACTAAGTTTACAAAACTTAGAAAAATTCATTAATTCAACTTCTGTGCTTTTTCCTCACTTCCATTCAGTTTTGTATAACTTGGCTAAACAAGACAAAAGACATACTACTCCACTACCCAAAAACAAGGGTAACCGCCCACCACTAAGTCTTAGTGGGATAATGCTGAAATATAGTTGCAAAAACCGAAAATTACAAAGGAAAAAGAAATATAGGAAAAATGGGTCTAGGTAGGATTTGAACACAGGTCATTCAAGTCCTACACTACCCTATTCTTGAGGCTAGGCCATTTATGCTAGGCCCTCTGTTGTTCATCCTTCCACATGATCAAATGAGTAAGCTTGGATGTCCTTTGTGGCTCCTTGGTTATGTCTTCTAGGAGGGTGAGAATTAGCCTTTGTAAGGTGGCTTTGGTCTTCTTGGCCTTGGATCTTGTCATTGGCCCTCCTATTCCTTGAAGTGCCCCTGATTGGTAAGGGGTGTCCTCATCATTCCCTCCCTCTTGAATAGGATTTGTCCTCAAATCTGGGTCTTCTTCACCTGTATCAAACAAGGACAAATCAGCCACATTAAAAGTAAAGACACATTATACTCACCTGGCATTTGGATCTTATAGGCATTGTCATTGATCCTCTCCAATACTTGGAATGGACCATCTCCTCTTGGAAGCAACTTGGATTTCCTTTGTTCAGGAAACCTCTCCTTTCTCATGTGTACCCACACCCAATCTCCAAGTTGGAAGATCACCTTCCTCCTACCTTTGTTGGCTTGCTTAGCATAGCTCTCATTCTTCTTGATGATCTGAGCTTTAACCTGCTCATGCAGCTTCCTCACAAAATCTGCTTTAGCCTGTCCTTCATAATGCTTAAACACAGAAATGTTAGGTACAGGTAATAAATCAAGTGGAGATAAAGGATTAAACCCATACACAACCTCAAATGGAGAACAATTAGTTGTGGAATGGACAACATGGTTATAAGCAAACTCAATATGGGGTAGGCAAGCCTCCCAACATTTCAAATTTTGCTTCAGTACTGCTCTAAGCATAGCACCTAATGTCCTATTGACCACCTCAGTTTGACCATCAGTTTGGGGGTGACAAGTAGTAGAAAACAATAACTTAGTTCCTAATCTACCCCACAAACTCCTCCAGAAGTGACTCAAAAACTTAGAGTCCCTATCACTCACAATACTCCTAGGCATGCCATGGATCCTAATGATTTCTCTAAAGACTAATTCAGCTACATGGCTAGCATCATTGACTTTTTTGCAAGGAATAAAACCATTTTAGAAAACCTATCCACCACTACCAATATAGCATCTCGGCCAGCACTGGACTTGGGTAATCCAAGCATAAAATCCATGGATAAAACTACCCAAGGGTGTTCAGGAACAAGGAGGGAAGTGTACAAACCTTGTGGGAGCACTTTAGACTTAGCTTGTTTACATTCAATGCATGCCTCACAATGTTTGGCTATATCCTTTTTCATGTTAACCCAATAAAAATGCTCATGCAAGATCTCATAAGTCTTATGCACCCCAAAATGACCCATCAAACCCCCTCTATGTGCTTCCCTCACTAAAAGCTCTCTAATGGAAGATTGGGGAATACATAACCTATTCTCTCTAAACAAGAACCCATCAAACCTATAATACTCATCCTTAGGCACCTTTTCACATTCCCTATACTTCTGGCCGAACTCACTATCCCCTTCATACAGCCCTTTTAGAACTTCTAACCCAAGCAATTTGGTCTCTACCATAGAAATAAGGGCATACCTCCTAGACAAGGCATCGGCAACTACATTCCCCTTCCCTTTCTTGTACTTAATGACATATGGGAATTGTTCTAGGAACTCAACCCACTTGGCATGTCTCTTATTAAGTTTGCCTTGACCCTTAAGATACTTAAGAGACTCATGGTCACTATGGATAACAAACTCCTTGGGGAAAAGGTAGTGCTGCCAAGTTTTGAGGGTCCTCACTAAGGCATAGAGTTCTTTGTCATAGGTAGAGTAATTCTTGGGGAAAAGGTTTGGAAAGCTTTCTCTTGTTTTTCCTCCCACTTAAAGCTCACATTCTTCTTCACTAACTCATTTAGTGGGGCTGCCAAGGTGCTAAAATCCCTCACAAAACGCCTATAAAAACTAGCTAGGCCATGAAAGCTCCTAATCTCACTCACAGTCTTTGGTGTTGGCCATTCTTGGATGGCCTTCACTTTTTCTTGGTCTACCTCTACCCCTTTAGAACTCACTACAAAGCCTAAAAACACCACATGATCTTGGCAAAACGTGCATTTTTCAAGATTGGCATACAATTGCTCTCGCCTCAAAGTAGATAACACAGAATGCAAATGATGAACATGCAAGTCTAAATCAGCACTATACACAAGTATGTCATCAAAATACACTACCACAAAGTGTCCTATAAATTCTTTAAGAACATGATTCATCAACCTCATGAATGTACTTGGTACATTAGTTAATCCAAAAGGCATAACCAGCCACTCATACAAGCCAAATTTGGTTTTAAAAGCAGTTTTCCATTCATCCCCTTCTCTAATCCTAATTTGGTTGTATCCACTTTTTAAATCAATTTTGGAAAAGAACTTTGCACCATGCAATTCATCAAGTAAATCATCAAGCCTAGGAATGGGATGTCTATACTTAATAGTAATGTTATTCACACTCCTACAGTCACTACACATGCGCCACGATCCATCTTTCTTAGGCACTAAAATTACAGGCACAGCACAAGGAGAGATAGAATCTCTTACCCAACCTTTATCTAAGAGAGCTTCCACTTGTCTTTGTATTTCCTTGGTCTCCTCAGGGTTGCTCCTATAGGCTGGCCAGTTTAGAATGGTGGTTCCAGGTATCAGATCCACCTGATGTTCTATCCCTCTCAATGGTGGCAACCCACTGGGTAGATCTGAAGGGAAAACATCCTTGAATTCCTGCAAAAGAGAAGAAATAGGAGAAGGCAAAGAAGAAAAACAAATGGGATTAGTATTCAGAATAGGCTTGCAAACCAGCACGTAGAGTGGCTGCCTTGCAAGCAACACTTTCCTCACTTCTCTTTCTTTTGCTATCTCTCTTTCATTCTTTTTTCTCTCTTTTTCACTCTTTTCTCTTCCTTTTATTTTTCCCCTCTTTTCTTCACTCTCTTTTCTCTCTTTCTCCTCTTTCAAGCTCTCGGTCATACTTAATCCCTCACCCTCATGATCTTTTTTTTCTCTCATAATTTTCTCTCTCAATCTCAACTGATCATGACACACCTCCATGGGCTTAAAGGTTTAAGTACCACCTTCTTTCCTTGATGGGTGAATGATATTTTGTTGGAGAAACCATCATGGATAGTCTTATGGTCATGCTGCCATGGCCTTCCCAACAACAAATGACATGCCTCCATAGGCACTACATCACACAAGATCACATCTGAATAAGTTCCAATGACTATAGGTACCTCCACCTGCTGCCTCACCCTTATTTCTCCATCATCACTTAGCCATTGTAACCTATAAGGTCTAGGGTGGGGTTTGGTAGGGAGATTTAACTTGGATACCATCCTAGTACTAGCCACATTAGCACAACTCCCACTATCCACAATCACCATGCAAAGTTGTCCCTGTACAGCACATCTAGTGTGGAAAATGTTGTCCCTTTGGATTTGGTCTAAGGGTTCTATATGGGATCCTAACAACCTCCTAACCATTAACAATCCCCCCTCATTCACTTCTGGTTCTACACCTTTTCCCTCCTCACTCTCATACTTCTCAGGTGTATCAGACTCACTAGACAATTCACCATCCTCCCTTATCACTACTGTTCTCTTTGTAGGGCATTCATAGGCATAATGCCCCTTACCTTGGCACTTAAAGCACGTAATGTCCCTAGTCCTCTTAGGGATTGGCTCCTTACCCTTAGAAGCATTAGGATCAGCCTCCTTGGTGGTCTTAACATCCATGGCTAAGCTACCTGCTCCCTTGGCCGAATAGGGTGCTACCCCAAAGCCCTCCCTCTTGGCTTTGTCCTTCTACCCAGATGTGGGAGTAGGGGCAATTCTCCTTGTAGCTCCCTTCCTTTTGAGTTGCCTTTCTACTTGAAGGGCCTTATGCACAAGGTCATCCATCTCAATGAATTCCTGCAACTCCACAACATCACGAATATCAATAGACAAACCAGCTAAAAATCTAGCCATAGTTACCTCAGGATCCTCTTCTAGATTGGCTTGGAGCATCAATATCTCCATCTCCTTGTGGTACTCCTCCACATTCCGACTCCCTTGAATGAGTCTTTGAAGTTTAAACTTTAAATCTCTCTCATAGGAGGCAGGCACATACCTCTTCCTCATCAATCTCCTCAAGTCTACCCAAGTACTCACTGGTGGCTCTCCATCTCTTTGCCTCTCCCTCTGAAGTTTATGCCACCATACCAAGGCATAGTGTGAGAACTCAGCGGCTGCCAATCTCACCTTTTGCTCCTCCTCAAACTCTCCACAAGCATATACATTTTCTAATTTAAGCTCCCAATTCAAGTATGCCTCCGGATCATTTTTGCCTGCAAAAGAAGGAATGTTTAGTTTTATCCCTTAAGGGGATTGCTCCACTGTTCCCTAGTCCTCCTATCTTCTTCATGTCTTGGCATCCTTCCTCCATGCCTCCTTGAACTTCTCCTTTCATTCTCTAACTGGTCAATTCTCTCATGTATTTCGTCAGTGGCTTGTCGGAATAGCCTCTCAAGATGTTGAGTTAGAGCTTGCATTTGAAATGGATTAAGGCCTCCTTGTTCACCCTGTTCTGCCATCACTAAAAACACTTATACAAGGTGAAAAACAATTATAACAACTGCTGTTTGGACCTCACAAATAATTTCTCTCAAGTGTTTCACTCAAATTTTGGCTTTTTCTAGTAATGTAATTTTCACTCTAGCCTTTTACCACTCTTGATGCTATTCAATCCTTGAGAGTCACAAGTACAGTTCAGCCCACACACAAATGCTCTACCTAATGCAATATGCTAATAACGGCAAATAGAGATATGATCCTATCACTAGAGGCCAACAAAAAAAAACAAGACACCAAAAAGGACACACAAACAGTACTAGAATTAGACTACAAACAAAGACAAAAACATACAAGACTCAAACACTTAGGATACGTTTTTGGGACACTATGGCAGCAAGCAAGAACACGAATTGCAGCAAGCATGGAGAGACAAACAATTATAAATTGAGATACTCAAATTCAGAAATCAAATTAAGAGGCTAAAACACACAAGCTAGACAAGAATTTGACAAGAAACAAGAAAGAAAAACAAAACAAGAACTCACCTAGACACTAGCAAGAAGGTCACGGTTTTGAGACTCAACATGGCAGCAATCAAATTCAAATTTTGCAAGATTGGACAGCAAAACAATCATCAATTTAGGTCATACATATTCAGATTTCAATTCTGGAATTTTCTTGGAAAATTAGGGTTTACAATTTGGGGAAAATTTTTCTAGCCACCATAACATGAAATTAATGCTTGGTTTCTTTTCTTTCACAACCCCAACCCTCAATTTAGATGTTCAGAAATTGAAAAATGACCTAGAGGCAAAGGAATTTCGAATTACCTTTTTGGGTGCTGTCCAACAAATTTCAAGCCCTTGACTCCAAGAGCTTTGATACCAAATGATGTGGATCTTGTTAAGGACCGGCAAGGGCTGACTTCTTGATGATGAATGGCTACCACAAAGAAAGGAAGAAGACACACACAAACATACACAATACAAAGACAGTGGGGAAATCTAGAGTGGGGATTGAATTAAGAACGTACGTTTTGCTGTAAGGGTCAGAATTTCTACTTCAACTTGTCCTTGGTTGTTCAGATTCTAGGAAAGATTTAAGGATCAAATCTTTGCCTCATTTTCACGTGAATTTAGTGGTTCACTTTACAAGAAGTTAACGCAATTAACATGTCATTAACGCAGCTTGGCAATTGAACTAAGGTTCCTTGATTTTTCTTTTGATGTTTTAATTTTTTTTTCTTTTGAGTTCAGGATTTTGTTTTAGATTCAATTTGGAAGACAAGGTAGAAGAAACAAAACGCAGGAATTAAAAGATAAAAAGATGGAAAGCATCACACCTCCATAATGGACTAGCATTCATACACAAGTATCACACTAATGCATGGCTAATCAACCTTGCTTCACACAAGGACCAAGAGCATCACACTCACCACTAAGTTTACAAAACTTAGAAAAATTCATTAATTCAACTTCTGTGCTTTTTCCTCACTTCCATTCAGTTTTGTATAACTTGGCTAAACAAGACAAAAGACATACTACTCCACTACCCAAAAACAAGGGTAACCGCCCACCACTAAGTCTTAGTGGGACAATGCTGAAATATAGTTGCAAAAACCGAAAATTACAAAGGAAAAAGAAATAAAGGAAAAATGGGTCTAGGTAGGATTTGAACACAGGTCATTCAAGTCCTACACTACCCTATTCTTGAGGCTAGGCCATTTATGCTAGGCCCTCTGTTGTTCATCCTTCCACATGATCAAATGAGTAAGCTTGGATGTCCTTTGTGGCTCCTTGGTTATGTCTTCTAGGAGGGTGAGAATTAGCCTTTGTAAGGTGGCTTTGGTCTTCTTGGCCTTGGATCTTGTCATTGGCCCTCCTATTCCTTGAAGTGCCCCTGATTGGTAAGGGGTGTCCTCATCACCTTGCCCCAAGAAAACAAAAATAGGAATCAAGAGGGAGGATAAAGATGATGAAAATGGAGAGGAGAAGGGATAACTTCAAGCATCTAATGCTTCTCCTTGCCTTTAGAAAATAAAGATAAGAGGGAGAATGGAAAGTAGCACCTTGGCTTAGGGTTAGAGAGGGAGAAGAGATGAAGAGAATAAGAGAAGAAGAAAAAGAAGAAAGTATTTAGCCAAGGGGTTCAGCACATCAACGAAAAGGAGATTGAAAAGTGAGGTTTTATTTTAAGTTTTTAATCTTTCATTAAACTCATTCGTTTTTAAACAAACAGGCTCTCTGTTCGGGCTCAATACTTATTCTAAAATTTTTTCCGAATACATATTTGAATTCCCAGTAATATTATCTATAGCCCTGACCAACGGCATCTCAATCGGAGATACTTGGTCCGACACCCATACTTCATCTGGGTTAGTTTTCTACTTATCCGATCTCAATAATTCATTAACAGTCTCCGAAAATCCATATTAAATTATTTCTAATATTACGGGACATTAATTAGTTCAAATTCAATTATCCAATATTTATTTCCTTAATTTATTCTCTATTTTAAAATTTGGGATGTTACATTTAGGATCATCTACACTTATCTCTAGGCTTAGTAGAAGCATTAAGATTGCATAAAATTGAATAAGAAACACGATTTAATAATTAAGAACAAAGAACATTCAATAAAGGTTTAAATACATGCTACACCCTAATTCCCAAGAATGGAATTTAGTTCGCCATAATGAAAAGAATTACAATCCCACAATATGATTCAATTTCAAACATAGAAGAAATCGAAATTACAGAACAAGGGTTTGAAAGAAAACTAGAGTTCTCACTTTTGTCTTGAATCTATGCCCAAAATTCTACAGATTTGATGTTCTCCCTTGGTCCTTGATTTGTTTTCCAAGAAGAAAACCTTCCAAATTCTCACCCAAAAACTGTCTCTTTTTTCCTCTTTTTCTCCACACCCTAATTCCACATTCCTTTTTCCTCTTTATCCCTTGGAAAACAAAAGAAATCTGAAAGTAACTGCTGCAACGTGTAAAATCCATTGGCAATGGATCATTTTGTGTTGTCCCCAATCGCGTGAGAAATAAAAAAAATCTGCACAGAAACCACTGGCAGTGGGAAAATCCACGGCCAGTGGATTTTATGGCAGCGAGTTCTACGGCCAGTGGATTTTCCCACTGGCAGTGGATCGTTGGTAGTGGATTTTTCCATCGCCAGTGGATTTTTCCACTAGCAGTGGATTTCCCTAAACCTTGGCAAACATGTGTTTTGTGGGTGTTTTTGGGCTCCGAAATGTATATCCTTCTTTAATTGATGGATTGGCTTTAATTTTGAGTCTTCCATGAACTCTTTTCATTTTCCTATTCCCTTCAAATTCTTCCAATTCCTTTTGTAAAAAGACTTGTATCATGAAAGTTCCTACAAAATACAACTACCCAAGTAGCATATGTAGAAATAGAAGAATACAAATGGAAATTAGGGGTAAAATAAGATGAAATGAACTAAAACTAAGACTACATGGACCCTAAAACTAATGCAACCTAGACACTTATCAAAACACGCCAAACTAGGACATGGCTTGTCCCCAAGCAATCACAGTCATCACAAGCATGAACAATAAAGAATGAAGAGCTTAATCAACTCAAGGATCCCAAATTGAATCATTTTAAGCAAATGATTGCAAGATCATCAAGATAAAAACCACACAATTATTCATACCATGTTTACCAGGACTAGAGTACAGATACACATCCTTTCATTTCTCTCTAAGTGTTTAGGCTTGTGTATGAGTATCACTCATATCACAACATTTCAAAACACTACCATAGGCTTGGCAAGTGACCCTAATCTCCACAGTTATCCAGAAAACACGTTATGGTCTAAAGGTCTTTCAATTGGTTGTAATGGGGCCAGGGGTTCACAGTTTAGGAATGGATACCAAAAAAAAGGAAGTTCAAAAGGGTTTTCATAATGAATTTCCTAAAAATACAAAGTTTCAGAAGGCAAACCAGAAAACACATTTCCTTGTTCATTGTA
The DNA here is from genome assembly GCA_037962975.1 of Clitoria ternatea. Lineage (NCBI taxonomy): Eukaryota > Viridiplantae > Streptophyta > Magnoliopsida > Fabales > Fabaceae > Clitoria > Clitoria ternatea. The sequence continues at coordinate 66,176,950 of CM075674.1, forward strand.
ACATCCTAATTTTAATAAATAATAATTCCAAAAATAAGGAAAAATTTTCACAAAATCAACCACTGGTCAATCGGCATAAAAAAGAAAGAAGAAGGCAAGGGAAATAAAAGAATATTCATGCGTATGGCAAACAGCGGAAGGAGCAAGGCTGGAACCGACCCATTCGGTTCAACGAAACATGTCAGCGCCTGGGGGAAATCCATGACAACTCTGACTCGCTCAGGCGAGGTCCAGGGAAGCTTGGGCGAAATCACAGTAAGAGTCTTCCAAACCCGCACGCTCGCGGGAGTGAGAAGCCACCTCGGCTAATCCACCATTCGGAATACGAGACAACCATTCGCTGGGTAACGCTCAAACCACTCGGGATTAAAGGGTTCCATTCGCTCGGGAACAACCCCAATATTCGCTTCCCTCGGCAACCCATAACTTAGTCTCTCAATTTTCTTCATAAAGTCAGCCTAAGGATCCACTCGGGAAATGAGGGTAATCCCACTCGGATTCTATCAAACCCCCTTCTCACTCAGAATATATCCTATTCGAACATCACTCTACGTAATCCATCCTTAACACATTCGGGTCACATTACACTTCCACTATTTGGTGTGCATTCACATTCACTCGGGAAAATCAGGTAGTTAGGTCCCACTCAGACATAGTCAGAACTCCGCCACTCGGTATACAGACCCTTACTCACTCGGATTTTACATCTTTCACTCGGATTATCAATGTTTTACACTCAGAACCCATTCCATTCTAAACCACTACGCTAACTCCTCTCTCAAGAGGAGAATTACCCAAGGTTTTCTACTCGGGAATGAGAACTCTTCCTCATTCAGGTTTTCCTATAATCTTCACTCGGAGTCGCTCAGAATCTTCACTCGGAACCACCAACTTGACATAATTTCACTCATCAACAGCCCTCGGGTCATTTAGCAACACGTCCCAGTCAGAAAACGCATCGAGTCAGTACGAAGCACATACATAGGAATACATATTCTCTGAAACATAAATCTGCCCACAAATTCAATCCACTGACCCACAAGCATGTAACCATATACTCGGAATACTCATTAACTTGATATTATGCGTTTACCAATACGATACCACACAATGACACCGTGATTATTCAATCTTTATAAATGGATATGTTTGATCGTTATTTTACATAAGAGCCGGCCAAGGCTACACGGACAGAACATAATAAAGCGATACAGGTACTCATCAGTCGGAGTGCATCACACTCGGACTTGAAACCTTATCATCATTTCCGAGCACGACCTGCACACGCTGAAAAATGGTGTAGGGGTGAGCTTTTGCATATAAAGTGACAGCTATTGACTCGGACTCTACCTCCATTCTCAATTATATAATTTACCGGGTTCAATCCATAACGATATATATATATATATATATTGCCAATTAATTTAAGGGTCAGACCACATCATTCAATCGGAAGTTGCACCATAACATATATTCTCAATCATAGTATCACACTGCACTCAGTAACGGTATCAATACCCGTACATTCGTTCAGTCGGAATTTGCTCATACTACATCGTCTAGTCGGAGTTCACTCAATTCATTTAATCCATGCAATTCACAATAATCTCACTAACAATGCTCATAGACTCATGCATGCGGATCCGACTTAAACAGTGAGTTCAGTGCAGATTCCTTCCCGGTCCCTCGTCCACTAGCCTTTTTCGTGTGGCACCGGTCACCCCGTGACGTCTCAAGACCCAACTCTAGCTTCATCGGCTACCACGGGTCTTCATGGATCTAACCAGGAATCTGACTGGAACTCGTTTTACATGACTCTAGATGCTTTTCCGACCCCCCGTCCTCATGGAACTGGTCAGGAATCTAGGAATCATCCCACATATGCAATCTCATGCACATCCACAACAACATCCAAGCTTACCAGACGCGTCTCACACAGCCATCAATGGGTCACAACCGATTCCCCCACAGCAATCAGATTCATTCGGAATCCCACATTCCATTACAACAACACATGTCTCTATCATAATAACTCACAACAGCAAGCATAGGGAACCACATTATAGTACATCCACTCAACATTTTTAATAGAGTCAGCATACCTTTCCACACGGCATTCAAAATGGAAATCACGCATCAATTCGCGTCTCATGCATTCGGGGATAATGGTAACACACATACATTCACTCAGCAAACTCAAATTTCAACAACATGCATCACAGAAGTATTAACAGGCACTCAAAGACGAGGTCACACAACCCTCAACCTTTCACAGATGTCCCAATTCGGAAGTTGCATGCACAATTAGTCAATCACCACACATCGATCTACACATTTCACACATATATTACATTAAAGCAAGCACCAGGGACCCGGTCATAAACCATACGCTTGACATGTAAAGCGCCCCCTACCTGCTGTCGGGGTTCAAAGACTCTTCAAGTTGCAGTGCTGACCGATCGTCCCTCCGTTACTCCTCCAACAGCCTTCGAGTTCAGCGTTGATCCTGGGCCAGAGTTGCTCCTTTCCTCCTACGGGTCCGTCTCCTCCATAGCTCCAAAGCACTTCCAGCCCAGCCTTCCAACTGGAATACCACAGCTCCAAGTAAAAGAAGAAGGAGAGGAAGAAGGCAATAAGGAGGAAGGAGAGAACAGGGAGTGGAGTCAGAGCTGTGTTGATGTTCCTCCAGGAGCTCTCGACTCTCTCACTGTTCGAGTGGCGACGTGAATGAGAGTGAAGAAGAAGAGAAACAGGGAAGGAGAGACCATATACACGCACAAGGAGAGCTGCCAGCGTGAATAATGAGAGAAAAAGAGAGCTGAAGTTGTCTTATACTCCTAGGGACACATACGTCCTTTCGCCTGGCACTATTATTATTATTTATTCAATTATTTCTACCCAAATCAGTAATTACTCTAATTAACCATTAATCCTAATTCTGTAATTAACCTTTAATTAATAGCTCAACTTCAATCGGTAATTAAGTTAGAAATCGGGATGTTACATTCATTCAAAAACTTCTAAGGAGTCATATTCATTTTCATTTTTTCATTTTTTAAATTTTTTTTCTTGACTCCTTATTTAATTCTCACTCTCATCCTTTTTCTTCTTTTCTATATTCCTTTTTTTTTCTAATTTGAACACACAATTTCACATTTCTATTATTTTCATTTCCTAAATCAAACCAATTTTTTCTTTAAGCCTTTTCATCTAGTTTTCCTCCGTGAATTTTCTCAGAGATTTAGAAATTTAGTATCAATGGCTTTTAAGAATAACATTTTAAGCTCAACAGGGGCAACTAATGGTAAATATAGCATTCAAATTCTGAGGCTAAGAATAAAACCTAGATTGCCTTTTTTCATTCCATAACATGTAATCACCAACATTTTGAATCGGTCGCAAGCCAAGTTCTAGAGTGCCCAAAAATCCATGATACACTCAAAGAAGAAAAACAAGGGTTCTTTAGAATGTTTTACCTTTTTTGGACAAAAAGCTCTCTTTTTAATGGCAATTAGTCATAGTCCAAGCAACCAGGGAATCATCATGAGTGGTTCATGCAGACAAACTAGTCATCATAAGGCTCATTTATAAATTATTATAATTTTTATTATGGAATCCAAGAGGGCTGAAATTTTAACATTCAAACTGGCACACACTTGCAAGACAGTTATCATAAGGAGACAAACCATGTCATCTTAAACAAAAGCATGCACATTACAAAAATTAAAAATAACACAAAACATAAAACAAAAGCATAAGCAAAACAATAACATAAGAGTTCAAAATAGGTTTTCGTTACCTACTACCCCAAACTAAAGATGGACAGTGTCCTCAATGTTCAGTAAGGGAAAAACAAGGTAAACAGATACTTATTTAAATAGGATCACCTTTCATGGAGGAGGTGGTAAATGGCCATGCTGGGAGTGCCAATCATACATAAAGTCCACTCTCTGGGAGATATGGTTGAGTTGGGCTCCATGCCTTTCTTGTTCCTGGGATGTGGCTTCTATTCATAAAGACATGGAATCCATGCGACTGCTCATTCCTTCCATCAAAGAATACATACACTCCTATAAAGAGCCGTGTGAGGAGTGGGAGGTGCCAGCTGATGGATGTGTGTCATGAGGTGCATCCGTGTCATCATCAATTCCTGAAAAGACAAAAGAAGTCTTGCCTTCTAGGCTAGTAAAGCTAGGATCAGGCAAGGGGTGAGGCACAGAGATTCCAGGAATAATTAAACAACAAACATCACGCTCAAAGTCAATCATGCCCATATGGATCATCTCATCAATATCAACCCTTTTAGGTTGATAAAGTAGGTTGTCATCATCCAGATTTATTCCCACATACCTGGCAATTGGGTTAATATACCCAGCAATGAAGATCTTACTAGAGGTGGCCCGACCAACTCTAGTGAATTGGATAAGAAGCCATTTAGAGGAATTAATGGGTACATTATTGATCATGGCATACAAAAAATACAATTCAGTAACCCGAATGGTACCCGGGCTGTCGAATCGCCCAAAAATAAAGCGAGCCATGAAACACTGAAGGTATTTAAGGACAGGATGATGCATGGATGAGGCTTTAGTAGATGACGGGTCATAAGTGTCACCTGCTCGTGATAGTAGGGACCAAAAGTAGGAGGCATTAAAGCCCCTAGGAATACAAATAGCATCCATGCGAGCATACATATCTTCAGGAGCAGAGGGAAAGCCATAGATGGAATCCACCTCTGCTAGATCCATTCTAAAATCAGTATTATTAAGCCTAAAAGTGACCTCTCAGCCAGAAACATTTGAACATGCTTTAATATCAACAGAGCTAAGGAACTCTAAACTAGTTCGTTCATAAGATGGTTTAAAAAGGTCAATAAAATTCTCCTATCCCAATTTTGACAAAATTTAAGGGTATCCTCATAAATCCCTAGCTTAGTCAGTGATTCCCTATAAAAAACCAGGAAGGAAGGATATCCCTCCCGGAAAAAGAAGCAAGTCGCATTCTTTGTTCATCGGAAGTGCACTCAATGTCATCAATGTTACCATAGCTAGATGACTTACCCTTATTTTTGCGCTTTTTGCCAACCGTCTTGATTCTCCCTTAAGACATGATGCCTTGCTTAAAAACACAACTTGGAGAAAAATTAGGCATATAGAGGGAATGTTAAAGTAACCTAAATAGTGGTCCAACATCAAGAAAATATATTGCACAAATATAAGTTCATGAGATCATCAAAGGATTCACACCAATATAAAAAGGAAAAATGCCTAATCATGGACAATTGCTTATGAAATCATGTATCCTATAGCAAAGGACTAAGATTCAAAAGCCATTGCATGAAAAATATCAAAGAAACATGAAGTGAATACGGTGTAGGCATTTTTACAAACACATGGTGTACACCATTATATAGAACCAAACATAGCAAAGACTTATCATGTAATAGTTCCTTTTGCTCACAAAAGTTTAAAAACATAGCCATGAGTCCAAATCAAAGCTCAAATAACAATAAGAAACAACATTTGTGTAAGATAGATCAAATGGGGTTCATGGATAACGATGAACAAATTTGGTGGTTCATGAGGTTTTAATCAAACCCATTGCAATTTGTGTCATATAATAGCATCATTAATCATCAAATAATGTTTCTATAACATCAATTTTCAAGAATATTGAAAGAAATACCCAATTTGAATGAACCCCAAAAGTGTAGAGAAACCCCAAACTTAGAGGAAAAAATGGTGTTTCTTACTTGTTATTAGAGATGAAGTGCAGAATTTTCAACAATGGTGATGAGTAAATGTGCAAAGATAATGATGAAAAGGAAGAATAGCAAGGTGCAAGAGTGGGTGTTGAAGTTGTGAAGGGAGGAGGATGAAGTAAAGGAATGAATATGCAAGTGCAAAAGGAAAAATGTGGTTTAAAATGCAAGTGGGGGCACGGGTACACAATCCAAGGCCAGTGGAATTTTCCACAGCCAGTGGAGTGTACTGTTTTAGGCCCAGTTTGTCCTTTAAAATTTCACGTGTGAACACTGATGAGGATCCACGGCCCATGGATCCTACTGGTTTTTGCCCTAAAAATTAATTTTTTAGAGATGAGAGATGTCCACGGCCAGTGGATCTTACTGGGTCCCCCTCTAAAATTTTTTTCCTCTTGGTGGCCAGAGAGATCCACTGCCAGTGGATCCTACTGGTTTACTTGTAAAAATTCTTCCTTTCTCTTTTTTTTATAGCACACAAATAAACAAAACAACTAAAAAAATAGAGAAATTAATAACGTAAATAGGGTAACCTCCCCACCAGTGCTAAATTTAATGTCTTGAGCCGGACGCTTTCACCGTTTGGAATCAAGAACCCGATACATCAAGCAAGTCCAAGACACTTGCTTGTTGGATGGGTTCTCCTATCAAGTAGTGCTTAGGCCTTTGTCCATTTACCTTAAATGGACCAGACTTGTCGCTCCATAACTCGACAGCTCCAAAGGGAAATACCTTTGTTACCTTATATGGCCCCGACCATCGGGACCTCAATTTGCCAGGGAATAGCCTCAAACGGGAGTTAAAAAGCAATACCATATCACCAAGGTTGAATGACCTCCGGAGGATGTGACGATCATGCCAATTTTTTGTTTTTTCCTTGTAAATTCTGGCATTTTCATGTGCATCACACCGAAGCTCTTCAAGCTCGTTCAACTCCAGCAACCTGTGTTCACCTGTAACCTTCATATCAAAGTTAAGCATTTTGACAGCCCAAAAGGATTTGTATTCTAATTCAACAGGTAAATGACAAGGTTTCCCATACACTAGTTTAAAGGGTGTGGTTCCAATGGGAGTTTTATAAGTGGTTCGATATGCCCATAAGGAATCGTCTAATTTAATAGACCAATCCTTACGGGAGGTATTAACCACTTTCTAAAGAATGTTTTTGATCTCCATATTAGATACCTCAACCTGGCCACTAGTTTGAGGGTGATAGGGTGTAGCAACCTTATGCCTCACCCTATACTTCTTCAGGAGGGTCTGAAAGGCTTTCTCAATGAAATGTGACCCTCCATCACTAATGATGCATTTAAGGACCCCAAACCTTGGAAAAATTATTTTTTTAAAAGGCTTGATCACAGTCTTAGCATTTGAATGAGGTAAAGCAATGGCTTCCACCCATTTTGACACGTAGTCAACTGCTACCAATATAAATTGACTTCCAAAAGAAAGGGGAAAGGGTCCCATGAAATCAACACCCCACACATCAAATAATTCAACCTCTAAAATGCTATTTAGTGGCATTTCATGCCGCTTATCAATGTTACCTGCTCTCTGGTAAGCATCACAAGTCAGGACATACCTGCGCACATCCTTAAAAAGGTATGGCCAGTAGAACCCGACTTGCAATACCTCTGAGGCCATCTTTGATGTGCTTATATGGCCTCCACAGGATAGAGAATGACAATGGTTCAGGATGGCATGGACTTCACCCTCAAGAATACACCTCCTCATCAAACCATCTACACATTGTTTGAAAAGGAGGGGTTCATCCCAATAGTAGTACTTGACATCTATAAAAAAACTTCTTTTTTTGTTGAAAACCAAGGTCAGGGGGTACAATGCCACACGCAAGAAAATTGACAAAATCCGTGTACTAAGGCACTTGTTGGACACTTAAACTAAGAAGTTGTTCATCTGGAAAAGACTCATTGATGGGAACAACATCACCCATCTTATCTTTTTCAGATGATAACCTAGATAAGTGGTCGACAACAAGGTTTTCAGTACCCTTTTTATCTTTTATTTCTAAGTCAAACTCTTGTAAGATCAAAATCCACCTAATTAGCCTAGGTTTTGCTTCTTTTTTATTTAAAAGTTACTTGATGGCAGAATGGTCAGTATATACAGTAACATGTGAGCCTACCAAGTACGATCTAAATTTATCAAAAGCAAAGACAATAGCTAATAATTCCTTTTCAGTGGTAGCATAGTTTACCTGAGCGTCATCAAGCGTACGACTAGCATAATGGATCACTTGTAGCTTCCTATCCTTCCGCTGCCCAAGCACAGCCCCCACTACGTGATCACTAGCATCACACATCAGTTCAAATGGGAGTTCCTAATCGGGGGGTTGTACTACAGAAGCAGAAATTAATGCCTTCTTAATCTTGCAAAAAGCCTCAAGACAAGATGAATCAAAAACAAAAGGAATATCCTTACCTAAAAGGTAAGTCAAAGGCTTTGTGATCTTGCTGAAGTCTTTGATGAACTGTCGATAAAACCCACCATGCCCAAGAAAGCTTCGAATGCCTTTCACATTAGTTGGTGGGGGCAATTTCTCAATCACCTCCACCTTGGCCTTGTCTACCTCAATTCCTCTCTCAGTCACCAAGTGTCCAAGAACTATGCCCTTCTTTACCATGAAATGGCATTTTTCCCAATTTAAGACCAAGTTGGTCTCTTCACAGTGCTGTAAGACTTGGAACAAATTGGTTAAACAATTATCAAAATCTAAACCATGCATAGAAAAATCATCCATGAAAACTTCCATCACATTTTTAATTAAATCAGAAAAGATGGCCTGCATACACCTTTGAAAAATCGTAGGTGTATTACACAGGCCAAATGGCATACGCCTATAAGCATAAGTCCCATATGGGTAAGTGAAGGTCGTTTTCTCTTGATCAGATGCATGGATGGGGATTTGATGAAAACCTGAATACCCATCTAAATAACAGAAATATGAGTGCTTAGTAAGCCTCTCAAGCATCTGATCGATGAAAGGGAGAGGGAAGTGATCTTTCTTGGTGGCGCTATTTAATTTTTTGTAATTAATGCACATGCGCCACCTAGAAACTATCCTAGTAGAAATCAGTTCCTGTTTATCATTTTTCACAATAGTTATCCCCCTTTTTAGGAACCACATGAGCTGGGCTTACCCACTTGCTACTAGCAATGGGATAAATGACGCCAACATCTAACAATTTCAAAATCTCTTTCCTAACCACTTCTTGTATTTTTGGATTTAGTCTCCTAAGTGGTTCTACTGTTGGCCTACTCTCATCCTCTACAGTGATCCTATGCATGCAAAATGAAGGGCTAATCCCCTTAATGCCATCCATGATATACCCAATAACCTTCCTATACAACCTAAGCTATTTTAGGAGTTTTTAGTTTCTATAGTATTTAGTTAAGCACTCATAATCATAAGATATGTAGAGTTTGGCCCAAGGAATTCATACTTCAATGAAGCCGTAAGGGCTTCAATTCTACCTGGGGACCCACCACTTTATCATGCATGACCTTAGTATCATGCCTTGGTGGGGCTTCTTCTTCAGAGCTACTTGATGTACCTACAGGCTCAATCAAGAAAACAGATTCAAGTGGTTCATCAGGAAGGGTTTCTTCCTTCACCACTTGGTCAACACATTCCACATTACAGCAAACATCATCATTAAAAGGTTTTTTTAAAACATTTTTCAAGTTAAAATCCACCTTTTGGTCTCCCACAATCAGAGACAACCTCCCATTCTTGACATCTATTATCGCGTCTGCGGTTGCCAAAAATGGTCTGCCTAAGATAATGGGGATCATCGAATCCTCATCCATTTAAAGGACCATAAAATTGGTAGGTATAAACAACTTTCTTACTTTTATTGGAACTACTTCTAAAATGCCTACAGGGTATTTAACAGACCTATTAGCAAGTTGTAAAGACATCCTAGTAGGTTTTAGTTCTCCTAATCCTAATTTCTCAGAAATAGACAATGGCATTAGACTAACACTAGCTCCTAAGTCACATAGTGCTCTATCAATAGCCATGTCACCAATCACACAAGGGATAGAAAAACTACCTGGATCCTGAAGCTTAGGTGGTAGCTTCTTTTTGATCAATGCACTGCACTCCTCAGTAAGTCCTATGGTACCATCTTCCTCCAGTTTCCGCTTGTTGGAAAAAATATCCTTCAAGAACTTTACGTAGGTCGGCATTTGCTGCAAAGCATCTGTGAAGGGAACATTGATATACAATTTTTTAAGGACCTCAAGGAACTTACCAAATTGTTTGTCCAACTTGGCCTTGGCCAAGCGTTGGGGAAATGCCACCGGAGGTTGATATGGTTTCACTTCCTCTTTCTTTTTACTTTGCTTCTCCTCTTCCATCATGGGATGAGAATGAGACTCATCCATCTTCTTTTCTTGGTTGGCCTCCACTTCCATCATGTTTGTCAGACCATTATATTGTGTACCACTCCTAAGAGTGATAGCCATTGTGTAATTTGATGGTCCCACCTCAGGCTTTCCAGGAAAGGTTCCTGGCACTCTTTGAGAGGATGAGGCCTGTTGAGCAATCTGGGTCTCCAACATTTTATTGTGAGTGGCCAGGGAGTCAACCTTTGAAGCTACGTTCTTGATGGCATCGGAGAACTCGTCATTCTATTTTAGTTGGGTAGCTACAAAGGTCTCCATCAAGGACTCCAATTTTGATTTCTATGGAATGAAATGTCCTTGTGGTCTGTAGCCACTTTGCTAACTTTGAAATAGGGGTGGCCTGCTTTAGAAACCTGGTGGTCCAAGTGGTGGTCTGAAATTGTTTCCATAATTCCCATCGTAGTTCCCAATGGCATCCACCTGGTGTATTTCTGGCTCGGGGGGCTGAGTCACTCCAAGTTGACGTCCTGAAATTCTGTGACCTGAAACACCATATAGACCGTGTTAGTAGCACTTGCTCCTAATTTATCAAACTTATCAATTTTAACGGATAATGCTTCTACTTTAGCAATTAATAAAGAAAGAGCGTCAAGAAAGTACTTACCTAGAGTTTTGGATGGCATATTCCATTCTGACGACCATTGATAAGTGTTTTGGGCGACCTCCTCAATGAGGTTGTAACCTTCCTCCATGTTTTCGCTCATGAAGGCACGGCCAGCTGTGGCTTCCAAGGTCATTTTTTGATTTGGAGTCTGCCCATTATAAAAAATGTGCACCGTCAACCAACGTTCGATGCCATGATGTGGGCATTCCCAAAGCATTTCCTTGTACCTTTCCCATGCATCGTACAAGGTCTTGTCATATTTTTGATTAAAAGTGATTATCTGCTTCCTCAATTAGTCTATTTTGCTCCTTGGATAATATTTGTTGAGGAAGGCATGAGAAAACTGCTCCCATGTAGTGATCGACCCCTCTGGGAGCGCATACAACCAAGCTCTGGCCTTGTCCCTTAAGGAGAATGGGAAAAGCCTAAGCCAAATTGCGTCACTTGAGACCCCATTTACCTTGAGTGTGTTACAATACTCAAGGAAAATTTGTAGATGCAAGTTGGGGTCCTCGGATGGCAATCCTCCAAACTGAGTTTGTTGAACCATCGAGAGCAAGGATGGCTTCAACTCAAAATTATTCACCTCAGTGGTTGGTCTAGTGATGCTAGACCTCCTACCCATTGCATTGGGCGCTACAAAATCATGAAGTGCTCTGTTATCAGGGTTATCCATTTGCTCGTCGGTAGCTGAACTTGAAGCTTGCTGTTTGCTTTACTTTAGTCGCTGCCGAAGCCCTCAGAGTTTCCTTAGCGTTTGTTCAATTTCAGGGTCGAAGATGTGTTAAAAGCTGGAACGCTTTCGCATAAAGAAACCTGGACAATCCACAGACAAACAAATACCAAAGCGTAATGCTACAAAAAAATAAGAACAAAATACCAGAAAAAGTTATGTAGAAAAATAAAGGAATGCAACAAAAATTATGCAAAAAAAAGAGAAAAACAAATAAAATAAAAGAGTATCTAGTCTAATCAAAACACCGTTTAGCCAATATAGGGGACAATCCCTAGCAACGGCACCAAAAACTTGATATCCGGTAGCGCACGGGGTATCATAGTAATAAAAATATCATCCCACAGAGATTGTTCCCAATTACCGGCTTACAACGCTTTGATTATCTTGACAAATCATTTGTTGATTTAGAATTTTATAACGCAAAACTAAATGGCATAAACAGAAAACACTGAACAATTCACAATGAGAATAAAAAGGTTTAATTGAAAACAATGGAGATTAGTTCCTTGGGAGATAAAGGATCGCATGTATTACCAATATTAAATGCAATTCAGTTTCCAAATTACCAAATCCTGTTTCTTAAGGCAAGTTTTCCTAATTTGATTAGTGACCTTCTCTCGAAACCTCACTAACGTACCCAATTATTGAAGAACTGCGTTCAATTCACTAATTAGATCCCTTACGTTTTATGAAAACCCGATTATCCCTCAAAAAGTCCCGTTTACTTCCATAACCTGAATCCCTAGGTTCAATTTGATGTAATTCAAACCATATGTCAATCTTTCAATCATCCATACCATTTAGGATCATATACACTTATCTCTAGGCTAAGTAGAAGCATTAAGATCGCATAAAATTGAATAAGAAACACGATTCAATAATTAAGAATGAAGAACATTCAATAAAGGTTTAAATACATGCTACACCCTATTTCCCAAGAGTGGAATTTAGTTCGCCATAATGAAAATAATGACAATCCCACAATATGATTCAATTTCAAACATAGAAGAAATCGAAATTACAGAACAAGGGTTTGAAAGAAAACTAGAGTTCTCACTTTTGTCTTGAATCTATGCCCAAAATTCTACAGATTTGATGTTCTCCCTTGGTCCTTGATTTATTTTCCAAGAAGAAAACCTTCCAATTTCTCATCGAAAAAATGTCTCTTTTTTCCTCTTTTTCTCCACACCCTAATTCCATGTTCCTTTTTCCTTTTTATCCCTTGGAAAACAAAAGAAATCTGAAAGTAACTGTTGCAACGTTTAAAATCCACTGGCATTGGGAAAATCCACTGGCAGTGGATCGTTCTGTGTTGTCCTCAATCGTGTGAGAAATAAAAAAAATCTGGGTAGAAACCACTAGCAGTGGGAAAATCCACGGCCAGTCGATTGTATTGCAGCGAGTTCCACGGCCAGTAGATTTTCCCACTGGCAGTGGATCATTCTGAGCTTTATTTCTCCATTTTCCAGAATGTTCCACTGGCAGTGGATTTCCCTGAACCTTGGCAAACATGTGTTTTATGGGTGTTTTTGGGCTCCGAAATGTATATCCTTCTTTAATTGATGGATTGGCTTCAATTTTGAGTCTTCCATGAACTCTTTTTACTTTCCTATTCCCTTCAAATTCTTCCAATTCCTTTTGCAAAAAAACTTGTATCATGAAAGTTCCTACAAAATACAACTACCCAAGTAGCATATGCGGAAATAAAAGAATACAAATGGAAATTAGGGGGAAAATAAGATGAAATAAACTAAAACTAAGACTAAATAGACCCTAAAACTAATGCAACCGAGACACTTATCAGGATCATCCAAGGAGTGATTCATTTAGTACCTAACCTAAGAGTTTTAACGATGCATCACCATGCTTGGTTATTTCATAATCTCGATGGGTTTTTGAAGTTTTCAAGCTCAATTGAAGAAAAGACAAAGTGAACAAGAGCCAATCCTAAACAATGTCGGGAGCCTAATTATTCTCTCAACTACCAGTGAATTGAGTGAACAACCATCCATTTGACTCTTTCTTAGCTTATGAGTCCAAAAGAGAGAGAAGATTAAAAGTTTGTGGGATTTTCTAGGATACATCATCCATCATGTGATTCTTGACGATATCTTCACGAAACCTGATGCATAGGATCATCTGAGAAACAATTCATCTAGTTCTTAACCTAAGAGTTCAAACAATGCATCACCATGCTTGTTCAGTTTGTAATCTCGATAGGTTTTTGAAGTTTTCAAGCTCTAGTGAAGAAAACGTAGAGGGAACAAGACCGAATCCTAAACAATACTGGGAGCCTAACTATTCCCTCAACTACAAGTGAATTGAGTGAACAGCCATCCTTTTGACTCTTTCTTAGTTAGTGAGTCCAAAAGAGAGAGAAAATTAAAAGTTTATGGGGTTTTCTAGGACACATCATCCATCATGTGAATCTTGAAGATATCTTCATAAAACCTGATGTATAGGATCATCAAAGGAGCAATTCATCTAGTTCTTAATGTGAGAGTTCAGATGATGCATCACCCTGCTTAGTTAGTTCATAATCTTAATGGGTTTTCAAAGGTTCCAACCTCAAGTGAAAAATGCTGAGTGAAAAAGACCCAATCCTAAACAATGCCGGGAGACTAACTATTCTCTCAACTACAAGTGAATTGAGTGAACAACCATCCTTTTGACACTTTCTTAGCTAGTAAGTCCAAAAGAGAGAGAAGATTAAAAGTTTGTAGGGTTTTCTAGTACACATCATCTGACATGTGATTCTTGAAGATATCTTCACAAAACTTGATGCATAGGATCATCCAAGGTGCAATTTATCTAGTTCTTAACCTATGAGTTTAGATGATGCATCACCATACTTGCTCAGTTCGTAATCTCGATGGGTTTTTGAAGTTTTTAAGCTTAAGTGAAGTAAACGCAGAGTGAACCAGACCCAATCCTAAATAATGTCGGGAGCCTAACTATTCTCTTAACTACAAGTGAATTGAGTGAACAACCATCCTTTTGACTCTTTTTTAGCTAGTGAGTCCAAAAGAGAGAGAAGTTTAAAAGTTTGTGGGGTTTTCTAGGACACACCATCCAAGATGTGATTCTTAAAGATATCTTCATAAAACCTGATTCTTAGGATCATCTAAGGAGCAATTCATCTAGTTATTAACCTGAGAGTTTTAACAATGCATCACCATGCTTGGTCAATTCGTAATCTCGATAGGTTTCAAAGTTTTCAAGCTTATGTACATAAAAGGCAAGGGGAAGAAGACCCAATTGTCAAGAATATCAGGAGCCTAAGTGTTCTCTCAACTAAAAGTGACTTGAGTAAACAATCATTCTTTTGACTCTTTCTTAGCTAGTGAGTCTAAAAGAGAGAGAAGATTAAAAGCTTATGGGAATTTCTAGGACATATTATCCATCATATGATTCTTGAAGATATCTTTACCAAACTAAATGTATAGGATCGTCCAAGGAGCAATTCATCTAGTTCTTAACCTGAGAGTTCAGACGATGCATTACCATGCTTAGTCAGTTTGTAATCTCAATGGGTTTTCGAAATTTTCAAGCTCAAGTGAAGAAAAAATAGAGTGAAACAAGACCCAATCCTAAACAATTTCAGGAGCCTAACTATTCTCTTATCTTCAAGTGATTTGAGTGAAGAACCATCTTTTTGACTCTTTCTTAGCTAATGAGTCCAAAGGAGAGAGAAGACTAAACATTTTTGGGGTTTTCAAGGACATATCATCCGACTTATGATTCTTGAATATATCTTCATGAAACATGATGCATAGGATCATCCAAGGAGTAATTCATCTAGTTCTTAACCTTATTGTTCAGATGATGCATCACCATGTTTGCTCAGTTCGTAAACTCAATGGGTTTTTGAAGTTCTCAAGCTCAAGTGAAGCAAACACAAAGTGAACAAGTCCTAATCTTAAACATTTTGAGAAGCCTAACTATTCTCTCAACTACAAGTGAATTGAGTGAACAACTATCCTTTTGACTCCTTCTTAACTAGTGAGTCCAAAAGAGAGGGAGGATTAAAAGTTTATGGGAATTTCTAGGACACATTATCGATCATGTGATTCTTAAAGATATCTTCACCAAACTAAATGCATAGGATCATCCAAGGAATAATTCATCTAGTACTTAACCTTTTCAAAGTTTTAAAGCTCAAGTGAAGAACACGCAAAGTAAACAAGACCAAATCCTAAACATTGCCAAGAGCCTAACTATTCTATCAACTACCAGTGAATTGAGAGAACAACCATCCTTTTGACTCCTTAGCTAGTGAGTCAAAAAGAGAGGGAAGATTAAAAGTTTGTGGGGTTTTCTACGACACACCATCCAAGGTGATTCTTGAAGATATCTTCATAAAACTTGATTCTTAGGATCATCCAAGGAGCAATTCAACTAGTACATAACCTAAGAGTTTTGGTGATGCGTCACCATGCTTAGTTAGTTTGTAATCTTGATAGGTTTTCAAAGTTTTTAAGCTCAATTGAAGAAAAGACAGAGTGAACAAGGCCCAATCCTAAACAATGTCAGGAGCCTAATTATTCTCTCAACTACCAATGAATTGAGTGAACAACCATCCTTTTGACTCTTTCTTAGCTTATAAGTTCAAAAGAGAGAGAAGATTAAAAGTTTGTGGGATTTTCTAGGATACATCATCCATCATGTGATTCTTGACGATATCTTCACGAAACCTACTGCATAGGATCATCCGAGGAATAATTCATCTAGTTCTTAACCCGAGAGTTTAGACGATGCATCACCATGGTTGGTCAGTTTGTAATCTTGATGGGTTTTTGAAGTTTTCAAGTTCTAGTGAAGAAAACTCAGAGTGAACAAGACCCAATCCTAAATAATACTGGGAGCCTAACTATTCTCTCAACTATAAGTGAATTGAGTTAACAACCATCCTTTTGGCTCTTTCTTAGCTAGTGAGTCCAAAAGAGAGAGAAGATTAAACATTTGTAGGGTTTTCTAGGACACATCATCCATCATGTGATTCTTGAAGAAATCTTCACAAAACCTGATGTATAGGATCATCCCAGGAGCAATTCATCTAGTTCTTAACCTGAGAGTTCAGTTGATGCATAACCATGCTTGGTCAGTTCATAATCTTAATGGGTTTTCAAAGGTTCCAACCTCAAGTAAAATATGCTGAGTGAAAAAAATCCAATCCTAAATAATGCCAGGAGATTAACTAATCTCTCAACTACAAGTAAATTGAGTGAACAACCATCCTTTTGACTCTTTCTTAGCTAGTAAGTCCAAAAGAGAGAGAAGATTAAAAGTTTGTAAGGTTTTCTAGTACATATCATTCGACATGTGATTGTTGAAGATATTTCCATAAAACTTGATGCATAGGATTATCCAAGGTGTAAATTATCTAGTTTTTAACCTGTGAGTTTAGATGATGCATCACCATATTTGCCTAGTTCATAATCTCGATGGGTTTTTGAAGTTTGTAAGCTTCAGTGAAGAAAAGGTAGGGTGAACCAGATCCAATCCTAAACAATGCCGGGAGCCTATCTATTCTCTTAACTATAAGTGAATTAAGTGAATAACCATCCTTTTGAATCTTTTTTAGCTAGTGAGTCCAAAAGAGAGAGATGTTTAAAAGTTTGTGGGGTTTTCTAGGGCACACCATTCAAGATGTGATTCTTGAAGGTATCTTCATAAAACTTGATTCTTAGGATCATCTAAAGAGCAATTCATCTAGTTATTAGCCTATGAGTTTTAACAATGCATCACCATGCTTGTTCAGTTTGTAATCTCGATAGGTTTTAAAGTTTTCAAGCATATGTACATAAAAGGCAAAGGGAAGAACACCCAATCCTCAACAATATCAGGAGCCTAACTGTTCTCTCTACTAGAAATGACTTGAGTGAACAACCATTCTTTTAACTCTTTCTTAGCTAGTGAATCCAAAAGAGAGACAAGATTAAAAGTTTATGGGGTTTTCTAGGACACATCATCCATCATGTGATTCTTGAAGATATCTTCATGAAACCTGATGCATAGGATCATCCGAGGAACATTTCATCTAGTTCTTAACTTGAGAGTTTAGAAGATGCATCACCATGATTAGTCAGTCTGTCATATTGATGGGTTTTCAAAGATTTCAAGCTATAGTAAAGAAAACGCAGAGTGAATAACACCCAATCCTAAACAATGTTGGGAGCCCAACTATTCTCTCAACTATAAGTGAATTGAGTGAACAACCATCCTTTTGACTCTTTCTTAGCTAGTGAGTCCAAAAGAAATAGAAGATTAAAAGTTTATGGGGTTTTCTAGGACACATCATCCATCATGTGATTCATGAGGATATCTTCACGAAACTTGATGCATAGGGTAATCCAAGGAGCAATTCATCTATTTCTTAACCTGAGAGTTTAGACGATGCATCACCATGCTTGGTCAGTTCATAATCTTGATGGGTTTTTGAAGTTTTCAAACTCAAGTGAAGAAATATCAAAGTTTACAAGACCCAATCCTAAACATTCCAGGAGCCTAACTATTCTCTCAACTAGAAGTGAATTGAGTGAACAACCATCCTTATGAATCTTTGTTAGTAACTAAGTCCAAAGAGAGAGAAGATTAAAAGATTGTAGGGTTTTCTAGGACACATCATCCAAGATGTGATTCTTGAAGATATCTTCATAAAACTTAATTCTTTGGATCATCCAAGGAGCAATTCATCTAGTTCTTAACCTAAGAGTTTTAACCATGCGTCACCATGCTTGGTTAGTTCGTAATCTTGATGAGTTTTTGAAGATTTCAAGCTCATGTACATAAAAGGCAAAGTGAAAAAGACCCAATGGTTAAAAATGTCGGGAGCCTAACTATTCTTTCAACTACAAGTGACTTGAGTGAACAACCATCCTTTTGACTCTTTCTTAGCTAGTGAGTCTAAAAGAGAGAAGATTAAACGTTTGTGGGGTTTTCTATGATACATCATCCATCATGTGATTCTTGACGATATCTTCATGAAACTTGATGCATAGGATAATCCAAGGAGTAATTTATCTAGTTCTTAACTTGAGAGTTCAGACGATGCATTACCATACTTGGTCAGTTTGTAATCTCAACGGGTTTTCAAAGTTTTCAAGCTCAAGTGAAGAAAACACAGAGTGAACAAGACCCAATCCTAAACAATGTCAGGAGCCTAACTATTCTCTTATTTTTAAGTGCTTTTAGTGAACAACCATCCTTTTGACTCTTTCTTAGCTAGTGAGCCCAAAGGAGAGAGAAAATTAAAAGTTTGTGGGGTTTTCGGGGACATATCATCTGACTTGTGATTCTTGAAGATATCTTCACGAAACTTGATGCATAGGATCATCCAAGAAGTAATTCGTTGAGTTCTTAACCTTAGAGTTCAGATGATGCATCACAATGTTTGGTCACTTCGTAATCTTAATGGGTATTTGAAGTTTTCAGGCTCAAGTGAAGAAAACGCAAAGTGAACGAGTCCCAATCCTAAACATTTCCAGGAGCCTAACTATTCTCTTAAGTACAAGTGATTTGAGTGAACAACCATCCTTTTAAATCTTTGTTAGCAACTAAGTCCAAAAGAGAGATAAGATTAAAAGATTGTGGGGTTTTCTAGGACACATCATCCAAGATGTGATTCTTGAAGATATCTTCATAAAACTTGATTCTTTGGATCATCCAAGGAGTAATTCATCTAGTTCTTAACTAAGAGTTTTAACAATGCATCACCATGCTTGGTTAGTTTGTAATCTTGATGAGTTTTTAAAGATTTCAAGCTCATGTACATAAAAGGAAAAGTGAAAAAGACCCAATGCTTAACAACGTTGGGAGCCTAACTATTCTCTCAACTACAAGTAACTTAAGTGAACAACAATCCTTTTGACTCTTTCTTAGCTAGTGAGTCTAAAAGAGAGAAGATTAAAAGTTTGTGGGGTTTTCTATGATACATCATCCATCATTTGACTCATGACGATATTTTCATGAAACTTGATGCATAGGAGTTCTTAACTTGAGAGTTCAGACGATGCATTACCTACCATGCTTGGTCAGTTTGTAATCTCGATGGGTTTTCAAAGTTTTCAAGCTCAAGTGAAGAAAACACAGAGTGAACAAGACCCAATCCTACACAATGTAAGGAGCCTAACTATTCTCTTATCTTTAAGTGCTTTTAGTCAATAACCATCCTTTTGACTCTTTCTTAGCTAGTGAGCCCAAAGGAGAGAGAAGATTAAAAGTTTGTGGGGTTTTCTAGGACATATCATCTGACTTGTGATTCTTGAAGATATCTTCATGAAACTTGATGCATAGGATCATCCAAGGAGTAATTTATTTAGTTCTTAACCTTAGAGTTCAGATGATGCATCACCATGTTTGGTCACTTCGTAATCTTAATGGGTTTTTGAAGTTTTCAAGCTCAAGTGAAGAAAACACAATGTGAACGAATCCCAATCCTAAACATTTCCAGGAGCCTAACTATTCTCTTAAGTACAAGTGATTTGAGTGAACAACCATCCTTTTAAATATTTGTTAGCAACTAAGTCCAAAAGAGAGATAACATTAAAAGATTGTGGGGTTTTCTAGGACACACCATCCAAGATGTAATTCTTGAAGATATCTTCATAAAGCTTGATTCTTTGGATCATCCAAGGAGTAATTCATCTAGTTCTTAACCTAAGAGTTTTAATAATGCATCACCATGCTTGGTTAGTTCGTAATCTTGATAAGTTTTTGAAGATTTCAAGCTCATGTACATAAAAGGCAAAGTGAAAAAGACCCAATGCTTAACAACGTCGGGAGCCTAACTATTCTTTCAACTACAAGTGACTTGAGTGAACAACAATCCTTTTGACTCTTTCTTAGCTAGTGAGTCTATAATAGAGAAGATTAAAAGTTTGTGGGGGTTTTCTATGATACATCATCCATCATATGACTCTTGACGATATTTTCATGAAACTTGATGCATAGGATAATCCAAGGAACACTTTATCTAGTTCTTAACTTGAGAGTTCAGACGATGCATTACCATGCTTGGTCAGTTTGTAATCTTGATGGGATTTCAAAGTTTTCAAGCTCAAGTGAAGAAAACACAGAGTGAACAAGACCTAATCTTAAACAATGTAAGGAGCCTAACTATTCTCTTATCTTTAAGTGATTTTAGTGAACAACCATCCTTTTGACTCTTTGTTAGCTAGTGAGCCCAAAGGAGAGAGAAGATTAAAAGATTCTGGGGTTTTCTAGGACATATCATCCAACTTGTGATTCTTGAAGATATCCTTACGAAACTTGATGCATAGGATGATCCAAGGAGTAATTCGTCTAGTTCTTAACCTTAGAGTTCAGATGATGCATTACCATGTTGGGGTAGTTCGTAATCTCGATGGGTTTTTGAAGTTTTCAAGCTCAAGTGAAGAAAACGCAAAGTGAACGAGTCCCAATCCTAAACATTACCAGGAGCCTAACTATTCTATCAACTACGAGTAAATTGAGAGAACAACCATCCTTTTGACTATTTCTTAGCTAGTAAGGCAAAAAGAGAGGGAAGATTAAAAGTTTGTGGGGTTTTCTATGACACATCATCCAAGATGTGATTCTTGAGGATATCTTCATAAAACTTGATTCTTAGGATCATCCAAGGAGCAATTCATCTAGTACTTAACCTAAGAGTTTTAACGATGCATCACCATGCTTGGTTCGTTCGTAATCTTAATGGGTTTTCAAAGTTTTCAAGCTCAAGTAAAGAAAACACAGAGTGAAGAAGACCTAATCCTGAACAATATCGGGAGCCTAACTATTCTCTCAACTACAAGTGATTTGAGTGAACAACCATCCTTTTGACTCTTTCTTTGCTTATAAGTCAACAAGAGAGAGACGATTAAAAGTTTATGGGATTTTCTAGGATACATCATCCATCATGCGATTCTTGACGATATCTTCATGAAACCTGATATATAGGTTCATCTGGGGAACAATTAACCTAGATCTTAACCTGAGAGTTTAGATGATGCATCACCATGCTTGGTCAGTTCAAAATCTCGATGGGTTTGCAAAGTTTTCTAGCTCTAGTGAAGAAAATGCACAGTGAACAAGACACAATCCTAAACAATGTTGGGAGCCTAACTATTCTCTCAACTACAAGTGAATTGAGTGAACAACCATCCTTTTGACTCCTTCTTAGCTAGTGCATCCAAAAGAGAGAGAAGATTAAAAGTTTGTGGGGTTTTCTAGGACACATCATCAATCATGTTATTCATGAAGATATCTTCATGAAACTTGATGCATAGGATCATCTAAGGAGCAATTTATCTAATTCTTAACCTGAGAGTTTAGACGATGCATCACCATGCTTGGCCACATCGTAATTTGATGGGTTTTTGCAGTTTTTAAGCTTAAGTGAAGAAATTGCAAAGTGAACAAGACCCAATTCTAAACATTTCCCAGAGCCTAACTATTCTCTTAACTACAAGTGAATTGAGTGAACAACCATCCTTTTGACTCTTTCTTAGCTAGTGATTATAAAAGAGGCAGAAGATTAAAAGTTTTTGGGGTTTTCTAGGACACACCATCCAAGACGTGATTCTTGAAGATATCTTCATAAAACTTGATTCTTATGATCATCCAAGGAGCAATTCATCTAGTTATTAACGTAAGAGTTTTAACGATGCATCACGATGCTTGGTTAGTTCGTAATCTCGATGGGTTTCAAAGTTTTCAAGCTTATGTACATAAAAGGCAAGGGGAAGAAGACCCAACCCTAAACAATGTCAGGAGCCTACCTATTCTCTCTACTACAAGTGACATGAGTGAACAACTATCCTTTTGACGCTTTCTTAGCTAGTGAGTCAAAAAGAGACAGAAGATTAAAAGTTTGCGTGGTTTTCTATGATACATCATCCATCATGTGATTCTTGAAGATATCTTCACAAAACTTGATGCATAGGATCATCCAAGGAGAAATTCATCTAGGTCTTAAACTAAGAGTTTAGACGATGCATCACCATGTTTGGTCAGTTCATAATCTTGATGGGTTTTCAAAGGTTCCAAGCTCAAGTGAAAAACACAGAGTGAAAAAGACCCTATCCAAAACAATGCCGGGAGCCTAACTATTCTCTCAACTACAAGTGAATTGAGTGAAGAACCATCCTTTTGACTCTTTCTTAGCTAGTGAGTCTAAAAGAGAGAGAAGATTAAAAGTGTGTGAGGTTTTCTATGATACATCGTCCATGATGTGATTCTTGCCGACATCTTCCAGAAACGTGATGCATAGGATCATCCAAGGAGTAATTCATCTAGTTCTTAACCTTAGAGTTCCGACGATCCATTACCATGCTTGGTCAGTTCATAATCTCGATGGGATTTTGAAGTTTTCAACCTCAAGTGAAGAAAACAGAGAGTGAACAAGACCCAATCCTAGACAATGTCAGGAGCCTAACTATTCTCTTATCTATAAGTGAATTGAGTGAACAACCATCCTTTTGACTATTTCTTAGCTAGTGAGTCAAAAAGAGAAAAGATTAAAAGTTTGTGGGGTTTTTTGCATTACATCATCTGACTTGTGATTCTTGAAGATATCTTCATGAAACTTGATGCATAGGATCATCCAAGGAGCAACTGATCTAGTTCTTAACCTTAGATTTTAGATGATCCATCATAATGCTTGGGCAATTTGTAATCTCAATGGATTCTTGAAGTTTTCAAGCTCAAGTGAATTGAGTGAACAACCATCCTTTTGACCTATTCTTCGTTAGTAAGTCCAAAAGAGAGGGAAGATTAAAAGTTTGTTGGAATTTCTAGGACATAATATCCAAGAAGTGATTCTTGAAGATATCTTCATAAAACTTGATTCTTAGTATCATCCAAGAAGCAATTCATCTATTTTTTAACCTAAGAGTTCAGACGATGCATCGCCATGCTTGGTTAGTTCGTCTTCTTGATGGGTGTTCGAAGTTTTCAAGCTCAAGTACATAAAGGGAAAGTAAAGAAGACCCAATCTTAATCAATGTTGGGAGACTAACTATTCTCTCAACTATAAGTGAATTGAGTGAATAACTATCCTTTTGACTCTTTCATAGCTAGTGAGGCCAAAAGAAAGAGAAGATTAAAAGTTTATGGAGTTTTCTAGGACACATCATCCGACATGTGATTCTTAAAGATATCTTCACAAAGCTTAATGCATAGGATCATCCAAGGAGCAATTCATCTAGTTGTTAACCTGAGAGTTTAGAAGATGCATCACCATGGTTGGTCAGTTCGTAATCTCGACGGGTTTTCGAAGTTTTCAAGCTCAAGTGAAGAAAACGCATAGTGAACAAGACCCAATCCTAAACAATACCCGGAGCCTAACTATTTTCTTAACTACAAGTGAATTGAGTGAACAACCATCCTTTTGACTCTTTCTTAGCTAGTGAGTCCAAAAGAGAGAAAAGATGAAAAGTTTGTGTGGTTTTCTAGGACACACCATCCAAGATGTGATTCTTGAAGATATCTTCATAAAACTTGATTCTTAGGATCAGCCAAGGAATAGTTCATCTAGTTCTTAACCCAAGAGTTTTAACGATGCATCACCATGCTTGGTTAGTTCATAATCTCGCTGGGTTTTCAAAGTTTTCAAGCATGTGTACATAAAATGCAAAGGGAAGAAGATCAAATCCTAAACAATGACAGGAGCCTAACTGTTCTCTTAACTACAAGTGACTAGAGTGAATAACCATCCTTTCGACTCTTTTTTAGCTAATGAGTCCAAAAGAGAGAAAAGATTAAACATGTATGGGTTTTCTAGGATACATCATCCATCATGTGATCCTTGAAGATATCCTCATGAAGCTTGATGCATAGGATCATCCTAGGAGCAATTCATCTAGTTCTTAACCTGAGAGTTCAGACGACGCATCACCATGCTTGGTCAGTTTGTAATCTCGATGGGTTTTTGAAGTTTTCAAGCTCAAGTAAGGAAAACGCAAAGTGAACAGGACCCAAACCTAAACATTGCTCAAAGCCTAACTATTCTCTTAACTACAAGTGAATTGAGTTAACAACCATCCTTTTGACTCCTTCTTAGCTAGTAGGTCTAAAAGAAAGTAGAGATTAAAAGTCTCTGGGTTTTCTAGGACACACCATCCAAGATGTGATTCTTGGAGATATCTTTATAAAACTTGATTCTTAGCGTCATCCAAGGAGCAATTCATCTAGTTCTTTACCTAAGAGTTCAAACTACGCATCACCATGCTTGGTCAGTTCGTAATCTCGATGGGTTTTCAAAGTTTTTAAGCTCAAGTAAAGAAAACACATAGTGAAAAAGACCAAATCCTAAACATTGCCAGGAGCCTAACTATTCTCTAAACTATAAGTGAATTGAGTGAACAACCATCCTTTTGACTCCTTCTTAGCCAGTGAATCCAAAAAAGAGAGAAGATTAAAAGTTTGTGGGGTTTTTTAGGAAACATCATCAATCATGTGATTATTGAAGATATCTTCACGAAACTTGATGCGTAGTATCGTCTAAGGAGAAATCATCTAGTTCTTAACCTGAGAGTTTAGACGTGCATCACCATGCTTGGTCAGTTTAAAATCTTGATGGGTTTTCAAAGTTTTCAAGCTTAAGTGAAGAAAACGTAGAGTGAAGAAGATCATTCCTAAACAATGCCGGGAGCCTAACTATCTCTTAACTATAAGTGAATTGAGTGACCAACCATCCTTTGGACTCTTTCTTAGCTAGTGAGTCTAAAAGAGAGAAAGAAGATTAAAAGTTTATAGGGTTTTCTAGGATACATCATTTGACACGTGATGCTTGAAGATATCTTTAAGAAACTTGATGCATAGGATCATCTAAGGAGCAATTTAAGAAACCTGAGAGTTCAGACGATGCATCACCATGCTTGGCCAGTTTATAATCTCTATGGGTTTTCGAAGTTTTCAAGCTCTAATGAAGAAAAGGCAGAGTGAACAAGACCCAATCCTAAACAATACTGGGAGCCTAACGATTCTCTCAACTATAAGTGAATTGAGTGAACAACTATCCTTTTGACTCCTTCTCAGCTAGTGAGTCCAAAAGAGAAAGAAGATTAAAAGTTTATGGGGTTTTCTAGGACACATCTACCATCATGTGATTCTTGAAGATATCTTCACGAAACTTGATAGATAGGATCATCCAAGGAGCAATTCATCTAGTTCTTAACCTAATAGTTTTAATAAAGCATCACTATGCTTGGTTAGTTCGTAATGTCGATGAGTTTTCAAAGTTTTCAAGCTTATGTACATAAAAGGGAAAGGGAAGAAGACCCAATCCTAAACAGTGTCGGGAGCCTAACTATTCTATCAACTACAAGTTACTTAAGTGAACAACCATCATTTTGATTCTTTCTTAGCTAATGAGTCCAAAAGAGAGAGAAGATTAAAAGTTTTTGGAGTGCTCTCAGACACATCATCCATGATGTGAGTCTTGAAGATATCCTCATGATACTTGATGCATAGTATTAACCAAGGAGCAATTCAGCTAGTTCTTAACCTAAAAGTTCAGATGACGCATCTCCTTGCTTGGTTAGTTCATAATCTCGATGGGTTTTTGAAGTTTTCAAGCTCAAGTGAAGAAAACGTAAAGTGAACAAAACCTAGTCCTAAACAATGCCAGGATCCTGACTATTCTCTTAAGTACAAGTGAATTGAGTGAACATCCATCCTTTTGACTCTTTCTTAGCTTGTGAGTCCAAGAGAGAGAAAAGATTAAAAGTTTATGGGGTTTTCTGGGACATACCATCCAAGATTTGATTCTTGAAGATATCTTCATAAAACTTGATTCTTTGGATCATCCATGAAGCAATTCATCTAGTTCTTAACCTAAGAGTTCAGACGATGCATCACAATGCTTGGTTAGTTCGTCATCTCGATGTGTGTTTGAAGTTTTCAAGCTCAAGTACATAAAAGGCAAAGTGAAGAAAACCCAATCCTAAACAATGTCACGAGCCTAACTATTCTGTGAACTATAAGTGAATTAAGTGAACAACCATCGTTATGACTCTTTCTTAGCTAGTGAGTCCAAAAGGGAGAGAAGCTTAAAAGTTTGTGAGGTTTTCTAGGTCACATCATCCATTATATGATTCTTGAAGATATCTTCACAAAACTTGATGCATAGGATCTTCCATGGAGCAATTCATCTATTTCTTACCTGAGAGTTTAGACGATGCATCACTATGCTTGGTCAGTTCATAATCTCAATGGGTTTTTGAAGTTTTCACGCTCAAGTGAAGAAAACTCAAAGTGAACAAGACCCAATCCTAAACATTGCAAGGAGCCTATTTATTCTCACAATTACAAGTGACTTGAGTGAACAACCATCCCTTTGACTCCTTCTTAGCTAATGAGTCCAAAAAAGAGGGAAGATTAAAAGTTTGTGGGGTTTTCTAGGACATATCATCCAAGATGTGATTGTTGAAGATATGTTCAGGAAACTTGTTGGATAGGATCATCCAAGGTGTAATCCAACTACTTCTTAACCTTGGAGTTTAGACTATGCATCACCATTCTTGGTCAGTTCGTAATCTCGATGGGTTTTCAAAGCTTTCAAGCTCAAGTGAAGAAAACGCAGAGTGAAAAAGACCGAATCCTAAACAATGTCGGGAGCCTAACTATTGTCTCAACTACAAGTGAATTGAGTAAACAACCATCCTTTTGACTCTTTTTGAGCTAGTGAGTCCAAAAGAGAGAGAAGATTAAAAGTTTGTAGGGTTTTCTATGATACATCATCTATCATGTGATTCTTAAAGATATCTTTACGAAACTTGATTTATAGGATCATCCAAGGAGCAATCTATCTAGTTCTTAACCTGAGAGTTCAGACGTTGCATCACCATGCTTGGTCAATTCGTAATCTCAATGGTTTTTCGATGTTTTAAAGCTCAAGCGAAGAAAATGCAAAGTGAATAAGACCCAATCCTAAACATTGCGAGGAGCCTAAGTATTCTCTCAACTACTAGTGAATTGAGTTAATAATCATCCTTTTGACACCTTCTTAGCTAGTTAGTACAAAAAAGGGGGAAGATTAAATGTTTCTGGGGTTTTGTAGGACACACTGTCGCGACCGGGATCGCGGCGGCACGGCCGACCCTCAAAACAATTTTTTTTCGTTCGAAAAGCAAAACAGGGAGTCGCCACCAATATTTTTTAGGATAAAATACCGGGAAAACCCTTCGTTAAAGCACTGGTTATAAAAATGAAATTCCATGTTCGGGAGTCTAATTACAGGTGAGGAAGGTATTAGCACCTCACAACTGTCCGTTATAAAAAACGGTTACCTCAATATGGTAGCGCACATTATAATTAACCCAATAATTAATTTAACTTCTTCATGAAAAGAAAATATATGAGACATCAAAATATACAAAAATAAACAAAAATAAACACGAAATCTTTACATGAGATTAACAGGACGTCTCGTCCAAATTAAACTCGCTCCACCTTTCAAAAAACATTAACAGGACGTCTCGTCCAAATCAATCTCGTTCCACCCTTTTTAAGATATAATAAAAATTGCAATAATAATAATAATAATAATAATAATAATAATAATTACAACTTTTATGCTAGTCCAAATAGAATGTGTGATGCACTCATTTTTATTGATATTTATCAATCAATAGAAATTAATTGATAATTGAAAAGGAAACAGTTGTCGAACAGTAATTAATTTAATAGAAAATAAATAAATACAAGCATTAAAAATGAGGGGCAGAGTGAGACCGGTGTGATGAGGAATGAGCTGACGGTGTTGGAGGATTGAGGGGAGCTGAAAGTATGGTGGGATTTTTAGGAGGAGTTTGGACGGTATGGATTTAGGGGAGAAGGAAAGACCGTGTGGGTTAGGAGATGTGAAGGACGGTTGGGAGTTTAGAGGAGAAGGACGGTTGGGAGAGGATAAGGACGGTATGGGTGAGGAAGGAGAGAGGGGACGGTGTTGGGTGGAGAAGGAGAGGGACAGTGGGTGTGGGTATAGAGAAGAAGGACGGTTGAGAGAGGATAAGGACGGTTGGGTGTGGGGAGCTGTACGGTGTGGGGAGAGAGGAGAAGGAAGGACGGTTTGGAGGAGAAGGACGGTTAGGTGTTGGAGAAAGACAGTGTGAGAACGGTGTAAGAAGAGGGGGAGGACGGTGTTGGGTAAGGAGAGGGAACGGTGTTATTTTGAGGGGGGTTGTATGGTGTTGGTGGAAAGAGGATTTGAGGGACTATTGGTGTGGGTTTGAGGAAGAGTGAGGACGGTGTGTGGGGGAAGAAGGGATGAGTGAGGATGGTGTGTGGAGGAAGAGGGACGAGTGAGGACAGTATGGAGAGGAAGAAGGATGGTGCTGTGAAAGGTAAGGGAAGGTGTTGGGAGAGAGGTGAAGGACGGCGTGTTTTAAAGTTGTGTTTCTTCTCTAAAAAAAAAATTGCTTCAGAAGGCTCTCCTCCCCCTTTGGGGGCTTCCAGGATCTCCTATTTATAGAAGTGGGAAACGGTGGCTAGTGGGGTTTTTTATTATTTCTTTCTTGTCAGCCACCCCACTAATCAACAAAGCAACTTGGATACAGCCTGGATCTTGACAATAATGGAGGCTGGTGGGAATTTTTATTATTTTCCTCCTTCGTCTTGTTGTGAGCCGCCCCCATAATTCAAGGATCCACTTGGATAGTGGAAATTCATGTCAGCATGCGTAATTGGTGGAAATAAGGAGTCAGATTTCTCCTTCTGACTCGGATTTAGTGCCTTGGTCGGTATACACCCACAGAGGGAAATAATCCGAGTAAAAAAGGTGCCTTTTGTACACAAGACCGAGTGAAATCTTTGCTCGGTGTTGAGTTGAGGGGTCGGTGTTTAGCGTGAAGACCCCTGATGCTAAATTTTCTCTTCATTTCGCTTGAGCGAGAGTTTCTAGCTTAAGAGAAAACACTCCAGTAGCTCACTGTCCATCTTTTGCCTAAGCGAGAATTTATTTCGCTTAAGCGTTTGTTGAAGGAAACCATTTTGTGATAATCTCGCTCAAGCGGAGAAAGGCTCGCTCAACTGAGAAGTCTTCTTTCACTGTTTCACTCGGATATGTCTCTGGAATTGAACCACTCAGAGAAACCTTTGCTCGGATTTGCTTGATAGTCACTCAGTCGAGAATGACCCTTCCTTAACTCATTCAAATGATGCACTCGGACACCTTCATTCGGAAGTCTGAGTTGATTTTCA
Source organism: Clitoria ternatea (assembly GCA_037962975.1). Classification (NCBI taxonomy): domain Eukaryota; kingdom Viridiplantae; phylum Streptophyta; class Magnoliopsida; order Fabales; family Fabaceae; genus Clitoria; species Clitoria ternatea. The sequence continues at coordinate 66,206,665 of CM075674.1, forward strand.
CTAGGAATTGCCTTCAGTCGTCAATCAACTCACTCGGATCTACCTTTCACTCAGAAATTTGAACTTTGAAAGACTCTGGAATCTGGCTGATAGAAGTTCTTCCATGTCCGAGCCTTGCTTTGCTCGAAAATACAGCTTTCTGCCCCAACTCACTCGGTAGTCTTCCTTGGAGACATCACACTCAGGCTTAGTGTGAAACTGTGAGTCTGCCCGAGTGTGATTCATTCCCGGTCGGATCTTTCATTGCTTGAGGAGACATTTTTCCAAAACAAACTACTCGGAAAGGACCTGTTCCGCATGAGAATGCCATCTTCTCCGAATGAAACCACTCGGAGACCTCCTTAATCAACACTTATTCATTTAGTGGCTTCTTCTGCTCGGAATCAACTCACTCGGGACAGCTTTGCCCAGAAAACACTTGTTCCCCAATCAGACCTGCTTCAGTCAGCATCCCTTCACTCGGACAATAGCTTTGGGCAGTATTTATTCAAGGTCAGTCCCTTTTTTCACTCGGAATACTTGCAGTCGGACAGCTTCCACTCGGATTCACCTCTAACAGGGACATATTTCTTTAAGGTCAGCCATTTGTCACTCGGAATGGCTTTGATAGGGAAGCTTCCACTCGGATTCACCTCCAACAGTGAAGTATTCCACTCGGCAACGCTCCATTCTGAGTCATTCCACTCGGATTTGATCATTTCTGAGTCATTCTAATCGGATTTCATCATTCTGAGTCAGATTTGTTTTCAATCAGAAAGGTTTCAGTCGACAATCAGCCCTTCAGATGCATTTGCTCGGAAACTGACCTTACTCACTTGGATATGTTCATTCGGAGTCAGCTTTGTTTTCAATCAGAAGGGTTTCAATCGATAATCAGCCCTCGGATATACTCATTTAGGAGTCAGATTTGTTTTTACTCAGAACAGCTTCAGTTGAAGATTATTCACTCGGATATGCTTTCCTTGGAATCTCACTCGGGCTTAGTTTGAAACATTGAGAGAGTCTACCCAAGGTGATTCGTTCGGAAATATCTCTGCCCAGAAAAAGCTTTCATTCAAAGTCAGAGTCTCCACTCGGAGGTACTTCAGTCGGGAATTCAACACTCGGGTGTATCTTCACCTGAGAGGTATTTCCCTCAGACTCAAACCATTCGGAAATGCCCTACTCGGAGACATCTCACTCGGAAATAATCATTCGGACATATGGAACTTGAGTCTCTGTCCGAAAAGATACTCACTCAGTCTGAGCCTTTCCTTCGTTCAGAGTAATTCCTTTTGAAGCCCACTCGGAAATGATCATTCAGACATAAGGAAGTCTTTGCTTTGTTTGGAAGTAACCCTCTCGAAAGCAGTCCACTCAGAAACTGTCAGTTGGAGACATCCCACTCGGAATTTCACTCGGTAACGGTTGACTCGGATATATCACTCGGGTAACAGCCATTTTTCACTCAGAAATAGCCATTTTTCACTCGGAAATCATGATTCTGAGTCATTCCACTCGGCAGATCATTCAGAGATGAAGTCCAGTCCTCCCAAAATTCTTTCCACTTGGATCGGACCGAAAGAGGTGTTCACAGATGCCCCTCTTTACTTCTTTTTCACAAGAGAAACACGAAGATTTCCGTGTTTTTTGAAGTGAAAGGTGGGTCCTCTTGATCGGTATGGCGTCTGACGGTGTTGGCCATCTCGAGTTGTTGTGACGTTTTCCTCTTTAAAGACGAGCATTTTCCACATCTGTCTCTCTCTTTCTCTTTTTCTTTTTCTTCTTCTTCTTCTTCTTTTTTTTTGTTTTTTGTTTTTGTTTTTGTTTTTGTTTTTGTTTTTTGTTTTTTTGTTTGTTTTTGTTTTTTGTTTTTTATTTTTCTTTTTATTTTTATTTTTTTATATGAGTTCTGAATGGACCGGGAAAAAATGTCTTTCAGTTAACAAGAGGTGAGAAGATCAGGATTGACTCCCGGTAGACTGGAAGGTAAAGGTTGCCTTGTTAGGCGAATGGGAAAAAAATAGGTGTCTTCATAGGCAACTGGAAAGGAAAGGGTGCCTGCATAGGCGAGTGGAAAGTAAAGGGTGCCTGCATAGGCGAACGGAAAGTAAAGGGTGCCTGCATAGGCGACTAGAAAGTAAAGGGTGCCTGCACAGGCGAACAGAAAGTAAAGGGTGCCTGCATAGGTGACTGGAAAGTAAAAGGTGCCTACATAGGCGACTGGAAAGTAAAGGGTGCCTGCATAGGCGAGTGGAAAGTAAAGGGTGCCTGCATAGGCGAGTGGAAAGTAAAGGGTGCCTGCATAGGCGACTGGAAAGTAAAGGGTGTCTGCATAGGCGAACGAAAAGTAAAGGGTGCCTGAATAGGCGAACGGAAAGTAAAGGGTGCCTGCATAGGCGACTGGAAAGTAAAGGGTGCCTGCATAGGCGAACGGAAAGTAAAGGGTGCCTGTATAGGCGAACGGAAAGTAAAGGGTGCCTGCATAGGCGACTGGAAAGTAAAGGGTGCCTGCATAGGTGAGTGGAAAGTAAAGGGTGCCTGCATAGGCGAGTGGAAAGTAAAGGGTGCCTGCATAGGCGAACGGAAAGTAAAGGGTGCCTGCATAGGCGAACGGAAAGTAAAGGGTGCCTGCATATGCGACTGGAAAGTAAAGGGTGCCTGCATAGGCGAACGGAAAGTAAAGGGTGCCTGAATAGGCGAATGGGAAGTAAAGGGTGCCTGCATAGGCGAACGGAAAGTAAAGGGTGCCTGCATATGCGACTGGAAAGTAAAGGGTGCCTGCATAGGCGAACGGAAAGTAAAGGGTGCCTGAATAGGCGAATGGGAAGTAAAGGGTGCCTGAATAGGCGAATGGAAAGTAAAGGGTGCCTGCATAGGCGAATGGAAAGTAAAGGGTGCCTGAATAGGGGAATAGAAAGTAAAGGGTGCCTGAATAGGCAAATGGGAAGTAAAGCGTAGGGTTGACCCTCGGTTGACAGGAAATGTAGAGATTAGGGGAGCTAACAGGACGTCTCGTCCGAATTAACTCACCCCAGGTAATGCCCCAGTTTGACATGACTGAAGGTTCTTGGGGAATTGGTTCTTGACTGAAAGAGAGTGAACCTGGGGTGATGCGCCAGTTTAACATGTTTTGAAGGAATCTTGGGGAATTGCTTCTTGACTGAAAGAAAGTGAACCTGGGGTGATGCCCCAGTTTGACATGTTTTGAAGGAATCTTGGGGAATTACCCCCCTTGACTGAATAGATCTGGGGTGATGCCCCAGTTTGAGATGGTCTGAAGGAGCCTTGGGGAGCTGCCTCTTGGCAGAAAGAGAATGGACCAGGGGTGATGCCCCGGTTTGACATGATTTGAAGGTTGTTGGGGAACTACCCCTTGAATGAACAAAAGAAATCTGGGGAGATGCCCCAGTTTGAGTTGTTTAGGAAATGTGTTTCTACTAGGGAAGGATTGATGGTTCGGGGTGCTGCCTCTTTTGGTGAAAGAGAATGAACCTGGGGTGATGCCCCAGTTTAAACTATCTGCCTCGAAACCTTGGGGAGCTGCCCCTTGAGCGAGAAGAAATGATCCTGAGGTGATGCCCCAATTTGATTTGTCTGGGAAGTGTAGTTCCACTGGAGAAGGATTGATGGCTCAAGCATTGCCCCTTGATTGGTAAGGGAAAATCTAGGGTCCACCTAGTATGTGTGAATTTACTGAGAGAAGTGTGTTGGGGCTCTTTTGGGGAGAGTTCTTCTAAGCCTGATTAGAAAAGTGTTCTTATTAGGGGGAAGAAGATGATCTAAATTTTTGGCTCACCGGGAGAGAGTTTGGTGATTCTGCTGGGGGAGAGAATTTTGCTGGACACTATCCTTGGGCTTGGGAAAGGGATACGCTTGACTGTTGGAATGTATCAGGTAGATTCCTTGGAAGGGAGTTTGAAAAGTGTCAACTTTTGACAGTTGAGGAGAAGACTTCAAGAAGTGCAAACTTTGGTGATTTAGGGAAGGAGTTCTGAGAAGTGCCGACTTTGGCGATTAAGGAGAAGATTCTGAGGAGTGCTAACTTTGGCGGTTAAGGAGACGACTTTGAGAGGTGCCAGCTTTGGCGATTCGAGGAAAGGACTTGAAGGACTTGATTGAGGTGTCAATGCTTGACATGACTGTCTGTTATAATAACCTGCAGAAAAAGGTTAGTAGTGCAAAGTAAAATTCAAAAACTGGGTGGGTCCTGTGAAACCGCGACCCTTAGGATAACTCATGGATAAAGGAGAATGAAAGAGGTGATCATAGCTTTGAAGCGCATGCCTAGCTGAGTCTTTGTGATGATTGTCCAAGATGAGGTCGAGTAGTAGGAGCATCTTGTCCCTCACGACTTTAAATGTTTACCATTCTTCCATTTATTTTATTAAAACACAATGTTTTATCAGATCAATGCAACACGTATCGAAAAAATGATAAATTTTATTCATGTATGTCAAATAGAACACAAAGAATGGACAACGGGGAAATAGATGGGATAAAGTTACATAGGACAGGTCAAGGCCAGGAGAAACAGGGAAGGTTCAATGATCCTCCAGTGAATTCCTGAGACTAGTGAGAACCTTAATCCCAATTTGGACTTGCATGTTTTGCATTGGAAACTTTAGTTACTCTACTGAAATCTTGACCCTAATTTCAATTACATCGTTCAACTCTACCTTTGAGAAGGTAGTTTGACCATGGTCCGCACCCTTCCAGGTTTTTGACTCACCGGGTTGCCCTAACTTTTGCCTAGGCCGCCCTTTCAGGTTTTCAGCCTAGCGAGCTTTTCTCTTTCTTTATAATGTGTTTTTCTTTTCTTGTCCATTTTTGGCTGCATCCTTTATAGTAAAAGGTTAAAACTGATTACATTTCAGTTGAGTCTGCTTATCCTTTTCCAAATTTAGTTTGATCCCTTGGGGAACTGATGTCACTTCAAATAGGAGAGTCTTCTCCTATGCCATGTACCCAAGGAAATATTGGTGAGTCTTTTTGGCATCGATGAGAGGGAATTACTTTGAGTTATCATTTTATTTTATTTTGTTTTATTTCTTCTTCTTTTTTTTTCTTTTTTTTGTTTTTGTTTTTTTATTTTGTTTTTTTTTAATCCCCTTAATGACGCAACGACTCAATCTGACAGACTATTTCCTTGGCTACATGGGCATGAGGAATGGCGCACTCTTTAAGGTTGAGGTGTTGATGACAACAAGAATGCAAGTTCTTGGCCTAACGACATTCATTCCCCTTATACAGAAAATGACAGCTTGCTCGACGATCTGGACGTAACCAGCTTGCCCCACTTGGCATGTGTATTGCACTCCAAGCTTGATTCTATTTTTTATTTTTTCATTTTTTTTCATTTTTTTTGTTTTGTTTTGTTTTTTTCTTCTTTTTTTTTGGGCAAAGTCTCCCTCAATTGTGTCTGCATTTGTAGGCATCAGCAATTTGCCCCTATCTATGTTGGTGACTGTTGAAGTTTCCTTAAACGACTGGCCTACCTCTGTCCAATTCGGGACTTAGCCATGTTATCATTCACATAGATTCCTACCATGTCCTGAAACAAAATTACTAATGTCTTCTGATAGATTGCCCCGTGTTTTCTTAAACTAAAGGACGTTAATAACTTAAACGATTCCTTCAGTTGTTCTTGACTCAGGGGTATACCCATCTTGACCTTTTCTCCTGTCTATTTGACAATCTTAATTGTCTCTTAAAAGGGATAAAACTTTTTTAACCTCTTGTTCTAACAATCTTGTTAACTTGGGTGGTGGCTCACAGGTTTCCCTACCTTTTTCGTCGGCATAGTCGACTGGGTGATTGAAATCGTGAAGCGGGATTGTGATTTCACTAGTCTCAAGAGGATCATTTTTGGATCTGTAATTTAGCGCATTATGGCAAAAATAAAAAGAGAGAAAAAAAAGGGAACAAGCAAGTAAAGAAAATGAATCAAAGCAAGGATAAAGGGATGAAATTTTTTTTGAATTTCGATACGCATTTATTGATTGACTGGTAAAACAAGTTTTTTTTTGCCCTTATTACATGAAAAGTCCCAAAGCCTTAGGCATAGCAGAGGGATAAACAAGACTTTGAGGTAATGACAAATTACTTTGGTGAATCATTTAAAATCGTAGGGGGTTCGACAGCCTCCTAGTTACTGAACTCTTGGCCCGGTGGGCAAGCGATCACCAAATCAGCATCATCATCAAAACCATTTTTAATATCGGCCACCACGGCATTAACTTCTGAACTTCCATGATTGGGCAGGGGATTTGTGGTCACGTTAGGGCTTCCTTCCCGAAAATTAATCCAGTCGGCTTTGATCAAATCTCTTACTTTATATTTCAGAGCCATGCAATTTTCTGTGGAATACCCTGGTACCCTAGCATGGTAATCACAATGAGCGTTTGGGTCATACCCCCTTGGGTAAGGAGGTTGCAATGGCCTCATGGGGGATGGAGCTACCAGACCTTTCTGAACGAGAATTGGAAAAAGTTCGGTATATGTTATGGGAATTGGATCGAACTGCACAGGTGTGCGCTCATTGTTGGGGTTCCTTGTATTCTGATTATGATTGGGTGGTTGAATCACTTGTTGAGGATGATGGTATGGCATAGGTTGCGGCATTTACGCTCTTACCATGGGCGGACGAAAGTGGGGAGTATAAGCTGTCGGGCCCTGAGTGGTAGCGGCCACATAAGGATTGGGAGTTTGAATCATGGTAGGGACGAATGGCCTTGGCGGAGCCATCTTTTGATTAGAAAAGATGGAATTATTTTCTCCATCCCTTCTCCCAGGCGCCAGCTTTCTTGCCATGCTTGCCCCAGATGGGCTCTGAGTGATCTTTCCTGTTCGTATTCCGCTTTCCACCCTTTCCCCAATAGTCACAATGTCAGAGAAGTTGGATGAAACACTACCAATCATCTTGCCATAGAAATGTGATGGGAGTGTGTCGATAAACATTGCGACTATCTCTTTTTCCGACAATGGGGGGTCCACTTGTGCCGCTGTCTCTCTCCATCGTTGGGCATACTCTTTAAATGTTTCACTGTCCTTTTTCAACATATTCTGTAACTGAACCCTGCTAGGTGCCATATCCATGTTATACTTGTATTGTCTAAGGAAGGTGTAACATCCTGTTTTTGATAATAGTCCTATTTGCAAATTTTGAAGTATGGAAGGTCTGTAAGTGATAATCAATGAATAAAACACCCAGGGGATGGTTTGTAATACTCCAAAAATTTTATTTTTGGGTATAATTATGGAATTTATATAGATCTTTAATGATATTATCCATTTTCCGAGTGAAGGATGAAATTCCGAGTGAAAAATTGAAATTTTGAGTGAAGGTTGTGTTTTCTGAGTGGATGAAAAATTGAAATTCCGAGTGAAGGTTGTGTTTTCTGAGTGGAACACGGACGAGAGGGTCTCTTCCAAGTGGAATCCCTGTCTCAGAGACATTTCTGAGTGAAGAGGGTTTGATAGAACCTCTCCTGGGTGAAAGGATCCGAGTGACTCACCTTGGGGTGACTCACTGTCGAGTCAAATTGCTTAGAAAGACTCGTTTCCGAGTCAAATGTCTTCGAATGACTCATTTCCGAGTCAAGTATTTTCGAATGACTCGTTTCCGAGTCAAATGCTTCTGAATGACTTATTTCCGAGTCAATCATCATCAAGAGTCTTATTTCCGAATGAAATTTCTCTGAGTACAACGTTTCCGAGAGAAGTACGTTCAACCGAAGGAAAACTCATGACCGAGTAGTTAAATTCCAAATGGATTAGCTCAGAGTTGAGTGCAACTCTGTCGAATGAAAGATTTCCGAGTGTGACTCCGAGTGGATAGACACCGATTGAGGAGATTCATGTGAGTCTGTCCAGAAGAACTCTGGAACAGCTTCACCCGAGTGGAAGACCTTGTATTAGGAAGATCACTCGAGTGAATGGGAAAAGAGTCATTTAGAGTAATTGCTGAGTGAAAAACTGAGAGAAGGATGACTCGGTTGGGAATAAATTGTGCCGAGTGAAAACCGAGTAAGAGGAGTCGGTTTGGATTAATTTGTTAAGTGGAAACTGAGTGGATGAAGGGTCAGTTTTAGGGAATGACGACCTCTAGTGAGATTTCGCTTAAGCAAATGAATTCCTCGCTTAAGCGAGTGAGAGTGGAATAAGTGAGGCTTGTGTGTCTCGCTCAAGCGAGTCAGAATTCGCTTGAGCGAAACTTCCCTCTGCCAGTGCAATGTATGGCACTCGCTCAAGCGAGAGAGGATTTCGCTTGAGCGAGAGGGACTCGGATTTCCTTCTCTTCACGTTACTGGCAATTTCCAATCGGCATATATGCTGACTGGGTAGAATTCCAGTCGGCATTTACCCAAAATACTGAACTGGAGTCAGGATTTAGACCTTTTACACTAATTTTGTCATTTTATGCATATTTTAATATACTTTTCTTCAATCATACATACTCCAGTAGGTAGGCAGCAGAAATGGACAATATTACAGCTCATTTCTTATCTAAATCTCCATTATTTTCCACAATCAGCACACCTAACAACCCACTAACAATTCAATCACGAGAAGTTGTCTCCCCCACTTGCCTTTACATTATTAAACTAACATACCTCTTCCAGAACTCTTAGAACAAATAAGTTATTGAATTTTCTATCTCTTAATTACTCTTCTCCATCAAGATACCCTCGAACTAAAGCTAGGACAGTAAGGAGAACAATTTCCAATCAGCCAAAGATCTTCAATCCAAGTAAGAGGGGACAGGGTTGTGAATAATTATGAAATGGGTAGAATTGTATGCTGTCCAGTACTTTCCAGCTTTATTTTCATATCTTGTTGCTTAATTTTGAAGCTGAAAACGTATGAATTTGATTCTGACTTCTTCATCAAAGTTGTAGAACTTTTTGTTATGTGAATTTTGAGACCTGAACCATTTAATTGGAATATGTATAGCAAAAGTTATAGCCAAAATACTATAGCATGTCTGTGTGGAATATTTATCCTATGTTTTGTGAATATATTAATATTCTGGGAATTATACATACATAATCAGCCTTCGATGTCTTCACGAAAGTTGTAGATATTATGTTGTGGGTCTATAGAAAGTGATCTCAAGTTAAAATGATGTTTTTAGCTCTAGTTATGCCTAAAATACTAAAGTATGCGCAAACTGAAAATCTGTTAACAATGAAATACGAATTTTATTTTTAAAACTGGGAATTTTGTAGTGAGAATTAGTGATCGGTGTCTTCATGAAAGTTGTATATATTTGTGTTAGGAGTAATGTAAAACTAGTCCCATGCCAAAATTATTTTTGTAGCTCCATAAACGTTGAAAATACTAACATATGTACGTTTTGAAAACTCTCTTTGAGGCAGTTCTATATTCTGTGAATAAGAGGTGTTTCTGTTTGGAATATGAAATTATGGTCTTCATGAAAGTTGTAGATAATTCGATTTTTGAACTACAGAAAGTGGAATCACTTAAAAACGATTTGATTTGCTCATGTTATGGCTGTTTTACTAACGCATGTTGCTGTTGGAAAATACTGAAACTTACCTATAATGGTTATTATGGATGAAAATGATATTTTTCATATAAATAATGATTTATTATTGAATTCTTGAGAAACTATGGATTATTATGGATGTTATTGAGTGCTCTATACTTGACTTACAGTATGAATGTTTTTGTCATAAATAATTATGAATGGCTAAAGTAATGTATGTATGAATGTCTTGTGGTTTATTGAGTTATGTTATTGAAAATAGTAAATCCTCGATTCTGAAAATTATCATATGTGTTGTGTCCTCTGAGGACTTGTGATTTTCCAAGTGATTATGGAAATATTGATATCATGGTATGTTAAATTGATTAAAGAAAATCAAAGGCATTCATGCATCATAAGCATTTGGACGCACCATGGAATTTAGGGGTTCCATGATTGCCTAACCTGGTGAGGGGTTACTCTAAGATGAGTTTAAGCCTTATTTTCGCAGGAGCCATGGAGTGTAGGGATTCATGGTTATGGTAAGTCCTACTTGTGTACTTCGGTACTTGAGCGCCATGGAGTGTAGGGATTCATGGCATTATGCTAAGTCCTACTTGTGTCTCTATGAGACTTTTTACTACAGTATTCCCAGCAAATCAAATAGATCCAGTATGACATCATTTGACTAATTAAAGATTTATTAATTATGAATGAACTTGTTTGGCATATTCATCATATCATTATGTTTTGTGGGTTGTGTTTGTGCAATTTTATTTATTTTATATTTATTCTATATTCTGTCTCACTCTTACATTAATTTTTACAGTGCATGCTACACAGAATGACGAGTGACGCCATGAGTGAAGCTTTTATGAGTTATTGTTTGGACTTTGGTTTTATTTTAATCTTAATGGGTTGTAACAGTATAATGTACCATGTATTGTTATTTTTTATATCGTTTTCCGCTTTATAAATGTTTTATGCATTTAATTATTTTCCGACTAGTATGCATGATAATATTCCGCAATTATCAACTTTTATGTGATTTCAGAAATTAAATTACGAGTTTCAAAATGATTCTTTAAACGTGAAAAATTTATTCGGAAAATTATTAAGGACGTCACATTGGTGGTATCATAGCATTTTCAAAAATTCAGGACCAATTGTTATGACATGCATTGATTCTTGATATATTATGTGAATTGTTTGATTACTTGTTTGAAAATATGTTAAGTGTGTGCTATATGACTTGTGCCTAACTGATAAATTACAAAATGATTTGTTTGATTACTGCTTGATAAACTATAGAATACTTATAGTTATGTTATAATACGATATATTTTCCCTTAGAATTAGTATAAACCAAACTACGAATGTAGGATGGCAAGAAACAATAACAACGATATGGCAGCTGCTTTCAATCGCTTGGCTGAAGCCATAGAGAGGCAAAATCAACCAAGAAGCGCTGGAGGACTTTACGGATTAGATCACTTCCTAAAAAGGAAGCCATCACAATTTAAAGGAGGCTATAATCCAGAGGTAGCATACCTATGGGTTAAGGAAATGGAACACATCATCCAAGCTTTGCCCTGTACAGAATTCGAAAAGGTGGAGTATGCCACTTACATGATGGTTGAGGAAGCAGAAAACTGGTGGATACATGTCATAACTCGTATGATTGAAACTGACAGACCTTTGGACTAGATTAACTTCAAAGATTGTTTTTTGGAGAAATATTTTCCAGCGAGTGTGAAGAGTCGAAAAGAGCTGGAATTCATGGAGCTGAAACAAGGCTCAATGTCTGTTGGTGAGTATGCTACAAAATTTGAAGAATTATCTCTCTTTTATCCTCATTTTCAACAGGCTGGTGCTGAAGCCTCAAAATGTGTCAAATTCAAGAACGAGCTGAATCTTGAAATCAAAGAGGCTATCAAATATCAAGAAATTCAGAGTTTTCCCATTCTGATCAATAAATGCTAAATTTTTGAAGAAAACCACCAAGCCAGATTGGCATAAGAAAAGGCCAATAGACAACTGAGACCTCAAACAGTTGCCTTCAAAAGGAGAGGATCGTTCTATCCAAGTTGTTTCAAAGGAGGATCATCATCATCATCTTCTGAGAGACGCAACAATATGAGGTGTCTTAATTGCGGAGGTAATCATCATATACGTGATTGTAACAGACACCTTGAATATGTCACTTGCTTTCGTTATAATCAGAAAGGTCACATCAGTCCAAATTGCCCTCAGAACCGCCAAAACAACAATAACAACACTATGAATCATCAAAGAGGTTCCAATTATCAGGGAGGTCGTGGAGGAAACACCCGTGCTGATCAACCTCCAAGACAGAATAGGGGGTCAATAGACCAAAGATTACAACCGGCAACAGGAAGAGTCTTTGCCATCAGTGGTTCAGAGGCAGACCAAGCAGACGACCTTGTGCAAAGTAAGTGTGAGATCAATGGTACCATTTTATCTGTGTTATTTGATTCTGGTGCTACACATTCTTTTATTTCTGATGAGTGTGTTAGACGTCTTCAATTACCTGTGAAGCCTATGATGTATGATCTGATTGTTTCCACTCCCACCGGTACACAACTTAGGACTACTAAGGTGTGTAACGAATGTCCTGTACTCATAGAAGGTAGAAACTTTCTTGTCGATCTTGTTTGTTTACCTTTGAAGGATCTGGAAGTAATTACGAAGTAATTACTATTTGTTTACTCTTTCCAAAGGAGATGGTGAATCTAAAGCAATCGAGATGCCTGTTGTTTCTGAATTCCCTGAAGTATTTCCCGAGGATGTCTCAAGTTTACCTCCAGAACGCGAGATAGAATTCTCAATTGACTTAACTCCAGGATCAAAACCAGTATCTAAGGCCCCATATCGTATGTCACCTATTGAACTGGCAGAACTGTGTTAACCCGGCGATAGCGTCTCAACAGTTCGTTTCCACCACCGGGTTGTTAATTGGCTAGCGCACCAATCGTTTGTAGTTTTCAAAATTTAGATATCGTTCCACTGGGATTGAAAGTCCAATAACAACAGTAATTTTCTATTTACTATGGTAAATGTGAAGGAAGTTATAAACAAAAGAATGATTTATATACAATTTATACAATATTCACAGGTTAGCATGATTGAGTGGTTCATAAGATAAAAGAAAATAAAATCTATCTAAAAAGCCGAGTTGCAATCTAGAATAGGTAAGATACTTGAGATAAACACAGATAAACAAATTATGTTGGAAATTGGATCCCTAATCTAGAATAACAATGAGGAACTCAAGACATGCATATTTAATCATCAAGTTTCATGTCATTGCAGCTTAAAATCATTATAACCGATCCCTCGTGATATAAATTCTAAGAATTCACCATAAAGTCCGATCCCTCATGAGCTTTCTCAGTAAAAACTTGCATTAAGACCTGGCCTTATGGCAACAATGGTTAACAACCCCTATAGAATTGAGATACCAAGGGTATTCCAACTTTTTACTTTCGTCAAAACAAGTTTCAATACGGCATGAACAATCATTCTCCCGTTTGACATTCATACTAATAAAACAAGTTTCAATACACATGAAAATCATTCTCCCGTTTGACGTTCATATTAATAAAAGGTTGAAATACCAACATGGACTTGAATCATAAACATGCAGAGGTCGAATTCACAACATTATACTCAATAGATTAGTTCACCAATTCCAACATAAACAGATTAGTTACACATGGTGAAAGTAAAAACAACACTTACAGAGTTTGACATTACGAAGACGATGGAAACTTCACGATACAACGATCACAATACACCGAAACACACTCAAGTATCTAGAAAACTATTCTAGAACTACAACTCACAAAAGAAGTACTCAAAATCGAGCATAAGAGAGAAAAGAAGAGAATGAAATGCTGTGAAAGGGATGCTTAGAATGGTGTTGGATGACCCTATTTATAGGGCTGAGCAAGGGTGCTGACGCTACGCGTCAGTGTGATGCTACGCGTCAGGCCCCTGACTCAGCTTCCATTAAACAGCTGATAATGGCCACTACAAATTATAAAATTGGATCATGCTTGGCCACTTGGACGTGTCTCCACTGTGTTTTGGCCATTTGTGTTGAGTGGGATGGCCCTTGGTGCTGAGTGGGATGACCATTATTGGGTCAAAGCTGAGTGCTTGACCAAGCTGGAAGTGGAGCCTGCGCAGCATTGACGCTACGCGTGGCTAGGACGCGTAGCGTCAGAATCAAAAATAACTGTTAATGCTACGCGTGGGATGAGGTTACGCGTCAGCTCCTCCAGTGTAATTTTCTCTTGATTTCTTAACTTTTTCACTGTAAAACTGGAGAAAATTGATCAAGGGTAGATTATTTCCAACAACATCCATTTATTGAATTTAAATCCTAATTTTCTAACAAATTAAACTAATTTTTATAATTTTTATGAAATTTTTGTTCAAGCTTTTATTGAAAATTTGAGGACTAACAAATACCCCCAACTTGAGACATTGCTCGTCCTCGAGCAAGAGAGAAAAATAAGAAAAATAAAAATTTGGAATCAAATTTTTAAGTTAGTCCGAGAATTTACCATAAAAAATAATTACACAATTTAACTAATTTGTAATAATCAAAAATTGATATCAAATATAACAACGGTTTAATGATAAAATTATTTACAATATTCTATTAACAACCAAGCAGAATTTCAGGCTTACCTCACAAGTGTTTATCTCTATGCAATTGGTAACCTGTTTCACTCAATCAATCATAAAATCAAACGAATTTAACTTTGTTTGTCATCTAATCAATGGTTATTTATACAGAGTTAATTCAGAAATCACAAGGTCTTTTCACGGGTTGTAATGAGGCTTGGTTTACAAGAATCAATGGTTTTTCTTGGAATTCAAAAAAAACTGAAATCATAAAAGAGCATTTTTATAATTCTTAGGCTTTCTCTTGACCCAAACTTCTCATTTTCTTTTATTGATGAAAAATAAATACCCCCAACTTGATTCTTTTCACTATTTTTGACTTTTCTTTTCCATATTTTCTTTTTGAAAAGAATCAAGTTGCTTATTTTCACTCCCCATTTTTGTGAGAACACTCAAAATATTTTTTTTTCATTTATTTCAACTGCTCTTTTAATCAATCAAGTATAGGGAATGGTTAAAACAAATTTAGGTTTTAAGGGTACCAAAGAATTTTATTTTAGGCTCAAATTGGCTTGCAAAGGATAAAAAAAATTTTTTTTTACCAAGGTAAGTTGTTTGGCCCAAGGTTTCGTTTCACCAATAAATGTGCCTTGATCATTTTCCCGAATTCTCTGTACAACAACACAAATCAGAGATTAAAGCAAAATCAATTCGAATTGAAAATATGTCGATTAAACCCTCAAGTGTTTAATAAGATCTCTCTGCTCACCGGGTTATCGAAATTTGCTTGATAGTTGATGAACTTATTGTAATTAAATTTATCAAAACTCCTAAGTTAAAAAGAATCGATAATTGATTTTTACAAAATTGGTGTTATTGTGTAAAAACTCTAAGTGTATAAATTGACTTACTAACAAAAATTTGATTGATTTATTAAAAGATAAATTTTATTTTTGAATTATTTTTTGAATAAAATATGCAAAAACAAATAATTTCGTAAAAACACACCACACAATAATAAAATACCATAATATAAAGTGTAAATGTAACTGTAAATATAAACTAAAAACAACTGTACTCAAAGTAAATGCAAGAAATAAGAAGATTTAAAAACAAAACTAAAGAGAAAGGATTAGAACACTTACTTGTGGTTCCTTGAGCAATAAGATTGAGAAGGTTTGGAAGAGAGAAAAGGAGGTTTCTAAAATTTAGGTTTTGAAAACTAAGTGAGATAGAGAGGAGATTTTAGGTTTTAAAACCTAAGATGGGCCTCTCTGGTTCAGTTTTGAAAACTGAACGTGGGCTCTGACGCTACGCGTGGGTGGGACGCTACGCTTCAGACCCAAAATTCAGGGTCCACGCTACGCGTCAAACTGGCGCTACGCGTGGGCTTCTGTTTTTGATTTTTCAAAATTTTGATTTTCAAAAACCTTTTTCTTTTGAATTTTAAACCCTTTTTCTTTCAAACAAATTTTAAAATTTTTGTTTTTGTTTTTTTTATGTTTAAAAATATTAAAAATAACAAGAAAAGAATGGGTTGCCTCCCATTGAGCGCTAGGTTTAATGTCTCCAGCCAGACATTGCTTCTGATTAATCAGGTGGTCTCCCAATATTCGTTGAGGAATCACCTGTCTTTTTCTTCCTTCTTCTTCTTCTTCGATGCTTAATTACCTGTTTTTCATCTTTCAAGGCATCAGTTAATTTAAAACAATTTAATTGATTGGGAAGAGATATACCTGGTTCGTTTGAAGGGTAATTTTTTTTCTCATTACTTATCCTGAGGTGTTCATGAGCACTGAAGCTTACCTCTTCTTCATAAACTTTGACTGCAACCATACTTAGATCAACATCTACTCTGATCCTTGCAGTCTTCATGAAAGGTCTTCCTAGAATCAAGGGGATCTCAGTATCCTCCTTCATATCCAGTACCACAAAGTCAACCTTGAAGTGGTACTTGTCAACCTTTACTAGTACATCTTCCACAATCCCAAAAGGCTTTTTGACAGAGCAATCTGTAAACTGTAATTCTATTTTTGCTTCTTTTAGCTCATATTCACCAATGCGCTTTATTAAATCTAAGGGCATCAAGTTGATGTTAGCCCCTAAATCTAATAACGCATTCTTGATATTGATATTTCCAATTGTTACAGAAATGGTGAAACTCCCCGGATCTTTACATTTTTTCAGGGTTATACAGTTTGTTTCTTGCTCTGTATCTGCTTGCATATTTTTTCTTTTTCATTTTTTTCATTTTTTCTATTTTTTTACTTTCTTTCTCTTCTTCTTCTTTCTTTTTCTCACTCTTTTCTTTACAATCAATTTTTACAACGTCAAAAGAAACAGCATTACATTGTTCCCTTGGGTTTTGAGTGCTTGCAGAAAACCCAGAACTCTTTAATTCGGCTATTTCTTTTGCAAGCTGACCTATTTGTATGTCTGATGCTTTCCGGGTAGCTTTATTTGTCTCTACAAACTGCAATAACTGTTGAATAGATTCCTCTATTCTTGTCAATCTTGCATTGTCAGTCTGTTGTTGCTTGAATTGATTGTTAGGAGGTCTGTTGGAAGGTCCAGTGTCCTGTCTCCAGCCAATATTCTGATTTTGCCAACCCTGCAGGTAATTATTAGGAAAATAATTTCCATGATTGAAAGGAAAATTACCTAAGGGTGCTCTTTGATGGTTCATGAAATTGGCTTGCTCTTTCTCATTTCCACAGTAACCACATGGTTGTTCTCCCATGCAGTGCATACATTATTTAAGTTGAGCAGGGGGTGGTGATGTTACTTGAGCAATTTGGAGTTTTTCCAATTGCTTGCTCATAACTTCAATTTGTTGGGTCAGTAATTTTTGTTGAGCCAACACTGCATCATTTACTCCCAATTCGAGCATTCCTGGCTTCCTTTGTACATTACCTCTTTCATGCTTTGCTTGGCGGTCACTAATAGCCATTGATTCCAATATTTCTATGGCTTCCTCCACAGTCTTGTTCATTAAAGAACCACCTGCACAAGCGTCTAACATCATCTTGAACTGAGGCAATAAACCATGGTAAACGATTCTTACCTTTTCGGCATCATTCAGGTTTGGTTTGGACACTTTCTCAAGAGTGCCTTGAATCGTTCCCATGTCTCTCCTAGTGATTCATCATTATTTTGAGAAAAAGAGTGTATGGCTATCATTGCTTCAAAATATTTTGAAGGAGAATAAAATCTGTCCAAAAATTTTCTTTCAACATCGGACCAGTTGGCAAAACTACCCGGTGGACAAGATTTAAACCATTCTTTTGCTTTACCAATCAATGAAAAAGGAAAAAGTCTCATGTAAACAGACTCTTCTTGATTGGGTTCAAAACCAATTGTGCTGCATAACTCATAAAAAACAGTTAAATGTTCATATGGTTCTTCATGATTTAAACCAGCAAATTGGTTGTTTTGAATAATGTTTAAAGTAGCAGGTTTAATTTCCACTGGTAAAACTGGTCCTTGAAACATTCCCGAAACTCAGGGTGGACCATTAATAGCAGCAAACTGTCCCAATGTTCTCCTTTCAGCAGCCATATTTGAATTTTCAAAATTTTTAAAAGTAGAAGAAGAATTAGTTTGTGTTTTAGATTTCAAAGACTTGATTTTCTTTACAAACTTTTCTATCTCAGGATCAAAATAAATTTTACCTGCGGTAGATCGAGTTTGTATACACAAACTAGACAAAGAAAGTTAGTGTAACAATAAGAAATAATAAATAATCAAAAATTTAACTAAGGTAAAAATATTTACCACGGTAATTAAAAATTTACTATTTTACTGAAACAATTCAATCCCCGGCGACGGCGCCAGAAAACTTGTTAACCCGGCGATAGCGTCTCAACAGTTCGTTTCCACCACCGGGTTGTTAATTGGAAAGCGCACCAATCGTTTGTAGTTTTCAAAATTTAGATATCGTTCCACTGGGATTGAAAGTCCAATAACAACAGTAATTTTCTATTTACTATGGTAAATGTGAAGGAAGTTATAAACAAAAGAATGATTTATATACAATTTATACAATATTCACAGGTTAGCATGATTGAGTGGTTCATAAGATAAAAGAAAATAAAATCTATCTAAAAAGCCGAGTTGTAATCTAGAATAGGTAAGATACTTGAGATAAACACAGATAAACAAATTATGTTGGAAATTGGATCCCTAATCTAGAATAACAATGAGGAACTCAAGACATGCATATTTAATCATCAAGTTTCATGTCATTACAGCTTAAAATCATTATAACCGATCCCTCATGACATAAATTCTAAGAATTCACCGTAAAGTCCGATCCCTCGTGAGCTTTCTCAGTAAAAACTTGCATTAAGACCTGGCCTTATGGCAACAATGGTTAACAACCCCTATAGAATTGAGATACCAAGGGTATTCCAACTTTTTACTTTCGTTAAAACAAGTTTCCATACGGCATGAACAATCATTCTCCCGTTTGACATTCATACTAATAAAACAAGTTTTAATACACATGAAAATCATTCTCCCGTTTGACGTTCATATTAATAAAAGGTTGAAATACTAACAT
Organism: Clitoria ternatea; assembly: GCA_037962975.1. NCBI lineage: Eukaryota > Viridiplantae > Streptophyta > Magnoliopsida > Fabales > Fabaceae > Clitoria > Clitoria ternatea. The sequence continues at coordinate 66,225,351 of CM075674.1, forward strand.
GGACTTGAATCATAAACATGCAGAGGTCGAATTCACAACATTATACTCAATAGATTAGTTCACCAATTCCAACATAAACAGATTAGTTACACATGGTGAAAGTAAAAACAACACTTACAGAGTTTGACATTACGAAGACGATGGAAACTTCACGATACAACGATCACAATACACCGAAACACACTCAAGTATCTAGAAAACTATTCTAGAACTACAACTCACAAAAGAAGTACTCAAAATCGAGCATAAGAGAGAAAAGAAGAGAATGAAATGCTGTGAAAGGGATGCTTAGAATGGTGTTGGATGACCCTATTTATAGGGCTGAGCAAGGGTGCTGACGCTACGCGTCAGTGTGACGCTACGCGTCAGGCCCCTGACTCAGCTTCCATTAAACAGCTGATAATGGCCACTACAAATTATAAAATTGGATCATGCTTGGCCACTTGGACGTGTCTCCACTGTGTTTTGGCCATTTGTGTTGAGTGGGATGGCCTTTGGTGCTGAGTGGGATGACCATTATTGGGTCAAAGCTGAGTGCTTGACCAAGCTGGAAGTGGAGCCTGCGCAGCATTGACACTACGTGTGGCTAGGACGCGTAGCGTCAGAATCAAAAATAGTTGTTGATGCTACGCGTGGGATGAGGCTACGCGTCAGCTCCTCCAGTGTAATTTTCTCTTGATTTCTTAACTTTTTCACTGCAAAACTGGAGAAAATTGATCAAGGGTAGATTATTTCCAACAACATCCATTTATTGAATTTAAATCCTAATTTTCTAACAAATTAAACTAATTTTTATAATTTTTATGAAATTTTTGTTCAAGCTTTTATTGAAAATTTAAGGACTAACAAACTGAAGAAGCAAATTAAAGAGTTGTTGGAGAAGCATTTCATCAGGCCCAGTGTGTCACCATGGGGAGCGCCAGTATTGCTCGTCAAGAAGAAAGATGGAAGCATGAGATTATGTGTAAATTATCGTTAGTTGAACAAATTGACGGTAAAGAATAAATATCCTTTGCCCAGAATTAATGATTTGATAGATCAATTAAGAGGTGCTATAATATTTTCTGAAATTGATCTACGATCAGGTTATCATCAGATTCGTGTCAAGTCTGAGGATATTCCAAAGACGACCTTTAGAACACGCTATGGTCATTACGAGTATCTTGTGATGCCCTTCGGAGTAACCAATGCCCCAGCTGTATTCATGGATTACATGAATCGAGTGTTTCATTCATACTTGGATCAGTTTGTTATTATCTTCATTGATGACATTCTGATTTATTCCAAGACATGGGAGGAGCATGAAAAGCATCTTCGAGTGGTATTGCAGATTCTGAAAGAGAAGCAGTTGTATGCTAAGTTATCTAAATGTGAATTCTGGTTGGAAGAGGTAAAGTTCCTAGGCCATGTAATCTCAAGCAAAGGAGTGTTTATGGATCCTTCTAAAATAGAAGCTGTAACAAACTGGGAGAGACCTACTTCAGTTACTGAGATACGAAGCTTTCTAGGGTTAGCTGGTTATTATCAGAGATTCATTGAGGGGTTTTCTCAAATTGCCTTACCAATGACTCGTCTGACCCGGAAGAATCAACCTTTTGATTGGACTCCAGAGTGTGAGAAAAGTTTCTAGGAACTAAAAATGAAGCTTACATCTGCTCCAGTCTTAACTTTGCCTAATCCACAAGAAGACTTTGTGGTTTATTGTGATGCTTCTAAGATGGGCTTAGGTTATGTTTTGATGCAGCAACGGAAGGTGGTTGCCTATGCTTCTAGACAGTTGAGACCACATGAAATGAACTACCCGACGCATGATCTAGAATTGGCAGCGGTGGTATTTGCTTTGAAAATCTGGAGACACCATTTGTATGGAGTCAAGTTTGAAGTGTTCAGAGACCACAAGAGCTTAAAGTATTTGTTCGATTAGAAGGAATTGAACATGAGACAACGTAGGTGGATGGAGTTTCTTAAAGATTATGATTTTGATTTGAAGTACCATCCAGGAAAAGCAAATGTGGTAGCAGATGCACTTAGCAGGAAATCCATACATATGGCATCTTTAATGGTAAAAGAGATGGAGATGATAGAACAGTTCAGAGATATGAACTTGGGTGTGGAGTTGAAATCTTTAAAAAGTATGACCTTGGGAACTTTGAAAATAACCAATGATTTTCTAAAGCTGATAGGTGAAAGACAGACAGAGGACTTGCAATTACAGAAGTTGAGAGAGTTGCAGGCGAATGGAAAAGATATGGGATTACAAGAAGGATCAGATGGAATTTGGAGAATCAAAAGCAGAATTTGTGTACCAGATGATGTTGATCTGAGAAGGACAATCCTAGAAGAAGCACATAAAAGTATGTTGAGCATTCATCCTGGATCAACTAAGATGTATCAAGATCTGAAGAAAAGCTTTTGGTGGCCAAGGATGAAGAAAGAAATAGCTGAATATGTGTCTTCATGTCCGGTGTGTCAAAAAGCCAAAGTGGAACATCAGAAGCCATCTGGTGAACTACAACCATTGGAGATTCCTGTCTGGAAATGGGATGATATTTCAATGGACTTTGTGTCAGGATTAAGGACTCATTCAGGAAACGATGCAATCTGGGTTATTGTAGACAGATTGACTAAGTCAGCTCACTTTTTTCCAATGAATATGAAGAATTCTCTACAAAAGTTGGCACAATTATATGTGAAAGAGATCGTGAGACTTCATGGTGTACCATCCAGTATTGTGTCAGATAGAGATCCGAGGTTCACTTCCCAATTCTGGGGAAGCTTGCATTAGGAGTTGGGTTCGAGACTTCGATTAAGTTCAACTTATCATCCCTAAACAGATGGACAGTCAGAGCGTACCATACAAAGTTTGGAAGTCTTACTGCGATCTTGTGTGCTTGAACATGGTGGTAGTTGGGAGCAGTTTCTTCCACTGATTGAATTCACGTATAACAATAGTTACCATAGCAGTATTGGTATGGCTCCATTTGAAGCATTGTATGGTAGAAAGTGTCGAACGCCCCTTTGTTGGTTAGAAACTGGTGAAAGTTTGGCGTTAGGACCTGAAATTGTGCAGCAGACTACTGAACAAATAGAAATAATCAGGGAGAAGATGAAGGTATCCCAAGATAGACAAAAGCACTATTATGATAAATGGAGGAAATCACTTGAATTTCAGGTTGGTGATCATGTATTTTTGAAGGTTTCACCTCACAAGGGGATTGGCTGAGCATTGAAGAGTAAGAAGTTAAGTCCAAGGTTCATTGGACCATATGAAATTCTAAAGAGAATTAGCACAGTGGCTTATCAGATTACACTTCCTCCTCATCTTGCAAATTTGCACAATGTGTTTCATGTATCACAATTAAGGAAGTATGTACAAGACCCCACTCATGTGATTGCTACTGATGATGTTGAAGTTAGAGAAAATCTGACCATCCCTACAGAACCCACACAGATCATAGAAAGGTCGATTAAACGCCTGAGAAACAAAAATGTACCATTAGTAAAGATTGCATGGAAACAAGGAAATGATGTAACTTTAACTTGGGTGTGTGAAGATGCTATGAGAACGCAATACCCAGAATTGTTTCACTGAGGAGTGCGTTATGTTAAATTTCGAGGACGAAATTTTTATTAGGGTGGGAGAAATGTAACATCCTGTTTTTGATAATAGTCCTATTTGTAAATTTTGAAGGATGGAAGGTCTGTAAGTGATAATCAATGAATAAAACACCCAGGGGATGGTTTGTAATACTCCAAAAATTTCATTGTTGGGTATAATTATGGAATTTATATAGATCTTTAATGATATTTTCCGAGTGAAGGATGAAATTTCTAGTGAAAAATTGAAATTTCGAGTGAAGGTTGTGTTTTTCGAGTGGATGAAAAATTGAAATTCCGAGTGAAGGTTGTGTTTTCCGAGTGGAACATGGCCGAGAGGGTCTATTCCGAGTGGAATCCCTGTCTCAGAGACATTCTGAGTGAAGAGGGTTTGATAGAACCTCTTCTGGGTGAAAGGATTCGAGTGACTCACCTTGGGGTGACTCACTGCCGAGTCAAAATACTTAGAAAGACTCATTTTTGAGTCAAATGTCTTCGAATGACTCATTTTCAAGTCAAGTATTTTCGAATGACTCATTTCCGAGTCAAATGCTTCCGAATGACTCGTTTCCGAGTCAATCATCATCAAGAGTCTCATTTCCGAATGAAATTTCTCTGAGTACAACGTTTCTGAGAGAAGTATGTTCAACTAAAGGAAAACTCATGACCGAGTAGTTAAATTCCAAATGGATTAGCTCAGAGTTGAGTGCAACTCTGTCGAATGAAAGATTTCCGAGTGTGACTCCGAGTGGATAGACACCGATTGAGGAGATTCGTGTGAGTCTGTCCAGAAGAACTCTGGAACAGCTTCACCCAAGTGGAAGACCTTGTATTAGGAAGATCACTCGAGTGAACGGGAAAAGAGTCATTTAGAGTAATTGCCGAGTGAAAAACTGAGAGAAGGATGACTCGGTTGGGAATAAATTGTGCCGAGTGAAAACCGAGTAAGAGGAGTCGGTTTGGATTAATTTGTTAAGTGGAAACTGAGTGGATGAAGGGTCGGTTTTGGGGAATAACGACCTATGGTCGGATTTCGCTTAAGCGAATGAATTCCTCGCTTAAGCAAGTGAGAGTGGAATAAGTGAGGCTTGTGTGTCTCGCTCAAGCGAGTCGGAATTCGCTTGAGCGAAACTTCCCTCTGTCAGTGCAATGTATGGCACTCGCTCAAGCGAGAGAGGATTTCGCTTGAGCGAGAGGGACTCGGATTTCCTTCTCTTCACGTTACTGGCAATTTCCAGTCGGCATATATGCTGACTGGGTAGAATTCCAGTCGGCATTTACCCAAAATACCGAACCAGAGTCAGGATTTAGACCTTTTACACTAATTTTGTCATTTTATGCATATTTTAATATACTTTTCTTCAATCATACACACTCCAGTAGGTAGGCAGAAGAAATGGACAATATTATAGCTCATTTCTTATCTAAATCTCCATTATTTTTCACAATCAGCACACCTAACAACCCACTAACAATTCAATCACGAGAAGTTGTCTCCCCCACTTGCCTTTGCATTATTAAACTAACATACCTCTTCCAGAACCCTTAGAACAAATAAGTTAGTGAATTTTCTATCTCTTAATTACTCTTCTCCATCAAGATACCCTCGAACTGAAGCTAGGACAGTAAGGAGAACAATTTCCAATCATCCAAAGATCTTCAATCCAAGTAAGAGGGGACAGGGTTGTGAATAATTATGAAATGGGTAGAATTGTATGCTGTCCAGTACTTTCCAGCTTTATTTTCGTATCTTGTTGCTTAATTTTGAAGCTGAAAACGTATGAATTTGATTCTGACTTATTCATCAAAGTTGTAGAACTTTTTGTTATGTGAATTTTGAGACCTGAACCGTTTGATTTGAATATGTATAGCAAAAGTTATAGCCAAAAGACTACAGCATGTCTGTGTGGAATATTTATCCTATGTTTTGTGAATATATTAATATTCTGGGAATTATACATGCATAATCAGCCTTCGATGTCTTCATGAAAGTTGTAGATATTTATGTTGTGGGTCTATAGAAAGTGGTCGCAAGTTAAAAGGATGTTTGTAGCTCTAGTTATGCCTAAAATACTAAAGTATGCTCAAACTGAAAATCTATTAACAATGAAATACGAATTTTATTTTTAAAACTGGGAATTTCGTAATGAGAATTAGTGATCGGTGTCTTCATGAAAGTTGTAGATATTTATGTTAGTAGTAATGTAGAACTAGTCCCATGCCAAAATTATTTTTGTAGCTCCAAAAACGTTGAAAATATTAACATATGTACGTTTTGAAAACTCTCTTTGAGGCAGTTCTGTATTCTGTGAATAAGAGGTGTTTCTGTTTGGAATATGAAATTATGGTCTTCATGAAAGTTGTAGATAATTCTATTTTTGAACTACAGAAAGTGGAATCACTTAAAAAGGATTTGATTTGCTCATGTTATGGCTGTTTTACTAACGCATGTTGCTGTTGGAAAATACTGAAACTTACCTATAATGGTTATTATGGATGAAAATGATATTTTTCATATAAATAATGATTTATTATTGAATTATTGAGAAACTATGGATTATTATGGATGTTATTGAGTGCTCTATACTTGACTTACAGTATGAATGTTTTTGTCATAAATAATTATGAATGGCTAAATTAATGTATGTATGAATGCCTTGTGGTTTATTGAGTTATGTTATTGAAAATAGTAAATCCATGATTCTGAAAATTATCATATGTGTTGTGTCCTCTGAGGACTTGTGATTTTCCAAGTGATTATGGAAATATTGATATCATGGTATGTTAAATTGATTAAAGAAAATCAAAGGCATTCATGCATCATAAGCATTTGGACGCACCATGGAATTTAGGGGTTCCATGATTGCCTACCCTGGTGGGGGGTTACTCTAAGATGAGTTTAAGCCCTATTTTCGCAGGAGCCATGAAGTGTAGGGATTCATGGTTATGCAAATTCCTACTCGAGTATTTATTTTACAGGAGCCATGGAGTGTAGGGATTCATGGTTATGGTAAGTCCTACTTGTGTACTTTGGTACTTGAGCACCTTGGAGTGTAGGGATTCATGGCATTATGCTAAGTCCTACTTGTGTCTCTATGAGACTTTTTACTGTAGTATTCCCACCAAACCAAATGGATCCAGCACGACATCATTTGACTAATTAAAGATTTATTAATTATGAATGAACTTGTTTGGCATATTCATCATATCATTATGTTTTGTGGGTTGTGTTTGTGCAATTTTATTTATTTTATATTTATTCTATATTCTGTCTCACTCTTACATTAATTTTTACAGTGCATGCTACACAGAATGACGAGTGACGCCATGAATGAAGCTTTTATGAGTTATTGTTTGGACTTTGGTTTTATTTTAATCTTAATGGGTTGTAATAGTATAATGTACCATGTATTGTTATTTTTTATATCGTTTTCTGCTTTATAAATGTTTTATGCATTTAATTATTTCCCGACTAGTATGCATGATAATATTCTGCAATTATCAACTTTTACGTGATTTCAGAAATTAAATTACGAGTTTCAAAATAATTCTTTAAACGTGAAAAATTTATTCGGAAAATTATTAAGGTCGTCACAGAAGGCATCTGCCAGGTCCTTCCAATAACGAATATGGTTTCGCTCAAGGTGAGCATACCATGTAAGAGCGATTCCTGCCAAACTATCTTGGAAATAGTGGATTAACAATTGGTCGTTAGAAGAGTAAGATGCCATCTTTCGATAGTACATCGTGAGATGGTTCTTTGGACAAGTCATTCCCTGATACTTGTCAAAGTCTGGCATCTTGAATTTGGGCGGGAGGACAACATCTGTGACTAGGCATAGTTCAGAAGCATCTATCAGTCCAAATCCTCTGGCGCCTTCCATCATTCTCAAACGCTCCTCTAAGATTTCTATCTTTTCCTTTTGGGGAGCTGCGACCGTGCTATGACCGGCTACCGGGTTCATCATGCGGGTTGTATCTTGGAGATTGGTCATATAAGGGGTTGCGTATCCGTATGGATAGCCGAGTGGTTGGTTGAACGGAAGCAACGCATGGGACTGGTTCATTAGGCCTGTATTTGGTGAGGGACCTTGGGATTGGGTCATAGTTTGTACAGCATAAGTCGGCTGGGTCATCTGGGCTCGTGTGTTTTGGGTTTGTGCGTTGTGGGTTGGCTGGGCCATCGGGGCTTGTGTGTTTTGGGTTTGGTAGGTTTGTGGGTCATGGGTTTGCATGTTTTGGGTTTGGTAAGTTTGTGGATCATGGGCTTGCATGTTTAGGGTTTAGTGGAGTGGTGGCATATTTGGCTGTGTGGGGTATGAAGCGTGAGGATTCATCGCTTGTGGGTCGTGGGCGTCTTGTTGGTTAGCGAGCGGGGGATAATACCCCGGTGGTAGGCCATAAAGTGGAAAAGGTACTGGGTTGCCGTCAGGACTGACAAATGTATGCTGTTGTGCCTAAGGCTGGCCGTAAGGTGGCTGGGTATCAATGGCAGGGTTAGGTCTTCCGACATGAATGGTGAGAGGAGGTGTCATTGTGTTAGGTAGTTGGGTTCTTGTTGGGTCAGAACCAAGGGGGGTGGTGCGGTGGCAGGCTAGTGTTGGGTGTCCTCAACACCCGCAGAGGAGCCTCCTTCTTTGAGTTTCTTTTCTAAAAGTTTAGTTAACTCCGCCACTCACTCTTTCAGCTGATCGAACTCAGTTCTAAAGTCTCCATCAACAGCTTCTGCCTCTGCCATGAGTTTCCTTTGAAGTCGGGTCTGGTAAGGATGCCTACCCGTGACGTCTGTGTTTCGGTGTCTTTGAAAGAAAAACAAGAAATGTCAAGTGGAAACAGAAGGAAGGAGAATGTCGTGGGAAGTAATCACAGGCTTTGGCGAGTATCCTTTGACCATTCCTTAGAACTTATCGTTCAAAAGTACTAGGTATGGTAAACATGGAAATTAATACGGGATAATTGTGAAGACAGAAGAAATCCTTCATCCTGAGGCGGGAGCCTCAATCTCAAACATTTTCTTCAGGCAACTACAGCCCTCATTTCTTAAGTTTAATCCCATGTTAATTTCCATAGATACTCAAAGGGTATTCGTTAAGTTCTGAATAGCCTTCAACGAAAATGAGGATAAGGAAAAGAAATTAGTTGCTGTCATGTTTTTTGAAACCGGTACTTCCCTATTGATTTAACATAAAACATTTTTTTGGGGAAACAGCGATTGCCAAGGGTCCAAGTCGCAATAGTCATAATTTTTCTAATTGTCATCGACGTCCCTGTTGGGGTGGAAACAAAATCATTTTTTGACGATTAGGAAAATCTATGGCTCAGGACTCAGAGGTACATGACCAAAAGAGGATTATCTATTCACCCGAACAATACTGTGTGTTCCAAAATGAGTCATTATTTTCAAAAACTAAGCGAATCTGCGGGTGGTAGATAATTCATTTTTTGGATAAAAGGGAAAGCAAAAATGACGTAAGGTAAAGTAAAGTTATCCATTTTTTGGATAATAAACTTATTGTATTTAAATTTATCAAAATTCCTAAGTTATAAAAGAATTAATAATTAATTTTACAAAATTGGTTTTATTGTGTAAAAAGTTTAAGTGAATAAATTAACTTACTAACAAAAAATTTGATTGATTTATTAAAAAGATAAAATTTATTTTTGGATTTTTCGAATAGAACACGAAAAAACATAATAAATTAAACACAACACACGTAATAAAAGACAAAATATAATATAATCCAAAAAATAATACCAATGTAAATATAAATCCCTAGTGACGTTCATATTAATAAAAGATTGAAATACTAACATGGACTTGAATTATAAACATACAGAGGTCGAATTCACAACATTATACTCAATAGATTAGTTCACCAATTCTAACATAAACAGATTAGCTACACATGGTAAAAGTAAAAACAATACTTATAGAGGTTGACATTATGAAGACGATGGTAACTTCACGATACAATGATCACAATACAACAAGACACTCTCAAGTATCTAGAAAACTATTCTAGAACTACAAACTCACAAACGAAATACTCAAAGTCAAGTACAAAGAGAGAAAAGAATGAGAATGGGATGATGGAATGGGATGGGGATGCTTAGAATAGTGTTGGATGGCCCTATTTATAGGGCTGAGCAAGGGTGCTGACGTTACGCGTCAGTCCCCTGACTCAGCCTGCATTAAACATCTCTAAGTGGCCATGAGGGAATTATTAAATGAATCATGCCTTGCCACTTGGCCGTATCCCCCATTCGGTTTTGGCCATTTATGCTGAGTGGGGTGGCCAATAATGGGTCAAAGCTGAGTGCTTGGCCAAGCTGGCTGTGGAGTCCACGCAGCTCTGACGCTACGCGTGGCTGTGACGCGTAGCGTTAGCATCAAAAGTAACCACGCTACACATGGGGTTGATGCTACGCGTCAGCTCCTCTAGTATCTTTAATTTTCTCTTGAGTTTTCTACTTTTTCACTGTAAAACTAGAGAAAATTGATCAAGGGCAGATTATTTCCAACAACATCCATTTATTGAATTTAAAACCTAATTTTCTAACAAATTAAACTAATTTTTATGATTTTTATGAAATTTTTATTAAAGCTTTTATTGAAAATTTGAGGACTAACAAATGGTCAAAGACTCAAACCTTACCTGGGAGGAGAGGTGGAAAAGGTCACCACCATCATTCATTTGAAGGATCCATGAGAAAGTATTCAGGCATCAAGATAATGACGTTAAACAAGCGTTTTTTCGGAGGCAACCCAATCATTTATAATTTCTGTTCATTTTGTTGATTTTAATTCAATTAGTTGTATAATATTTTTAAAGTTTTCTTATCTTACTTTTCAGATCTACTCATCACATTCATTAACCAGTTTCACATGTCAAAAGCAAACTACAAAGGGAAGGACAAATTTCAATCAATAACAAGTTACCACACTCAAGCGAATGGTTTCAAGCTTGAACGAGGCAAGAAAATAAAGTATCAGGTTTATACACGCTCAAGCGAGAACAGATCGGGTATATCAGGTAGTTGCTACGCTCAAGCGTGGTTAAGATCGCTTAAGCGAGGAAAGACAAAAATTTATGCTGGCTTAAATTCACTTAAGCGAATATCTCAGCGCCTAAGCGAGGGAAGGGAAAACCTAACATCAGAGGTTTCACATCCTGATCACGCTCAAGCGTGACTCCCCTCACTCAAGCGAGGAACTTAAAATTTGATTCTATCTTAAAATATCTTAAGCAAATGATTGCTTGTTTCAACGAAGATGGAAAATAAAAGCATTAGGTATGTTCACGCTCAAGCGTGTTTAAGAGCGCTTAAGCGCATGGCCTATTATCTCAGTCACACTTAAGTGTGACACTTCTAGGCTTAAGCACACCTAATTGGCCAACAGAATCTCAATGCTGATCAGCTCGACCATGCTCAAGCGTGGTTACGCTCGCTTAAGTGAGACAAAATAGGCATCAGGTGATATCCACACTCAAGCGTGGCAACGGAACGCCCAAGAAAAAATTCATTCAACACGATCATGCTTAAGCATGATGTGCTTGCTCAAGCGAGGTACTTTGAAACTGCTACCTGATGAAAGCTTCAAAATTTTTTTAAAAGGAGCCATTATTCCAGAATCTGTAACCACTCCCCATTTTAATTCCCATAACCCCATTTTCTTTTCCTTGTCAATTTCTATTTAGCATTTCTTTGGCAATTTCGATTTAGCACAATTTGAATTGCCATATTCTATTTCAAAAATCATTTTCTCTCTTGCACATAACCCACTGCATCCAAAGTAAGGTAACTCTCAACCTTTCTCTTTTTCCTGGTGTGTCTTGCATATATTGTGAGATGATGTAAAAAGCATGATTAGATCATAGTTTGGAATCAAGTTTCTATGATTTGCTTGCTTATGTGATAGAATAGTGCACTTTATCTCGATTTGTTCATTTTATCTTGAAGTAATTTTAAAGTAAACAGTGTAAAAACCTTTCTCTCTTTTTAAGGGTGCACACCAACTGTCCGATAAAAGTACAGAATGTCTCATACATGCTTGATGTTAAAAGATTGAATTTATCTTGCCAATTAAAAATCATTATTGCTTTGCTTAGTAACCAATACACATGTTTGATTTAGAAATATCCTGATATAATGAGTAAGAAGTCTCTCCGTTCACTAAAATTGTTATTGAAGATATTAGAGACTTACCCTTTCTATTGACATTTGATATAATAATTACTAAATAGATTACAGATGGCCAGAACAAAACAAGTTGCACCTGCTTCCCCTGTAACCACTTTCCCAGCAAGAAGTTCTAGAAGAAATAAGGGAAAGAGACCACACACTGATGACCAGGACAATGCTCTAAAATTCAGGAACAAGGACAATAGTAAACGTTACGAGGATATCTCAAACTAGACTTTCATACCTGAAAGGAAGGTGGATTTGGCCTTGGGAGAGTGTGATGCCTTTTTGCATGTTATAAGAAGGAGGAACTGGTTGAAGATATGCTACCCAAGAGAAAAGTATGATCCAGAGATTGTAAAGGAGTTCTATGCCAATGCATGGCCTAAGGAGGGAGAAGGTGATCGAAGGACATATGTCAGAGGTCATTGGCTTTTATATGGTAGAGATGAGATCAACTTCTACCTAGGCAGCATTATAAAGTTAAGGGAAGGAGAGACATGTGACTATGTTGTGATGAAACTAACAAATGAGTTCATTGCCACTAATGATCTCAAAGTAGCAATATGTATACCAGGGTGTCATTTTTAGATGGGGCAGGGAGAGAACCCACTACGCATCTTAAGAAAGGACATGACCACTATTTCTTAAGTTTGGACCTCTTTTCTGCTTACTAACATAGCCCCTAATGCACATGTCTCTAATCTGATTTTTAGCAAGTGTTATTTACTATACTGCATTCTATAGAATGACATCTCTATTGACTTAGCCCAAATCATTTCTGATGAAATCCATAAGTTTATGAAGGCTGATCAAAAGTATTTCCAGGCAGGACAAAAGGTAAAAAGGAGCTTAGGATTTCCTGCTTTCATTACTGATTTTTGTACAGGACATGGAATTGAGGTACAGGACCTCAAGCCTATCAGACCACCCATAGACAGACGTTTTATTGAATGATATTGTAGCATCCAGGCATCACCTGTACTAGATGTACCTCCACCATTTGCACATCAAGCACCACCATCACCAGGAACAGAACCTGCCCCTCCCCCTCTTAGCAACGAAACAAAGATGATCCTTGAAGGAATTTATCAGCTTACAATTCAGAACAACCATCTTTTGGCACAACAAAATGCCAACCATAGAGGTCTGATGCACCTACATTATGGCTTATACCATAGCATTCCTGTAGGCCACCATAACCCCTAGATGGACCCTGTTCAGTTTGGAGCATATATTGCATGGCCTGGGGACAGTTCTACTTTACCCAGGAGGGGTCAGACAGCAAGGCCATCATCATCACAGCTACCTCCATCAAGGGAACCTGAGCAGGATGATTCAGAATCAGATGAGGATGAAGAAGATGATGAGTGATGAGTTTTTATTGCTTTCTAACATTTTATGGTTTTTACTTTGATTTTTTTTAGTTTGACATTATTGCAGTATCTGCTTTAGTAATTTTGAAATTTTTCTATGATTATGTGTTATGGTTGAATGGATACAACATACTAAAAGCTGAAACAATTTTTGAAAACCCAACCAAGAATCAATTTTTGATCAAGAAAAGATTCTGAGCAGCAATTCTTTTCAGACAGTAACATTGATTTTGAAAAGGCAAAATAGCTGATTTAAGAATCATGAAAATGAAATAAATAAACTGTTGAAATTTTTTACATGCTTGAACCTTTTTTCTGTTAGAATATGGAAGTATACCTTATAACCCAGTGAGAAGTGAGAAATTTAAACACTGAGAGTCTCATTAGAATTTGTTAAGTTTGCATTGCCTAATTTTTGGATTAACCTTTTTCGTAAGAAATAAAGCAAGGAAATAATCAAGGCAACTTTGAAAACACAGTTAGCCAAGAGCCAAAAAGCTACCTGTAAAAATACATCCTACTATTTAGAAGCCCATTTTAAGCCAAAAAAATTTTATTCCATAAAAATACCCTAACTTAAGCATGAGAAATAAATTCCTACCTTATCAGCATGCTTATTTTTTGAAAGAGCATAAACTTTTTCAAAGGGTAATGAAAGAAATGAAGGCTGAAAAAGGCAATGATAAAGAAAAATAGTAAGTTCTCCATCTAGAAATTTAATCAAAAAGGAGAACTAGAAAAAGAGAAATAAAGAATTCTATAGCTCAAAAAGGAAGAAGCCTAATAAACTTTGAAAATTTCATAACTTATGCTCTTCTTTTCGCATGCATTTTGAAATCCAAGAAAAACCAAGAATTCGTGTTTAGCCCAGCCTCATTACAACCTTAAAAGACCTTTTTGATCCTCGTTGTTCTTCTGATTTTGGTTTAATTGGAAAAGACTGGCAATGTTAACTAGGCAGATCTAATGATAGATGTGTGAAATAGTTACCTGGTGAGAAATAATGAAAAGCTCCTTATTCTTACAGCAATTGGTTACTTACTTTGTGAAAAATTAAACGGTGCATTACATTTCAAAGAAATGGGTATTAAGGATGTTATTTGCCTTAAAGAAGTTAAATTGTGATTACTGTCTCTTAAATTTTGTTTGTGACTAAATCTGATCTTCATGAATGCTTGTTTTTAAATCCTAGTTTTTCTGCTTGAGGGCAAGCAAAAATCTAAGTTGGGGAGAGTTTGATAAGTGTTTATTGTGCATTGATTTCATGCTTTAATTTAACCCATTTTTGAAAAGAATCCAACTGAATTTGTACATAATTGAGCATGAAATCTCTTATGAAAAATACTTTGTGTAAAAAGACTAACTTTTGAAACTCTTAAGAAAAACATCTTTAAAATCTCTTGACAAGTTACAGGAAGTCCAAGTTCAAGTAAGGCAAAACTTAGAAGAAAAATCCAAATTCAGCATACTTCGTGGTCATAAGGAAACAACATTAAAAAGCATGAAGCAGTGAACATCAGGCCCCCTCCACGCTTGAGCATGAGAAGAGGGCGCTTGAGCCTAAGACTACACGCTTGGGTGTGATTGGTTGAAGAAGCAGTACCACCTCACGCTTGAAGCACGCTTGAGCGTGACAAGATCAAGCATCAGGCCCCCTCCACGCTTAAGCGTGAGAACGGGGCATGACAGGGCCCGCAAGTGCATGGGTTATGTCGCGTAATATAAAAGATTATCGTTCTCCACAGGGACTGTGTTCAAAATACCAGTATATTGAAATTTAATTATCCACACAATTGATTTTTAAGGTTTTTTTGTAAAATAAAACACAATTTAAAAATCTAAATTTAGAAACAAAATTTACTTGACACTAAAAAAATCAGAGTTGAGAGTATCTTAGGATTTCGGGGGATTAAGACTCTATCTTATGTTAATGAATTTTAACTTTTCATAAATAAGAATCAAATTAAGTTTTCCAAGGCGAATTTTCCAAAAGCTAATTAATATGTTTCTCTCGGAATCCTATTAATGTACCTAACCTATGGAAAGCGCTGCTTAATCCTCAGAAAGGCCCATTATCATTTTATGAAAATCCCTTTTATTTCCTCAAAAGAATTTTGATTACTTTCACGGTTTTACCGAGGTCACAAAAAGCATCTCAAAAATCTTAGGTTTAGTTCAAAGCTTTCCGGTAAAAATAAATCTCTCGATTCTATTTATTACCTAAACTTACTAATATACCCGTAAGTATACAGTTTTATCATTTAGGTTCTTGTTAGGAATCACTAAAAGCATTGAGCATTTTTTAAACTAAATGGAAAACAGAAATTTATTTAATTCCAAGTCAAAATAATATTAACAATAAAATATTATCATACCCCCTTTATCCCAAGATAATTAATTTAGCTACTCATGAAATAATTCAAATTCATATATATAATGGAAAAATAAAACATACAAGACATGGTAAAAAATAAAGACTTACGGGTTTCTCCAAAAGCTTAGAATAATTTACCACTGTATTTCCTTATTGCAATATTCTCCACCAATTACAAATTTAAATACTCACTTTTACAGCCCTCACAACTCTTAAAATAAAATAAAGAAAATAAAAAAAGAAGGAAAATGAAAAAGAAAGAAAAAGGAACGAAGAAGAAAAATGAAGAAAAAGAATGAAAGAAAAGAAAAGGACGGAGGAAAAAAAATAAAGAAGAAAGAAAGAAAAGAAAAAAAAGGACAGAGGAAGAACGAGAGAGAAAGGAAAGAAAAGGAATTGAATTCAAGTGATTGCTTCTTGATGCTGTGGTGCTCTCCTTTTTATAGGCGAATGGATGAATGAATCCAGCTAAGAAAACGCGTTAAAATTGCAAGTGGAAGAAACTTTCGGTGCATGTGAGTTCTAGCTGTGCCAACTTGTTTCCAATTTGCATATTTTAATATTTCCAATAATTCGGTGCTTGGATTTAGTGATGATTGGTGTAGGTGGAGAAATTCCGAGTGAAAAAGTGTTATTTTTCCACAAAACCGAGTGAAAGCTTGTTGTTTATCCCCAAGACCGAGTGACAGCTTGCTGGAAGGTGTTGGTTGGTTTTGTGGCTTACTGTTGGATGGAGATCTGGACGGTGTTGTGTTGAGTGGGTTGCTGGGCGGTGTTGATTTGAGGGGGCCGGTGTTGTGGTTTGAGGGACAGTGGAGTTGCTGGACGGTGTGGAGAGGAGTATTGCTGGACGGTGTTGTGGATGGAGCCGGTGTTTAAAGTAGATGGGACGGTGTTGGTTTGGGACGGTGTGGAGAAGAGAGTGTTGATGGAGAGTCGGTGTGTGTTGGTGGTGAAGAGACTGGACGTTATGGAATTGATGGAGAGGAAAGGGACAGCGGATAGAAAAGAGGGAATGTGGGTCGAATTTCACCTTCTCTCCAGAATCCGAGTGGAAAAATGCCTTTTGTGCACAAAACTGACTGGAAAAAGGTGCATTTTGTATAGAAGACCGAGTGAAATCTTTGCTCGGTGTCGAGTTGAGGGGTCGGTGTTTGGAAGAAAACCGGTCGGTGTTGAGTTGCTGTGAAGTCGGACAGTGTTAGTTGTTGTGAGGAGACGAGCAAAGCAACTCCGATTGCTTTATTTCTTCGGAACCGATTGAAGAGTGAATCAGAACCGAGTGAAAAGTGATTCACTCGGAATTGATTAAAAGGTGACTCAGAACCGACTGGAAAGTGGCTCACTCAGGATTGGGAAGTCTGCTCACTGTTTCACTCGGCTATGTCTATGGAATTGAACCACTCGGAGAGACGTTGCTTGGATTTCTCAGGAATACACTCGGTCATATTCAAATGATAAAATCACACCTTCACTCGGAAGTCCGAGTTGATTTCCACTCGGAATTGACTTCAATCGTCAATCAACTCACTCGGATATACCTTTCACTCAGAAATTTAGACTTGAAAGACCGGAATCTGGCTGATTGAATTTCTTTTCATGTCCGAGCCTTGCTTTGCTCGGAAATTCAGCTTTCTGCCCCACCTCACTCGGATGTCTTCCTTGGAGACTTCTCACTCGGTCTTAGTATGAAACTTGAGAGTTTGCCCGAGTGTGATTCATTTTCGGTCGGATTTTTAATTGCTTGATAAGACTCTACTCGGAAATGCCTTGTTCTGCTTGAGAATGCCATCTTCTCCGAATGAAACCACTCGGAAACCTCCTTATTCAACAGTTTATTCATTCTGTGGCTACTTCTGCTCGGAATCCAATCACTCGGAATAGCTTTTTACTCAGAAAAGCACTTGTTCCCTGGTCAGACCTGCTTCAGTCAGCATCCCTTCACTTGGAATTAGCTTTGGGCAGTTTTTATTGAAAGTCAGTCCTTTTTTTTCACTCGGAATGGTTGCATTCGGACGACTTCCACTCGGATTTACCTCTAACTGAGACTTATTCTATTTCAGCATTGAACCTCCAACAGTCAGCCATTTATCACTCGGAATGGCTTTGATAGGGAACTTTCCACTCGGATTTACCTTCAACAATGCAGTATTCCACTCGGCAATGCTCCATTCTGAGTCCTTTCACTCGGATTTGGTCATTTTGAGTCCGATTTTAACATTCTGGGTCAGAATTCAGCATTTTGAGTTGGATTTTAACATTCTGAGTCGCAATTCAGCATTCTGAGTCGGAATTCAGCATAAAAAGAGAGTTCTTTCTACTTTGGGCTTGTTCTTCTTGTTTCTTTATCATTTTATGGTCGTTTTTCTCTTGTTTTTGACCCTTTATTGCCTTAATTTCTGCAAAATAACATACCCAAGTAGAATAGAGTGGAAAGAAAGCAAAAATCACAATAAATATAGGAAATACAGTGGATAATGATAAAAATCCTAAGCAAACTAGATCTATTTTATTGTGTTATAAAGCACTTATCAGGGCACTTGGGCGTGAAGCTCCACGCTTGCAGCGTAGCCTGGGCATGGCAGATTGAAGACACAGGCGACCCCCGATCCCGCTTAAGCATGGACTGAGCATGGCTTGACAAGGAAAGCATGCTTGAGTGAAGCAAAGAAGGATCAAGTGTAAAACAATCAGTGGGCATCAGGGCCTTTCACGCTTGAGCGTCACCACTAAGCTCAAGCGTGACTCATGCAGTATGGAGTTTTTAATTAAATATGACCCAATGGTGCGATGCCAACACAACCACTTGTGCATGTTTCTGCATGTCTCTGAATATTCCTGCATGGCCACTAAGCAAGTGGGGTTACGCTTAAGCGTGCAAAAGGAAAGCTTAAGCATGACTCCTCTATAAATGAAGTAGAGAATAGAGGAATGAAATATCTCTTTGTGTATTCATCCTATCATCTTTAGCATTTAATCATTCTTTTTAATTTCTTTGTGTATTCATTTCCTTTTGTTGAGTAAAAATACAAGGCATGAGTAGCTAAAAAACCATTCATTGGGATTGGTTGTGATCATTCAAACCCCAAGTAATGTTGCTGTAAGTTTTCCATTTATATAACAAGATCTTATGATTTTTGTATTTCATTCTGCACTTAATGCCTGAAGTACTTGATCACTATTTTCTTATCTTTGGTTTTCTTAAGTATATTGAGAAATAACTTTTTAGAGTAGATCTGAATGAAATACTCATTGTGAGTAGGTAACCAGGGATGGTATCTAACGCAGTGAACATCTAAACAATCGGTCGATAATACTGGAATGATTTCAAGTTGATTGAGGGATCAACAGGTTGAAATAATTCTTATGAATTTTTTAGTCGAGGGAACGATACAAATGAATTTGATTGTGATGTAAAAATATCATTTCAAGTTATATATATGCAAAGTTACATAGCTTACAGAAGGTAAGAAGCGATGCATAATCAATCCTAGTTTTCCAACCTTGATATTTTTACCAAAACTTTGTACTGTTATTCTTTTCATTTAATATTTACTATTAACCATTGCAACCAATCTCTTTTACAACAAAGCAAAACAAACTTTCTGTCAAAAGCAATTCAATAACTAAAGATCTTTAAGCTAATACCTCCTCAGTGGAACGACAACCCTTTTACTACAATTTTAGTGTTTAAACTTGGCACTAACATTCCATCAGATTCATATTATACCCACTTGATTCTTGAGTTGAATACTTCACTTCTTTACTTATTAAGAATCACATACCAAGTTTTACCATATCAACGATGCATCACCATGCTTAGTCAGTTCGTAATCTCGATGGGTTTTCGAAGTTTTCAAGCTCAAGTGAAAAAAGGGCAAAGTGAAATAGACCCAATCCTAAACAATGTTGGGAACCTAACTATTCTCTCAACTACAAGTGAATTGAGTGAACAACCATCCTTTTACTCTTTCTTAGCTAGTGAATCCAAAAGAGAGAGTAGATTAAAAGTTTATGGGGTTTTCCAGGAGAAATCATCCATCATGTGATTCTTGGAGATATCCTCTCGAAACTTGATGCATAGGATCATCCAAGAAACAATTCATCTAGTTCTTAACCTGAGAGTTTAGACGATGCATCACCATGCTTGCTCAGTTCGTAATCTCGATGGGTTTTCAAAGTTTTCTAATTCAAGTGAAGAAAACACAATGTGAATGACAGGGCCCACAAGCGCACGGGTTATGTCGCGTAATATAAAAGATTATCGTTCTCCACAGGGACTGTGTTCAAAGTACCAGCATATTAAAATTTAATTATCCACACAATTGATTTTTAAGATTTTTATAAAATAAAGCACAAATTAAAGTTGCACAGAATACTAATAAATATAAAAATAAAATTTACTTGACACTTTAAAAATCAGAGTTGAGAATATCTTGGGATTTCGGGGGATTAAGACTCTATTTTATGTTAATGAATTTTAACTTTTCATAAATAAGAATCGAATTAAGTTTTCCAAGGCGAATTTTCCAAAAGCTAATTAATATGTTCCTCTCGGAATCCTATTAATGTACCTAACCTATGGAAAGCGCTGCTTAATCCTCAGAAAGGCCCATTATCGTTTTATGAAAATCCCTTTTATTTCCTCAAAAGAATTTTGATTACTTTCACGGTTTTACCGAGGTCATAAAAAGCATTTCAAAAATCTTAGGTTTAGTTTAAAGCTTTCCGGTAAAAATAAATCTCTCGATTCTATTTATTACCTAAACTTACTAATATACCCGTAAGTATACAGTTTTATCATTTAGGTTCTTGTTAGGAATTACTAAAAGCATTGAGCATTTTTTAAACTAAATGGAAAACAGAAATTTATTTAATTCCAAGTCAAAATAACATTAAAATAAAATATTATCATACCCCCTTTTATCCCAAGATAATTAATTTAACTACTCATGAAATAATTCAAATTTATATAAATAATGGAAAAATAAAACATACAAGACATGGTAAAAATAAAGACTTACGGGTTTCTCCAAAAGCTCAGAATAATTTATCACTGTAATTCCTTGTTGTAATAATTTCTCCACCAATTACAAATTTAAATTCTCACTTTTACAGCCCTCACACTCTTACAAAATAAAAGAAAGAAAAGAAAATAAAAAGAAAGAGAAGAAAAACGAACAGAGGAAGAAAAATGAAGAGAAGAAAACTAAAGAGAAAAAGAAAGAAAGTAACGAAGAAAAGAAAATAGAATTAAGCTGATGGGATTCGATGGGAAGAAGTTGTGTTTTTGCTGATGGGTTGCTGCTGCTTTTATAGGCAAATGGATGGAGGATTCCAGCTATGAAAACGCGTTCAATTTGCAAGTGGAAGAAACTTTCGGTGCATGTGAGTTCCAGCTGTGCCAATTTGT
Source organism: Clitoria ternatea (assembly GCA_037962975.1). NCBI lineage: Eukaryota > Viridiplantae > Streptophyta > Magnoliopsida > Fabales > Fabaceae > Clitoria > Clitoria ternatea. The sequence goes on from CM075674.1 coordinate 66,246,295, forward strand.
TTCCAATTTGCATATTTTAATATTTCCAATAATTCGGTGCTTGGATTTTATTCAGTTGGTCAAATTCTGAGTGGAAAGGTGCTGGAATTCCACAAGATCGAATGAAAGCTTGCTGTTCGGTATTGGTTGCTGGGCGTTGTTGGTTTATATGTGGCAGGTATGGTGGTATGAGGGACAGTGGAGTTGCTGGACGATGTGGTGGATGGAGCCAGTGTTGGTAGGAGAGGAGTCTGGGCGGTGTGGATGATGGAAAGGAGAAAAGGGACAGCGGATAGAAGAGGGAATGAGACGGTGTTGAGAAGTGAGGACGGTTGGGCGGTGTTGGTTGGAGAGGAGTCTGGGCGGTGTTGTATGGAGAGGAGTCTGGGCGGTGTTGTGGATGGAAAGGAGAGGACGGTGTGTGTTATGGATTAGAAGAAGAAAGGGACAACGGATAGGGAATGGGACGGTGTTGTGGCTTGAGGACGGTGTAGAGTGATCCGTTGTTTGGAGTTGTGGAGTGTAGGTCGGTTTCGAAAGGAGAGGGGACGGTGTGGAGAGAAGTGTTGTTGATTGTGGCCGGTGTTTGCTGGATGAAAGGACGAGTGAAGATTGACTGAAGAGCAACTTCCATTCAGTCGGAATTGACTGTAGAAGGACTTGGAACCGACTGAAACCATTCACTCGACTCAGGTTCCTAGAGTTCATTGAAGACTCACTCGGCTCAGATTTAATCGGTTCCTAATCATTTTCACTTGGCTGTCTCTAAATTTGAACCACTCGATTAAAGCTTTGCTTTGGAATTCACTCGGAAGTGCCTTCTTATTTTTCACTCAGAACTTGCACTTGAAGGATTCTGGAAGCTGGCTGGTAGAAGTTTATGTCCGAGCCTTGTTTTGCTCGGAAGTGCAGCTTTCTGCCTTAGCTCACTCGGATGTCTTCCTTGGAGACTTTTCACTCGGATTTAATGCGAAACTTAAAAGTCAGTCCGAGTGTGATTCACTCCTGGTCGGATTTCACCTTGTCCGATTAAGACACCACTCGGAAATGCCTTGTTCTCCAAATGAAATCACTCGGATTCTCCTTAGTCAGCATTTATTCATTCAATGGCATTCCTTCTGCTCGGAATCAATTCACTCAGAATCAGCTTTTTGCCCAGAAAAGCACTTTTTTTTTGGTCAGACCTGCTTCAGTCAGCATTCTTCACTCGGATTTACTTCAATCAGTAAATTCCCACTCGGATTCACTTCAATCAGCAATCCTTTCACTCGGAAAATACCTTTGGGTAGCATTTATTAAAGCTCAGTTCCTTTTTTCACTCGAAATTGTTGCATTCGGATAGCTTCCAATCGGATTTTCCTAAAACCGAGACTTATTCCTTTTTAACATTGATCCTTCACTCGAGTCAGCCATTTATCACTCAGAATGGCTTTGACAGGGAACTTTCCACTTGGATTTGGCTCCAACAGTGAAGTATTCCACTCGGCAATGCTCCATTCTGAATCGTTCCACTCGGAAAGGCTCCATTCTGAGCCATTCCAATCGGATTTACCTTCAACAGTGTAGTATTCCACTCAGATTTGCTCCATTCTGAGTAATTCTACTCAGATTTGGTCCTTTCTTAGTCATCCCACTCGGATTTGGTCATTTTGAGTCGGAATTCAGCATTTCTGAGTCGGATTTCAGCATTCTGAGTCGGAATTCAGCATAAAAAGAGAGTTCTTTCTACTTTGGGCTTGTTCTTCTTGTTTATTTATCATTTTATGGTCGTTTTTCTCTTGTTTTTGACCCTTTATTACCTTAATTCCTGCAAAATAACATACCCAAGTAGACTAGAGTGGAAAGAAAGCAAAAATCGCAATAAATAAAGGAAATACAGTGGATAATGACTAAAATCCTAAGCAATTTAGACCTAATTTATTGTATTATAAAGCACTTATCAAAATACCCCAAACCAAAACATTGCTTGTCCTCAAGCAATCACCATATTTACAAGATAAAATACAGAAAACACTAAGCTTAATAGACTAAGGAATCCAAAATAGAGAAACAGATTTATTCAAATGCCAGTTTTATTTTTCTTATGTGAATCAATTTTCAATGTTAAGATTTGAGATACTCTTCTAACAATTTTCACTCAAGTGTTTCAAGGTTTGTGTATCTCTCAAATCATCATAGTCAAAAAATATTACCATAAGCTTGTTAATAAACCAGAAACTCCACAGTTTAAATAGAAAATATGTCAAAGTCTAAAGGTCTTTCAAAGGTTGTAATGTGGCCTTGGGTTGTATTGTCAAGGTAGGAATTTCAAGAAAAATGGAATACAAAAGGGCTTTAACAGTCATGAATGATTCAAATCACCATTATAAATTTAACAGAGCAAATTTTTTTTTTGAACTTTTATGGACTTTTTTAGAATTCATTCAATATCATCCTTTTGATTTTCTTTTTCTTTTTCTTGCTTTTCTTTGCATTCAATACCATATTTTTCTTAAGTCCTTTTTTATTTCTTTGCTCCACTAAATTTTCAACTTTTTTACCATTAAGAGAATATCATTCAGTGAAAGGTTTCAAGGAAAAATTTTCACTTTTAGGCTCAAAAGGGGCAACTAGGGGTCAAATTATACAAAATTCTGAGGTTTAAGAATAAGACCTAATTGTGCCTTTATCATCCTAAGACATATAATCAAAAACCATTTTGAATCGGTTGAAAAACAAGTTCTAGAATATTAATGACTATGAGATTCACTCAATCAAGAAAATATGGGTTTTGAAAATTTGTTTGATAAATAACCCATTTTGGCTCAAGTCTAACCATGGAAAGTCTTTTCAAAGAAAATTTTAATCACACATAAGGTTCATTTAAGCATTTATTTGGCATTTAAACAATCAAATTTTGAAAATTTTACTCAAAATTTTGGGGTCCTTAGATACTTTAGCCTTGTGTTCAAAGTAACTTTATCATGCAATAATGGTAAATTACAAGATTACAAACAAAGCAAACACACATGCAAAATAAAATAACAATCACACAACGTAAACAAAACAGTTAAGTTTTCTTACCTACCACCCCAAACCAGAATTTGACATTGTCCTCAATGTTAAAATGGATGATAGAAGGATAAGAAAACTTACCTGTAATAACCCCAAACCAGCATCTGATAGAGTTGGTTTTTTTTTATAGAATAAAAGCTTAAAAAAATAAATAAAACAACAACTTTTTATAGGGTTACCTCCCTATCAGTGCTAAGTTTTAAGTCTTCAGCCAGACTTCTCACCGTTTGGATTTACTCATCAGGAGCATCAAACAAGTCCAAGTCACTTGCTTGTTGTATTGGTTGACCTGTCAGATAGTGCTTTACTCTCTGTCCATTTACCCTAAATGTACCAGATTTCTCGCTCCATAGTTCGACAGCTCCAAAGGGGAAGACTTTTGTCACCTTGAATGGTCCTGACCATCGGGATCTCAGTTTACCTGGAAAAAGCTTCAGTCTGGAATTAAACAGTAAAACCATATCACCTGGATTAAATGTTCTCCGTTGGATGTGACGATCATGCCATTGTTTGGTTTTTTCTTTATAAATTCTGGCATTTTCATATGCATCTAGACGGAGTTCTTCAAGCTCATTTAATTCCAACAACCTACGTTCACCTGCAGCCTTATGATCAAAGTTAAGAGTTTTAATAGCCCAAAAAGATTTATATTCTAGCTCAACAGGTAAATGACAGGGCTTCCCATATACTAGCTTAAAAGGTGTGGTTCTAATGGGAGTTTTATATGCGGTTCGATATGCCCATAAGGAATCATCTAACTTAATAGACCAATCCTTACGTGATGTATTCACCACTTTTTGAAGAATATTTTTAATTTCCCGATTGGATACCTCAACTTGTCCACTAGTTTGTGGGTGATAAGGTGTAGCAACCTTATGCCTAACTCCATATTTCTTTAGAAGGGTCTGAAAAGTTTTCTCAATAAAATGAGACCCTCCATCACTTATAACACATTTTGGGACCCCAAACCTTGGAAATATTATTTTCTTGAAAAGTTTAATAACAGTCTTAGCATCAGAATGGGGTGAAGCAATGGCTTCCACCCATTTTGACACATAGTCAACTGCCACTAATATGAACTGATTTCCAAAAGAAGAGGGAAAGGGACCCATAAAATCAACACCCCATACATCAAACAATTCAACTTCTAAAATGGTATTTAATGGCATTTCTTGTCTCTTACCAATGTTACCTGTTCTTTGGCAAGCATCACAAGTTAGAAGATACTTACGTACATCCTTAAAAATATTTGGCCAATAGAACCAGCTTGCAATATTTTAGCAGCTGTCTTTGATGTGGATCTTGAAGGGACCGGCAAGGGCTGAATTCTTGATGAACAAAAACTGATTGGTGGCTGCCAAATGGAGAAAAAATAACACGGTCCAGGACTAGGAGGAGAGAGCTTTTCACGTTTGGAAAGAGAACAAGGGTGCAGAATTAATTTTGAAAATGCAATCCCTAGAAAATCTAGGTTAGCTTAACTTCCTCCTTTTATCTAGGGTTCTTGTTCCTTGATGATTTCAAATTCTGAAGTTGGTTATTTTGATCCCAAGGTTCAGATTAAGATGGAGTTAATTTAAGAAAAGATTGGCTGCACTTACACTTGATCAACCATGGAAGATGAATTAAATTGGGTTAATTTTTTTAGGATTCTGAACAATCCCCTCACGTGAAAACTAAGGCTGAAACAAAACTGAAAATGCAAGAAGAAAAATGAAAAACACAAAGGAAGAATCATACCTCCATAAATTGATTAGCATTCATACAAAAGCTTCACACCTATGCATGGCCAATCTTCCTTGATTCACACAAGGACTATGAGCATCACACTCACAATCTAAGTTTTCAAACCTAGAAAAAAAATTCATAAAAATTCCAAATCTGCCAATTCCATGTTACGTGAGATGTTTTGTATAACTTGGCTGAACATGTTCCAAGCCATAACCGCCCACTACCCACCATAAAGCAAACCGCCTATGTCCACTAAGCAAAAAGGGAAAATGCTGAAAAATTTAAATTACATCAAGGATAACATAAAAATTAAAAGAAAAAGGGGTCTTGGTAAGGTTTGAACACAGGTCATTCAACCCCTACACTACCCAAGTCTTGAAAGCTAGACCATTCATGCTAGGCCCTCCACTATTCATCCTTCCACATGATCAAATGGGTAAGCTTGGCTTGCGTTGGCTCCTTGGTTATTTCTTCTTGGAGTGTGAGAATCAACCTTTGTAATGTGGCTTTGGTCTTCTTTGCTTTGGATCTCGTCATAGGTCCTCCTAGCCCTTGCAGTGAGTTGGTGTTGTCCTCATCATTCCCTCCCTCTTGAGCAGGATTTGTCCTCAAATCTAAGTCTTCGTCACCTGTATCAAATAAAGACAAATCAGCCACATTAAAAGTAGAAGACACATTATACTCACCTGGCATTTGGATTCTATAGGCATTATTATTGATTCTCTCCAATACTTGGAAAGGACCATCTCCACTTGGAAGCAGCTTGGATTTCCTTTGTTCAGGAAACCTCTCCTTCCTCATGTGTACCCACACCCAATCTCCAGGTTGGAAGACCACCTTTCTCCTACCTTTGTTGGCTTGCTTAGCATAGCTCTCATTCTTCTTGATGATTTGAGCTTTGACCCTCTCATGCAGCTCCCTCACAAAATCTGCTTTAGCCTGTCCTTCAGTATGCTTAAACACAGAAATGTTAGGCACAGGTAATAAATCAAGTGGAGATAAAGGATTAAACCCATAGACAACCTCAAATGGAACACAATTAGTGGTGGAATGGACAGCGCGATTATAAGCAAACTCAATATGGGGTAAGCAAGCCTCCCACCGTTTTAGATTTTGCTTTAAAACTGCTCTAAGCATAGCACCTAGTGTCCTATTGACCACTTCAGTTTGACCATCAGTTTGGGGGTGACAAGTGGTAGAAAACAACAACTTAGTTCCTAATCTTCCCCACAAACTCCTCCAAAAGTGACTCAAAAACTTAGAGTCCCTATCACTTACAATACTCCTAGGCATGCCATGTATCCTAATGATCTCCCTAAAGACTAGTTCAGCTACATGGCTTGCATCACTGACCTTTTTGCATGGAATAAAATGAGCCATCTTAGAAAACCTATCCACCACAACTAGTATAGCATCTCGGCCAGCACTTGACTTGGGCAAACCAAGCACAAAATCCATGGACAAATCTACCCAAGGGTGTTCAGGAACAGGTAGGGGAGTGTATAAACCTTGGGGGAGTACTTTAGACTTAGCTTGTTTACACTCAATGCATGACTCACAATGCTTGGCTACATCCTTTTTCATGTTAACCCAATAGAAATGTTCATGCAAGATATCATAAGTCTTATGCACTCCAAAATGACCCATTAATCCCCCCCTATGTGCTTCCCTCACTAAAAGCTCTCTAATGGAAGATTGGGGAATACATAACCTATTCTCTCTAAACAAGAACCCATCAAACCTATAATACTCATCCTTAGGCACCTTTTCACATTCCCTATACTTCTGGCCGAACTCACTATCCTCTTCATACAGCCCCTTTAGAACTTCTAACCCAAGCAATTTGGTCTCTACCATAGAAATAAGGGCATACCTCCTAGACAAGGCATCGGCAACTACATTCCCCTTCCCTTTCTTGTACTTAATGACATATGGGAATTGTTCTAGGAACTCAACCCACTTGGCATGTCTCTTATTAAGTTTGCCTTGACCCTTAAGATACTTAAGAGACTCATGGTCACTATGGATAACAAACTCCTTGGGGAAAAGGTAGTGCTGCCAAGTTTTGAGGGTCCTCACTAAGGCATAGAGTTCTTTGTCATAGGTAGAGTAATTCAAGGCTGCCCCACTTAGTTTTTCACTAAAGTAAGCTATGGGATGGCCTTCTTGGAGCAAAACAGCCCCTATACCTATGCCAGAAGCATCACACTCTATCTCAAAAGACTTGGAAAAATTGGGCAATGCTAGAATGGGTGCACTAACTAGTCTTTGCTTAAGGGTTTGGAAAGCTTTCTCTTGTTTTTCCCCCCACTTAAAGCTCACATTCTTCTTCACTAACTCATTTAGTGGGGCTGCCAAGGTGCTAAAATCCCTCACAAAACACCTATAAAAACTAGCTAGGCCATGAAAGCTCCTAATCTCACTCACAGTCTTTGGTGTTGGCCATTCTTGGACGGCCTTCACTTTTTCTTGGTCTACCTCTACCCCTTTAGAACTCACTACAAAGCCTAAAAACACCACATAATCTTGGCAAAACGTGCATTTTTCAAGATTGGCATACAATTACTCTCGCCTCAAAGTAGAAAACACAGAATGCAAATGATGAACATGCAAGTCTAAATCAGCACTATACACAAGTATGTCATCAAAATACACTACCACAAAGTGTCCTATAAATTCTTTAAGAACATGATTCATCAACCTCATGAATGTACTTGGTGCATTAGTTAATCCAAAAGGCATAACCAGCCACTCATACAAGCCAAATTTGGTTTTAAAAGCAGTTTTCCATTCATCCCCTTCTCTAATCCTAATTTGGTTGTATCCACTTTTTAAATCAATTTTGGAAAAGAACTTTGCACCATGCAATTCATCAAGTAAATCATCAAGCCTAGGAATGGGATGCCTATACTTAATAGTAATGCTATTCACACTCCTACAGTCACTACACATGCGCCACGATCCATCTTTCTTAGGCACTAAAATTACAGGCACAGCACAAGGAGAGATAGAATCTCTTACCCAACCTTTATCTAAGAGAGCTTCCACTTGCCTTTGTATTTCCTTGGTCTCCTCAGGGTTGCTCCTATAGGCTGGCCGGTTTGGAATGGTGGCTCCAGGTATCAGATCCACCTGATGTTCTATCCCTCTCAAAGGTGGCAATCCACTGGGTAGGTTTGAAGGAAAAACATCCTTGAATTCCTGCAAAAGAGAAGAAATAGGAGAAGGCAAAGAAGAAAAACAAATGGGATTAGTATTAAGAATAGGCTTGCAAACCAGCACGTAGAGTGGCTGCCTTGCAAGCAACACTTTCCTTACTTCTCTTTCTTTTGCTATCTCTCTCTCATTCTTTTTCCTCTCTTTTTCACTCTTTTCTCCTCCTTTTATTTTTCCCCTCTTTTCTTCACTCTCCTTTCTCTCTTTCTCCTCTTTCAAGCTCTCGGTCACACTCAATCCCTCACTCTCATGATCTTTTTTTTTCTCTCATAATTTTCTCTCTCAATCTCAACTGATCATGACACACCTCCTGTGGGCTTAAAGGTTTAAGTACCACCTTCTTTCCTTGATGGGTGAATGATATTTTGTTGGAGAAACCATCATGGATAGTCTTGTGGTCATGCTGCCATGGCCTCCCCAACAACAAATGACATGCCTCCATAGGCACCACATCACACAAGATCACATCCGAATAGGTTCCAATGACTATAGGCACCTCCACCTGCTGCCTCACCCTTATTTCTCCATCATCACTTAGCCATTGTAACCTATAAGGTCTAGGGTGGGGTTTGGTAGGGAGATTCAACTTGGATACCATCCTAGTACTTGCCACATTAGCACAACTCCCACTATCCATAATCACCATGCAAAGTTGTCCATGTACAGCACACCTAGTGTGGAAAATGTTGTCCCTTTGGCTTTGGTCTAAGGGTTCTATATGGGATCCTAACAACCTCCTAACCATTAACAATCCCCCTCGTTCACTTCTGGTTCTACACCCTCTCCCTCCTCACTCTCATACTCCTCAGGTGTATCAGACTCACTAGACAATTCACCATCCTCCCTTATCACTACTGTCCTCTTTGTAGGGCATTCATAAGCATAATGCCCCTTACCTTGGCACTTGAAGCATGTAATGTCCCTAGTCCTCTTAGGAATTGGTTCCTTCCCCTTAGAAGAATTATGATCAGCCTCCTTAGTGGCCTTAACATCCAAGGCCGAGCTACCTGCTGCTTTGGCTGAATAGGGTACTGCCCCAAAGCCCTCCCTCTTGGCTTTATCCTTCCACCCAGATGTGGGAGTAGGGGCAATTCTCTTTGTAGCTCCCTTCCTTTTTAGTTGCCTTTCTACTTGAAGGGCCTTATGCACAAGGTCATCCATCTCAATGAATTCCTGCAACTCCACAACATCACGAATATCAGTAGATAAACCAGCTAAAAATCTAGCCATAGTTACCTCAGGATCCTCTTCTAGATTGGCTTGGAGCATCAACATCTCCATCTCCTTGTAGTACTCCTCCACACTCCGACTCCCTTGAGTGAGTCTTTGAAGTTTAAACTTCAAATCTCTCTCATAGGAGGCAGGCACATACCTCTTCCTCATCAATCTCCTCAAGTCTGCCCAAGTAATCACTGGTGGCTCTCCATCTCTTTGCCTCTCCCTCTGCAGTTTATGCCCCCATACCAAAGCATAGTGTGAGAACTCAGCGGCTGCCAATCTCACCTTTTGCTTCTCCTCAAACTCTCCACAAGCATATATATTTTCGATCTTAAGCTCCCAACTCAAGTATGCCTCCGGATCATTTTTGCCTGCAAAAGAAGGAATGTTTAGTTTTATCCCTTGAAGGGGATTGCTCCACTGCTCCCTAGTCCTTTTATCTTCTTCATGTCTTGGCATCCTTCCTCCATGCCTCCTTGGACTTCTCCTTTCATTCTCTAACTAGTCAATTCTCTCATGTATTTCATCAGTGGCTTATCGGAATAGCCTCTCAAGATGTTGAGTTAGAGCTTGCATTTGAAATGGATTAAGTTCCCCTTGTTCACCCTGTTCTGCCATCACTAAAACACTTATACAAGGTGAAAAACAATTATAACAGTTGCTGTTTGGACCTCACAAATAATTTCTCTCAAGTGTTCCACTCAAATTTTGGCTTTTTCTAATAATGTAATTTTCACTCTAGCCTTTTACCACTCTTGATGCTATTTAATCCTTGAGAGTCACAAGTATAGTTCAGCCACACACAAATGTTCTACCTAATGCAAAATGCTAATAATGGGAAATAGAGATTTGATCCTATCACTAGAGGCCAACAAAAAACAAGACACCAAAAAGGACACACAAACAGTACTAGAATTAAACTACAAACAAAGACAAAACATACAAGACTCAAGCACTTAGGATACGTTTTTGGGACACTATGGCAGCAAGCAAGAACACGAATTGCAGCAAGCATGGACAGACAAACAATTATAAATTGAGATACTCAAATTCATAAATCAAATTAAAAGGCTAAAACACACAAACTAGACAAGAATTTGACAAGAAACAAGAAAGAAAAACAAAACAAGAACTCACCTAGACACTAACAAGAAGGTCACGGTTTTGAGACTCAACATGGCAGCAATCAAATTCAAATTTTGCAAGATTGAACAACAAACAACATCAATTTAGGTCATACATATTCAGATTTCAATTCTGGAATTTTTTTGGAAAATTAGGGTGTGCAATTTGGGGAAAATTTTTCTAGCCACCATAACATGAAATTAATGCTTGGCTTCTTTTCTTTCACAACCCCAACCCTTAATTTAGATGTTCAGAAATTGAAAAATAACCTAGAGGCAAAGGAATTTCAAATTACCTTTTTGGGTGCTGTCCAAGAAATTTCAAGCCCTTGACTCCAAGAGCTTTGATACCAAATGATGTGGATCTTGAAGGGACCGGCAAGGGCTGAATTCTTGATGAACAAAAACTGATTGGTGGCTGCCAAATGGAGAAAAAATAACACGGTCTAGGACTAGGAGGAGAGAGCTTTTCACGTTAGGAAAGGGAACAAGGGTGCAGAATTAATTTTGAAAATGCAATCCCTAGAAAATCTAGGTTAGCTTAACTTCCTCCTTTTATCTAGGGTTCTTGTTCCTTGATGATTTCAAATTCTGAAGTTGGTTATTTTGATCCCAAGGTTCAGATTAAGATGGAGTTAATTTAAGAAAAGATTGGCTGCACTTACACTTGATCAACCATGGAAGATGAATTAAATTGGGTTAATTTTTTTAGGATTCTGAACAATCCCCTCACGTGAAAACTAAGGCTGAAACAAAACTGAAAATGCAAGAAGAAAAATGAAAAACACAAAGGTAGAATCACACCTCCATAAATTGATTAGCATTCATACAAAAGCTTCACACCTATGCATGGCCAATCTTCCTTGATTCACACAAGGACTATGAGCATCACACTCACAATCTAAGTTTTCAAACCTAGAAAAAAAATTCATAAAAATTCCAAATCTGCCAATTCCATGTTACGTGAGATGTTTTGTGTAACTTGGCTGAACATGTTCCAAGCCATAACCGCCCCACTACCCACCATAAAGCAAACCGCCTATGTCCACTAAGCAAAAAGGGAAAATGCTGAAAAATTTAAATTACATCAAGGATAACATAAAAATTAAAAGAAAAAGGGGTCTTGGTAAGGTTTGAACACAGGTCATTCAACCCCTACACTACCCAAGTCTTGAAAGCTAGACCATTCATGCTAGGCCCTCCGCTATTCATCCTTCCACATGATCAAATGGGTAAGCTTGGCTTGCGTTGGCTCCTTGGTTATTTCTTCTTGGAGTGTGAGAATCAACCTTTGTAATGTGGCTTTGGTCTTCTTTGCTTTGGATCTCGTCATAGGTCCTCCTAGCCCTTGCAGTGAGTTGGTGTTGTCCTCATCAGTCTTGGAGGTGCTCATGTGCCCTCCACAGGAAAGAAAATGGCAATGATCCAAGATAGCATGGACATCATCTTGTGAAACACATCTCCGGATCATACCATCTGCACATTGCTTGAAAAGGAGTGGTTCATCCCAATAATAATGCTTGACATCTGCATAAAACTTTTTCCTTTGTTGAAGGCTAAGATCAGGAGGTAAGATACCACATGCAAGAAAATTTACAAAATCAGCATACCAAGGAACACGTTGGATACTAAGATTCAAGAGTTATTCATCTGGAAAAGATTCATTGATGGGAATATTATCTATTTCTTCTTTTTCAGATGTCAACCTAGATAGGTGGTCAGCGACCAAGTTCTCGGTACCCTTCTTGTCCTTAATTTCCAAGTCAAATTCTTGCAATATTAGAATCTACCTAATTAATCTAGGCTTTGCTTCCTTTTTATTCAATAGATACTTAATGGCAGAGTGGTCAGTGTAAACAGTAACATGTGAACCTACCAAATAAGACCTAAATTTATCAAAAGCAAAGACAATAGCTAACAGTTCTTTTTCAGTTGTGGCATAATTTACCTGAGCATCATCTAGCGTCCGGCTGGCATAATGAATTACATGGAGCTTTTTATCCTTTCTTTGCCCCAACACAGCCCCCACTGCGTAATCACTCGCATCGCACATCAGCTCAAATGGGAGTTTCCAATCAGGTGGTTGTACGATGGGGGCCGAGATTAGAGCTTGCTTAATCCTACAAAAAGCTTCCATACAAGATGAATCAAAATTGAAAGGCACATCCTTACCTAGAAGAGTTGTAAGAGGTTTTGTGATCTTGGAGAAATCTTTAATGAACCTACGGTAAAACCCTGCATGTCCAAGAAAACTCCGAATACCTTTCACATTTGTGGGTGGAGGCAATTTTTCAATTACTTCCACTTTAGCCTTATCAACTTCTATACCTCTTTCAGACACCAGGTGTCCAAGAACTATGCCTTCTCTTACCATAAAATGGCATTTTTCCCAATTTAGAACCAAATTGGTTTCTTCACAACGCTGCAAGACTTGGCACAAATTTGTTAAACAATTATCAAAATCCAAACCATGCACTGAAAAATCATCCATAAAGACTTCCATCACATTTTCAATAAGGTCAGAAAAAATTGCTTGCATACACCTTTGAAAAGTCGCAGGTGCATTACATAAACCAAAAGGCATACGTCTGTAAGCATAAGTCTCATAAGGGCAAGTGAAGGTAGTCTTTTCTTGATCAGATGGATGAATGGGAATTTGATGAAAACCTGAATACCCATCCAAATAACAGAAATAAGAGTGTTTCGCAAGTCTTTCAAGCATCTGATCAATAAAAGGGAGGGGAAAATGATCTTTTTTCGTGGCGCTATTTAACTTCCTATAATCAATGCACATGTGCCAACCAAAGACAATCCTAGTAGGAATCAAGTTATGTTTATCATTTTCAATCACAGTTATTCCCCCCTTTTTAGGCACCACATGGACAGGACTTACCCATTTACTACTATCAACAGGATATATGACTCCAGCATCAAGCAATTTCAAAATTTCCTTCTTAACCACTTCTTGCATTTTAGGATTTAATCTCCTAAGTGGTTCTACTGTGGGCCTACTTTCATCTTCTACAGTAATCCTGTGCATACAAGGAGAAGGGCTAATCCCTTTGATATCATCCATTGTATAACCTATTACCTTTCTATACAACCTAAGTTATTTCAAAAGTTTTTCAGTTTCATATGGATTCAATTCAGCATTGATAATCACAGGATATGTGGAATTAGGACCAAGAAATTCATATCTTAATGAAGCTGGTAAAGGTTTTAATTCCACATTGGGGCTTACTACTTTGTCACACATGACCTCAGTATCATGTGGGGCCTCAGAGCAATCAGATGTTTCTGTCGGCTCAATCATGAAAACAGTTTCAAGTGGGTCATTAGGAAGGGTTGCTTCCTTTACCACTTGTTCGACAAAATCCACAGTACAGCAAACATCATTATAAGGTTTTTCTAAAACATTTTTCAAATTAAAATCAACCTTTTGGTCTCCAACAGTTAGAGACAACTTACCATTCTTGACATCAATCACAGGACCTGCAGTTGCTAAAAATGGTCTGCCTAAAATAATAGGAATCAAAGAATCTTCCTCCATTTCAAGCACAACAAAGTCAGCAGGTATAAAAAATTTTCCAATCTTAATAGGAACATCCTCTAAAATTCCTACAGGATATTTTACAGATCTATCAGCCAATTGTAAAGACATCCTAGTAGGTTTTAGTTCACCCAATCCTAACTTTTCAGCAACAGATAATGGCATTAAACTCACACTCTCTCCTAAATCACACAATGCTTTATCTATATTCATGTCACCAATCATGCAAGGAATAGAGAAACTATCTGGATCTTGGAGCTTAGGTGGAAGTTTCTTTTGAATTAGAGCACTGTACTCTTCAGTAAGTGCAACTGTACCATCTTCCTCCAGTCTTCTTTTGTTGGACAGAATGTCCTTTAGGAACTTTGCATATGTGGGCATTTGCTGCAAAGCATCTGTAAAAGGAATATTAATATACAATTTCTTTAAAACATCAAGGAACTTACCAAATTGTTTGTCCAACTTTGCTTTGGCTAAGCGCTGAGGAAATGGAATGGGAGGTTGATATGGCTTAACCTCCTCCTTCTTTTCTTGTGGTTTCTCTTCTTCAATTACTGGATGAGATGAAGATTCATCGACTTTCTTTTCCTCCTTTGTTGTCTTGTCAACTGGCCCATTGTATTGAGTACCACTCCTAAGAGTGACAGCCATGGTTTGGTTGGATGGTCCAGCCTCTGGTTTTCCAGGAAATGTTCCTGGTGCTCTTTGAGAATAGGAGGCTTGTTGGGCAATTTGATTTTCCAGTATTTTGTTGTGAGTGGCAAGAGAGTCCACTTTTGAAGCCAAGTTTTTTATTGCATCAGAGAATTCATCATTTTGTTTAAGTGGAGTAGCTACAAATGTCTCCATCAAGGATTCTAGCTTTGATTTTTGTGGAATATAGGTTCCTTGTTGAGGTTTGTAGTTACTTTGGAATTGAGGTGGCCTATTTTGGAAGCTAGGTGGACCTTGTGGAGGTCTGTAGTTACCTTGATAATTTCCACCGTAGTTTCCAATAACATCCACCTGATGTATTTCTTGTTCTTGATTAGGGGTCATGGCTAAGTTGCAGTTTGTAGCTCCATGTCCTGAAACACCACAAACTTCACAAACAATATTAGTAGCACCTGTTGACCCTATTTTATCAAGTTTTAATGTTAATGCTTCAACTTTGGCAGAAAGTAAGGAAAGAGCATCAACAGAGTACTTACCTGGTGTTTTAGAAGGTAATCCTCTCTCAGAGTTCCATTGGTGAGTGTTTTGAGCTATTTCCTCAATCAGGTTCTCAGCTTCATCAACATTTTTACTCATGAAGGCTCCTCCAGCTGCAGCATCTAAAGAGATTTTTTGTGTGGAAGTTAGTCCATTATAGAAAATATGGATTGTCAACCACCTTTCTATCCCATGGTGAGGACATTCTCTTAGCAACTCTCTGTATCTTTCCCAGGCTTCATACAAGGATTCATCATCTTTTTGTGAAAAATTGATGATTTGTTTTTTCAGCACATCAGTCTTGTTCCTTGGGTACCATTTATTGATAAAAGCACTGGACAATTGTTCCCAAGTTGTGATGGATCCTTCAGGAAGAGAGTATAACCATGCTCTCGCTTTATCTCTTAAGGAGAAAGGGAAAAGTCTTAAGCGAATGGCATCATTGGTGGCTCCGTTCATCTTCAGGGTGTCACAGTATTCAAGAAAGATTTGAAGATGAAGATTTGGATCTTCGGAGGGTAATCCTCTGAATTGGTTCTGTTGAACCATTGAGAGTAGTGAAGGCTTCAATTCAAAATTGTTAGCCTCCACTGTGGGTCTGAGGATGCTGGATCCTCTTCCATTAGTGCTTGGAGCGGCAAAATCTCTTAAGGGTCTGTGTTGGTCTGCCATTTGTTTTTCTTTTTGTTCTTTTTGTTGTTTTCTTAAAGCTCTAAGGGTACTTTCTATCTCAGGGTCAAATCCTAAGTTTAGATCGACACTACGGCTTCGTCGCATAAAAGAAAATAAATGAAAAATAAACAATTACAAAAATAAAACAACAACAGATACACAAAATATAGAACAAAATACCAAATTACAAAGGAAATAAAAATAACAATATAAATAACAATAAAAATATTAACAAGTATGATCTAATCGAATTTCAATATTGCCGATATTCGAGGGACAACAGTCCCCGGCAACGGCGCCAAAAACTTGACAGGGCCCGCAAGCGCACGTGTTATGTCACGTAATATAAAAGATTATCGTTCTCCACAGGGACTGTGTTCAAAGTACCAGCATATTGAAATTTAATTATCCACACAATTGATTTTTAAGATTTTTATAAAATAAAGCACAAATTAAAGTTGCACAGAATACTAATAAATATAAAAATAAAATTTACTTGACACTTTAAAAATCAGAGTTGAGAATATCTTGGGATTTCGGGGGATTAAGACTCTATTTTATGTTAATGAATTTTAACTTTTCATAAATAAGAATCGAATTAAGTTTTTCAAGGCGAATTTTCCAAAAGCTAATTAATATGTTCCTCTCGGAATCCTATTAATGTACCTAACCTATGGAAAGCGCTGCTTAATCCTCAGAAAGGCCCATTATCGTTTTATGAAAATCCCTTTTATTTCCTCAAAAGAATTTTGATTACTTTCACGGTTTTACCGAGGTCACAAAAAGCATTTCAAAAATCTTAGGTTTAGTTTAAAGCTTTCCGGTAAAAATAAATCTCTCGATTCTATTTATTACCTAAACTTACTAATATACCCGCAAGTATACAGTTTTATCATTTAGGTTCTTGTTAGGAATTACTAAAAGCATTGAGCATTTTTTAAACTAAATGGAAAACAGAAATTTATTTAATTCCAAGTCAAAATAACATTAAAATAAAATATTATCATACCCCCTTTTATCCTAAGATAATTAATTTAACTACTCATGAAATAATTCAAATTTATATAAATAATGGAAAAATAAAACATACAAGACATGGTAAAAATAAAGACTTACGGGTTTCTCCAAAAGCTCAGAATAATTTACCACTGTAATTCTTTGTTGCAATAATTTCTCCACCAATTACAAATTTAAATTCTCACTTTTACAGCCCTCACACTCTTACAAAATAAAAGAAAGAAAAGAAAATAAAAAGAAAGAGAAGAAAAATGAACAGAGGAAGAAAAATAAAGAGAAGAAAACTAAAGAGAAAAAGAAAGAAAGTAACGAAGAAAAGAAAATAGAATTAAGCTGATGGGATTCGATGGGAAGAAGTTGTGTTTTTGCTGATGGGTTGCTGCTGCTTTTATAGGCAAATGGATGGAGGATTCCAGCTATGAAAACGCGTTCAATTTGCAAGTGGAAGAAACTTTCGGTGCATGTGAGTTCCAGCTGTGCCAATTTGTTTCCAATTTGCATATTTTAATATTTCCAATAATTCGGTGCTTGGATTTTATTCAGTTGGTCAAATTCTGAGTGGAAAGGTGCTGGAATTCCACAAGATCGAATGAAAGCTTGCTGTTCGGTATTGGTTGCTGGGTGTTGTTGGTTTATATGTGGCAGGTATGGTGGTATGAGGGATAGTGGAGTTGTTGGACGATGTGGTGGATGGAGCCGGTATTGGTAAGAGAGGAGTCTGGGCGGTGTGGATGATGTAAAGGAGAAAAGGGACAGTGGATAGAAGAGGGAATGAGACGGTGTTGAGAAGTGAGGACGGTTGGGCGGTGTTGGTTGGAGAGGAGTCTGGGCGGTGTTGTGTGGAGAGGAGTCTGGGCGGTGTTGTGGATGGAAAGGAGAGGACGGTGTGTGTTATGGATTAGAAGAAGAAAGGGACAGCGGATAGGGAATGGGACGGTGTTGTGGCTTGAGGACGGTGTAGAGTGATCCGTTGTTTGGAGTTGTGGAGTGTAGGTCGGTTTTGAAAGGAGAGGGGACGGTGTGGAGAGGAGTGTTGTTGATTGTGGCCGGTGTTTGCTGGATGAAAGGACGAGTGAAGATTGACTGAAGAGCAACTTCCATTCAGTCGGAATTGACTGCAGAAGGACTTGGAACCGACTGAAACCATTCACTCGGCTCAGGTTCATGGAGTTCATTGAAGACTCACTCGGCTCAGATTCAATCGGTTCCTAATCATTTTCACTCGGCTGTCTCTAAATTTGAACCACTCGGTTAAAGCTTTGCTTTGGAATTCACTCGGAAGTGCCTTCTTATTTTTCACTCAGAACTTGCACTTGAAGGATTCTGGAAGCTGGCTGGTAGAAGTTTATGTCCGAGCCTTGTTTTGCTCGGAAGTGCAGCTTTCTGCCTTAGCTCACTCGGATGTCTTCCTTGGAGACTTTTCACTCGGATTTAATGCGAAACTTAAAAGTCAGTCCGAGTGTGATTCACTCCTGGTCGGATTTCACCTTGTCCGATTAAGACACCACTCGGAAATGCCTTGTTCTCCGAATGAAATCACTCGGATTCTCCTTAGTCAGCATTTATTCATTCAATGGCATTCCTTCTACTCGGAATCAATTCACTCGGAATCGGCTTTTTGTCCAGAAAAGCACTTTTTTTTTGTCAGACCTGCTTCAGTCAGCCTTCTTCACTCGGATTTACTTCAATCAGTAAATTCCCACTTGGATTCACTTCAATCAGCAATCCTTTCACTCGGAAAATACCTTTGGGTAGCATTTATTAAAGCTTAGTTCTTTTTTTCACTCAGAATTGTTGCATTCGGACAGCTTCCAATCGGATTTTCCTAAAACCGAGACTTATTCCTTTTTAACATTGATCCTTCACTCGAGTCAGCCATTTATCACTCGGAATGGCTTTGACAGGGAACTTTCCACTCGGATTTGGCTCCAACAGTGAAGTATTCCACTCGGCAATGCTCCATTCTGAATCGTTCCACTCGGAAAGGCTCCATTCTGAGCCATTCCAATCGGATTTACCTTCAATAGTGCAGTATTCCACTCAGATTTGCTCCATTCTGAGTAATTCTACTCGGATTTGGTCCTTTCTTAGTCATCCCACTCGGATTTGGTCATTTTGAGTCGGAATTCAGCATTTCTGAGTCGGATTTCAGCATTCTGAGTCGGAATTCAGCATAAAAAGAGAGTTCTTTCTACTTTGGTCTTGTTCTTCTTGTTTCTTTATCATTTTATGGTCATTTTTCTCTTGTTTTTGACCCTTTATTACCTTAATTCCTGTAAAATAACATACCCAAGTAGACTAGAGTGGAAAGAAAGCAAAAATCGCAATAAATAAAGGAAATACAGTGGATAATGACTAAAATCCTAAGCAATTTAGACCTAATTTATTGTATTATAAAGCACTTATCAGTGAACAAGACCCAATTCTAGTTAATGCCGAGAGCCTAACTATTCTCTCAACTAGAAGTGAATTGAGTGAACAATTATCCTTTTAACTCTTTCTTACCTAGCAAGTCCAAAAGAGAGAGAAGATTAAAAGTTTATGGGGTTTTCTAGGAGACATCATCCATCATGTGATTCTTGAAGATATATTCACAAAACTTGATGCATAGGATCATCCAAGAAGCAATTCATCTAGTTCTTAACCTGAGAGTTTAGACGATGCATCAGCATGCTTGCTTAGTTTGCAACCTCAACGAGTCTTCAAAGTTTTCAACCTCAAGTAAAGAAAATGCAAAATGAACAAGACCTAATCCTAAACATTACTAGAAGCCTAACTATTCTCTCAACTACAAGTCATTTAAGTTTACAACTATCCTTTTGACTTCTTTGTAGATAGTGGGTCCAAAAGAGAGGAAAGATTAAAAGTTTATAGGGTTTTCAAGGATACACCATCCAAGATGTGATTCTTTAAGATATCTTCATAAAACTTGATTCTTAGGATCATCCAAGGAGCAATTCATCTAGTTCTTAACCTGAGAGTTCAGATGATGCATCACTATGCTTGGGTAGTTTGTAATCTCGATGGGTTTTTGAAGTTTTCAAGCTCAAGTGAAAAAAATGTTGGGTGAAAAAGACCCAACCCTAAACAATGTCAGGAACCTAAGTTTTCTCTCAACTGCAAGTGAGTTGAGTGAACAACGATCCTTTTGACTCTTTTTTAGCTACTGAGTCCAAAAGAAAGAGAAGATTAAAAGCTTATGGGATTTTCTAGGACACATCATCCATCATGTGATTTTTAAATTCATGAAACTTGATGCATTAGATCATCCAAGGAGCAATTCATCTAGCTCTTAACTTGAGACTTCAAATGATGCATCACCATGCTTGCTCAGTTTAGAATCTCGATGGGTTTTCAAAGATTTCTGGTTTAAGTGAAGAAAATGCAAAGTGAATAAGACCCAATCCTAAACAATGCCGGGAGCCTAACTATTCTCTTAACTACAAGTGAGTTGAGTGAATAACCATCCTTTGGATTCTTTCTTAGCTAATGAGTCCAAAAGAAAGGGGATATTAAAAGTTTGTGGGGTTTTCTAGGACACACCATCCAAGATGTAATTCTTGAATATATTTTCATAAAACTTGATTCTTAGGATCATCTAAGGAGCAATTCATCTAGTTCTTAACGTAAGAGTTATAACGATGCATCACCATGCTTGCTCAGTTTGTAATGTCGATGGGTTTTCAAAGATTTCTATGTCAGGTGAAGAAAATGCGGAGTGAACAAGACCCAATCCTAAACAATATCGGGAGCCTAACTATTCTCTTAACTACAACTGAATTGAGTGAACAACATCCTTTTTGACACTTTCTTAGCTAGTGAGTCCAAAAGAGAAGGAAGATTAATGGGGTTTTCTAGGACACATCATCCATCATATGATTCTTGAAGATATCTTCATGAAACTTGATGCATTAGATCATCCAAAAAATAATTCATCTAGTTCTTAATCTGAGAGTTCAGACGATGCATCATCATGCTTGCTCAGTTCGTAATCTTGATGGGTTTTCAAAGATTTCTAGTTCAAGTGAAGAAAACACAAAATGAACAAGACCTAATCCTAAACATTGCTAGGAGCCTATCTATTCTCTCAACTACAAATGATTTAAGTGAACAACCATTCTTTTGACTTCTTCTTTGATGGTAAGTCCAAAAAAGAGGGAAGATTAAAAGTTTAGGGGTTTTCTAGGACACACCATCCAAGATGTGATTCTTGAAGACATCTTCATAAAACTTGATTCTTAGGAACATCCAAGGAGCAATTCATCTAGTTCTTAACCTGAGAGTTTAGACGATGTATCACCATGCTTGGTATGTTCGTAATCTCGATGCGTTTTCAAAGTTTTCAAGTTCAAGTGAAAAAAACACAGAGTGAAAAGGACCCGATCCTAAACAATGTCGTGAACCTAACCATTCTCTCAACTACAAATGAATTGAGTGAACAACCATCCTTTTGACTCTTTCTTAGCTAGTGAATCCAAAAGAGAGAAAAGATTAAAAGTTTATGTGGTTTTCTAGGACACATCATCCATCATGTGATTCTTAAAGATATCTTGACAAAACTTGATGGTGGGTTCTTCCAACGAGCAATTCATCTAGTTCTTAGCAAGAAAGTTTAGATGATGCATCACCATGCTTGGTCAGTTCGTAATCTCAATGGGTTTTCAAAGTTTTAAAGCTCAAGTGAAGAAGACATAAAGTGAACAAGACCTAATCCTAAACATTTCCAGGAGCCTAACTATTCTCTTAACTACAATTGATTTAAGTGAATAGCCATCCTTTTCACTCCTTCTTAGATATTGTGTCTAAAAGAAAGGGAAGATTAAAAGTTTGTGGGGTTTTCTACGACAGACCATCCAAGATGTGATTCTTGAAGATATCTTCATAAAACTTAATTCGTAGAATCATCCAAGGAGCAATTCATCTAGTTCTTAGCATGAGAGTTGGTATGGTATTTTCATATAAAGGAATGAAGAGTTCAAGGAAAGAGAATCAAGTTTGTATAATATGAACTAAATGGAATGGTTGTGCCAAGTTTAAACACAAAGGTTGTAATATAGTATAGATGTCATTCCACTGAGGAGGTGTCAGCATGAAAATCTTAGTTTTGAATTGAGTTGACAGAAGATTTTGTTTTAGTTTGTTGTGAATGATGTTGATAAAAAAATTATAAATAATAGAAAGTAAAATTTGCAAAAGACAACAATGAATGGTTTTTGAGAGAAATCAGTTTTGTAAAACAGGGATTGGTTTCATCACATCTCACCTTCTATAAGTTGCATAAGTTTTTATGTAAGTAATTTGAAAAGATAATTTCTACGCCACAATCAAAGTTATTTGCATCGATCCCTCGACTACAAAATTCATAAGAATGATTTCAAACCGCTGATCCCTTAGTCACCTTGAAATCATTCCAGCATTATCGATCGATTGCTTTGACGTTTATTGCGTTAGATGCCATCCCTTGCCACCTACTCACAACAAGTATTTCTTTCAGATATGCTTTCAAAAGTCACTTCCCAGCATACTTGAGAAAACTTAAAACAAGAAAATAGTGATCAAGTACTTTCAGGCATTAAACGCAGAAGGAAATACAGAAACTTATCAAATCTTATTACACACATAAAAACTTACAGCAGCGTTACTTCAGGATTGAATGGATTACAACCAATCCCATAAAGGAGATTTTAGCCACTCATGCTATGCATTTTCACCTAAGAAGATTTTACAATAAATACAGAGTGAAAAATGTAGAAAAAATGTTTGATAAAATGAAGAAGATGATCTCTTTGATCCAACTTGATGCTCTTGATGTTGTTCTCTGCTTGATTTATAGAGGTTATGCTCCAGCTTCCCTTGCCTACTTGCATAGAGCCCATGAAGCATCTTTCAGAGCCATTCAGAAACACAAGAAAGTGGGTGAGTTGGCATCGCATAATTGGTGAATAAAAAATTGGAGGTCCTATGCTGCATGAATCACGCTTGAGCTCAATGGTCATGCTCAAGCGTGAAGGGTCCTGATACTCATATTTTACTTCACGCTTAAACCACTTTAGCCACACTTAAGCGTGGCCTTCCAGTCCAACTCACGCTTGCTCCACGCTTAACCCACACTTAGCCGCGTGACGTTGGCTGTCGTGGTCCCGTCAAATTAGTACATTAAAATTAATTAATGTAGTACTAGGGTGTCAACCTAGATCGTTCTCTCGAAGATCAACACTAAAATTTAGGAAAATCAAGTCTTAAACTAATTTTTAACAAATAATAATTTAACAACTAAAATTTATTTTTACAGACAGAAGTTCAACAAGCATACAATGGGGGGTTTGTTTGGTTGTCACATAAATTTAATACAGAATACAAGAATACAGAATAAGTGTAAAACAAGTAAATAACGAGTGATTGATTTTCTTGGAGTATTGTAATTAAATTTATCCTTGGTTCACAAAAGGTGGTTTAAACACTTTCATTATGTCGATTTCTTAGCTCAATTTGAATTGATCAACTAAGCGTCTTCTTCAATTCACAATTCCTTTACTTTCATTTAAAAAATAAGTATTTTAATCAAGCATCCTAATTAAGCAAAAGGAGTCAAGATTGTAAAATCTAGGAATTATTGAGCATACATAAGAACATCACCTATATACATAATCTATTCTCAAATTATAGAATTAAGCAAACCATAATAACTAAAAGTGATTATGAAAATATTCATTAAGCATGTATATTTCCTTAACCAATTTTAATTTAAATCTCATTTTATTCCATTTGTATAATTAAACCGATTAAGCATACAAATTTAATTAAACAGAATGGAATTAAACAAGCAGAGTAAGATTATGAAGAAATCAACAATAATGAAAGTATATTATTTTAGAAACAAGAACCTCAAAATCATTATTACAATATTCTCCAAGAAAATCAACCTAAGGGTTTTAGCCCTCCATAATTAAAACAAAATAAGAACCGAACCCGGAATGACGCTCCTCCAGAATTCTTCCTCCGTTTCTCCTGCTGTCCACTGCTTCAAAAATTCCCTCTGACTCTGCTCTGCTTTCCCCAAATTCTGACACCCCTCCTCTTTTTATATGCTTCAGCTAGTTTTCTTTTTTTATTTCCTCTAAAAACAGCCAGCTTACACTTCCACTCTGTCTCCTCTTTTCTTCATTTTTTATTGGCAAAATGCTTCATTTTGAACCCATTCTTCTCTGTTGTCTGTTGCCTTTAACATTGGATTTTTGTTGTTTCTTAATGTTGCTGTTTGCTGTCAGAATAATATTGTTGTTCAGCTAGCCTTTGTTCACGTTTTTGGCTTTTCCAACGTGAAATGTAGGAGTGGTTGGAGGGAGAATGAAATGATAAAAACTAATGGTCATATGGGTGGAACTCCTTTGTTGACCATGATGCACTTGGACAAAAATAATGGGCACTTGAAATTTCCTTTGGTCATTAGGATGCATGAAAATAAAATATTGAGTGGGTGGAGTCCTTTGGTAGCCGTGGGAATTATGGGAGAAAGAGGAAACCTTTGGACAAAAAAAATGTGCACATGGGTCCCCTTTTCCATCAGTTTTCACGTGAATTTAGAGTGAAAGAAGGAAGAATGAAATAAAAAAATATAATAATGGGCACATGTTACTATTTTTGTGTCCAATTTTGACTAAGTCAAAATTGAAGTATGGGACCCCTTTAACAAGTAGCTTCCAACGTGAATTGCTGTCCCATTTTTGTTGTTTTGCTATAGCTTTTACGTTGGGAAGCTGTCCATTTTGCCTTGTTTGCTGCAGCTTGAAATGCATTTGAAGTGGTAGAATTCTTTTGCATTAAAAATTCAAGCACATGGACTTTGTGGGCCGTGAGTTAAGTGGAGCTTGGCATTCTTTAATGTGTCCATTTTAGCATTGCCGTGAGAGTTTTGTTGGAGACTAATGGAAGCTTTGTTGGCATTAAAAATACTTACAAATGGGACCCTTGCTTTTAGAAAATTCAACTTTTTGCTTTTAGCTTTGAAAATTCAGCATATGGTCTTGCTTTTTGAAGCTTATTTCAACGTGATTTAGCAGCTGCAGGAGGAAGGAAAATTGATCAATTCATGCTACCATTCAGCTATGTTTCACGTTGAAAATTAGCACTTTGTTGCTATAAGAATTGATTTTGTTTATTTTATGAAGCATAGACAAGGTTTTAAACAATTTCACATTAATATACTTGTCAAGAAAAAGTAATTAATGTGAATTTGTATTTGGAGGAGAGTAATTTATTTTGTAAAATAATCATGAAGCTTCCAATAATTTGATATCCTGTAAAATAAAATAATAATTAAATTAAACTTAGTTAATTCAATAGATTTTAGTTTAGGACTAAACATTCATGAAAGCTTAAATTATTTTAAACATACTAATTAATACAAAAGAAACAGAAACAGTAGAAATTAAAAACAACAATCAATAATAAACAGTAACAGTAAAAGAAAACATAAATCACAAAATACAACACTCACTAGTAACAGTAAAAATAAGAAAATAGTGATCACTAGCAAGTAGTGAGATAAAACATTAAAAATGGAGAATACTGACAAATTACGCTAAAACACATTTATTAAGATTTAACAGTGAATAAAAC
This sequence comes from Clitoria ternatea, assembly GCA_037962975.1. Taxonomy (NCBI): domain Eukaryota; kingdom Viridiplantae; phylum Streptophyta; class Magnoliopsida; order Fabales; family Fabaceae; genus Clitoria; species Clitoria ternatea. Next base: position 66,271,666 of record CM075674.1, read on the forward strand.
AGACAAACAGAGTGAGTACTTAAAGGTAAAAAGATATGTCATCAAATACCCCCACACTTACTCTTTTGCACTCCTGGGCAAAATCAAAATAAAAAGAAATCTCACAATTTATTGAAAATATCAAGTTGGAAAACAGTAAACATACAAAATTGGCACGCACATTATTGAGTTTTAAAATATACAGAGATACAGGAGTTATCTGACATGTAGATACAGAGCATTAAGATATGTATAAAAATCATCCAAACACTTAGACATGTGAGAATTAAATCAAACTGAAAGGAAAATCATAAGTGACAGAACCTCACAAGATATACTCTCAACTCTCAAGTGTTTTGGGTTTGTGTATACTCTCAAAACATTTCCTGAAAAATAGACAGTCCAAAAATTTGGCAAGTTTCTCAATTCCACAATCAACACAAATGCATGTATAGATCAACAGGGCTTTCCAAGGTTGTAATGTGGCCAAGGTTAAAATGGATGGTAAAATTTTTAGGATTATGGTAAGTACCAAAAAGAATAAGGAGCAAATAATTTTACAGGTAAGCATGAGGATATAACACTTTGTGTTCCAATTTCTTTTGTTGCAATCATCAAAATATTTCTTTTTATTTATTCATCATTTTTTTTATCTTTTCTTATGTGATTGCATAACACTTGAAAGAAGAGTTGCGACTCCTTTTTGCACACCCCCAGACTTATTTGAATGCCTGTTTTTGACTTGATTCCAAAGCTCCAATATATTCCTTAAGGTAGGTATATTTTTGGTTTTTTTTCATGGCTTATTTGAGCTGCAACAAAGAAATGGTTAAATAGGCTCAAAAGGGATAACAAAGGATGATTTATTCATGGTAGACTTATATGGCTAGTGGCTCAATTGAACAAAATGCCTGTATCATTTCAAATACATTCACATGAGTTTCAAGTATCATCAAGAAACAAGACAAAAATTAGGATATAAGCATTCAGGAATTAATCACACATGAAAGAATTAAGATGGTTTAAAATGATCCATCAAATTTTTTAAGGCTCAAAAATCTCACAAGGTATAATTCCATCATATATGACCATCTCTCAATTATCATGTCATTCTCAACATACCAAAAATGTTTGAGTTCAAATCATAACATATCATTAAGCTTATATCAGACATGAGAGAATTTACCTGTTACTCATGCATATCTTAAAATTCCAATAAAACATGCCTTTTAAAACAAAAACACACAATATTTTTTAAAAATTTTTTTTTTGAAAAATAGTCACACAAAATTAATCACACAATAAAATCAACAACACATGAATAATCCCACCCCCACACTTAAATCATACATTGTCCTCAATGTAAAACAAAGCATATAGAATAGATAATATAATGAAAAAGTAAAGAGATGGGTAAGAAAAACTCCCTCAAGGGGGATCAAGAAGTGATTCTCCCAAAACATGTTCCTCCATTGTGACATCTACAAGTGAAGGATTCTCATGAAATGGCTTCAAACGTTGTCCATTAACCTTGAAGCTTTTATTGGAGTTTTCACTTTTTATTTCCACAGCTCCATGGGGAAATACATTAGTAACAATGAAAGGTCCTTCCCATTTGGAGCGCAATTTTCTGGCCATCAGTTTCAACCGAGAATTAAACAGTAGCACTTTCTGTCCAGCAGTAAAATCCTTTTCTAGCTATTGAGCTATCATGGAATTTCTTTGTTTTCTCCTTATAGAACCTCGAGTTCTCATAAGCTGCCAAACGAATTTCATCAAGCTCATTCAGTTGTAATTTTCTTTCTTCACCTGCTTGATCAAGTGCTAAGTTGCAAGCTTTTACAGCCCAATAAGCACGATGCTCAATCTCCACTAGAAGATGACATGCTTTACCAAAGATAATTCTATAGGGAGACATTCCTATAGGTGCCTTAAAAGCTGTTCTATGTGCCCAAAGAGCATCATCCAATTTCCTGCTCTAATCTTTTCTGTTAGGCTATACTATTTTCTCTAGGATTCTTTTGATTTCTCTGTTAGAGACTTTTGCTTGTCCATTGGTTTGGGGGTGATATGGAGTAGAGACTCTATGAACAACCCCATACTTCCTGAGCATAGCTTGCATGGTCCTGTTGCAGAAGTGTGTTCCTTGATCACTAATGATTGCTCTCGGAATGCCAAACCTGCAAAAAATTTGAGATCTAACAAAATCTACAACAACTTGAGCATCATTAGTTCTGGTGGCTTTAGCTTCCACCCACTTAGAAACATAATTTACAGCCAATAAAATGTAAGTAAAACCAAAGGATAGAGGAAATGGACCCATAAAATCAATGCCCCAAACATCAAATACTTCACAAAACAACATAGGTTGCTGAGGCATCTGTTGACGCCATGTGATAGCGTTTCCAGTTCTTTGGAATTCCTCACAGGTGTTACAAGTTCTCCATGCATCCTTAAAAATGGTGAGCCAATATAAACCAGAATCCAACACTTTCCTTGCTGTTCTTTGTGGACCAAAATGTCCACCAACTGGTGAAGCAGGACAGAATCGAAGAACTGATTCTATCTCTTGATCAGGAATGCATCTTCGAATCACCTGATCATTACACAACTTCCACAAATACGGGTCATCCCATATATAATATTTTGCATCACTTTTTAATTTTGAAATTTGGTTTCTGGATGCATATGGTGGAAAAACAGAAGCAACAAGATAATTTACAATGTTAGCAAACCAAGGTGTATCAAAAGAGTTAGAAATACTCATGAGGTGTTCATCGGGAAATTGGTCCTAAATAGGTGCCGAATCAGGAGCATTCTCAATTCTGCTTAAATGGTCTACCACAAGGTTTTGTGTTCCATTTCTGTCATGAATTTCCAAGTCAAACTCTTGGAGCAAGAGCATCCAATGAATTAATCTTGGCTTGGACTCACCTTTCTTCAACAAGTACTTCAGAGCTACATGGTCAGTAAAGATAACTACTCGAGAACCGAGTAGGTAAGATCTGAACTTATCTAATGCAAAAATAATGGCCAAGAGCTCTTTTTCAGTGGTGGTGTAATTTACCTGGGCAGCATCTAAAGTTTTAGATGCATAGTAGATGACCCTAGGTTGCTTGTCAATCTTTTGACCAAGGACAGCTCCCAATGCATAATTAGAGGCATCACACATCAATTCAAATGCGGCTGTCCAATCAGGTGCTTGGATTATTGGGGTAGTGGTCAATGCTTGCTTGAGGCAATTAAAAGCCTCCTTACACTTTTCATCAAACTCAAATGCCACATCCTTTTGAAGCAGACTGGATAGTGGCCTAGCCTTCTTGCTAAAATCCTTTATGAATCTTCTGTAGAAACCTGCATGACCAAGAAAAGAAGGAATGATGAGGACAACACCAACTCACTGCAAGGGCTAGGAGGACCTATGACGAGATCCAAAGCAAAGAAGACCAAAGCCACATTACAAAGGTTGATTCTCACACTCCAAGAAGAAATAACCAAGGAGCCAACGCAAGCCAAGCTTACCCATTTGATCATGTGGAAGGATGAATAGCGGAGGGCCTAGCATGAATGGTCTAGCTTTCAAGACTTGGGTAGTGTAGGGGTTGAATGACCTGTGTTCAAACCTTACCAAGACCCTTTTTTCTTTTAATTTTTATGTTATCCTTGATGTAATTTAAATTTTCAGCATTTTCCCTTTTGCTTAGTGGACATAGGCGGTTTGCTTTATGGTGGGTAGTGGGGCGGTTATGGTTTGGAACATGTTCAGCCAAGTTACACAAAACATCTCACGTAACATGGATTTAGCAGATTTGGCATTTTTATGAATTTTTCTTCTAGGTTTGAAAACTTAGGTTGTGAGTGTGATGCTCATAGTCCTTGTGTGAATCAAGGAAGATTGGCCATGCATAGGTGTGAAGCTTTTGTATGAATGCTAATCAATTTATGGAGGTGTGATTCTTCCTTTGTGTTTTTCGTTTTTTCTTCTTGCATTTTCAGTTTTGTTTCAGCCTTAGTTTTCACGTGAGGGGATTGAACAGAATCCTAAAAAAATTAACCCAATTTAATTCATCTTCCATGGTTGATCAAGTGTAAGTGCAGCCAATCTTTTCTTAAATTAACTCCATCTTAATCTGAACCTTGGGATCAAAATAACCAACTTCAGAATTTGAAATCATCAAGGAACAAGAACCCTAGATAAAAGGAGGAAGTTAAGCTAACCTAGATTTTCTAGGGATTGCATTTTCAAAATTAATTCTGCACCCTTGTTCTCTTTCCTAACGTGAAAAGCTCTCCCCTCCTAGTCCTGGACCGTGTTATTTTTTCTCCATTTGGCAGCCACCAATCAGTTTTTGTTCATCAAGAATTCAGCCCTTGCCGGTCCCTTCAAGATCCACATCATTTGGTATCAAAGCTCTTGGAGTCAAGGGCTTGAAATTTCTTGGACAGCACCCAAAAAGGTAATTCGAAATTCCTTTGCCTCTAGGTTATTTTTCAATTTCTGAACATCTAAATTAAGGGTTGGGGTTGTGAAAGAAAAGAAGCCAAGCATTAATTTCATGTTATGGTGGCTAGAAAAATTTTCCCAAAATTGCACACCCTAATTTTCCAAAAAAATTCTAGAATTGAAATCTGAATATGTATGACCTAAATTGATGTTGTTTGCTGTCCAATCTTGCAAAATTTGAATTTGATTGCTGCCATGTTGAGTCTCAAAACCGTGACCTTCTTGTTAGTGTCTAGGTGAGTTCTTGTTTTGTTTTTCTTTCTTGTTTCTTGTCAAATTCTTGTCTAGTTTGTGTGTTTTTAGCCTTTTAATTTGATTTCTGAATTTGAGTATCTCAATTTATAATTGTTTGTCTGTCCATGCTTGCTGCAATTCGTGTTCTTGCTTGCTGCCATAGTGTCCCAAAAACGTATCCTAAGTGCTTGAGTCTTGTATGTTTTATCTTTGTTTGTAGTTTAATTCTAGTACTGTTTGTGTGTCCTTTTTGGTGTCTTGTTTTTTGTTGGCCTCTAGTGATAGGATCAAATCTCTATTTCCCATTATTAGCATTTTGCATTAGGTAGAACATTTGTGTGTGGCTGAACTATACTTGTGACTCTCAAGGATTAAATAGCATCAAGAGTGGTAAAAGGCTAGAGTGAAAATTACATTACTAGAAAAAGCCAAAATTTGAGTGAAACACTTGAGAGAAATTATTTGTGAGTTCCAAACAGCAGTTGTTATAATTGTTTTTCACCTTGTATAAGTGTTTTTAGTGATGGCAGAACAGGGTGAACAAGGGGGCCTTAATCCATTTCAAATGCAAGCTCTAACTCAACATCTTGAGAGGCTATTCCGACAAGCCACTGACGAAATACATGAGAGAATTGACCAGTTAGAGAATGATAGGGAAGTAAGGAGAAGTCCAAGGAGGCATGGAGGAAGGATGCCAAGACATGAAGAAGATAGGAGAACTAGGGAGCAGTGGAGCAATCCCCTTCAAGGGATAAAACTAAACATTCCTTCTTTTGCAGGCAAAAATGATCCGGAGGCATATTTGAGTTGGGAGCTTAAGTTAGAAAATGTATATGCTTGTGGAGAGTTTGAGGAGGAGCAAAAGGTGAGATTGGCAGCCGCTAAGTTCTCACACTATGCCTTGGTATGGTGGCATAAACTTCAGAGGGAGAGGCAAAGAGATGGAGAGCCACCAGTGAGTACTTGGGCAGCCTTGAGGAGACTGATGAGGAAGAGGTATATGCCTGCCTCCTATGAGAGGGATTTGAAGTTTAAACTTCAAAGACTCACTCAAGGGAGTCGGAGTGTGGAGGAGTACCACAAGGAGATGGAGATGCTGATGCTCCAAGCCAATCTAGAAGAGGATCCTGAGGTAACTATGGCTAGATTTTTAGTTGGTTTATCTACTGATATTCGTGATGTTGTGGAGTTGCAGGAATTCATTGAGATGGATGACCTTGTGCATAAGGCCCTTCAAGTAGAAAGGCAACTAAAAAGGAAGGGAGCTACAAGGAGAATTGCCCCTACTCCCACATCTGGGTGGAAGGATAAAGCCAAGAGGGAGGGCTTTGGGGCAGTACCCTATTCAGCCAAAGCAGCAGGTAGCTCGGCCTTGGATGTTAAGGCCACTAAGGAGGCTGATCATAATGCTTCTAAGGGGAAGGAACCAATCCCTAAGAGGACTAGGGACATTACATGCTTCAAGTGGCAAGGTAAGGGGCATTATGCTTATGAATACCCTACAAAGAGGACAGTAGTGATAAGGGAGGATGGTGAATTGTCTAGTGAGTCTGATACACCTGAGGAGTATGAGAGTGAGGAGGGAGAGGGTGTAGAACCAGAAGTGAATGAGGGGGGATTGTTAATGGTTAGGAGGTTGTTAGGATCCCATATAGAACCCTTAGACCAAAGCCAAAGGGACAACATTTTCCACACTAGGTGTGCTGTACATGGACAACTTTGCATGGTGATTGTGGATAGTGGGAGTTGTGCTAATGTGGCAAGTACTAGGATGGTATCCAAGTTGAATCTCCCTACCAAACCCCACCCTAGACCTTATAGGTTACAATGGCTAAGTGATGATGGAGAAATAAGGGTGAGGCAGCAGGTGGAGGTGCCTATAGTCATTGGAACCTATTCGGATGTGATCTTGTGTGATGTGGTGCCTATGGAGGCATGTCATTTGTTGTTGGGGAGGCTGTGGCAGCATGACCACAAGACTATCCATGATGGTTTCTCCAACAAAATATCATTCACCCATCAAGGAAAGAAGGTGGTACTTAAACCTTTAAGCCCACAGGAGGTGTGTCATGATTAGTTGAGATTGAGAAAGAAAATTATGAGAGAAAAAAAAGATCATGAGGGTGAGGGATTAAGTATGACCGAGAGCTTGAAAGAGGAGAAAGAGAGAAAAAAGAGTGAAGAAAAGAGGGGAAAAATAAAAGGAAGAGAAAAGAGTGAAAAAGAGAGAAAAAAGAATGAAAGAGAGATAGCAAAAGAAAGAGAAGTGAGGAAAGTGTTGCTTGCAAGGCAGCCACTCTACGTGCTGGTTTGCAAGCCTATTCTTAATACTAATCCCATTTGTTTTTCTTCTTTGCCTTCTCCTATTTCTTCTCTTTTGCAGGAATTCAAGGATGTTTTTCCTTCAGACCTACCCAGTGGATTGCCACCTTTGAGAGGGATAGAACATCAGGTGGATCTGATACCTGGAGCCACCATTCCAAACCGGCCAGCCTATAGGAGCAACCCTGAGGAGACCAAGGAAATACAAAGGCAAGTGGAAGCTCTCTTAGATAAAGGTTGGGTAAGAGATTCTATCTCTCCTTGTGCTGTGCCTGTAATTTTAGTGCCTAAGAAAGATGGATCGTGGTGCATGTGTAGTGACTGTAGGAGTGTGAATAGTATTACTATTAAGTATAGGCATCCCATTCCTAGGCTTGATGATTTACTTGATGAATTGCATGGTGCAAAGTTCTTTTCCAAAATTGATTTAAAAAGTGGATACAACCAAATTAGGATTAGAGAAGGGGATGAATGGAAAACTGCTTTTAAAACCAAATTTGGCTTGTATAAGTGGCTGGTTATGCCTTTTGGATTAACTAATGCACATAGTACATTCATGAGGTTGATGAATCATGTTCTTAAAGAATTTATAGGACACTTTGTGGTAGTGTATTTTAATGACATACTTGTGTATAGTGCTGATTTAGACTTGCATGTTCATCATTTGCATTCTGTGTTATCTACTTTGAGGCGAGAGCAATTGTATGCCAATCTTGAAAAATGCACGTTTTGCCAAGATCATGTGGTGTTTTTAGGCTTTGTAGTGAGTTCTAAAGGGGTAGAGGTAGACCAAGAAAAAGTGAAGGCCATCCAAGAATGGCCAACACCAAGGACAGTGAGTGAGATTAGGAGCTTTCATGGCCTAGCTAGTTTTTATAGACATTTTGTGAGGGATTTTAGCACCTTGGCAGCCCCACTAAATGAGTTAGTGAAGAAGAATGTGAGCTTTAAGTGGGGGGAAAAACAAGAGAAAGCTTTCCAAACCCTTAAGCAAAGACTAGTTAGTGCACCCATTCTAGCATTGCCCAATTTTTCCAAGTCTTTTGAGATAGAGTGTGATGCTTCGGGCATAGGTATAGGGGCTGTTTTGCTCCAAGAAGGCCATCCCATAGCTTACTTTAGTGAAAAACTAAGTGGGGCAGCCTTGAATTACCCTACCTATGACAAAGAACTCTATGCCTTAGTGAGGACCCTCAAAACTTGGCAGCACTACCTTTTCCCCAAGGAGTTTGTTATCCATAGTGACCATGAGTCTCTTAAGTATCTTAAAGGTCAAGGCAAACTTAATAAGAGACATGCCAAGTGGGTTGAGTTCCTAGAACAATTCCCATATGTCATTAAGTACAAGAAAGGGAAGGGGAATGTATTTGCCGATGCCTTGTCTAGGAGGTATGCCCTTATTTCTATGGTAGAGACCAAATTGCTTGGGTTAGAAGTTCTAAAGGGGCTGTATGAAGAGGATAGTGAGTTCGGCCAGAAGTATAGGGAATGTGAAAAGGTGCCTAAGGATGAGTATTATAGGTTTGATGGGTTCTTGTTTAGAGAGAATATGTTATGTATTCCCCAATCTTCCATTAGAGAGCTTTTAGTGAGGGAAGCACATAGGGGGGATTAATGGGTCATTTTGGAGTGCATAAGACTTATGATATCTTGCATGAACATTCCTATTGGGTTAACATGAAAAAGGATGTAGCCAAGCATTGTGAGTCATGCATTGAGTGTAAACAAGCTAAGTCTAAAGTACTCCCCCAAGGTTTATACACTCCCCTACCTGTTCCTGAACACCCTTGGGTAGATTTGTCCATGGATTTTGTGCTTGGTTTGCCCAAGTCAAGTGCTGGCCGAGATGCTATACTAGTTGTGGTGGATAGGTTTTCTAAGATGGCTCATTTTATTCCATGCAAAAAGGTCAGTGATGCAAGCCATGTAGCTGAACTAGTCTTTAGGGAGATCATTAGGATACATGGCATGCCTAGGAGTATTGTAAGTGATAGGGACTCTAAGTTTTTGAGTCACTTTTGGAGGAGTTTGTGGGGAAGATTAAGAACTAAGTTGTTGTTTTCTACCACTTGTCACCCCCAAACTGATGGTCAAACTGAAGTGGTCAATAGGACACTAGGTTCTATGCTTAGAGCAGTTTTAAAGCAAAATCTGAAACGGTGGGAAGCTTGCTTACCCGATATTGAGTTTGCTTATAATCGCGCTGTCCATTCCACCACTAATTGTTCTCCATTTGAGGTTGTCTATGGGTTTAATCCTTTATCTCCACTTGATTTATTACTTGTGCCTAACATTTCTGTGTTTAAGCATACTGAAGGACAGGCTAAAGCAGATTTTGTGAGGGAGCTGCATGAGAGGGTCAAAGCTCAAATCATCAAGAAGAATGAGAGCTATGCTAAGCAAGCCAACAAAGGTAGGAGAAAGGTGGTCTTCCAACCTGGAGATTGGGTATGGGTACACATGAGGAAGGAGAGGTTTCCTGAACAAAGGAAATCCAAGCTGCTTCCAAGAGGAGATGGTCCTTTCCAAGTATTGGAGAGAATCAATGATAATGCCTATAGAATCCAAATGCCAGGTGAGTATAATGTGTCTTCTACTTTTAATGTGGCTGATTTGTCTTTATTTGATACAGGTGACGAAGACTTAGATTTGAGGACAAATCCTGCTCAAGAGGGAGGGAATGATGAGGACAACACCAACTCACTGCAAGGGCTAGGAGGACCTATGACGAGATCCAAAGCAAAGAAGACCAAAGCCACATTACAAAGGTTGATTCTCACACTCCAAGAAGAAATAACCAAGGAGCCAACGCAAGCCAAGCTTACCCATTTGATCATGTGGAAGGATGAATAGCGGAGGGCCTAGCATGAATGGTCTAGCTTTCAAGACTTGGGTAGTGTAGGGGTTGAATGACCTGTGTTCAAACCTTACCAAGACCCTTTTTTCTTTTAATTTTTATGTTATCCTTGATGTAATTTAAATTTTTCAGCATTTTCCCTTTTGCTTAGTGGACATAGGCGGTTTGCTTTATGGTGGGTAGTGGGGCGGTTATGGTTTGGAACATGTTCAGCCAAGTTACACAAAACATCTCACGTAACATGGATTTGGCAGATTTGGAATTTTTATGAATTTTTCTTCTAGGTTTGAAAACTTAGGTTGTGAGTGTGATGCTCATAGTCCTTGTGTGAATCAAGGAAGATTGGCCATGCATAGGTGTGAAGCTTTTGTATGAATGCTAATCAATTTATGGAGGTGTGATTCTTCCTTTGTGTTTTTCGTTTTTTCTTCTTGCATTTTCAGTTTTGTTTCAGCCTTAGTTTTCACGTGAGGGGATTGAACAGAATCCTAAAAAAATTAACCCAATTTAATTCATCTTCCATGGTTGATCAAGTGTAAGTGCAGCCAATCTTTTCTTAAATTAACTCCATCTTAATCTGAACCTTGGGATCAAAATAACCAACTTCAGAATTTGAAATCATCAAGGAACAAGAACCCTAGATAAAAGGAGGAAGTTAAGCTAACCTAGATTTTCTAGGGATTGCATTTTCAAAATTAATTCCGCACCCTTGTTCTCTTTCCTAACGTGAAAAGCTCTCCCCTCCTAGTCCTGGACCGTGTTATTTTTTCTCCATTTGGCAGCCACCAATCAGTTTTTGTTCATCAAGAATTCAGCCCTTGCCGGTCCCTTCAAGATCCACATCAAGGAACCTCTCGAACACAAGAGGGGTAAGGCAAATGTGATATAACTTCTACCTTGGCAGGGTCTACCTCAATTCCTTTCTCAGAGATTACATGCCCTAAAACTATTCCTTGTTTTACCATAAAATGACATTTTTCATAGTTCAAGACAAGGTTAGTTTCAATACACCTGTTTAAAACTTTATCCAAACTTTCAAGGCATGCATTAAATGAAGATCCATAAACAGTAAAATCATCCATAAACACCTCTATGCAATTTTCAATGAAATCATGAAAAATACTTATCATGCATCTTTGAAAGGTTCCAGGAGCATTGCATAGGCCAAATGGCATTCTCCTATAAGCAAATGTGCCAAAGGGACATGTGAATATGGTTTTTTCTTGATCCTCAGGTGCAATATGAATCTGAAAATATCTAGAGAATCCATCAAGAAAATAGTAGTGAGACTTACCTGCGAGACGCTCAAGCATTTGATCAATAAAGGGTAAAGGAAAATGGTCCTTCTTGGTTGCTTGGTTAAGTCTCCTGTAATCAATACAGACTCTCCAACTATTCTGCACTCTAGTTGGGATCAACTCATTCTTCTCATTCTTCACAACTATGATCCCTGTTTTCTTAGGAACCACTTGAATTGGACTCACCCATTGACTGTCAGAGATAGGATAAACGATTCCTGCTTGTAAAAGCTTGGTAATTTCCTTCTTAACAACATCAAGGATTACAGGGTTGAGTCTCCTCTGGGGCTGTCTTACTGCTTTAGTATTTTCCTCCAGAAATATCCTATGCATGCACATGGATGGGCTAATTCCAGGTATGTCTGCCAATGTCCATCCTATAGCCTTCTTATGTTTTTTCAATACCTGCAACAATTTTTCTTCTTGATTTTCATCAAGAGAAGTGGAAATTATCACCGGGAGCTGTTCATCATCCCCTAAGTATGCATACTTGAGGTTCTCAGGTAGGGGTTTCAATTCTAACTTAGGTGCCTGCAAAATAGATGGAACTAACAAAGCAGATTTGGATTCCGCTACTTGCACCTCAAAAATTTTGTTAGAGTTTTCTTGAAATCCCGTATTCAGCTCCTTATGGTTAACAGGTATATCTAAAGACTCTAAATCAGAAATTATGTATTTATCAATTTCAGCATAAATATCACAGCTTCCAGAATCATTACATGCAAAACATTTGTTTGAATCATCTATGCATTCCAAATCAACATTAGAAAAATGTTCAAAAACTAGTTCATCAATAATGTCAATTTGGAAAACAGAGTGATTTTCAGATGGGTATTTCATGGCATCAAGAATATTAAATTGAACTCTCGTGTCACCAAATTCCATAGAGAAAGTTCCAGAATGAACATCTATTTTGGTTCGAGCTATTTTCAAAAATGGTCTTCCCAGAATGATAGGAACAGGAATTTGAGGCATACCTTCTTCCATATCAAGTACGAAAAAGTCAGCAGGGAAAACAAGTTGTTCTACCTGAACCAAAACATCTTCTATAACTGATGTGGATCTTGATGAGGACCAGCAAGGGCTGACTTCTTGATGATGAATGGCTGCCACAAAGAAAGGAAGAAGACACACACAAACATACACAATACAAAGACAGTGGGGAAATCTAGAGTGGGGATTGAATTGAGAATGTACGTTTGTTGTAAAGGTCAGAATTTCTACTTCAACTTGTCCTTGGTTGTTCAGATTCTAGGAAAGATTTAAGGATCAAATCTTTGCCTCATTTTCACATGAATTTAGTGGTTCACTTTACAGGAAGTTAACGCAATTAACATGTCATTAACGCAGCTTGGCAATTGAACTAAGGGTCCTTGATTTTTCTTTTGATGTTTTAATTTTTTTAGAGTTTAGAATTTTGTTTTAGATTCAATTTGGAAGACAAGGTAGAAGAAACAAAATGCAGGAATTAAAAGATAAAAAGATGGAAAGCATCACACCTCCATAATGGACTAGCATTCATACACAAGTATCACACTAATACATGGCTAATCAACCTTGCTTCACACAAGGACCAAGAGCATCACACTCACCACTAAGTTTACAAAACTTAGAAAAATTCATTAATTCAACTTCTGTCCCTTTTTTCTCACCTCCATTCAGTTTTGTATAACTTGGCTAAACAAGACAAAAGACACACTACTCCACTACCTAAAAACAAGGGTAACCGCCCACCACTAAGTCTTAGTGGGACAATGCTGAAATATAGTTGCAAAAACCGAAACTTACAAAGGAAAAAGAAATAAAGAAAAATGGGTCTAGGTAGGATTTGAACACAGGTCATTCAAGTCCTACACTACCCTATTCTTGAGGCTAGGCCATTTGTGCTAGGCCCTCTGTTGTTCATCCTTCCACATGATCAAATGAGTAAGCTTGGATGTCCTTTGTGGCTCCTTGGTTATGTCTTCTAGGAGGGTGAGAATTAGCCTTTGTAAGGTGGCTTTGGTCTTCTTGGCCTTGGATCTTGTCATTGGCCCTCCTATTCCTTGAAGTGCCCCTAATTGGTAAGGGGTGTCCTCATCATTCCCTCCCTCTTGAACAGGATTTGTCCTCAAATCTGGGTCTTCTTCACCTGTATCAAACAAGGACAAATCAGCCATATTAAAAGTAGAAGACACATTATACTCACCTGGCATTTGGATCTTATAGGCATTGTCATTGATCCTCTCCAATACTTGGAATGGACCATCTCCTCTTAGAAGCAACTTGGATTTCCTTTGTTCAGGAAACCTCTCCTTTCTCATGTGTACCCACACCCAATCTCCAGGTTAGAAGATCACCTTCCTCCTACCTTTGTTGGCTTGCTTAGCATAGCTCTCATTCTTCTTGATGATCTGGGCTTTAACCTGCTCATGCAGCTTCCTCATAAAATCTGCTTTAGCCTGTCCTTCATAATGCTTAAACACAGAAATGTTACGTACAGGTAATAAATCAAGTGGAGATAAAGGATTAAACCCATACACAACCTCAAATGGAGAGCAATTAGTTGTGGAATGGACAGCACGGTTATAAGCAAACTCAATATGGGGTAGGCAAGCCTCCCAACATTTCAAATTTTGCTTCAGTACTGCTCTAAGCATAGCACCTAATGTCCTATTGACCACCTCAGTTTGACCATCAGTTTGGGGGTGACAAGTAGTAGAAAACAATAACTTAGTTCCTAATCTTCCCCACAAACTCCTCCAAAAGTGACTCAAAAACTTAGAGTCCCTATCACTTACAATACTCCTAGGCATGCCATGTATCCTAATGATCTCCCTAAAGACTAGTTCAGCTACATGGCTTGCATCATTGACCTTTTTGCATGGAATAAAATGAGCCATCTTAGAAAACCTATCCACCACAACTAGTATAGCATCTCGGCCAGCACTTGACTTGGGCAAACCAAGCACAAAATCCATGGACAAATCTACCCAAGGGTGTTTAGGAACAGGTAGGGGAGTGTATAAACCTTGGGGGAGTACTTTAGACTTAGCTTGTTTACACTCAATGCATGACTCACAATGTTAGCTACATCCTTTTTCATGTTAACCCAATAGAAATGTTCATGCAAGATATCATAAGTCTTATGCACTCCAAAATGACCCATTAAACCCCCTCTATGTGCTTCCCTCACTAAAAGCTCTCTAATGGAAGATTGGGGAATACATAACCTATTCTCTCTAAACAAGAACCCATCAAACCTATAATACTCATCCTTAGGCACCTTTTCACATTCCCTATACTTCTGGCCGAACTCACTATCCTCTTCATACAGCCCCTTTAGAACTTCTAACCCAAGCAATTTGGTCTCTACTATAGAAATAAGGGCATACCTCCTAGACAAGGCATCGGCAACTACATTCCCCTTCCCTTTCTTGTACTTAATGACATATGGGAATTGTTCTAGGAACTCAACCCACTTGGCATGTCTCTTATTAAGTTTGCCTTGACCCTTAAGATACTTGAGAGACTCATGGTCACTATGGATAACAAACTCCTTGGGGAAAAGGTAGTGCTGCCAAGTTTTGAGGGTCCTCACTAAGGCATAGAGTTCTTTGTCATAGGTAGAGTAATTCAAGGCTGCCCCACTTAGTTTTTCACTAAAGTAAGCGATGGGATGGCCTTCTTGGAGCAAAACAGCCCCTATACCTATGCCAGAAGCATCACACTCTATCTCAAAAGACTTGGAAAAATTGGGCAATGCTAGAATGGGTGCACTAACTAGTCTTTGCTTAAGGGTTTGGAAAGCTTTCTCTTGTTGTTCCCCCCCACTTAAAGCTCACATTCTTCTTCACTAACTCATTTAGTGGGGCTGCCAAGGTGCTAAAATCCCTCACAAAACGCCTATAAAAACTAGCTAGGCCATGAAAGCTCCTAATCTCACTCATAGTCTTTGGTGTTGGCCATTCTTGGATGGCCTTCACTTTTTCTTGGTCTACCTCTACCCCTTTAGAACTTACTACAAAGCCTAAAAACACCACATGATCTTGGCAAAACGTGCATTTTTCAAGATTGGCATACAATTACTCTCACCTCAAAGTAGATAACACAGAATACAAATGATGAACATGCAAGTCTAAATCAGCACTATACACAAGTATGTCATCAAAATACACTACCACAAAGTATCCTATAAATTCTTTAAGAACATGATTCATCAACCTCATGAATGTACTTAGTGCATTAGTTAATCCAAAAGGCATAACCAGCCACTCATACAAGCCAAATTTGGTTTTAAAAGCAGTTTTCCATTCATCCCCTTCTCTAATCCTAATTTGGTTGTATCCACTTTTTAAATCAATTTTGGAAAAGAACTTTGCACCATGCAATTCATCAAGTAAATCATCAAGCCTAGGAATGGGATGCCTATACTTAATAGTAATGCTATTCATACTCCTACAGTCACTACACATGCGCCACGATCTATCTTTCTTAGGCACTAAAATTACAGGCACAGCACAAGGAGAGATAGAATCTCTTACCCAACCTTTATCTAAGAGAGCTTCCACTTGCCTTTGTATTTCCTTGGTCTCCTCAGGGTTGCTCCTATAGGCTGGCCGGTTTGGAATGGTGGCTCCAGGTATCAGATCCACCTGATGTTCTATCCCTCTCAATGGTGGCAACCCACTGGGTAGATCTGAAGGGAAAACATCCTTGAATTCCTATAAAAGAGAAGAAATAGGAGAAGGCAAAGAAGAAAAATAAATAGGATTAGTATTCAGAATAGGCTTGCAAACCAGCACGTAGAGTGGCTGCCTTGCAAGCAACACTTTCCTCACTTCTCTTTCTTTTGCTATCTCTCTTTCATTCTTTTTTCTCTCTTTTTCACTCTTTTCTCTTCCTTTTATTTTCCCCTCTTTTCTTCACTCTTTTTTCTCTCTTTCTCCTCTTTCAAGCTCTCGGTCATACTTAATCCCTCACCCTCATGATCTTTTTTTTCTCTCATAATTTTCTTTCTCAATCTCAACTAATCATAACACACCTCCTGTGGGCTTAAAGGTTTAAGTACCACCTTCTTTCCTTGATGGGTGAATGATATTTTGTTGGAGAAACCATCATGGATAGTCTTGTGGTCATGCTGCCACGACCTTCCCAACAACAAATGACATGCCTCCACAGGCACCACATCACACAAGATCATATCTGAATAAGTTCCAATGACTATAGGCACCTCCACCTACTGCCTCACCCTTATTTCTCCATCATCACTTAGCCATTGTAACCTATAAGGTCTAGGGTGGGGTTTGGTAGGGAGATTCAACTTGGATACCATCCTAGTACTAGCCACATTAGCACAACTCCCACTATCCACAATCACCATGCAAAGTTGTCCCTGTACAGCACACCTAGTGTGGAAAATGTTGTCCCTTTGGCTTTGGTCTAAGGGTTCTATATGGGATCCTAACAACCTCCTAACCATTAACAATCCCCCCTCATTCACTTCTGGTTCTACACCCTCTCCCTCCTCACTCTCATACTCCTCAGGTGTATCAGACTCACTAGACAATTCACCATCCTCCCTTATCACTACTGTCCTCTTTGTAGGGCATTCATAGGCATAATGCCCCTTACCTTGGCACTTGAAGCATGTAATGTCCCTAGTCCTCTTAGGGATTGGTTCCTTCCCCTTAGAAGCATTATGATCAGCCTCCTTAGTGGCCTTAACATCCAAGGCCGAGCTACCTGCTGCCTTGGCTGAATAGGGTGCTGCTCCAAAGCCCTCCCTCTTGGCTTTGTCCTTCTACCCAGATGTGGGAGTAGGGGCAATTCTCCTTGTAGCTCCCTTCCTTTTGAGTTGCCTTTCTACTTGAAGGGCCTTATGCAGAAGGTCATCCATCTCAATGAATTCCTGCAACTCCACAACATCACGAATATCAGTAGACAAACCAGCTAAAAATCTAGCCATAGTTACCTTAGGATCCTCTTCTAGATTGGCTTGGAGCATCAGCATCTCCATCTCCTTGTGGTACTCCTCCACACTCCGACTCCCTTGAGTGAGTCTTTGAAGTTTAAACTTCAAATCCCTCTCATAGGAGGCAGGCACATACCTCTTCCTCATCAGTCTCCTCAAGTCTGCCCAAGTACTAACTGGTGGCTCTCCATCTCTTTGCCTCTCCCTTTGAAGTTTATGCCACCATACCAAGGCATAGTGTGAGAACTCAGCGGCTGCCAATCTCACCTTTTGCTCCTCCTCAAACTCTCCACAAGCATATACATTTTCTAACTTAAGCTCCCAATTCAAGTATGCCTCCGGATCATTTTTGCCTGCAAAAGAAGGAATGTTTAGTTTTATCCCTTGAAGAGGATTGCTCCACTGCTCCCTAGTTCTCCTATCTTCTTCATGTCTTGGCATCCTTCCTCCATGCCTCCTTGGACTTCTCCTTACTTCCCTATCATTCTCTAACTAGTCAATTCTCTCATGTATTTCGTCAGTGGCTTATCGGAATAGCCTCTCAAGATGTTGAGTTAGAGCTTGCATTTGAAATGGATTAAGGCCTCCTTGTTCACCCTGTTCTGCCATCACTAAAACACTTATACAAGGTGAAAAACAATTATAACAGTTGCTGTTTGGACCTCACAAATAATTTCTCTCAAGTGTTTCACTCAAATTTTGGCTTTTTCTAGTAATGTAATTTTCACTCTAGCCTTTTACCACTCTTGATGCTATTTAATCCTTGAGAGTCACAAGTATAGTTCAGCCCACACACAAATACTCCACCTAATGCAATATGCTAATGATGGCAAATAGAGATATGATCCTATCACTAGAAGCCAACAAAATAAGAAACCAAAAAGGACACACAAACAATTATAAATTAAGATACTCAAATTCAGAAATCAAATTAAGAGGCTAAAACACACAAACTAGACAAGAATTTGACAAGAAACAAGAAAGAAAAACAAAACAAGAACTCACCTAGACACTAGCAAGAAGGTCACGGTTTTGAGACTCAACATGGCAGCAATCAAATTCAAATTTTGCAAGATTTGACAGCAAAACAACATCAATTTAGGTCATACATATTCAGATTTCAATTCTGGAATTTTCTTGGAAAATTAGGGTTTGCAATTTGGGGAAAATTTTTCTAGCCACCATAACATGAAATTAATGCTTGGTTTCTTTTCTTTCACAACCCCAACCCTCAATTTAGATGTTCAGAAATTGAAAAATGACCTAGAGACAGGAATTTCGAATTACCTTTTTGGGTGCTGTCCAAGAAATTTCAAGCCCTTGACTCCAAGAGCTTTGATACCAAATGATGTGGATCTTAATGAGGACCGACAAGGGCTGACTTCTTGATGATGAATGGCTGCCACAAAGAAAGGAAGAAGACACACACAAACATACACAATACAAAGACAGTGGGGAAATTTAGAGTGGGGATTGAATTGAGAATGTACGTTTGCTGTAAGGGTCAGAATTTCTACTTCAACTTGTCCTTGGTTGTTCAGATTCTAGGAAAGATTTAAGGATCAAATCTTTGCCTCATTT
Organism: Clitoria ternatea; assembly: GCA_037962975.1. Taxonomy (NCBI): domain Eukaryota; kingdom Viridiplantae; phylum Streptophyta; class Magnoliopsida; order Fabales; family Fabaceae; genus Clitoria; species Clitoria ternatea. Next base: position 66,290,394 of record CM075674.1, read on the forward strand.
TCACATGAATTTAGTGGTTCACTTTACAGGAAGTTAACGCAATTAACATGTCATTAACGCAGCTTGGCAATTGAACTAAGGGTCCTTGATTTTTCTTTTGATGTTTTAATTTTTTTAGAGTTTAGAATTTTGTTTTAGATTCAATTTGGAAGACAAGGTAGAAGAAACAAAATGCAGGAATTAAAAGATAAAAAGATGGAAAGCATCACACCTCCATAATGGACTAGCATTCATACACAAGTATCATACTAATACATGGCTAATCAACCTTGCTTCACACAAGGACCAAGAGCATCACACTCACCACTAAGTTTACATAACTTAGAAAAATTCATTAATTCAACTTCTGTCCCTTTTTTCTCACCTCCATTCAGTTTTGTATAACTTGGCTAAACAAGACAAAAGACACACTACTCCACTACCTAAAAACAAGGGTAACCGCCCACCACTAAGTCTTAGTGGGACAATGCTGAAATATAGTTGCAAAAACCGAAACTTACAAAGGAAAAAGAAATAAAGAAAAATGGGTCTAGGTAGGATTTAAACACAGGTCATTCAAGTCCTACACTACCCTATTCTTGAGGCTAGGCCATTTGTGCTAGGCCCTCTGTTGTTCATCCTTCCACATGATCAAATGAGTAAGCTTGGATGTCCTTTGTGGCTCCTTGGTTATGTCTTCTAGGAGGGTGAGAATTAGCCTTTGTAAGGTGGCTTTGGTCTTCTTGGCCTTGGATCTTGTCATTGGCCCTCCTATTCCTTGAAGTGCCCCTGATTGGTAAGGGGTATCCTCATCAATAACTCCAACAGGGTAAGTAGTGCTCCTATTGGCTAGCTGAATTACTACACCAGTAGGTTGTAAATTTCCAAGAGACAAAGATTTGAAAATAGACATAGGCATAACATTTATTGAAGCTCCTAAATCTAACATGCAATTTTCAAATTTGTTATTGCCTATGATACAGGGTATAGAAAACGTACCTGGATCCTTGCATTTCTCAGGAATATTTGGAACTTCCTTACCAACCAGTGCAGATACATTTCTTCCCATGCTTATCCTTTCATTGCCTTTGAGTTTCCTCTTGTGAGTACTCTTTTAGAAATTTGGCATACTTGTGTATTTGCTTGATTGCATCAAGAAGAGGTATATTCACTTCCACTTTCCTAAAAGTATCCAAAATTTCTTTGTCCACTTCTTCCATCTTCTTACTTGGAATTGCTTTTAGTGGGAAAGGAAGAGGGATATGAGGTGGAATTTGGGGTGGTTGTATCTCAGATTTGCTTGAAGAGGGTACATTATTCTCAACTATTTCAGGTTCAGTTGTTTATTTTTCAGATTCCTTAGGTATGGGTACTTCAAGGTTCTTACCTGATCTTAACTGAATTGCACTCATATTTCTTGGATTTATAGCTGGTTGAGATGGTAATTTGTCAGAGTTATGAGATTGTAACTGGCTTAATGATGAAGCCAATTGCCCAATTTGGTTGCTTAAACTCTGGATGGTAGCATCATTCCTCTGTTGATACTCCAAATTTTGTACAGCCATTTGTTTCACCAGTTCTTCCAAAGAAGGGCCACTTGTGGATGGTTGAGGTGTAGGTCTTTGAAAGGTTGGTGCATTGCTTTGAAATGGGGATTGGGAATAGGAATTTTGTTGTTGGTTACCCCATCTCAAGTTTAGATGGTTTCTCCAACCTAGATTGTATCTATTGGTGGAAAGGTCATGGTTTTGTTGTTGTTGTGGTGAAGGTCTATCATGGTAGATGTTAGCTGCATAGGCTTAAGGACTATTATTATCCTTTTCTTGTAGAGAAGGACAACAATCAGTGGGGTGCTCTTGTGAAGAGCAAATGCCATATACTTTAGCAGTCATGGATTTTTGATTTACTGCTAATTGTGTGACCAGAGTGGTGAGAGCATCAAGTTTGCTCTCCAATTTAATTCCTGATGAACTAGAATTAGAATCAAACATGGGTTTGAAAGAATCATTTCTCACACCAAATTGTTGAGAGTTAGATGCCATCTTTTCAATCAGGTTTCTTGCTTCAGCAGCAGTCATATCTCCTAAAGCTCCTCCACTTGCCGCATCTATCATGTTACGATCAATGTGGTGCAGACCTTCATAAAAGTACTAAAGAAGAAGTTGTTCAGAAATTTGGTGGTGAGGGCAACTTGCACAGAGTTTCTTGAATCTCTCCCAATACTCATAAAGACTTTCTCCAGAGAGTTGCCTAATGCCAGATATGTCTTTACGGATTGTAGTTGTTCTAGAGGCAGGAAAGAACTTTTCCAAGAACATTTTCTTTAAGTCATTCCAACTTGTGATTGATCTTAGAGCAAGGTAGTACAACCAATCCTTAGCAACACCCTCTAAAGAATGAGGAAACGCTTTAAGATAGACATGGTCTTCTTGAACATTTTGGGGTTTCATTGTGGAGCACACAATGTGGAATTCTTTGAGGTGTTTGTGCGGATCTTCACCCGCAAGACCATGAAATTTAGGCAACAAATGTATAAGTATGGTCTTAAGAATAAAAGGGACATCCTCATCAGAATATTGAATACACAAACTTTCGTAAGTGAATTCAGGTGCAACTAGTTCTCTAAGAGTTCTTTCACGAGGTTCAGCCATATCAGAAAAACTAGTAGTAGTACTTTCAGCAGATTCAGAAAAGATACTATCACTATCAATATCAACAAAGTTATTATTAAATCTAGCTTCTCTAATTAACCTATGAAAAGTTCTATCAATTTCAGGATCAAATGAATATAAATGCTCAAAAGTTCTTCTAGTCATATATAACATACAACAAGATATTTCATGATAATGAGCAATATATCATAAGAATCCTAAATCATGCAAAAGAAATAAAACAAACAAACAAATAAATAAAATATATTTATTATTATTATTTTTTAAAAAAACAAAAAAATTAATTTAAAACAACAATTTTCCTAAAGATCGTTGATCCCCAGCTGCGGCGCCAAAATTTGACGTTGGCTGTCATGGTCCCGTCAAATTAGTACATTAAAATTAATTAATGTAGTACTAGGGTGTCAACCTAGATCGTTCTCTCGAAGATCAACACTAAAATTTAGGAAAATCAAGTCTTAAACTAATTTTTAACAAATAATAATTTAACAACTAAAATTTATTTTTACAGACAGAAGTTCAACAAGCATACAATGGGGGGTTTGTTTGATTGTCACAGAAATTTAATACAGAATACAAGAATACAGAATAAGTGTAAAATAAGTAAATAACGAGTGATTGATTTTCTTGGAGTATTGTAATTAAATTTATCCTTGGTTCACAAAAGGTGGTTTAAACACTTTCATTATGTCGATTTCTTAGCTCAATTTGAATTGATCAACTAAGCGTCTTTTTCAATTCACAATTCCTTTACTTTTATTTAAAAATGAGTATTTTAATCAAGCATCCTAATTAAGCAAAAGGAGTCAAGATTGTAAAATCTAGGAATTATTGAGCATACATAAGAACATCACCTACATACATAATCTATTCTCAAATTATAGAATTAAGCAAACCATAATAACTAAAAGTGATTATGAAAATATTCATTAAGCATGTATATTTCCTTAACCAATTTTAATTTAAATCTCATTTTATTCCATTTGTATAATTAAACCGATTAAGCATATAAATTTAATTAAACAAAATGGAATTAAACAAGCAGAGTAAGATTATGAAGAAATCAACAATAATGAAAGTATATTATTTTAGAAACAAGAACCTCAAAATCATTATTACAATATTCTCCAAGAAAATCAACCTAAGGGTTTTAGCCCTCCATAATTAAAACAAAATAAGAACCGAACCCGGAATGACGCTCCTCCGGAATTCTTCCTCCGTTTCTCCTGCTGTCCACTGCTTCAAAAATTCCCTCTGACTCTGCTCTGCTTTCCCCAAATTCTGACACCCCTCCTCTTTTTATATGCTTCAGATGGTTTTCTTTTTTTATTTCCTCTAAAAACAGCCAGCTTACACTTCCACTCTGTCTCCTCTTTTCTTCATTTTTCATTGGCAAAATGCTTCATTTTGAACCCATTCTTCTCTGTTGTCTGTTGCCTTTAACGTTGGATTTTTGTTGTTTCTTAATGTTGTTGTTTGCTGTCAGAATAATATTGTTGTTCAGCTAGCCTTTGTTCACGTTTTTGGCTTTTTCAACGTGAAATGTAGGAGTGGTTGGAGGGAGAATGAAATGATAAAAACTAATGGTCATATGGGTGGAACTCCTTTGTTGACCGTGATGCACTTGGACAAAAATAATGGGCACTTGAAATTTCCTTTGGTCATTAGGATGCATGAAAATAAAATATTGAGTGGGTGGAGTCCTTTGGTAGCCGTGGGAATTATGGGAGAAAGAGGAAGCCTTTGGACAAAAAAAATGTGCACATGGGTCCCCTTTTCCATCAGTTTTCATGTGAATTTAGAGTGAAAGAAGGAAGAATGAAATAAAAAAAATATAATAATGGGCACATGTTACTATTTTTGTGTCCAATTTTGACTAAGTCAAAATTGAAGTATGGGACCCCTTTAACAAGTAGCTTCCAACGTGAATTGCTGTCCCATTTTTGTTGTTTTGTTGTAGCTTTTACGTTGGGAAGCTGTCCATTTTGCCTTGTTTGCTGCAGCTTGAAATGCATTTGAAGTGGTAGAATTCTTTTGCATTAAAAATTCAAGCACATGGACTTTGTGGGCCGTGAGTTAAGTGGAGCTTGGCATTCTTTAATGTGTCCATTTTAGCATTGCCGTGAGAGTTTTGTTGGAGACTAATGGAAGCTTTGTTGGCATTAAAAATACTTACACATGGGACCTTTGCTTTTAGAAAATTCAACTTTTTGCTTTTAGCTTTGAAAATTCAGCATATGGTCTTGCTTTTTGAAGCTTATTTCAACGTGATTTAGCAGCTGCAGGAGGAAGGAAAATTGATCAATTCATGCTACCATTCAGCTATGTTTCACGTTGAAAATTAGCACTTTGTTGCTATAAGAATTGATTTTGTTTATTTTATGAAGCATAAACAAGGTTTTAAACAATTTCACATTAATATACTTGTCAAGAAAAAGTAATTAATGTGAATTTGTATTTGGAGGAGAGTAATTTATTTTGTAAAATAATCATGAAGCTTCCAATAATTTGATATCCTGTAAAATAAAATAATAATCAAATTAAACTTAGTTAATTCAATAGATTTTATTTTAGGACTAAACATTTATGAAAGCTTAAATTATTTTAAACATACTAATTAATACAAAAGAAACAGAAACAGTAGAAATTAAAAACAACAATCAATAATAAACAGTAACAGTAAAAGAAAACATAAATCATAAAATACAACACTCACTAGTAACAGTAAAAATAAGAAAACAGTGATCACTAGCAAGTAGTGAGATAAAACATTAAAAATGGAGAATACTGACAAATTACGCTAAAACACATTTTTTAAGATTTAACAATGAATAAAATAGACAAACAGAGTGAGTACTTAAAGGTAAAAAGATATGTCATCACCGCGCTCAAGCTCATGCTCAAGCGACTTATTCCCACGCTTGAGCATGAGGGGGTCCTGATTCTTCATTTATTATACGCTCAGCTGAATAAATCCACACTTCAAGCGCACCATTGATGGCTAAGGTTACGCTTGAGCGAGCTCGTGCTCACGCTCAAGCGTGAGATCTTCCTTGCAGTTGTGTTTAAACCATGCTCAGTGTGCTTCTTTAATCATTCAACAGGGCTGCACTTAAGCGCACTTGAGCTCAGCTCAAGCGTGAGGTGCCTTCGCCCAAGCGTTTTATCTTTCGCTTAAGAGCACAAGTTCTGATGCTGAGTCTTCTTGGTTTCTTCTTGGTACCTTTCTTTAATATTTTGATAAATCAAGCTTATGTTTACATAATAATAAAATCATGATTTATTACTCACTAATCTAGTTAAATTCTTTCCAAAATAGGTTTAATTGAAGTATTAAATCAATGTGAAATAACACTTATCAAGAGTTCAGACGATGCCTCACCATGCTTGGTCAGTTCGTAATATCAATGGGTTTTTGAAAATTTCAAGCTCAAGTGAAAAAACACAGAGTGAAAAAGACCTAACCCTAAACAATGTCGGGAACCTAACTATTCTCTCAACTACAAGTGAGTTGAGTAAACAACTATCCTTTTGACTCTTTATTAGCTAGTGAGTCCATAAGAGAGTGAAGATTAAAAGTTTATGGGGTTTTCTAGGACACATCATCCATCATATGATTCTTGAAGATATCGTCATGAAACTTGATGCATTGGATCATCCAAGAAACAATTCATGTAGTTCTTCACCTGAGAGTTTAGACGATGCATCACCATGCTTGCTTAGTTCATAATCTCGATGGGTTTTCAAAGATTTCAAGTTCATGTACAGAAAAGGAAAAGTGAAAAAGACCCAATGATAAACAATGTCAGGAGCCTAACTATTCTCACAACTACAAGTGATTTAAGTGAACAACCTTCCTTTTGACTCCTTCTAAGATAGTGAGTCCAAAACATATGAAAGATTAAAAGTTTATAGGGTTTTCAAGGACACACCATCCAAGATGTGATTCTTGAAGATATCTTCATAAAACTTGATTCTTAGGAACATCCAAGGAGCAATTCATCTAGTTCTTAACCTGAGAGTTCAGATGATGCATCACCATGCTTAGTAAGTTCGTAATCTCAATGCGTTTTCAATGTTTTCAAGCTCAAGTGATAAAAAACATAGAGTGAAAAAGACCCAATCCTAAACAATGTCGGGAACCTAACTATTCTCTCAACTATAAGTGAATTGAGGGAACAACCATCCTTTTGACTCTTTCTTAGCTAATGAGTCCAGAAAAGTGAGAAGATTAAAAGTTTATGGGATTTTCTAGGACATTTCATCCATTATATGATTCTTGAAGATATCTTCATGAAACTTGATGCATAGGATCGTCCAAGGAGCAATTCATCTAGTTCTTAATCTGAGAGTTCAGACGATGCATGACCATGCTTGGTCAGTTTATAATCTCGATGGGTTTTCAAAGTTTTCAAGCTCAAGTGAAGAAAACGTAAAGTGAATAAGACCTAATCCTAAACATTGTTGGGAACCAAGCTATTCTCTCAACTACAAGTGATTTAAGTGAACAACCATCCTTTTGACTCATTCTAAGAGTGTGAGTCTAGAAGAAAGGGAAGATTAAAATTTTATGGTGTTTTCTAGGACACACCATCCAAGATGTGATTCTTGAAGATATCTTCATAAAACTTAATTCTTAGGATCATCCAAGGACCAATTCATCTAGTTTTTAACATGAGAGTTTAGACGATGCATCACCATGCTTGGTAAGTTCGTAATCTCGATAGGCTTTTAGAGTTTTCAAGCTCAAGTGAAAAAAAGCTAAATGTAAAAGACCCAACCCTAAACAATGTCAGGAACATAACTATTCTCTCAACTACAAGTGAGTTGAGTGAACAACCATCCTTTTGACTCTTTATTAGCTAGTGAGTCCAAAAGATAGAGAAGGTTAAACGTTTATGGGGTTTTCTAGGATGCATCATCCATCATATGATTCTTGAAGATATCTTCACGAAACTTGAGGCATTGGATCATACAAAAAACAATTCATCTATTTCTTAACCTGAGAGTTCAGGCGATGCATCACCATGCTTGCTTAGTTCGTAATCTCGATGGGTTTTCAAAGATTTCTAGTTCAAGTGAAGAAACCACAAAGTGAACAAGACCTAATCCTAAACATTACCAGGACCCTAACTATTCTCTTAACTACAAGTGATTTAAGTGAACAACCATTCTTTTGACTCCTTCTTAGATAATGAGTCCAAAAGAGAGGGAAGATTAAAAGTTTGTTGGGTTTTCTAGGGCACACCATCCAAGCTATAATTCAGGAAGATATCTTCAAAATACTTGCTTCTTAGGATCATCCAAGGAGTAATTCATCTATTTCTTAACCTAATAGTTTTAACGATGCAGCACCATGCATGGTTAGTTCGTAATCTCCATAAGTTTTTGATGTTTTCAAGCTCAAGTGAAAAAATGCAAAGTGAAAAGGACCCAATCCTAAACAAGGTCGGGAACCTAACTATCCTCTCAATTACAAGTGCATTGAGTGAACAACCATCATTTTGACTCTTTCTTAGCTAGTGAGTCCAAAAGAGAGAGAAGATTAAAATTTTATGGGGTTTTCTAGGAAACATTATCCATCATATGATTCTTGAAGATATCTTCACGAAACTTGATGCATAGGATCATCCAAGAAGCAATTCATCTAGTTCCTAACCTGAGAGTTCAGGCGATGCATCACCATGCTTGCTCAGTTTGTAATCTCGTTGGGTTTTCAAAGATTTCTAGTTCAAGTGAAGAAAACGCAAAGTGAACAAGACCTAATCCTAAACATTGCCAGGAGACTAACTATTCTCTTAACTACAAGTGATTTAAGTGAACAACCATCCTTTTGACTCCTTCTTAGATAATGAGTCTAAAAGAGAGGGAAGATTAAAAGTTTATGGGGTTTTGTAGGACACACCATCCAAGCTGTAATTCATGAAGATATCTTCATAATGCTTGATTTTTAGGATCATCCAAGGAGTAATTAATCTAGTTCTTAACCTACTAGTTTTAATGATGCATCGCCATGCATGGTTAGTTCGTAATCTCTATAGGTTTCTAATGTTTTCAAGCTCAAGTGAAAAAATGCAGAGTGAAAAAGACCTAATCCTAAACAATGTCAGGAACCTAACTATTCTCTCAACTACAAGTGAATTAAGTGAACAACCATCCTTTTGACTCTTTCTTAGCTAGTGAGTCTAAAAGAGAGAGACGATTAAAAGTTTATGGGGTTTTCTAGGAAACCTCATCCATCATGTGATTCTTGAAGATATCTTCATGAAACTTGATGCATAGTATCATCCAAGAAGCAATTCATCTAGGTTTTAACCTGAGAGTTCAGACGATGCATCACCATGCTTGCTCAGTTTGTAATCTTGATGGGTTTTCAAAGATTTCTAGTTCAAGTGAAGAAAACACAAAGTGAACAAGACCTAATCCTAAACACTGCCAGGAGACTAACTATTCTCTTAACTACAAGTGATTTAAGTTAACAACCATCCTTTTGACTCCTTCTTAGATAATGAGTCCAAAAGAGAGGGAAGATTAAAAGTTTGTAGGGTTTTCTAGGACACACCACCCAAGCTGTAATTCATGAAGATATCTTCATAATGCTTGATTCTTAGGATCATACAAGGAGTAACTAATCTAGTTCTTAACCTAACAGTTTTAACGATGCATCACCATGCATGGTTAGTTCGTAATCTCCATAGGTTTTTGATGTTTTCAACTCAAGTGAAAAAATGCAGAGTGAAAAAGACCTAATCCTAAACAATGTCAGGAACCTAACTATTCTCTCAACTACAAGTGAATTAAGTGAACAACCATCCTTTTGACTCTTTCTTAGGTAGTAAGTCTAAAAGAGAGAGAAGATTAAAAGTTTGTGGGGTTTTCTAGGAAACCTTATCCATCATGTGATTCTTGAAGATATCTTCATGAAACTTGATGCATAGTATCATCCAAGAAGCAATTCATCTAGTTCTTAACATGAGAGTTCAGACGATGCATCACCATGCTTGCTCAGTTCGTAATCTGGATGGGTTTTCAAAGTTTTCTAGTTCAAGTGAAGAAAACACAACGTGAACAAGACCCAATCCTAAATAATGCTGGGAGCCTAACTATTCTCTCAACTACAAGTTAATTGAGTGAACAACCATACTTTTGACTCTTTGTTAGCTAATGAGTCCAAAAGAGAGAGAAGATTAAAAGTTTGTAGGGTTTTCTAGGATACATTATCCATCATGTGATTCTTGAAGATATCTTCCCAAAACTTGATGCATTGGATCATCCAAGAAGCAATTCATCTAGTCCTTAACCTGAGACTTCCACTGATGCATCACCGACTTGTTTAGTTCATAATCTGGATGCGTTTTAAAAGTTTTCTAGATCAAGTGAAGAAAACGCAAAGTGAACAAGACCCAATCCTAAACAATGTCGGGAGCCTAACTATTCTCTCAACTACAAGTGAATTGAGTGACAACCATCCTTTTGACTCTTTCTTCGCTAGTGAGTCCAAAAGAGAGGGAAGATTAAAAGTTTGTGGGGTTTTGTAGCATACACCATCCAAGATGTAATTCTTGAAGATATCTTCATAAAACTTGATTCTTAGGATCATCCAAGGAGCAATTCATCTAGTTCTTAACCTAAGAGTTCAGATGATGCATCACCATGCATGGTCATTTCATAATCTCGATGGGTATTCGAAGTTTTCAACCTCAAGTAAAAAACACAAAGTGAAAAAGACCCAATCCTAAACAATGTCGGGAACCTAACTATTCTCTCAACTACAAGTGAATTGAGTGAATAACCATTCTTTTGATTCTTTCTGAGCTAGTGAGTCCAAAAGAGAGACAAAATTAAAAGTCTATGGGGTTTTCTAGGACACATCATCCATCATGTGATTCTTGAAGATATCTTCAAGAAACTTGATGCGTAGGATCATCCAAGGAGCAATTTATCTAGTTCTTAACCTGAGAGTTCAGACGATGCATCACTATGCTTGGTTAGTTCGTAATCTCAATGGGTTTTCAAAGTTTTCAAGCTCAAGTGAAGAAAATGCAAAGTGAACAAGATATAATCCTAAACATTACCAGGAGCCTAACTATTCTCTCAACTATAAGTGATTTAAGTGAACAACCATCCTTTTGACTCTTTCTTAGATAGTGAGTCCAAAAGAGGGGAATATTTAAAGTTTGTGAGGTTTTCTAGGACACACTATCCAAGATGTGTTTCTTGAAGATATCTTCATAATACTTGATTCTTAGGATCAACCAAGGAGAAATTCATCTCGTTCTTAACCTGAGAGTTTAAACGATGCATCACCATGCTTGGTCAGTTCATAATATCGATGAGTTTTTGAAGTTTTCAAGCTCAAGTTAAAAAAACACATAGTAAAAAACACCCAATCATAAACAATGTCATGAACCGAACTATTTTCTCAACTACAAGCGAATTGAGTGAACAGCCATCCATTTGTCTTTTTCCTAGCTAGTAAGTCCAAAAGAGAGAGAAGATTAAAAGTTTATGGGGTTTTCTAGGACACATCATCTATTATGTGATTCTTGAAGATATCTTTGCGAAACTTGATGCATAGGATCATCCAAGGAGCAATTTATCTAGTTCTTAACCTGAGAGTTTAGACGATGCATCACCATGCTTGGTCAATTCATAATCTTAACTGGCTTTCAAAGTTTTCAAGCTCCAGCGAAGAAAAGTCAAAGTGAACAAGACCTAATCCTGAAATTGCTAGGAGCCTAACTATTCTCTCAACTACAAGTGAACAATCTTCTTTTTGACTCCTCCTTAGATACTAAGTCCAAAAGAGAAGAAAGATTAAAAGTTTGTGGGGGCTTTCTAGGACACACTATCCAAGATATGATTCTTAAAGATATCTTCACAAAAATTGATTCTTGGGATCATCCAATGAGCAATTCATCTAGTTCTTAGCCTGAGAGTTCAGATGATGCATCACCATGCTTGTTCAGTTCGTAATCTCGATGGGTTTTCAAAGTTTTCAAGCTCAAGTAAGAAAAACACAGAATGAAAAAGACCCAATCCTAAACAATTTCAGGAACCTAACTATTCTCTCAACTACAAGTGAATTGAGTGAACAAACATTCTTTTGACTCTTTCTTAGCTAGTGAGTCCAAAAGAGAGAGAAGATTAAAAGTTTATGGGGTTTTCTAGGACACATCATCCATTATGTGATTCTTAAAGATATATTTACGAAACTTGATGCGTAGGATCATCCAAGGAGCAATTTATCTAGTTCTTAACGTGAGAGTTCAGACGATGCATCACCATGCTTGGTCAGTTCGTAATCTCAATGGGTTTTCAAAGTTTTCAAGCTCAAGTGAAACGTTAGTAAAACAATGTTAAAATGAATGAATTAATGAATAAATTGAAAAATTTTTACTAAGGTAAAAAAAATAATATTTTTACCACAGTAATTAAAAATTTACTATTTTACTGAATCAATTCAATCCCCGGTGACGGCGCCAGAAAACTTGTTAGACTCGAATATAATGTTGCAGAAAACTTGTAACTTTGTGTTACTGTTGGGTCTTTTAATTGGCAAGCGCACCAATCGTTTATAGTTTTCAAAAATTAGATATCGTTCCACTGGGATTGAAAGTCCAATAGTTACAGTAATTTTCTAATTACTATGGTAAATTTATTGAAACCTATTTACAAAAGAATAATTTATATACAATTTATACAATATTCATAAGATTGCATAGCTGAGTTGTTCATGTGCTAAAAAGAAAATAACAATCTATCTAAAAAGTTGAGATGCAATTTAGAATAACTAAGATACTTGAGGATAAAACACAAATAAACAAATTATGTTGGAATTTGGATTCCTAATCTAGAATAACAATGGAGGAATTCAAGACATGCATATTTAATCATCAAGTTTATGTCATTACAGATTAAAATCATTATAACCAATCCCTCGTGATATAAATTCTAAGTATTCACCGTAAAGTCCGATCCCTTGTGAGCTTTCTCAGTAAAAACTTGCATTCAGTCCTGGCCTTATGGAAACAATAATCACCAATTCTATCCCTAGTAATTGGCATATTAAGGGTATTCCAACTTTTACTTTTGTTAAAACAAGTTTTAATAAGTGATGAGGACAACACCAACTCACTGCAAGGGCTAGGAGGACCTATGACGAGATCCAAAGCAAAGAAGACCAAAGCCACATTACAAAGGTTGATTCTCACACTCCAAGAAGAAATAACCAAGGAGCCAACGCAAGCCAAGCTTACCCATTTGATCATGTGGAAGGATGAATAGCGGAGGGCCTAGCATGAATGGTCTAGCTTTCAAGACTTGGGTAGTGTAGGGGTTGAATGACCTGTGTTCAAACCTTACCAAGACCCCTTTTTCTTTTAATTTTTATGTTAGCCTTGATGTAATTTAAATTTTTTAGCATTTTCCTTTTGCTTAGTGGACATAGGCGGTTTGCTTTATGGTGGGTAGTGGGGCGGTTATGGCTTGGAACATGTTCAGCCAAGTTACACAAAACATCTCACGTAACATGGAATTGGCAGATTTGGAATTTTTATGAATTTTTTTTCTAGGTTTGAAAACTTAGGTTGTGAGTGTGATGCTCATAGTCCTTGTGTGAATCAAGGAAGATTGGCCATGCATAGGTGTGAAGCTTTTGTATGAATGCTAATCAATTTATGGAGGTGTGATTCTTCCTTTGTGTTTTTCGTTTTTCTTCTTGCATTTTCAGTTTTGTTTCAGCCTTAGTTTTCACGTGAGGGGATTGATCAGAATCCTAAAAAAAAATTAACCCAATTTAATTCATCTTCCATGGTTGATCAAGTGTAAGTGCAGCCAATCTTTTCTTAAATTAACTCCATCTTAATCTGAACCTTGGGATCAAAATAACCAACTTCAGAATTTAAAATCATCAAGGAACAAGAACCCTAGATAAAAGGAGGAAGTTAAGCTAACCTAGATTTTCTAGGGATTGCATTTTCAAAATTAATTCTGCACTCTTGTTCTCTTTCCTAACGTGAAAAGCTCTCCCCTCCTAGTCCTGGACCGTGTTATTTTTTCTCCATTTGGCAGCCACCAATCAGTTTTTGTTCATCAAGAATTCAGCCCTTGCCGGTCCCTTCAAGATCCACATCAATAAGGCATGAATAATCATTCTCCCGTTTGACATTCATACTAATAAAACAAGTTTCAATACGCATGAAAATCATTCTCTCGTTTGACGTTCATACTAATAAAAGATTGAAATACTAACATGCACATGAATCATAAACATGCAAAGATTAAATTCACAACATCATACTCAATAGACTAGTTCATCACTTCCAACATAAACAGATTAGTTACACATGGTGAAAGTAAAAACAACACTTGTAACATCCCAATTTCTAACTTAATTACCGATTGAAGTTAAGCTATTAATTAAAGGTTAATTACAGAATTAGGATTAATGGTTAATTAGAGTAATTACTGATTTGGGTAGAAGTAATTGAATAAATAATAATAATAGTGCCAGGCGAAAGGACGCATGTGTCCCTAGGAGTATAAGACAACTTCAGCTCTCTCTTTCTCTCATTATTCACGCTGGCAGCTCTCCTTGTGCGTGTATATGGTCTCTCCTTCCCTGTTTCTCTTCTTCTTAACTCTCATTCACGTCGCCACTTGAACAGTGAGAGAGTTGAGAGCTCCTGGAGGAACATCAACACAGCTCTGACTCCACTCCCTGTTCTCTCCTTCCTCCCTATTGCCTTCTTCCTCTCCTTCTTCTACCTGAAGCTGTGGTATTCCAGTTGGAAGGCTGTGCTGGAAGTGCTTTGGAGCTGTGGAGGAGACGGACCCGTTGGAGGAAAGGAGCAACTCTGGCCCAGGATCAATGCTGAATCGAAGGCTGTTGGAGGAGTAACGGAGGGACGATCGGTCAGCACGGCAACTTGAAGAGTCTCTGAACCCCGACAGCAGGTAGGGGGTGCTTTGCATGTCAAGCGTATGGTTTATGACCAGGTCTCTGGTGCTTGCTTTAATGTAATATGTGTGTGAAATGTGTAGATCGATGTGTGGTGATTGACTGATTGTGCATGCAACTTCCGAATTGGGACATCTGTGAAAGGTTGAGGGTTGTGTGACCTCGTCTTTGAGTGCCTGTTAATACTTCTGTGATGCATGTTGTTGAAATCTGAGTTTGCTGAGTGAATGTCTGTGTGTGTTACCATTATCCCCGAATGCATGAGATGTGAATTGATGCGTAATTTCCATTTTGAATGCCGTGTGGAAAGGTATGCTGACTCTGTAAAAATGTTGAGTAGATGTACTGTAATGTGGTTCCCTATGCTTGCTGTTATGAGTTATTATGATAGAGGCATGTGATTGTTGTAATGGAATGTGGGATTCCGAATGAATCTGATTGCTGTGTGAGACGCGTCTGGTAAGCTTGGATGTTGTTGTGGATTTGCATGAGATTACATATGTGGGATGATTCCCAGATTCCTGACCAGTTCCATGAGGACGGGGGGTCGGAAAGGCATCTAGAGTCATGTAAAACGAGTTCCATTCAGATTCCTGGTTAGATCCATGAGGACCCGTGGTAGCCGATGGAGCTAGAGCTGGGTCTCGTGACGTCACGGGGTGACCGGTGCCACACGGAAAGGACTAGTGGACGAGGGACCGGGAAGGAATCTGCACTGAACTCACTGTTTAAGTCGGATCCGCATGCATGAGTCTATGAGCATTGTTAGTGAGATTATTGTGAATTGCATGGATTAAATGAATTGAGTGAACTCCGACTAGACGGTGTAGTATGAGCGAATTCCGACTGAACGAATGTACGGGTATTGATACCGATGCTGAGTGTAGTGTGATGCTATGATTGAGAATATGTGTTATTGTACAACTTCTGATTGAATGATGTGGTCTGACCCTTAAATTAATAGGCAATATATATATATCGTTATGGATTGAACCCGGTAAATTATATAATTGAGAATGGAGGTAAAGTCCGAGTTAATAGCCGTCACCTTATATGCAAAAGCTCACCCCTATACCATTTTTCAGTGTGTGCAGGTTGGACTCTGAAGTGATGATAAGGTCTCAGGTCCGAGTGGGGTGCACTCCGACCGTAGAGTGCTTATTTTTGTAATTTGTCATGTTTCATCAGTTGTAGCCTTGGTCGGCTCATACTATTAGTGTGGTGTAATGAATACGAATATATATATATATATATATATAAGAAATTTAAGCTATTGTGTTCCGAGTGCATGTTTTTATACGTATATAGTTCACATTGATAGCAGGTGCTGAGGAATGAATGATGTTAAGGTATTGGGTATTCCGAGTGTATAATTATGTACGTACCTATACGTTGTATACGGGTGGTTTGTGTCTGGGTAGACTGAGGGGTGTGGATGGTTAGAATATTGCTCAGTTAATGATTTCCGAGTAGAAGTAATTGGGGAGTCAACTCCGAGTGGGGCTGCAAATGGCTATGCCTTAATGTTCGAATGATGATACTTCAATGGACTCTGAGTAAAATACTTGGATGAACCTATATTGAGTGAGATCTAATGAGAGAATCTCCGAGTGATAATGAGAACGGTCATTACCGAGTGAAAATATAAGTAAAACCCGAGTGAGGAGGAGTTCGTATTTCTGAGTGAAAACCCTGAGCAATTCTCTCCTGAGAGAGGAGTTAATGTAGTGGTTTAGAATGGAATGGGTTCTAAGTGTGAAACATTGATAATCCGAGTGAAGAATGTATATTCCGGGTGAGAAGGAGGAATTCTAGAATCCGAGTGGGACAGCTCCCAGTATCCGAGTAGAGTATAGGTGTGGCCGTATGGATGAATCTGAGAGGCTAAGTTATGAAATACCGAATGGACTTAGGAAAGACCTCCGAGTGGACGTAGTCGTTTACCGAGTGCATGGATGTTCGAATGCCGAGTGATGAAATTGCCGTGTGAGGCTTCTCGCTTTAGCGAATAAGGGATCTGCTCCAGCGAAGGTGTACTGCTGGAAGGCTTTTGTCGTGGCATCGTCTAAGCGAATGGTACTTCGCCCGAACGAGTGGGCTGCCTCGCCCAAGCGACGTGGAGTCTCGTGTGAGCGAGTGCGTGTGCAATGCTGAAGGGCTCGCTCAGGGGGTTATCTCTTCCGCTGTACTCGGTTTTATGAATTCAGGCAGGTTATGCACGGTTTGTTAACCTTAAAATTTAGAATTTTTTTTCCCTTGTTGATTTTATTTATTCAATTAAAAATTAGGATGTTACATTTTGGTATCAGAGCAGACCGAAAGGTCCAAGGCCAAGGTATGCTTACTGAGTGTAAGCGGTTGTATGCAGTATGACCGAGTGGTAATCATTATTGTGATATTGATTTGTGAATAGGAGGTCATTTCCCTCCTGGTCCGATTGATTGTATACCCTGACTTAATCGGTATTGTATGTGTTTGATGATTTGGTATATGAATAGTGTGGTTGTATGCCTGTGCCTTGCTGAGGAATTTGAACGTGTGATGAATGAATAGTATATGATTTGAGATACAAGAAATGTGTTAGCCTTAGTTCCTTTTACTTGAACCTGAACCCTTAGAGTAGAAGACATAAATTAGTTCCTGTAATTAATTACACCCTCCATGTTACGTGAACTCCTATACTGTGCATGAAGATCCGAGTAATATACGTATGCGTATTTGTTGTGTGCGAGAGATTAGTTTAACTATAAGTCGAAAATGGAGACGAGTGTTGACGTGGGAAGAGAGTTAGTGACTCCCTCCAAGTGAAAGGAAACCTAGGTAATCCCGAGTGAATGAGATAGTGTGATGTCGAGCAAGAGTTTACCGATCAGAAGATGACACCTACGACTCTGAGTGGATCCATTATAATAAATCATTAAGTAGATAGAAAATCCGAGCGAGTCTTGACTTAGTGGGAAAACCAAAGTAGGAGAGATTATAGTTGCTGAGTAAGAATGAGTGAAGAGGACGGGTGACACCGAGTGGGAATCGATCCGGATACCCTTCGAGTGATAACTGTTGAGGTTTCCCGAGTGAAGAGTGACTAAATAATTCAGAGTGAGGAGTCCCTTTTAAATCCGGGTGAAAGGAATGTATGCACACTATAATGGCTGTTGAGCTCAATATGAATTACATGAATATGTGGAATGTTATTTAGAATAACATGATTGAATGGAATCCGATTAAATGAATGTATGTATATTAATGTTGTGGCTGTAATGCATGCTGTGGTGAATGATATGAATTGTATGGCCGAATGTGAATTTGATATTCCGATTGGATGATTGAATATATATGTGTTGATGCTGTCGCTAAGTGCAAGGTGAGCCTATGGCTGTGATTATATGGGATTGTAAATAATGTAAGTGATATAGCCGAGAGCTGGCTGGATAGATTCTGATTGAATGATAGCGTGTATGTATTGAATGTTGGTACACACGTATACATATATATGTGTATATGATACTATATGGTTTATGGTGGACAAGATCTAAGGAAGAAGCAATTACACGGTAATGGTCGGAAACCGATTGTTATTACACCATTTTGGGGTGATAGTAACTGCTACTTGACGATTGTCATCAGGAGAGTTACGCTAACTTATGAGTAATGAAGAGGTGTATGATTTTTTTTGTACAAGTCGGAAGCCTGTAGCCATTATACTGTTTTACCGTAGGGGTAAATTATATTACATGATTGTTGCTGTGCGACGTGCCCTACATGATGCATCATGATAATGTTGATGAGAATATATGCTTATATATATGCATGTGAATTACCATTATTTCTTGTGAGTTGAGTGAGTTGATCGGTGCGTGTGAGAACGTTGTTAGGGAGACTAACATGGGTTGCATGGATTTGAATGAACCCCGACTAGATGATGACGTATAAGTGAATTCCGACTGAATGAATATGTATGTACCGATACTGTTACCGAGTGTAATGTGGTGTCATAATTGAGAATGTACGTTATTGTGCAACTCCCGATTGGATATAATGTTGTGAATGAAATCCTTAATGTAGTTGGGAATTGATTTAAGTAAATTCGCTCGGATGAACACACATATATATATATATATATATATTGATGCTATTGTTGAGTGCAATGTGTGGTTATGGTTATGGTGCATGCTGTAGTGAACAATAATATAGCCGTGAATAATTGTTATAAAATCCGACTGAGTGGTTGTATGTGTATTAGTGTCGTTGCCGAGTCTATGGTGTGTTATGACCACATATGTGAATGTGAATTACTTAATCCTGACTGAATTGCATGACGCCGAATGAGTGATGCCATTATATAACTGAGAACTGAGAATGTAGTCCGAGCCATGGTTTGTGAGGAATAAGATTTAGAGGAAATATTTACTCGGTGCTGGCTAGAAGCCGATTGTTGTATTGCCTTAATTCTATTTTACAGAGGTGATAAATGATTTTCATGGTTATTGATGCGTGATGTACCCTATGTGCTGCATGATGTTGATGTAGGTGTATTATTTATGTGTGTGAACTGCCATTAACCACCGTGTGAATTAGTATTAGTTGGGTGAAGTCTGGTCCGTGTGAGGCATGCTGCTCTGAGATGACTCTTCCTGCCATAGGTAATGTGGCAGCGTACACGTTGTAGTGACCATGTGATTGTTGTAACCCTATAGGAATGAGACGTCATCCTATAAGTTGGATGCAGCAATTCATGAGTCGGGCAGGTGAAGCTGTAACTGCTTATGGTGATGGTGAGTCTTTCAGACAATTTCGAGTGATGATGAGAGTTATCTTAAATGAGTGTTATGTGATTGTGTACCAAAATGAAGGTAGAGGGTTTATTGACTTTGACGTGTCTGCTTCCGAGAGGATTAGAGGTTGCTGGGTATGGATTGGCTACTAAAAGGATGATCGGTAATGGAATATGAAGGGTGATCAACTGTCACTGAAGTTGGAGTTTTTGAAAAGTTAACCGAGTGATATTGTAAGCCTAATGAGGAAACCAGGATGGGAGCCAAACTAAATTGTAAGGTTAGGAATTGCTCGGGAAAGGTTAGTAAATTCTGAGTGTGTGAGGGTGGAGACAATTCCGAGTGAAGTCCTTGTGGGAAAGAACTGCTGAGTGAAAATTTTGGGGGTTCCGAGTAGAACCTTATTGAGAGGATCATTACTAAGTTAAGGGAATGGTGTCTGAGCGTAACCTTCTGGGTAAGGTAAGATTCGAGTGACGTGACTCGGAGTGTATCACTTTCGAGTGGAATGGCTAGTAAGATAGCGAGTGTAGAATTCCTAATACCCTTGGGATGTCCAACCGAGTGGTCTTCCAGGAGAAAAGTACTTCTCGTCAGAAATTGGAACTTCGAGTGTGCAAGTTTTCGAGTGAGTTACCCAAGGGAGAGAAAATACCGAGCGGTAAACTTATTCATAGCTGTGTTCGGGTGATGTGAAGCTGCTGAATTGAACTCAGATTTATATCTGGAGTAAGCCTGGATTCCGAGTGGAAATTCGGTAAATAGGAAGTCTCTGAGTGAAGGACCTCCAAGAGGAGTAGATACCCAAGAGAAGGATTTATTTGAAATTGTACTCAGGTCAGCGGTTGGGACTGCTGGGCTTGGACTCGGGTTGGTTTCGCGGAAGGCTTGAATTATGAGTAAATTCTGCAAGTGGAAGGATTCCTGGATGAGAACTGTCCTTAAAACCCCGATTGAAATTTTCGAAGTGAGAGGGCCGAGTGACATTCGTAGGTTATAGGCATGCAGTTAGCCAAAGGAATGGTTAAGAAGCTGAGATGTATGGACCGAGTGTGGTACCTGTACGAGGCAAATCCAGACAAGTGTGCTAATTGAAGCTTATGGGAACTCGTTGAGTGTTCATTTTGGTTAAGAAAGGAATCTCATGGCCGAAAATTTGGAAATCCGAGAGCTAAATCCGAAATGAATCGGTCAGTAGTAGGTATCCTAGGGAATCGGTAATGTTGTTTACCGACTGGATTCTTCCCAAATGGTCGAATAACGTCTAGAATGTGTCCCATGTGACCCAATGTCAAGCCTATGTTTTGTGTGAGCGCATGGTCGTGCCGAGTGACATATTGAGTCGGGAGACCCGATGGATTGAATACGCCGATTGGTGTTGAGAATGTAAGGCCGAGCGGCCAAAGAACTGGAAAGTGCCAATGGCTAGGGTGAACTGGCAGAGCTGAATGGGGGTAACTACGTGGGAAATGGAGTCCCGAATGTAATGAAGGCTATGAAGAGTTGTTTTATGCTGATTAGAAATTACGAAGCAGTCGAAAACGTGGATGGACGAAGAGTTTCAGTCGAAACATGGCTGTGGTATTCCGATCTGTTTGTTGAGGTAAGTCTGAGTGAAAGAAAGGAATGTTATTCTGAGTCAATGGTGCCACTTCCTAGTGGAAATGTGTTAAGCATAATGTCCCGATTTTCCGGGTGGAGCGATCGGTGAATTGCTTTGGAGGCCAATTGTGCCAACTGGGATTTAAGCAATGGATGAATACTTAAGGAACATAGATGTGTAACTGCTTATTGTGGTATGTCAGTGATTTCCGAGTGGTTTATTAAGGCTAAGCATGTGTTTTAATTTCGAGGACGAAATTCTTTTGAGAGGGGGAGAACTGTAACATCCCGATTTCTAACTTAATTACCGATTGAAGTTAAGCTATTAATTAAAGGTTAATTACAGAATTAGGATTAATGGTTAATTAGAGTAATTACTGATTTGGGTAGAAGTAATTGAATAAATAATAATAATAGTGCCAGGCGAAAGGACGCATGTGTCCCTAGGAGTATAAGACAACTTCAGCTCTCTCTTTCTCTCATTATTCACGCTAGCAACTCTCCTTGTACGTGTATATGGTCTCTCCTTCCCTGTTTCTCTTCTTCTTTACTCTCATTCATGTCGCCACTCGAACAGTGAGAGAGTCGAGAGCTCCTGGAGGAACATCAACACAGCTCTGACTCCACTCTCTGTTCTCTCCTTCCTCCCTATTGCCTTCTTCCTCCCCTTCTTCTTCTACCTGGAGCTGTGGTATTCCAGTTGGAAGGCTATGCTGGAAGTGCTTTGGAGCTGTGGAGGAGACGGACCCGTTAGAGGAAAGGAGCAACTCTGGCCCAGGATCAACGCTGAACTCAAAGGCTGTTGGAGGAGTAACGGATGGACGATCGGTCAGCACTGCAACTTGAAGAGTCTCTGAACCCCGACAGCAGGTAGGGGGCGCTTTGCATGTCAAGCGTATGGTTTATGACCGGGTCTCTGGTGCTTGCTTTAATGTAATATGTGTGTGAAATGTGTAGATCGATGTGTGGTGATTGACTGATTGTGCGTGCAACTTCCGAATTGGGACATCTGTGAAAGGTTGAGGGTTGTGTGACCTCGTCTTTGAGTGCCTGTTAATACTTCTGTGATGCATGTTGTTGAAATCTGAGTTTGCTGAGTGAATGTGTGTGTGTTACCATTATCCCTGAATGCATGAGATGTGAATTGATACGTGATTTCCATTTTGAATGCCGTGTGGAAAGGTATGCTGACTCTGTAAAAATGTTGAGTGGATGTACTGTAATGTGGTTCCCTATGCTTGCTGTTATGAGTTATTATGATAGACGCATGTGATTGTTGTAATGGAATGTGGGATTCTGAATGAATCTGATTGCTGTGTGGGGGATCGGTTGTGACCCATTGATGGCTGTGTGAGACGCGTCTGGTAAGCTTGGATGTTGTTGTGGATTTGCATGAGATTGCATATGTGGGATGATTCCCAGATTCCTGACCAGTTCCATGAGGACGGGGGGTCGGAAAGGCATCTAGAGTCATGTAAAACGAGTTCCAGTCAGATTCCTGGTTAGATCCATGAGGACCCGTGGTAGCCGATGGAGCTAGGGCTGGGTCTCGAGACGTCACGGGGTGACCGATGCCACACGGAAAGGGCTAGTGGACGAGGGACCGGGAAGGAATCTGCACTGAACTCTATTTAAGTCGGATCTGCATGCATGAGTCTATGAGCATTGTTAGTGAGATTATTATGAATTGCATGGATTAAATGAATTGAGTGAACTCCGACTAGACGATGTAGTATGAGCGAATTCCGACTGAATGAATGTACGGGTATTGATACCGATGCTGAGTGCAGTGTGATGCTATGATTGAGAATATATGTTATTGTACAACTTCCGATTGAATGATGTGGTCTGGCCCTTAAATTAATTGGCAATATATATATATCGTTATGGATTGAACCCGGTAAATTATATAATTGAGAATGGAGGTAAAGTCCGAGTTAATAGCCGTCACCTTATATGCAAAAGCTCACCCCTATACCATTTTTCAGTGTGTGCAGGTTGGACTCTGAAGTGATGATAAGGTCTCAGGTCCGAGTGGGGTGCACTCCGACCGTAGAGTGCTTATTTTTGTAATTTGTCATGTTTCGTCAGTTGTAGCCTTGGTCGGCTCATACTATTAGTGTTGTGTAATGAATACGAATATATATATATATATATATATATAAGAAATTTAAGCTATTGTGTTCCGAGTGCATGTTTTTATACGTATATAGTTCACATTGATAGCAGGTGCTGAGGAATGAATGATGTTAAGGTATTGGGTATTCCGAGTGTATAATTATGTACGTACCTATACGTTGTATACGGGTGGTTTGTGTCTGGGTAGACTGAGGGGTGTGGATGGTTAGAATATTGCTCAGTTAATGATTTCCGAGTAGAAGTAATTGGGGAGTCAACTCCGAGTGGGGCTGCAAATGGCTATGCCTTCATGTTCGAATGATGATACTTCAATGGACTCTGAGTAAAATACTTGGATGAACCTATACTGAGTGAGATCTAATGAGAGAATCTCCGAGTGATAATGAGAGCGGTCATTACCGAGTGAAAATATAAGTAAAACCCGAGTGAGGAGGAGTTCGTATTTCTGAGTGAAAACCCTGAGCAATTCTCTCCTGAGAGAGGAGTTAATGTAGTGGTTTAGAATGGAATGGGTTCTAAGTGTGAAACATTGATAATCCGAGTGAAGAATGTATATTCCGGGTGAGAAGGAATTCTAGAATCCGAGTGGGACAGCTCCCAGTATCCGAGTAGAGTATAGGTGTGGCCGTATGGATGAATCTGAGAGGCTAAGTTATGAAATACCGAATGGACTTAGGAAAGACCTCCGAGTGGACTTAGTCGTTTATCGAGTGCATGGATGTTCGAATGCCGAGTGATGAAATTGCCGTGTGAGGCTTCTCGCTTTAGCGAATGAGGGATCCACTCCAGCGAAGGTGTACTGCTGGAAGGCTTTTGTCGTGGCATCATCCAAGCGAATGGTACTTCGCCCGAACGAGTGGGCTGCCTCGCCCAAGCGACGTGGAGTCTCGTGTGAGCGAGTGCGTGTGCAATGTTGAAGGGCTCGCTCAGGGGGTTATCTCTTCCGCTGTACTCAGTTTTATGAATTCAGGCAGGTTATGCACGGTTTGTTAACCTTAAAATTTGGAATTTTTTTTCCCTTGTTGATTTTATTTATTCAATTAAAAATTAGGATGTTACATTTTGGTATCAGAGCAGACCGAAAGGTCCAAGGCCAAGATATGCTTACCGAGTGTAGGCGGTTGTATGCAGTATGACCGAGTGGTCATCATTATTGTGATATTGATTTGTGAATAGGAGGTCATTTCCCTCCTGGTCCGATTGATTGTATGCCCTGACTTAATCGGTATTGTATGTGTTTGATGATTTGGTATATGAATGGTGTGGTTGTATGCCTGTGCCTTGCTGAGGAATTTGAACGTGTGATGAATGAATAGTATATGATTTGAGATACAAGAAATGTGTTAGCCTTAGTTCCTTTTACTTGAACCTGAACCCTTGGAGTAGAAGACATAAATTAGTGCCTCTAATTAATTACACCCTCCATGTTGCGTGAACTCCTATACTGTGCATGAAGATCCGAGTAATATACGTATGCGTATTTGTTATGTGCGAGAGATTAGTTTAACTATAAGTCGAAAATGGAGACGAGTGTTAACGTGGGAAGAGAGTTAGTGACTTCCTCCGAGTGAAAGGAAACCTAGGTAATCCCGAGTGATGAGACAGTGTGATATCGAGCAAGAGTTTACCGATCAGAAGATGACACCTACGACTCTGAGTGGATCCATTATAATAAATCATTAAGTAGATAGAAAATCCGAGCGAGTCTTGACTTAGTGGGAAAACCAGAGTAGGAGAGATTATAGTTGCTGAGTAAGAATGAGTGAAGAGGACGGGTGACACCGAGTGGGAATCGATCCGGATACCCTTCGAGTGATAACTGTTGAGGTTTCCCGAGTGAAGAGTGACTAAATAATTCAGAGTGAGGAGTCCCTTTTAAATCCGGGTGAAAGGAATGTGTGCACACTATAATGTTTTACCGTAGGGGTAAATTATATTACATGATTGTTGCTGTGCGATGTGCCCTACGTGATGCATCATGATAATGTTGATGAGAATATGTGCTTATATATATGCATGTGAATTACCATTAACTCTTGTGAGTTGAGTGAGTTGATCGGTGCGTGTGAGAACGTTGTTAGGGAGACTAACATGGGTTGCATGGATTTGAATGATTTGAATGAACCCCGACTAGATGATGACGTATAAGTGAATTTCGACTGAATGAATATGTATGTACCGATACTGTTACCGAGTGTAATGTGGTGTCATAATTGAGAATGTACGTTATTGTGCAACTCCCGATTAGATATGATGTTGTGAATGAAATCCTTAATGTAGTTGGGAATTGATTTAAGTAAATTCGCTCGGATGAACACACATATATATATATATATATATATTGATGCTATTGTTGAGTGCAATGTATGGTTATGGTTATGGTGCATGTTGTAGTGAACAATAATATAGCCGTGAATAATTGTTATAAAATCCGACTGAGTGGTTGTATGTGTATTAGTGTCGTTGCTGAGTCTATGGTGTGTTATGACCACATATGTGAATGTGAATTACTTAATCCTGACTAAATTGCATGAAGCCGAATGAGTGATGCCATTATATAACTGAGAACTGAGAATGTAGTCTGAGCCATGGTTTGTGAGGAATAAGATTTAGAGGAAATATTTACTCGGTGCTGGCTAGAAGCCGATTGTTGTATTGCCTTAATTCTGTTTTACAGAGGTGATAAATGATTTTCATGATTATTGATGCGTGATGTACCCTATGTGCTGCATGATGTTGATGTAGGTGTATTATTTATGTGTGTGAACTGCCATTAACCACCGTGTGAATTAGTATTAGTTGGGTAAAGTCTGGTCCGTGTGAGGCATGCTGCTCTGAGATGACTCTTCCTGCCATAGGTAATGTGGCAGTGTACACGTTGTAGTGACCATGTGATTGTTGTAACCCTATAAGAATGAGACGTCATCCTATAAGTTGGATGCAGCAATTCATGAGTCAGGCAGGTGAAGCTGTAAGTGCTTATGGTGATGGTGAGTCTTTCAGACGATTTCGAGTGATGATGAGAGTTATCTTAAATAAGTGTTATGTGATTGTGTACCAAAATGAAGGTAGAGGGTTTGTTGACTTTGATGTGTCTGCTTCCGAGAGGATTAGAGGTTGCTGGGTATGGATTGGCTACTAAAAGGATGATTGGTAATGGAATATGAAGGGTGATCATCTGTCACTGAAGTTGGAGTTTTTGAAAAGTTAACCGAGTGATACTGTAAGCCTAATGAGGAAACCAGGATGGGAGCCAAACTAAATTGTAAGGTTAGGAATTGCTCGGGAAAGGTTAGTAAATTCTGAGTGTGTGAGGGTGGAGACAATTCCGAGTGAAGTCCTTGTGGGAAAGAACTGCTGAGTGAAAATTTTGGGGGTTCCGAGTAGAACCTTATTGAGAGGATCATTACTAAGTTAAGGGAATGGTGTCTGAGCGTAACCTTCTGGGTAAGGCAAGATTCGAGTGACGTGACTCGGAGTGTATCACTTCCGAGTGGAATGGCTAGTAAGATAGCGAGTGTAGAATTCCTAATACCCTTGGGATGTCCAACCGAGTGGTCTTCCAGGAAAAAGTACTTCTCGTCAGAAATTGGAACTTCGAGTGTGCAAGTTTTCGAGTGAGTTACCCAAGGGAGAGAAAATACCGAGCGGTAAACTTATTCATAGCTGTGTTCGGGTGATGTGAAGCTGCTGAATTGAACTCAGATTTATATCTGGAGTAAGCCTGGATTCCGAGTGGAAATTTGGTAAATAGGAAGTCTCCGAGTGAAGGACCTCCAAGAGGAGTAGATACCCAAGAGAAGGATTTATTTGAAATCGTACTCAGGTCAGCAGTTGGGACTGCTGGGCTTGGACTCGGGTTGGTTTCGCGGAAGGCTTGAATTATGAGTAAATTTTGCAAGTGGAAGGATTCCCGGATGAGAACTGTCCTTAAAACCCCGATTGAAATTTTCGGAGTGAGAGGGCCGAGTGACATTCGTAGGTTATAGGCATGCAGTTAGCCAAAGGAATGGTTAAGAAGCTGAGATGTATGGACCGAGTGTGGTACCTGTACGAGGCAAATCCAGACAAGTGTGCTAATTGAAGCTTATGGGAACTCGTTGAGTGTTCATTTTGGTTAAGAAAGGAATCTCGTGGCCGAAAATTTGGAAATCCGAGAGCTAAATCCGAAATGAATCGGTCAGTAGTGGGTATCCTAGGGAATCGGTAATGTTGTTTACCAACTGGATTCTTCCCAAATGGTCGAATAACGTCTAGAATGTGTCCCATGTGACCCAATGTCAAGCCTATGTTTTGTGTGAGCGCATGGTCGTGCCGAGTGACACATTGAGTCGGGAGACCCGATGGTGTGAATGTTGTTCAAGTGGCCTCAATACTCAAGAGGGGGGGTGAATTGAGTTTTAAAACTTTTGGTTGGAATGCCTTTGAAATTGATTTTTATAACCAAGTTAATGAGAATATGCAAGTGAAATTAATAAGAGGATAATATGCAAAGCACAATAATGAGAAGTATTGCTGAAGCAATTTCTCAAACACCTGGTGGGCAGTATTTGAAGAGTAACAAGTTAAGCAAGTTCAAGTGTGCTCTTCACAAACAATCAACAACAACAATCAATTAGCAAGCAGTATATGAAAGTAAGGAGTAAGAAAGAGAAGCTTGCAAACCGATATAACGAGTTCCACCCAATCCGGTGTACGTCTCGCCTCTAAGCAACCCACTTAGAGGATTTCACTATTGAAGATTTGAGATACAAGCTTTGAGCAATTGCAGCTTCCTAGTGTCCCACACTCAAGAACTCAATCCTCACAAGCAAAGGGCAACCCACCCAATCTCACAATCTCTCAATACCCAAAGGTTGAACCCCAACCTTTGTGACCACTCAACCTAGAGTGAATAACTTGTGTTTGGTGTTTGTTTACAATCAATACACTCTCTCAATAGAGTAGATATACAAATGAAAAGCTCTCCCAAATTCTAACTCTCAAGATGAGAGGATATACAAATGTATTTCAAGATACAAGAAATAGGGCTTACAAGACATAAAATAGAGTAAAGGATTTGTAGCTTCTTGGTTATCTCTTTGTGCTTGTGTTCCTCTTCAATTTATAGAGCCAAAATGGCTGTTGAGGTGTGCCCTAGTTCATCATAGCCGTTGCACTTAGTGGAAGTTTGAAGAATAATGGAGACATGACCTGGTTTCCCACTTAAATCTGTTTTTCCACTAGCGTAATCGATTATGCCTTCGCGTGGTAATCGATTAGCTTCAAGTCAGAGAGCAACTAATCGATTATTTCAATTCTTGTAATCGATTAGCATCAATACCTGATGCATTTAATCTGTTTTCGCAGCATCCTAATCCATTAGCATGTCTTGCAATCGATTACTTTAATTCCAGTGGCTTCCTAATTGATTGTGTGGCTTCCATAATCGATTAGCCATCATACCTGATGCATTTAGTTCCATTTCTAATTGTTGTAATCGATTAGTCTCAAGTGTATAATCGATTACCTTAATTCCAGTGAGTACCTAATCGATTGTTTAGCTTCCATAATCGATTAGCTTTCATCCTGATGCAATTTCTTCCAAAACAGAAAGCTCCTAATCGATTAGCATAAGTGCCGTAATTGATTATCTTCGCTGTTGCTCAGCACCTGATTCCATGTCTTTGTTTTTGCATGGGTTTCTTCAAGAGTGCTTGTCATTATCAAAATCTTTGCACATCCTTGGACCTGTTAACATATTCAAACACAGTGAATACGCCGATCGGTGTTGAGAATGTAAGGCCGAGCGGCCAAAGAACTGGAAAGTGCCAATGGCTAGGGTGAACTGGCAGAGCTGAATGGGGGTAACTACGTGGGAAATGGAGTCGCGAATATAATGAAGGCAATGAAGAGTTGTTTTATGCTGATTAGAAATTACGAAGCAGTCGAAAACGTGGATGGGCGAAGAGTTTCAGTCGGAACATGGCTGTGGTATTCCGATCTATTTGTTGAGGTAAGTCTGAGTGAAAGAAAGGAATGTTATTCCGAGTCAATGGTGCCACTTTCGAGTGGAAATGTGTTAAGCATAATGTCCCGGTTTTCCGGGTGGAGCGATCGGTGAATTGCTTTGGAGGCCAATTGTGCCGACTGGGATTTAAGCAATGGATGAATACTTAAGGAACATAGATGTGTAACTGCTTATTGTGGTATGTCAGTGATTTCCGAGTGGTTTATTAAGGCTAAGCATGTGTTTGAATTTCGAGGACGAAATTCTTTTGAGAGGGGGAGAACTGTAACATCCCGATTTCTAACTTAATTACCGATTGAAGTTAAGCTATTAATTAAAGGTTAATTACAGAATTAGGATTAATGGTTAATTAGAGTAATTACTGATTTGGGTAGAAGTAATTGAATAAATAATAATAATAGTGCCAGGCGAAAGGACGCATGTGTCCCTAGGAGTATAAGACAACTTCAGCTCTCTCTTTCTCTCATTATTCACGCTAGCAGCTCTCCTTGTGCGTGTATATGGTCTCTCCTTCCCTGTTTCTCTTC
Organism: Clitoria ternatea; assembly: GCA_037962975.1. NCBI lineage: Eukaryota > Viridiplantae > Streptophyta > Magnoliopsida > Fabales > Fabaceae > Clitoria > Clitoria ternatea. Next base: position 66,320,060 of record CM075674.1, read on the forward strand.
TTCTTCACTCTCATTCACGTCGCCACTCGAACAGTGAGAGAGTCGAGAGCTCCTGGAGGAACATCAACACAGCTCTGACTCCACTCCCTGTTCTCTTCTTCCTCTCTATTGCCTTCTTCCTCTCCTTCTTCTTCTACCTGCAACTTGAAGAGTCTCTGAACCCCGACAGCAGGTAGGGGGCGCTTTGCATGTCAAGCGTATGGTTTATGACCGGGTCTCTGGTGCTTGCTTTAATGTAATATGTGTGTGAAATGTGTAGATCGATGTGTGGTGATTGACTGATTGTGCATGCAACTTCCGAATTGGGACATCTGTGAAAGGTTGAGGGTTGTGTGACCTCGTCTTTGAGTGCCTGTTAATACTTTTGTGATGCATGTTGTTGAAATCTGAGTTTGCTAAGTGAATGTGTGTGTGTTACCATTATCCCGGAATGCATGAGATGTGAATTGATGCGTGATTTCCATTTTGAATGCCGTGTGGAAAGGTATGCTGACTCTGTAAAAATGTTGAGTGGATGTGCTGTAATGTGGTTCCCTATGCTTGTTGTTATGCGTTATTATGATAGAGGAATGTGATTGTTGTAATGGAATGTGGGATTCTGAATGAATCTGATTGCTGTGTGGGGGATCGGTTGTGACCCATTGATGGCTGTGTGAGACGCGTCTGGTAAGCTTGGATGTTGTTGTGGATTTGCATGAGATTGCATATGTGGGATGATTCCCAGATTCCTGACCAGTTCCATGAGGACGGGGGGTCGGAAAGGCATCTAGAGTCATGTAAAACGAGTTCCAGTCAGATTCCTGGTTAGATCCATGAGGACCCGTGGTAGCCGATGGAGCTAGAGCTGGGTCTCGAGACGTCACGGGGTGACCGGTGCCACACGGAAAGGGCTATTGGACGAGGGACCGGGAAGGAATCTGCACTGAACTCACTGTTTAAGTCGGATCCGCATGTATGAGTCTATGAGCATTGTTAGTGAGATTATTGTGCATTGCATGGATTAAATGAATTGAGTGAACTCCGACTAGACGATGTAGTATGAGCGAATTCCGACTGAACGAATGTACGGGTATTGATACCGATGCTGAGTGCAGTGTGATGCTATGATTGAGAATATATGTTATTGTACAACTTCCGATTGAATGATGTGGTCTGGCCCTTAAATTAATTGGCAATATATATATATCGTTATGGATTGAACCCGGTAAATTATATAATTGAGAATGGAGGTAAAGTCCGAGTTAATAGCCGTTACCTTATATGCAAAAGCTCATCCCTACACCATTTTTCAGTGTGTGCAGGTTGGACTCTGAAGTGATGATAAGGTCTCAGGTCCGAGTGGGGTGCACTCCGACCGTAGAGTGCTTATTTTTGTAATTTGTCATGTTTCATCAGTTGTAGCCTTGGTTGGCTCATAATATTAGTGTGGTGTAATGAATACGAATATATATATATATATAAGAAATTTAAGCTATTGTGACCCGAGTGCATGTTTTTATACGTATATAGTTCACATTGATAGCAGGTGCTGAGGAATGAATGATGTTAAGGTATTGGGTATTCCGAGTGTATAATTATGTACGTACCTATACGTTGTATACGGGTGGTTTGTGTCTGGGTAGACTGAGGGGTGTGGATGGTTAGAATATTGCTCAGTTAATGATTTCCGAGTAGAAGTAATTGGGGAGTCAACTCCGAGTGGGGCTGCAAATGGCTATGCCTTCATGTTCGAATGATGATACTTCAATGGACTCTGAGTAAAATACTTGGATGAACCTATACTGAGTGAGATCTAATGAGAGAATCTCCGAGTGATAATGAGAGCGGTCATTACCGAGTGAAAATATAAGTAAAACCCGAGTGAGGAGGAGTTCGTATTTCCGAGTGAAAACCCTGAGCAATTCTCTCCTGAGAGAGGAGTTAGTGTAGTGGTTTAGAATGGAATGGGTTCTAAGTGTGAAACATTGATAATCTGAGTGAAGAATGTATATTCCGGGTGAGAAGGAATTCTGGAATCCGAGTGGGACAGCTCCCAGTATCCGAGTAGAGTATAGGTGTGGCCGTATGGATGAATCTGAGAGGCTAAGTTATGAAATACCGAATGGACTTAGGAAAGACCTCCGAGTAGACTTAGTCGTTTACCGAGTGCATGGATGTTCGAATGCCGAGTGATGAAATTGCCATGTGAGGCTTCTCGCTTTAGCGAATGAGGGATCCGCTCCAGCGAAGGTGTACTGCTGGAAGGCTTTTGTCGTGGCAACGTTGATGAGGACACCCCTTACCAATCAGGGGCACTTCAAGGAATAGGAGGGCCAATGACAAGATCCAAGGCCAAGAAGACCAAAGCCACCTTACAAAGGCTAATTCTCACCCTCCTAGAAGACATAACCAAGGAGCCATAAAGGACATCCAAGCTTACTCATTTGATCATGTGGAAGGATGAACAACAGAGGGCCTAGCACAAATGGCCTAGCCTCAAGAATAGGGTAGTGTAGGACTTGAATGACCTGTGTTCAAATCCTACCTAGACCCATTTTTCTTTATTTCTTTTTCCTTTGTAAGTTTCGGTTTTTGCAACTATATTTCAGCATTGTCCCACTAAGACTTAGTGGTGGGCGGTTACCCTTGTTTTTAGGTAGTGGAGTAGTGTGTCTTTTGTCTTGTTTAGCCAAGTTATACAAAACTGAATGGAGGTGAGAAAAACAGACAGAAGTTGATTAATGAATTTTTCTAAGTTTTGTAAACTTAGTGGTGAGTGTGATGCTCTTGGTCCTTGTGTGAAGCAAGGTTGATTAGCCATGCACTAGTGTGACACTTGTGTATGAATGCTAGTCCATTATGGAGGTGTGATGCTGTCCATCTTTATCATTTTATTTCATGCATTTTTGTTTTTATTCTACCCTTGTCTTTCCATTGAATTTTAAAAAGAATTCTGAACTCTAAAAGAATTAAAACAAAAAAAAATCAAGGAACCTTAGTTCAATTGCCAAGTTGCGTTAGTTGACATGTTATTGCGTTATCTTCCATTAAAGTGAGCAATTGAAAATCACGTGTGAATGAGTTAGCTTGAACCTTCAATCTTTCATGGAACCTAAATCCTAACAATCTTGGTCAAGTTGCAAATGAATTTCTGGTCCTTATAGCAACTATAACTTTCTCAATTCAATCTTCACTCTAGATTTCACCATTTACCTTGTATTGTGTACGTTTGGTGTGTCTTCTCCCTTTTTGTGGCAGCCGTTCAAATCATCTAGAAATCAGCCCTTGCCGGTCCTCAACAAGATCCACATCATTTGGTATCAAAGCTCTTGGAGTCAAGGGCTTAAAATTTCTTGGACAGCACCCAAAAAGGTATTTCAAATTCCATCATCTTCAATTAATCCATTCTGATTCTAAATGTCTAAAGTTGATAATTAGGGCTGTGAAAAGAAAAGGAAAATTGTCAAAAAAAATGAAAAATAAAATAAAATGTATCCTAAATGTTTGAATCTTGCATGTCTTTGCCTTTGATTCTAGTCTAACTCTAGTATTGTTTGTGTGTCTTTTGTATGTCTTTGCCTTTGATTCTAGTCTAACTCTAGTATTGTTTGTGCGTCTTTTGTATGTCTTTGCCTTTGATTCTTGTCCAACTCTAGTATTGTTTGTGAGTCTTTTGTATGTCTTTGTCTTTGTTTGTAGTCTAATTCTAGTACTATTTGTGTGTCCTTTTTGGTGTCTTGTTTTTTGTTGGCCTCTAGTGATAGGAGCATACCTCTATTTGCCATTATTAGCATAATGCATTAGGTAGAGCATTTGTGTGTGGGATGAACTGTACTTGTGACTCTCAAGGATTGAATAGCATCAAGAGTGGTAAAAGGCTAGAGTGAAAATTACATTACTAGAAAAAGCCAAAATTTAAGTGAAACACTTGAGAGAAATTATTTGTGAGTTCCAAACAGCAGTTGTTATAATTATTTTTCACCTTGTATAAGTGCTTTTAGTGATGGCAGAACAGGGTGAACAAGGGGGCCTTAATCCATTTCAAATGCAAGCTTTAACTCAACATCTTGAGAGGCTATTCCGACAAGCCACTGACGAAATACATGAGAGAATTGACCAGTTAGAGAATGAAAGGAGAAGTCCAAGGAGGCATAGAGGAAGGACGCCAAGACGTGATGAAGATAGGAGGACTAGGGAGCAGTGGAGCAATCCCCTTCAAGGGATAAAACTAAACATTCCTTCTTTTGCAGGCAAAAATGATCCGGAGGCATATTTGAGTTGGGAGCTTAAGTTAGAAAATGTATATGCTTGTGGAGAGTTTGAGGAGGAGCAAAAGGTGAGATTGGCAGCCGCTGAGTTCTCACACTATGCCTTGGTATGGTGGCATAAAATTCAGAGGGAGAGGCAAAGAGATGGAGAGCCACCAGTGAGTACTTGGGCAGACTTGAGGAGATTGATGAGGAAGAGGTATGTGCCTGCCTCCTATGAGAGAGATTTGAAGTTTAAACTTCAAAGACTCACTCAAGGGAGTCAGAGTGTGGAGGAGTACCACAAGGAGATGGAGATGCTGATGCTCCAAGCCAATCTAGAAGAGGATCCTGAGGTAACTATGGCTAGATTTTTAGCTGGTTTGTCTACTGATATTTGTGATGTTGTGGAGTTGCAGGAATTCATTGAGATGAATGACCTTATGCATAAGGCCCTTCAAGTAGAAAGGCAACTCAAAAGGAAGGGAGCTACAAGGAGAATTGCACCTACTCCCACATCTGGGTGGAAGGACAAAGCCAAGAGGGAGGGCTTTGGGGCAGCACCCTATTCGGCCAAGGCAGCAGGTAGCCCGGCCTTGGATGTTAAGGCCACTAAGGAGGCTGATAATAATACTTTTAAGGGTAAGGAACCAATCCCTAAGAGGACTAGGGACATTACATGCTTCAAGTGCCAAGGTAAGGGGCATTATGCCTATGAATGCCCTACAAAGAGGACGGTAGTGATAAGGGAGGATGGTGAATTGTCTAGTGAGTCTGATACACCTGAGGAGTATGAGAGTGAGGAGGGAGAGGGTGTAGAACCAGACGTGAATGAGGGGGATTTTTAATGGTTAGGAGGTTGTTAGGATCCCATATAGAACCCTTAGACCAAAGCCAAAGGGACAACATTTTCCACACTAGGTGTGCTGTACAGGGACAACTTTGCATGGTGATTGTGGATAGTGGGAGTTGTGCTAATGTGGCTAGTACTAGGATGGTATCCAAGTTGAATCTCCCTACCAAACCCCACCCTAGACCTTATAGGTTACAATGGCTAAGTGATGATGGAGAAATAAGGGTGAGGCAGCAGGTGGAGGTGCCTATAGTCATTGGAACTTATTCAGATGTGATCTTGTGTGATGTGGTGCCTATGGAGGCATGTCATTTGTTGTTGGGAAGGTCGTGGCAGCATGACCACAAGACTATCCATGATGGTTTCTCCAACAAAATATCATTCACCCATCAAGGAAAGAAGGTGGTACTTAAACCTTTAAGCCCACAGGAGGTGTGTCATGATCAGTTGAGATTGAGAGAGAAAATTATGAGAGAAAAAAAAGATCATGAGGGTGAGGGATTAAGTATGATCGAGAGCTTGAAAGAGGAGAAAGAGAGAAAAGAGAGTGAAGAAAAAGGGGAAAAATAAAAGGAAGAGAAAAGAGTGAAAAAGAGAGAAAAAAGAATAAAAGAGAGATAGCAAAAGAAAGAGAAGTAAGGAAAGTGTTGCTTGCAAGGCAGCCACTCTACGTGCTGGTTTGCAAGCCTATTCTGAATACTAATCCTATTTGTTTTTCTTCTTTGCCTTCTCCCATTTCTTCTCTTTTGCAGGAATTCAAGGATGTTTTCCCTTCAGATCTACCCAATGGGTTGCCACCATTGAGAGGGATAGAACATCAGGTGGATCTGATACCTGGAGCCACCATTCCAAACCGGCCAGCCTATAGGAGCAACCCTGAGGAGACCAAGGAAATACAAAGGCAAGTGGAAGCTCTCTTAGATAAAGGTTGGGTAAGAGATTCTATCTCTCCTTGTGCTGTGCCTGTAATTTTAGTGCCTAAGAAAGATGGATCGTGGCGCATGTGTAGTGACTGTAGGAGTGTGAATAGCATTACTATTAAGTATAGGCATCCCATTCCTAGGCTTGATGATTTACTTGATGAATTGCATGGTGCAAAGTTCTTTTCCAAAATTGATTTAAAAAGTGGATACAACCAAATTAGGATTAGAGAAGGGGATGAATGGAAAACTACTTTTAAAACCAAATTTGGCTTGTATGAGTGGCTGGTTATGCCTTTTAGATTAACTAATGCACCAAGTACATTCATGAGGTTGATGAATCATGTTCTTAAAGAATTTAAGGGACACTTTGTGGTAGTGTATTTTAATGACATACTTGTGTATAGTGCTGATTTAGACTTGCATGTTCATCATTTGCATTCTGTGTTATCTACTTTGAGGCGAGAGCAATTGTATGCCAATCTCGAAAAATGCACGTTTTGCCAAGATCATGTGGTGTTTTTAGGCTTTGTAGTGAGTTCTAAAGGGGTAGAGGTAGACCAAGAAAAAGTGAAGGCCATCCAAGAATGGCCAACACCAAAGACTGTGAGTGAGATTAGGAGCTTTCATGGCCTAGCTAGTTTTTATAGGCGTTTTAGGAGGGATTTTAGCACCTTGGCAGCCCCACTAAATGAGTTAGTGAAGAAGAATGTGAGCTTTAAGTGGGGGGAAAAACAAGAGAAAGCTTTCCAAACCCTTAAGCAAAGACTAGTTAGTGCACCCATTCTAGCATTGCCCAATTTTTCCAAGTCTTTTGAGATAGAGTATGATGCTTCTGGCATAGGTATAGGGGATGTTTTGCTCCAAGAAGGCCATCCCATAGCTTACTTTAGTGAAAAACTAAGTGGGGCAGCCTTGAATTACTCTACCTATGACAAAGAACTCTATGCCTTAGTGAGGACCCTCAAAACTTGGCAGCACTACCTTTTCCCCAAGGAGTTTGTTATCCATAGTGACCATGAGTCTCTCAAGTATCTTAAGGGTCAAGGCAAACTTAATAAGAGACATGCCAAGTGGGTTGAGTTCCTAGAACAATTCCCATATGTCATTAAGTACAAGAAAGGGAAGGGGAATGTAGTTGCCGATTCCTTGTCTAGGAGGTATGCCCTTATTTCTATGGTAGAGACCAAATTGCTTGGGTTAGAAGTTCTAAAGGGGATGTATGAAGAGGATAGTGAGTTCGGCCAAAAGTATAGGGAATGTGAAAAGGTGCCTAAGGATGAGTATTATAGGTTTGATGGGTTCTTGTTTAGAGAGAATAGGTTATGTATTCCCCAATCTTCCATTAGAGAGCTTTTAGTGAGGGAAGCACATAGGGGGGGTTTAATGGGTCATTTTGGAGTGCATAAGACTTATGATATCTTGCATGAACATTTCTATTGGGTTAACATGAAAAAGGATGTAGCTAAGCATTGTGAGTCATGCATTGAGTGTAAACAAGCTAAGTCTAAAGTACTCCACCAAGGTTTATACACTCCCCTACCTGTTCCTGAACACCCTTGGGTAGATTTATCCATGGATTTTGTGCTTGGTTTGCCCAAGTCAAGTGCTGGCCGAGATGCTATACTAGTTGTGGTGGATAGGTTTTCTAAGATGGCTCATTTTATTCCATGCAAAAAGGTCAATGATGCAAGCCATGTAGCTGAACTAGTCTTTAGGGAGATCATTAGGATACATGGCATGCCTAGGAGTATTGTAAGTGATAGGGACTCTAAGTTTTTGAGTCACTTTTGGAGGAGTTTGTGGGGAAGATTAGGAACTAAGTTATTGTTTTCTACTACTTGTCACCCCCAAACTGATGGTCAAACTGAGGTGGTCAATAAAACATTAGGTGCTATGCTTAGAGCAGTACTGAAGCAAAATTTGAAACGTTGGGAGGCTTGCCTACCCCATATTGAGTTTGCTTATAACCGTGCTGTCCATTCCACAACTAATTGCTCTCCATTTAAGGTTGTGTATGGGTTTAATCCTTTATCTCCACTTGATTTATTACCTGTACGTAACATTTCTGTGTTTAAGCATTATGAAGGACAGGCTAAAGCAGATTTTGTGAGGAAGCTGCATGAGCAGGTTAAAGCCCAGATCATCAAGAAGAATAAGAGCTATGCTAAGCAAGCCAACAAAGGTAGGAGGAAGGTGATCTTCCAACCTGGAGATTGGGTGTGGGTACACATGAGAAAGGAGAGGTTTCCTGAACAAAGGAAATCCAAGTTGCTTCCAAGAGGAGATGGTCCATTCCAAGTATTGGAGAGGATCAATGACAATGCCTATAAGATCCAAATGCCAGGTGAGTATAATGTGTCTTCTACTTTTAATGTGGCTGATTTGTCCTTGTTTGATACAGGTGAAGAAGACCCAGATTTGAGGACAAATCCTGTTCAAGAGGGAGGGAATGATGAGGACACCCCTTACCAATCAGGGGCACTTCAAGGAATAGGAGGGCCAATGACAAGATCCAAGGCCAAGAAGACCAAAGCCACCTTACAAAGGCTAATTCTCACCCTCCTAGAAGACATAACCAAGGAGCCACAAAGGACATCCAAGCTTACTCATTTGATCATATGTCATTCATACAACACTAACCCTTCTTCTACCAATTGTATGGCATCACCAATATGGGCTCAAACATCATTCATAGGACACTAACCCTTCTCTAGAACTAGAACCCAAAAACAGAGTATGGCCTTAATATTGTCTACTTGGTCCATTATACCCAAAAACAGAGTATGAACTTTCCCAAACATTATACCAAATATTGTCTACTTGGTCCATCAGACATAGTTTACTTACATTCCAATAAAATAGACAACATCAAAGTAGGAAATGATACCAACATCATAATGATATTTACCAAAACAGAGCATGGATGCCATGGATTTAAGAACAATGGTATAAGCATTCACCTAACCCTAAGCATCAAGTTAGAGAAAACAAAAGAATTAATCTATGTAATCAAACCCTAACAACCATTAATCCAAACCAATTTCCAGCAAAAGCATCAACCTCCTAGTACTAGAAAGAAGAAGAAGAAGAACGAAATGAAGGTTTCGTTAACTTACCAAGAAAAGAGGAAAACTTGAAACTTGACAATGAGAGACGAGAGAAGAGAGAAACGGTGCTAAAACCGTCGAATCCAAGAATGAGAGTGGAGAGGATTATCGTGAGTGAAGGGATTTTAAGAGAGAATGTTTTTGTAACCGAATATGAGACTTAAAAACCTTTTAAAAACCTTTACCGCTTAAATTTGCTCAAGCGAGCTCCAGTCGCTGCAGCGAATTAAGCAAGATAGTTATTACTCGCTTGGGCGACATTTAATTCGCTTGAGCGGCCATGTGTTCGCCTGAGCGGTTTTTGTCCAGTAACTTCTTTCATTAACTTCGCCTGAGCGACTCAAAATTTAACTTGAGCGAGGGTTTTATGAAATGGCTTTCGCCTGAGTGAAATGTGGTCGCTTAAGCGAGTTTCTTCCAGTAACTAAATATGAGTTTTAAGCTTAAGCGACTTGCAGCGAAGTCTATTGAGAATATATTTTGCTTAAGCGAATTTAGTTTCGCTTGAGCGAGATAACTTATGCTCAGATTTTAAACTTCCCAACTTAGCTCCTTATCTTTAAATCTCATACCTCTATTATTTCTTAGTTTCTTTAGATTTTAGCCCTTACTCAAAATCAATATGTACATTCATGAAAATGCATTTGAAAGAAGATTCATTAAAGGTTAAACACACTGGGTTGCCTCCCAGTCAGCGCTTATTTAAGGTCATTTAGCTCGACGCCTGATACATCTTAATTTGGATCATGAAAGTGGAGTAGCATATTCAGCTTCTCCACATCTCTACCCATGTAAGGTTTAAGCCTTTGTCCATTGACAGTCCAAGTTCTTTCAGATTTTGGATCTTGAAGTTCCACTGCACCATATGGCTTTACTTCTTTGACTTGAAAAGGTCCTGACCATTTCGAGAGTAGTTTCCCTAGAAAGAGTTTTAATTTTGAATTAAATAACAACACAGACTGACCTGGATAGAAGCTCTTTTTCACAATTTTCTTATCATGATAAGCCTTCATTCGATCTTTATAGATTTTTGAAGACTCATATGCTTCTAGCCTCTATTCTCCAAGTTTTTCCAACTGAACCTTTCTTTCCTTGGCTGATGCTTCTAGATCAAAATTGAGCAACTTCATTGCCCAATACGCTTTATGCTCCAACTCTACTGGTAAATGACAACTCTTGCCATAAACCAGTTGATAGGGTGAGAATCTTGTTGGGGCATTAAAAGCAGTCCTATAAGCCCAAAGAGCATCATCTAACTTTAGAGACCCATCTTTTCTACTCTAAGAGACTGTCTTTTCCAGAATTCTTTTAATTTCTCTATTGGACACTTCCACTTGCCCATTAGCTTGTGGATGATATGGAGAAGTCACCTTATGCCTTACACCATAATGCTCTAAACATTTTTGCAGTTGTGTATTGCAAAAGTGGGATCCTCCATCACTTATCAAAACTTCGGGGGTGCCAAATCTACTAAAAATATTTCTTTTTTAAAATTTTATAACAGTTTTGACATCTGCCCTGGCACAAGCGGTTGCCTCAACCCACTTGGAAACATAGTCCACAGCGATTAAAATGTACTCATTAGAAAGTGAGGCTGGTAAGGGTCCAACAAAGTCTATGCCCCAACAGTCAAAAACTTCAACTTCCAAAATGGCTGTTAATGGCATTTCATGTCTCCTTGTCATACTTCCTGTTCTTTGACATACATCATAACTTTGCACAAATAAGTTAGCATCTTTAAATAAAGTGGACCAGAAAAAACCTGATTGAAGGACCTTTGCTGCTGTCCTTTCTCCATTAAGTTGCCTCCATATGCTGAACTGTGACAATGCCACAAAATACTCCTAGCTTCCAGTTGAGATACACATCTTCTCAGTATATGATCAGATCTAAGTTTAAACAGGTATGGGTCATCCCATACATATTGTTGTGCATCCTTCAAAAATTTCTTCTTTTGTTGCCAGGTAAAATCTTCTGGAAGTATCCCTACAGCTTTAAAATTAGCCATATCAGCAAACCACGACTTCTCCTGAATCAATAATAATTTCTCATCTGGAAACTCTTCTTGGACTTCAGGCTGTAGTGTTATAATTTCATTGTTGATCAGCCTAGATAAATAATCTGCTATATGATTTTCACTGCCTTTCTTATCATGAATGGTCAAATCAAATTCTTGTAAAAGTAGGATCCATCTGATCAATCTGGGTTTGGAATCTTGTTTGTTTAACAGGTACTTTATTGCAGTATGATCTGTAAAACAAACAACCTTGGAACCAATTAAATATGATATAAATTTTTCCAATCCATATACTACAGCTAGTAATTCTTTCTCTGTTGTGGCATAATTTATTTGTGCCTCATTTAAAACTTTATTAGCGTAATATATAGGATGGAACAATTTAGATTTCCTCTGTCCAAGCACTGCACCAATAACATAGTCACTTGCATCACACATCAATTCAAAATCAAGTGACCAATCTGGAGCAATTAGGACAGGAGCAGTAATCAATTTTTGCTTCAACACTTGAAAAACTAATAAACAAGCTTCATTAAAATGAAAAGGAATGTCTTTTTGTAACGAATTACTCAAAGGTTTTGTAATTTTTGAAAAATCCTTAATAAACCTTCGGTAAAAACCAGCATGCCCAAGAAAACTCCTAACACCCTTGACATTGATTGGTGGAGGTAATTTTTTAATAACTTCCACTTTAGCACGATCCACTTCAATGCCTTTATTTAAAATTGTGTGGCCTAACACAATGCCTTTGGATACCATAAAATGGCATTTTTCCCAATTTAGCACTAAGTTAGTCTCTACACATCTTTTAAGCACAGTGTCAAGATTTTCTAAACATACTCAAATGATTTACCAAAAACTAAAAAATCATCCATGAAAATTTCTATACAATTCTCTACAAGATCAGCAAAGATAGAGAGCATGCACCTTTGAAAAGTGGTCAGAGCATTACAAAGTCCGAAAGATATTTTTCTATAAGCAAAAACACCATAAGGGCAAGTAAACGCTATTTTTTCTTGGTCTTTTGGTGCTACTGCAATTTGATTGTAACCTGAATAACCATCCAGAAAATAGTAATATGCTTGTCCAGCCAATCTCCTTAACATTTGGTCCATGAAAGGTAATGGAAAGTGATCCTTTCTTGTAGCTTGATTGAGCTTCCTGTAGTCTATACACATTCTCCAACCAGTTACTGTATGCGTAGGAATGAGCTCATTGTTGTCATTTTTCACCACTGTTATACCTCTTTTTTTTGGTACAACCTGTACTGGACTCACCCAAGCACTATCAGAAATTGGATAGATCATCCCAGCTTCCAAAAATTTGATGACCTCCTGTTTAACAACTTCTTTCATGGTTGGATTTAATCTTCTCTGAGGTTGTGCTACAGGCTTATACTCTTGCTCCATAAAGATATGGTGCATACAATATGAAGGGCTAATTCCTTTTAAATCACTCAACTTCCACCCAATTGCCTCTTCATTCTTCTTTAGGATCTCAGTTAATTTTTCTTCTTCCTCCTTTGACAAGTTTTTGCTAATGATAACTGGTTTTTGTCTTTCAGCATCTAAAAAGACATACTTTAAATATGAGCACAACTCTTTCAGCTCTAACTTTTGAACTTCAGAAACTTGCTTTTGAGGAAGGGTCTCCACTACCTCTTGTTTACTATTACTTTCTTTTCCTACATCTAATCTTTACAGAATCTGCCTGACTTCTTCAGCTTCCAAATCATTAACATTCTCAACAGCTCCTATCAAAGCCTTTTCAAGAAGACTTGAATTTTGCATTTTATTAAGCTGTCCTTCAATGACCTCCTCTTCAACATCAATCTTGAAGCAACTTTGTTTATCTGCAGGATATTTCATTGCTTCAAAAACATTAAAATTCACCTCTTCATCTTGAACTCATACCTTTAGTTTACCATCATCAACGTCTATGATTACTTTAGCAGTTTTCATAAACGGTCTTCCTAAGATCAATGGTACCTCAGCATCCTCTTCCATGTCCATTATCACAAAGTCCACAGGAAATACAAATTTCTCCACATTTACCAAGACATCTTCTGCCACACCATAAGGAAACTTCATTGATCTGTCAGCCAATTGTAATGTCATCTTTGTTGGCCTTATCTCAAGATCTCCAATCCTGTTAAGAATTGAAAATGGCATTAGATTTATGCTTGCTCCCAAATCCAGTAATGCTCTCCCTACCGGCATGTGACCAATAGTGACGGGAATTGTGAAACTTCCTGGATCCTTGGTTTTAGGTGGTAATGCCTTTTGGATAATGGCACAACATCCAGCTTCCAATTCAACTGTTTCTTCTAAAAATCTTCTCTTCTTTGTTAATAAATCCTTCATAAATTTTGCATAGGTGGGCATTTGCTCCATAGCTTCCATGAATGGGACATTAATTTGAAGCCTTTTAAAAATGTCCATGAACCTTGCAAATTATCTTTCTTTGTCCTGCTTTGAAGGATTCTTTGGGTAAGGCATGCTTTTTAATTGAGGCAACTCTTCATCTACCTTGCCTTTGCCCTTCTCTAACTCACTTTTTTTGTTTTTCTCTTTTTCATTTTCTCTATTTATATTTTCTTTTGTTTCTTTTTCACATTCTTTTTCTTTTTCTTTCCTTTCTTTTTCATTTTCTTTTTCATACTCTCTTTCTTTTTCTTTCCTTTCTCTCAAAATCTCTTCTTCTTCTTTTTCTTTTTCTCCTAGCTCAACTCTAATTTGTTTACCACTTCTTGTTGTGACAGCTTTGCAATGCTCCTTTGGATTTGGCTCAGTATTAGCTCCATACTGAGGTCGTTGATTTTCAACAATTTGTCAGGCCAATTGTCCCACTTGAGTCTCCAAATTCTTTATTGATGCCTCAGTATTTTTCTGGTTCGTTAAAGAAGCTTGCATGAATTTCTCCAAGCTATCTTCCAGTCTTTAAGTCTTCTCCATCAAAGAAGGATAGTTACTTTGATATGGTCTATTTGAAGAACTTGATTCTTGTTTCCATCCTTGTCCTTGATGTTGATTACTCCTCCATCCCTGAAATTGTTGGTTAGAATAATTGGAATTCAAAATATTTGGTTTACCTTGGTTATTCATATAATGAGCTGTCTCCTCTTGTGCTCCGTAATAACCATTCGGATGTTTGTTAGTCCTCAAATTTTCAATAAAAACTTTAATAAAAATTTCACAAAAATTACAAAAATTAGTTTAATTTGTTAGAAAATTAGGCTTTGAATTCAATAAATGGATGTTGTTGGAAATAATCTACCCTTGATCAATTTTCTCTAAGTTTTGCAGTGAAAAAGTTAAGAAATCAAGAGAAAATTACACTGGAGGAGCTAACGCGTAGCCTCACCCCACGCGTAGCATCAACAGCTATTTTTGATGCTGACGCTACGCGTCACAGCCACGCGTAGCGTCAGTGCTGCGTGGACTCCACTTCCAACTTAGCCAAGCACTCAACTTTGACCCAATAATGGCCACCCCACTCAGCACCAAGGGCCACCCCACTCAACACAAATGGCCAAAACACAGTGGAGACACGTCCAAGTGGCCAAGCATGATCAATTTTAATAATTTGAAGTGGCCATTATCAGCTGTTTAATGGAAGCTGAGTCAGGGGCCTGACGCGTAGCGTCACACTAACGCGTAGCGTCAGCACCCTTGCTCAGCCCTATAAATAGGGCCATCCAACACCATTCTAAACCATCCCATAGCATCTCATTCTCTTCTTTTCTCTCTTGTGCTCGACTTTGAGTACTTCTTTTGTGAGTTGTAGTTCTAGAATAGTTTTCTAGATACTTGAGTGTGTTTCGGTGTATTGTGATCGTTGTATCGTGAAGTTTCCATCGTCTTCGTAATGTCAAACTCTGTAAGTGTTGTTTTTACTTTCACCATGTGTAACTAATCTGTTTATGTTGGAATTGGTGAACTAATCTATTGAGTATAATGTTGTGAATTCGACCTCTGCATGTTTATAATTCAAGTCCATGTTAGTATTTCAACCTTTTATTAATATGAACGTCAAATGGGAGAATGATTTTCATATGTATTGAAACCTGTTTTATTAGTATGAATGTCAAACGGGAGAATGATTGTTCATGCCGTATTGAAACTTGTTTTGACGAAAGTAAAAAGTTGGAATACCCTTGGTATCTCAATTCTATAGGGGTTGTTAACCATTCTTGCCAAAAGGCCAGGTCTTAATGCAAGTTTTTACTGAGAAAGCTCACGAGGGACCGGACTTTACGGTGAATTCTTAGAATTTATATCACGAGGGATCAGTTATAATGATTTTAAGCTGCAATGACATGAAACTTGTATAAATTGTATATAAATCATTCTTTGTTTATAACTTCCTTCACATTTACCATAGTAAATAGAAAATTACTGTTGTTATTGGACTTTCAATCCCAGTGGAATGATATCTAAATTTTGAAAACTACAAACGATTGGTGCGCTTGCCAATTAACAAACCCGATGGTGGAAACGAACTGTTGAGACGCTATCGCCGGGTTAACAAGTTTTCTGGCGCCGTTGTCGGGGATTGAATTGTTTCAGTAAAACAGTAAATTTTTAATTACTGTGGTAAATTTTTTTACCTTAGTTAAAATTTATTTATTTATTTTTATTTATTGTTACACTAACTTTCTTTGTCTAGTTTGTGTATGCAAACTCGATCTACCGTAGGTAAAATTTATTTTGATCCTGAGATAGAAAAGTTTGTAAAGAAAATCAAGTCTTTGAAATCTAAAACACAAACTAAATCTTCTTCTACTTCTCAAAACTTTGAAAATTCAAATATGGCTGCTGAAAGGAGAACATTGGGACAGTTTGCTGCTATTAATGGTCCACCCCGAGTTTCGGGAATGTTTCAAGGACCAGTTTTGCCAGTGAAAATTAAACCTGCCACTTTAAATATTATTCAAAACAATCAATTTGCTGGTTTAAATCATGAAGAACCAAATGAACATTTAACTATTTTTTATGAGTTATGCAGCACAATTGGTTTTGAACCCAATCAAGAAGAGTCTGTTTATATGAGACTTTTTCCTTTTTCATTGATTGGTAAAGTAAAAGAATGGTTTAAATCTTGTCCACCGGGTAGTTTTGCAAACTGGTCCGATGTTGAAAGAAAATTTTTGGAAAGATTTTATTCTCCTTCAAAATATTTCAAAGCAATGACAGCCATACACTCTTTTTCTCAAAATAATGATGAATCATTAGGAGAGACATGGGAACGATTCAAGGCACTCTTGAGAAGGTGTCCAAACCACAACCTGAATGATGTCGAAAAGGTAAGAATCATTTACCATGGTTTATTACCTCAGTTCAAGATGATGTTAGATGCTTGTGCAGGTGGTTCTTTAATGAACAAAACTGTGGAGGAAGCTATTGAGAATTGGAATCAATGTCCATTAGTGACCATCAAGCTAAACCAGAAAGAGGTAATAGACAAGGTATACTTGAACAAGGAGTAAATGATACAGTGTTAATTCAACAAAAATTATTGATGCAACAAATTGAGGCAATGAGTAAACAACTTGGAAAACTTCAAGTTACCCATGTACCACCACAACTTCCTGCTCAATTAAAACAATGTGAGTATTGTATGGGCGAATAACCATGTGGTTACTGTGTTCTTGACAAGAATGAACAAGAACAAGCTAATTCCTTGATTCATCAGAGGATACCTACAGGTAATTCTCTAAATCCTCTTGTAAATTCTTTTTCTAACAATTACCTGCAGGGAAGGCAAAATCAAAACTATGGTTGGAGACAAAATGCTAGACCCTTCAACAATCAAGGTGATTACAATACTAGATTGACAAAGGCTGAAGAAAGTATTCAATAATTGATGCAATACATGGAGACAATTAATGCTGCACGTAAAGCATGAGATCAACAGTTAAGTCAGCTAGTAAAAGAAGTAGCCAACATCAAAGAATTCAAAGCGAAAGAACAATGTAAGGCTATTTTTACAAGAAGTGGTAAAACTGTAGGTATAAATCAAGAAAAAGAAAAAGAAAAATAAAAAGAAAAAGAAAAAGAAAAAGAAAAAGAAGAAGAAAAAGAAAGTGAAGAAAATAAATAAAAAGATGAAATAAAAGAAAAAAATCAAAAAAATCAGTATCTTGGACAGACACCTCCTGTCCAGGATTTACCTTATCCTCATCCACCATCAAGAAAAGATAAAGAGAAGGAATACAAGAGATTCCTTGAAATCTTTAAGCAGTTACACATAAACATTCCTTTTTCTGAGGCATTAGAACAGATGCCTACATATGCTAAGTTTATGAAAGAACTGCTTACAAAGAAAAGGAAGTATGATGAAGAGATCGTAGAACTTGAAGCAAGTTGCAGCACTATTTTACAATACAAGATGCTAGAAAAATCCAAAGATCCTGGTAAATTCACTATTCCTGTCTCTACTGGTGGAGTAAATATCGGTAAGGCTTTATTAGATTTAGGGGCTAGCATCAATCTAATGCCCCTAAGTATGATGAAGCGTATTGGTGATCTTGATCCACAGCAGACAAGGATGACTCTACAATTAGCTGATAAATCCATCAAGAGACCTTATGGGATTGTAGAAGATGTGCTTGTAAAGGTTGACAAATTCTACTTCCCTGTGGATTTTGTGATCTTAGACATGGAAGAAGATGCTGATGTTCCTCTAATTCTTGGAAGCCCATTCATGAAAACTGCTCGAGTACTAATTGATGTGGACAATGGGAAGCTAGCAGTAAGAGTGCATGATGAGGAGGTAAATTTCGATGTCTTCAAGGCAATGAAACATCCTAGCCCAAAGCAAGATTGTTTCAAAGTGGACATCCTTGATGAAACTTATCTTTCCTTATCAAAAGGTATGACTATTTCTGACCCATTAAATAAGTTATTGACTAACTCTGTTGAATTTTTGAATGAAGAAGAGGAGAAACAGATTGAAAGATATCTTGAAGAATTCGATCAAGGGAAAGAAATTTCCTTTGAATCAAGAAAGATTGAAGAAATTCAAGAATCACTTGTTGAAGAAATCCAGAAACCTGAATTAAAAGTGTTACCTTCCAATCTGAAATACATCTTTTTGAAAGAAGGTAATTTAAAACCAGTAATCATTAGTAATCTGTTAAGTGAAACAGAGGAAGAAAAACTGGTGGAAGTATTGAAGAGGAATCAAGAAGCAATTGGGTGGACACTTGAAGATTTGAAAGGTATAAGCCCATCATACTGCATGCACAAAATCTTGTTGGAAGATAATTTCAAACTTATTGCTCAACCTCAAAGATGCCTCAACCCAACTTTGAAAGAGGTAACCAAAAAGGAGGTGCTGAAATTGCTGAAAGCAGGTATTATTTATCCTATTTCTGATAGTACATGGGTAAGTCCTGTTCAAGTTGTTCCAAAAAAAGGTGGTATGACAGTAATTTTTAATGAAAAAAATGAACTAATTCCTACAAGAACTGTCATTAGTTGGAGAATGTGCATTGATTATAGAAAATTAAATCAAGCAACAAGAAAAGATCATTTTCCATTACCTTTTATGGATCAAATGCTTGAAAGATTATCTGGACAAGAATATTACTGCTTTCTTGATGGTTATTCTGGATATAATCAAATTGCTGTTGACCCTCTTGATCAGGAGAAAACTGCCTTTCATGTCCTTTTGGCATATTTGCTTACAGAAAAATGCCATTTGGATTATGTAACGCACCTGCTACTTTTCAAAGATGCATGTTTGCTATTTTTGCAGATTTAATTGAAAAGAGCATTGAGATTTTCATGGATGACTTCTCAGTTTTTGGGAATTCATTTGAAACATGTCTATCTAACTTGGACACCATACTGAAGTGGTGTATTGAGACAAATTTGGTGCTTAATTGGGAGAAATGTCACTTCATGGTGAAAGAAGGAATTGTACTTGGTCATAAAATTCCTTCTAGAGGCATTGAAGTTGACCAAGCCAAAATAGAGGTAATTTCTAAACTCCCACCTCCTGTAAATGTAAAAGGTATTAGAAGCTTTTTAGGACATGCTGGATTTTATAGAAGGTTTATTCAAGATTTTTCAAAAATTGCGAAACCTTTATCAAACCTTCTAAATAAAGATGTTGAATTCAAATTTGATGAAGCATGTCTTAAAGCTTTTAATTCCTTGAAAGAAAAATTGGTTACTGCCCCTGTAATTGTTGCTCCTAATTGGAATCTACCCTTTGAACTTATGTGCGATGCAAGTGATTATGCTGTTGGAGCAGTTTTAGGTCAAAGATACGAGAAAGTTTTTAAAGTCATACATTATGCTAGTAAAGTCTTGAATGAAAATCAAATAAATTATACAACTACTGAAAAAGAATTACTAGCCATAGTGTATGCTTTAGAAAAATTTCGATCTTACTTGATTGGCTCAAAATAATTATTTTTACTGATCATGCTGTAATCAAGTATCTTTTAACTAAATCTGATTCAAAACCTCGATTAATTAGATGGATTTTGCTCCTTCAAGAATATGATCTTGAAATCAAAGATAAAAAGGGTAGTGAAAATATGGTAGCTGACCATCTTTCTAGATTAATGAATAATGAGGTTACTGTCAAAGAAAAAGAAATTTTGGAAGAATTCTCAGATGTAAAACTTTTCAAAATAACACAACGGCCATGGTTTGCTGACATGGCCAATTTCAAAGCAGCAGGAGTTCTTCCAAATGATTTAACTTGGCAACAAAGAAAAAATTTTTTTAGGGATGCAAGATATTTTGTTTGGGATGACCCTCATTTATTCAAAATTGGAGCGAATAATTTGTTATGACGTTGTGTGCCTGACTGGGAAGTAAAAAATGTGTTATGGCATTGTCATAAATCACCATATGGAGGACACTTTAATGATGAGAGAACATCTGCAAAAGTTCTCCAATCAGGTTTATACAGGCCCTCTCTTTTTAAAGATGCTTACTTATTTGTTCAATCTTGTGATAACTGCCAAAGAACAGGTAATGTTGGAAGAAGGCAAGAAATGCCTCTCACAAATATACAAGAAGTTGAGGTATTTGATTGTTGGGGAATTAACTTCATGGGACCTTTTCCTAACTCATACTTAAATCAATGCATTCTTTTAGCAGTTGATTATGTTTCAAAGTGGGTGGAAGCAATTGCTACCCCTAATGCTGACACTAAAACTGTTGAGAATTTCTTGAAGAAAAATATTTTTTACAGATTTGGGACACCAAGAACTTTAATCAGTGATGGTGGTTCACACTTTTGTAATAAAATTCTTCAGAAAGTATTACAACATTATGGAGTAAAGTATAAGGTAGCCACAACATATCATCCACAAATCAATGGGCAAGCAGAGATTTCAAATCGTGAAGTGAAAAAGATTCTGGAAAAAACTGTCATCTTCTAGAAAGGATTGGTCACAAAAACTTGATGATGCACTCTGGGCATACAGAACTGCATTTAAAACACCAATTGGTCTTTCTCTTTTCCAGATGGTTTATGGAAAATCATGTCACCTTCCAGTTGAAATGGAGCATAAAGCATATTGGGCTTTAAAATTCCTCAATTTTGATCAAAATGCAGCAGCAGACAAATGAAAGTTACAGCTACTTGAGTTAGAGGAAATGAGGAACAATGCCTATGAATCATCTAGATGCTACAAAAGTAAGGTGAAGGCTTACCATGATAAAAAGTTAAAGAAAAGACACTTCACACCAGGTCAGCAAGTTTTATTGTTCAACTCAAGATTAAAATTGTTTCCTGGAAAATTGAAATCAAAATGGTCAGGCCCGTTCTTAATTAAAGAAGTCAAACCATATGGAGCAGTGGAAATTGATGATCCAACTTCCAAAAGAAGTTGGATGGTAAATGGGCAAAGGTTGAAACTATATTTGGGTGGTGAAATTAACAAAATTACCACCAGTTATCTTTTAACTGACCCTTGAAATGCAGGAATGTCAGGCTGGAGACACTAAACCTAGCGCTCAATGGGAGGTAACCCATTTTGTTATTTGTTTTAAATTTTTGTAAAAAAAAATAAAAAAATAAAATAAAAAAATAAAATAAAATTTTTTTAATAAATCAATCAAATTTTTGTTAGTAAGTTAATTTATACACTTAGAGTTTTTACACAATGAAACTTAATTTTGTAAAATCAATTATTGGTTCTTTTTAACTTAGGAATTTTGATAAATTTAATTACAATAGGTTTATTAAACATCAAGCAAATTTCGATAGCCCGGTGAGCAGAGAGATATCTTTTTATATACTTGAGGGTTTAATCGATATTTTTTCAATTCGAATTGATTTTGCTTTAATCTCTGATTTGTGTTGTTGTACAGAAAATTCAAGAAAATGATCAAGACACATTTTTGGTGAAAAAAAAACCTTGGGCCAAACAGCTTACCTTGGTAAAAATTATTTTATCCTTTGCAAGCCAATTTGAGCCTAAAAATAAAATTCCTTGGTACCCTTAAACTTAAATCTGTTTTTACCATTCCCTATACTTGATTGATTAAAAGAGCAGTTGAAATAAATGAAAAATATTTTGAGTGTTCTCACAAAAAATGGGGAGTGAAAATAAGCAACTTGATTCTTTTCAGAAAAAAATAAAATATGGAAAAGAAAAGTCAAAAATAGTGAAAAGAATCAAGTTGGGGGTATTTATTTTTCATCAACAAAAGAAATGAGAGTTTGGGTCAAGAGAAAGCCTAAAAATTATAAAATGCTCTTTTATGATTTCAGGTTTTTTGAATTCCAAGAAAAACCATTGATTCTTGTAAGCCAAGCCTCATTACAACCCGTGAAAAGACCTTGTGATTTCTAAACTAATTCTGTATAAATAACCATTGATTAGATGACAAACAAAGTTAAATTCATTTGATCTTATGATTGATTGAGTGAAACAGGTTACCTAATATATAGAGATAAACACCTGTGAGGTAAGCCTGAAATTCTGCTTGATTGTTAATAGAATATTGTAAAAATTTTATCATTAAACCTTTGTTATACTTGATACCAACTTTTGATTAGTACAAAGTTAGTTAAATTGTGAAAATTACTTTTTGTTATAAATTCTCGGACTAACTCAAAAATTTGATTTCAAATTTTTATTTTTCTTATTTTTCTCTCTTGCTCGAGGACGAGCAATGTCTCAAGTTGGGGGTATTTGTTAGTCCTCAAATTTTCAATAAAAACTTTAATAAAAATTTCATAAAAATTACAAAAATTAGTTTAATTTGTTAGAAAATTAGGCTTTGAATTCAATAAATGGATGTTGTTGGAAATAATCTGCCCTGGATCAATTTTCTCTAAGTTTTGCAGTGAAAAAGTTAAGAAATCAAGAGAAAATTACACTGGAGGAGCTGACGCGTAGCCTCACCCCACGCGTAGCATCAACAGCTATTTTTGATGCTAACGCTACGCGTCACAGCCACGCGTAGCGTCAGTGCTGCATGGACTCCACTTCCAACTTAGCCAAGCACTCAACTTTGACCCAATAATGGCCACCCCACTCAGCACCAAGGGCCACCCCACTCAACACAAATGGCCAAAACATAGTGGAGACACGTCCAAGTGGCCAAGCATGATCAATTTTAATAATTTGAAGTGGCCATTATCAGCTGTTTAATGGAAGCTGAGTCAGGGGCCTGACGCGTAGCGTCACACTAACGCGTAGCGTCAGCACCCTTGCTCAGCCCTATAAATAGGGCCATCCAACACCATTCTAAACCATCCCATAGCATCTCATTCTCTTCTTTTCTCTCTTGTGCTCGACTTTGAGTACTTCTTTTGTGAGTTGTAGTTCTAGAATAGTTTTCTAGATACTTGAGTGTGTTTCGGTGTATTGTGATCGTTGTATCGTGAAGGTTCCATCGTCTTCGTAATGTCAAACTCTGTAAGTGTTGTTTTTACTTTCACCATGTGTAACTAATCTGTTTATGTTGGAATTGGTGAACTAATCTATTGAGTATAATGTTGTGAATTCGACCTCTGCATGTTTATGATTCAAGTCCATGTTAGTATTTCAACCTTTTATTAATATGAACGTCAAACGGGAGAATGATTTTCATGTGTATTGAAACCTGTTTTATTAGTATGAATGTCAAACGGGAGAATGATTATTCATGCCGTATTGAAACTTGTTTTGACGAAAGTAAAAAGTTGGAATACCCTTGGTATCTCAATTCTATAGGGGTTGTTAACCATTGTTGCCATAAGGCCAGGTCTTAATGCAAGTTTTTACTGAGAAAGCTCACGAGGGATCGGACTTTACGGTGAATTCTTAGAATTTATATCACGAGGGATCGGTTATAATGATTTTAAGCTGCAATGACATGAAACTTGATGATTAAATATGCATCTCTTGAGTTCCTCATTGTTATTCTAGATTAGGGATCCAATTTCCAACATAATTTGTTTATCTATGTTTATCTCAAGTATCTTACCTATTCTAGATTGCAACTCGACTTTTTAGATAGATTTTATATTCTTTTATCTTATGAACCACTCAATCATGCTATCCTGTGAATATTGTATAAATTGTATATAAATCATTCTTTGTTTATAACTTCCTTCACATTTACCATAGTAAATAGAAAATTACTATTGTTATTGGACTTTCAATCCTAGTGGAACGATATCTAAATTTTAAAAACTACAAACGATTGGTGCGCTTACCAATTAACAAACCCGGTGGTGGAAACGAACTGTTGAGACGCTATCGCCGGGTTAACAATGTTCACCTCCACAGAAATCACATCTTGCATTTTGTTGTTGTATTGGTTGTGAAGACTGCACAGAATGTAATTGCTGTGGGAGTTTGGCCATTTGTTGAGTTAAAGCTTCAATCTGTTGAGTCAAGATTTTATTTTGGGCCAAAATAGCATCTGAAGTATTCAAATCTAGAACTCCTTTCCTCTGAATTTGTTGACGATCATGCTGAGCTTGATAATCCGTTAAGGATAAAGCTTCTATAATTCTAGTAGCTTGATCAGCATCAATTGTCATCATTGTGCCACCAGCTGCAGCATCCAAAATCATCTTTGTGTCTGGTTGAAGGCCATGATAAAAGATATTCAATTGAGCAATGTCTTCAAAACCATGATTAGGACACTTGCGAAGTAGTGATTTAAAACGATCCCATGCTTCACAAAATGGTTCCTCAGCTCCTTGACAGAATGTTGAAATATCAGATTTAGCTTTTATGAATCTTGATAGAGGAAAGAAATGGTGCAAAAATTTTTCTTCTACATCAGACCAACTAGTCAAGCTCTGATTAGGGTGTGATTGCAACCATTCCTTAGCTCTTCCAGCCAATGAAAATGGGAATAAACGAAAGTATGTAGTTTCCATATCCTCTTGACCAAAACCCATGGTACCAACCAATTCATAGAAAGTTGCCAAATGAGTGTAAGGATCTTCATTGGACATTCCAGTGAATTGATGAGCACTTATCAAACTTAGAAAGACTGGTTTCATCTCCAAGGCTCTTGTTTGTGGCATCACAATACTTGAGAAGTATCGTGGTCCTTGTTGATTTGCATAATCTCCCAAAGTACGCCTTGGTGGTTGGTTTTGTCTTTCTATATCTTCAATTTTTGGAGTTGATATTGGTGATGAAGTTAAAGAAGAAGATTGTCCTTCCTCTTGTTGTGCTTTTGCTTTAGCTTTAATTCTCTTCAAAGTCTTCTCGATTTTAGGATCTATTTCAACCTGTTCTTTCGATCCCTGACTTCTTAATATCATAAGCAAAACTTCCAATAAAGAGGTTAGCAAAGAGAAAGATATAACAGCAAAAAATTACAAGTACTATATTCTCAAACCGAAATAATTGAATTTGATCCGTGACGGACGGCGCCAAAAACTTGCTGATTGTTTGGGTATGATATATTCACAAAACTCTCAGATGGTTAGTTTTAAAGTGACTTGTGGCAAGTATACCACTTATCGGTGTAGTATATGTTTAAGAGAACAAATGTCGTTCCCACTACGGATCGTTTCAATTCGATTTCAAACTATTACGGCAGAAATGATTTGTGGTTTTCATGATAATGAATTAAACAACTCTTCATAAATTTATAAATCTATGAAAGCAATACAAGAAATGTAAGTGAAATAACAGAGTTTAGAGTTTGGGAATCGGATTTACCTTTCTCACCTTCAAATACAATTTTAATATTCATGTAATTAATGTTTGCGAAATGATTCTTTACGTCACAATCACAGTCATTCATATCAATTCCTTGACTATGAAATCCATAAGAAGATTTTTGATAACGTCAATCCCTTGATCGTTTCAAATCTATTCTAGCATTAAGTATGATTGTTTTGACGTTCATTGTGTTAAATACCATCCCTGGTTATCTACTCACAATGAGCATTCTATTTAGATCCATTTTCAAAAGTTATTTTCCAATAACAAACATAAACTTGAATCAAGAAATTGTTGATCAAGCAGATTCAGGCAATAAGAATGAAATGAAAAGCCAAGAATCATAAAACAAATTCATCAATTACATAAACATTATATACGTGTTCATCCGGATTGATTGGTTACCTCCAATCCCAATGGAAGAATTAGCCACTCATGGTAGGCATGACCATACAATATAAGTGAAATGAAGAAGAAAACCTAAGCTAGATACTCTTGTTTCTCTCTTTTTCTGCCCCCTTTCTTCTTCCCATTGATCTCCTTTTATAATGCATTAACTCGCTCAAGCGAGTTTAAGTCTCGCTCAAGCGAGATGCATCCTTCACCATGAAGAAAGTCCATGTCCTGCTTAGTTTGCATGCTTGCTTCGCAGTCGCTTGAGCGAAAATCAAGCTGATGAGCCCCTGTTCCATTTTAGCTTGATGTCTTTCTTTCGCTTGCAGCGAGTTTCACTCTTTTCTGTTCTAGACAAATCTCGCTTGAGCGAAATTGAGTCGCTCAAGCGACTTTAACATTGTAGCTTACTGGAAGAATTTTGCTGGATACATATGAAGGTCCGCTTGGGTGAAGTCTACCTTCTTGCATTCTGGACCATTTTCGCTCAAGCGAGCATCCTTCGCTTGAGTGATTGCTTATTCAATCCTTACTGGTTCAAATTCACCTAAGCGAGTTGTGTTCTCGCTCAAGCGAGGGCTGCCCTAATACTTGCAACTGTTAAGTGGTTGTCTCGCTCAAGCGAGATCATCTTCGCTTGAGCGACTTCTTCATTATTTTGCTCTTAACTTAGTGGATTTCTTTCTTTTCTAGTTCCCTTCTTCTTTCTTCTTTATTTTTCCTGGAATTGCAAAAAAATTAACCAATCAACTTGTACAATGTTTATATCTTAGTTTATGTTCTACATAGCTTACAAAATAATAAACATTGCATTTTATGTCCAACTTTTAATTAATTCTCGTCACAAAATCTATGTAATTTGGATATTTATCAGAGTTCAGACGATGCATCACAATGCTTAGTCTGTTCATAATCTCAATGGGTTTTTGAAGTTTTCAAGCTTAACTGAAGAAAACGTAAAGTGAACAAGACCCAATCCTAAACATTCCTAGGAGCCTAACTATTCTCTCAACTACAAGTGAATTAAGTGAAAAACCATCCTTTGGACTCTTTCTTAGCCAATGAGTCCAAAAGAGAGGGAAGATTAAATGTTTATTGGGTTTTCTAGGACACACCATCCAAGATTTGATTATTGAAGATATCTTCGTAAAACTTGATTCATAGGATCATCCAAGGAGCAATTCATCTAGTTTTTAACCTAAGAGTTTTAATGATGCATCACCATGCTTGGTTAGTTCCTAATCTTGACGGGTTTTCGAAGTTTTTGAGCTCAAGTACATAAAAGGCAAAGTGAAGAAGACCCAATCCTAAACAATGTTGGGAGCCTAACTATTCTCTCAACTACAAGTGAATTGAGTGAACAACCATCCTTTTGACTTTATCTTAGCTAGAAAGTCCAAAAGAGAGAGAAGATTAAAAGTTTGTGGGGTTTTCTTGGATATCATCCATCACATGATTCTTGAAGATATCTTTATGACACTTGATGCATAGTATCATCCAAGGAGAAATTCATCTAATTCATACCCAGAGAGTTTAGACTATGCATCACCATGCTTGGTCAGATCGAAATCTCAACGGGTTTTCGAAGTTTTCAAGCTCAAGTGAAGAAAACACAAAGTGAACAAGACTCAATCCTTAACATTGCAAGGAGCCTAACTATTCTCTCAACTATAAGTGAATTGATTGAACAACCATCCCTTGGACTCCTTATTAGCTAGAGAGTCCAAAAGAGAGAGAAGATTAAAAGTTTACGAGGTTTTCTAGGACATATCATCCATTATGTGATTCTTGAAGAGATCTTTATGAAACTTAATGCATAGGATTATCCAAGGAATAATTCATCTAGTTTTTAATCTGAGAGTTCAGACAATGTATCACAATGCTTGGTAAGCTTCTAATCTCAATGGGTTTTCAAAGGTTTCAAGCTCAAGTGAAGAAAATGCAAAGTGAACAAGACCCAATCCTAAACATTGCTAGGAGCCTAACTATTCTCTCAACTATAAGTGAATTGAGGGAACAACCATCTTTTTGACTCCTTCTTAGCTAGTGAGTCAAAAAGAGAGGGAAGATTAACAGTTTATGGGGTTTTCTAGTATAGCATATCCAAGATGTGATTATCGAAGATATGTTTATAAAACTTGATTCTTAGGATCATCCAAGGAGCAATTCATCTAGTTCTTAACCTAAGAGTTTTAATGATGCATCACCATGCTTGGTTAATTTGTAATCTCAATGGGTTTTTGAAGTTTTCAAGCTCAAGACACAAAAGGCAAAATGAAGAAGACCCAATTTTAAACAATGACGGGAACCTAACTATTCTCTTAGCTACAAATGAATTGAGTAAACAACCATCCTTTTGACTCTTTCTTAGCTAGTGAGTCCAAAAGAAATAGAAGATTAAAAGTTAGTGGGGGTTTTCTAAGACACATCATTCATCATGTGATTCTTGAAGATATCTTCATGAAACTTGATGCATTGGATCATCCAAGAAGCAATTCATCTAGTTCTTAACCTGAGAATTCTGCTGATGCATCACCGGCTTACTCAGTTCATAATTTAGACAGGTTTTCAAAGTTTTTTAGTTCAAGTGAAAAAACGCAAAGTGAACAAGACCCAATCCTAAACAATGCCGGGAGCCTAACTATTCTCTTAATTACAAGTGAATTGAGTGAACAACCATCTTTTTGACTCTTTCTTAGCTAGTAAGTCCAAAAGAAAGGGAAGATGAAATGTTTGTGGGGTTTTCTAGGACACACCATCCGAGATGTAATTCTTGAAGATATCTTCATAAAACTTGATTCATAGGATCATCCAAGGAGCAATTCATCTAGTTTTTAACCTAAGAGTTTTAATGATACATCACCATGCTTAGTTAGTTCCTAATCTCAATGGGTTTTCGAAGTTTTTGAGCTCATGTACATAAAAGGCAAAGTGAAGAAGACCCAATCCTAAACAATGTCGGGAGCCTAACTATTCTCTCAACTACAAGTGAATTGAGTGAACAACCATCCTTTTGACTCTTTCTTAGCTAGAAAGTCCAAAAAAGAGAGAAGATTAAAAGTTTGTGGGGTTTTCTAGGACACATCATCCGACATTGGATTCATGAAGATATCTTCATGACACTTGATGCATAAGATCATCCAAGGAGCCTAACGATTCTCTCAACTACAAGTGAATTGAGTGAACAACCATCCTTTGGACTTCTTCTTAGCCAATGAGTCCAAAAGAGGGGGAAGATTAAATGTTTATTGGGTTTTTGATAAGTGCTTTATAACACAATAAATTAGATCTAGTTTGCTTAGGATTTTAATCATTATCCACTGTATTTCCTTAATTTTTGTGATTTTCGCTCTCTTTCCACTATATTCTACTTGGGTATTTTATTTTGTAGAAATTAGGATAATACAAGGGTCCATAACAAGAGAAAAACAACCATCAAATGATAAAGAATCAAGAAGAACAAGCCCAAGTAGAAAGAATTCTCTTTTTTATACTGAATTCCGACTCAGCATGATCAAATCCGAGTAGGATGACTCGGAAATGATCATTCCCGAGTAGGATGACTCAGAATGAAGCATTGCCGAGTGGAATATTTCCCTGTTGGAGGTAAATCCGAGTGGAAGGTTCCCTATCAAAGCCATTCCGAGTGAAAAATGGCTGACCTTAAAGGAATATGTCCCGGTTGGAGGTGAATCCGAGTGGAAGCTCCCCGACTACAACTAATCTGAGTGAAAAAAAGGACTAACTTTGAATAAATACTGCCCAAAGCTATTGTCCGAGTGAAGGATTGCTGATTGAAGCGAATCTGATTGGGGAACAAGTGTTTTTCTGGGCAAAACTGTCTCCGAGTGGAGGACTCCCGAGTGAGTTGATTCCGAGCAGAAGAAGCCACTGAATGAACACCTGTTGAATAAGGAGGTCTTCGAGTGGTGTCATTCGGAGAAGATGGCATTCTCAAGCAAAGAACAGGTCCTTTCCGAGTAGTTTGTTTCGGAGAAAATGTCTTATCAAGCAAGGAAAAGAGTCCGACCGAGAATGAGTCTCTTTCGGGCAGATTCTCAAGTTTCAAACTAAACCCGAGTGAGATGTCTCCAAGGAAGGCACTTCCGAGTGATTCGGGGCCGAGAGATGTATTTCCAAGCAAAGCAAAGCTCAGTCCTGGAAAGAACTTCTATCGGCAAGATTCTCTCAAGTTCCAAAAATTCTGAGTGAAAGGTAAGGCCGACTCCCTAGTGAAAACAACCGAATGGATTGATTGACGACTGAAGGCCATTCTGAGTGAGAAGCAAGTCAAACTTCCGAGTGAATGTGTCCGAATGAATTTATCTGAGTGGATCATTTCAAGGAGTGAATGAAGGGTCGACTGAATTGCTCCTGAGTAAGGTTTCTTCGAGTGGTTTAATTCCAGAGACATAGCCGAGTGAAACATTTTGAGGATGCCGATTGAATCATTTGAATGAAAACTTCCCGATCCTGAGTGGGTCACATGTGAAAGAAGGAGTGCATGAACCTGTGCCGAGTGAATCACTTTTCAATCGGTTCCAAGTCACTTTTCAATCAGTTCCGAATGAATGTTTCAATCGGTTCCAAGTCACTTTTTAATCAGTTCCGAATGAATGTTTCAATTAGTGTCGAGTGAGTCACTTTCCTCGTCCACTCACGAATTGCACACCGGCTCCATAAACCGTCCAGCAAACCAACACCGTCCAGCTCGAATTGCTTCAAACAGAAACAAGTTTCGAGGAAAACAACACCGAGTGAAGCAATTCTGAGTGAACAAAGGTCCTGATGAATGCTCCTCGGAAAGGACTTTCCGAGTCCAATGATCGGTGAATTCAAGCTTTCACTCGGTCTTTTGTGTACGAAGAGCACCTTTTCCACTCGGATTATTTCGCACTCTGGGTGGATACCGACTGAGGAACTAAATCCGAGTCAGAAGGAGAAAGCCGACTCCATATTTCCACTATCCAAGTGGAACCTTAACTTATGAGGGGGCGGCTGACAACAAAACAAAAGAGCTAGCCGCCGCTCCCTATAATTATAACCATCCAAGCTGTTTCACCACACCATCCAGGCTATATCCAAGCTGATCTCGTGGGGCGGCCAACAAGAAGACAAACGAGAAAGCCCCACTAGCCACCGATTATCACCGTTCCCCATTTCTATAAATAGGGGGAGGTCTGAAGCCAAAGGAGCAGCACGGACAGTAATTCTTCAGCTTCGTTCCAATTCTTCTTTCCTTTCTCTTTTCTTTGATTCCTTCTCCGTTCCATTTTCTTTCTCGTTTTCTTTTCCTTTTCTTTTCTTTCTTTTCCGTTTTCTTTCTCTCTTTCTTCTTTTTCTCTTTTTATTTTCTTTCTCTTTCTTTTTTCTTTTTCTGTCCCGTTTCTTTTTTATTTATTTTCTTTTTCTTTTTTTTTTCTTTCTGTTTTGTAAGAGTTGTGAATTGTAAAATTGAGTATTTCAATTTGTAATTGGTGGAGGAATATTGCAACAAGGAAATATAGTGGTAAAATTATTCTGAGCTTTTGGAGAAACCCGTAAGTCTTTACTTTTGCCATGACTTGTATGTTTTATTTTTCCATTATATATATGAATTTGAATTATTTCATGAGTAACTAAATTAATTATCTTGGGATGAAGGGGGTATGATAATATTTTATGATAATGTTATTTTGACTTGGAATTAAATAAATTTTTGTTTTCCATTTAGTTCAAAAAATGCTAAATG
The DNA here is from genome assembly GCA_037962975.1 of Clitoria ternatea. NCBI lineage: Eukaryota > Viridiplantae > Streptophyta > Magnoliopsida > Fabales > Fabaceae > Clitoria > Clitoria ternatea. The sequence continues at coordinate 66,351,462 of CM075674.1, forward strand.
CTCTTAGTAATTCCTAACAAGAACCTAAGTGATAAAACTGTATACTTGCGGGTATATTAGTAAGTTTAAGTAATTAATAGAATCGAGAGATTTATTGTTACTGGAAAGTTTTTAAACTAAGCCTAAGTTTTTGAAATACTTTTTGTGACCTCAGTAAAACCGTGAAAGTAATCAAAATCTTTTGGGGAATAAATAAGGGATTTTCACAAAACGATAATGGGCCTTTTCTAAGGATTAAGCAGCGCTTTCCATAGGTTAGGTACATTAATAGGATTCCGAGAGGAACATATTAATTAGCTTAAGGAAAATTCGCCTTGGAAAACTTAATTTGATTCTTATTTATGAAAAGTTAAAATTCATTAACATAAAATAGAGTCTTGATCCCCCGAAATCTCAAGATATTCTCAACTCTGATTTTTAAGTGTCTAGAAAATTTTGTTTATTTATTCATATTCTGAGCAACTTAATTTTGTGCTTTATTTTACAAAAACCTTAAAAATCAATTGTGTGGATAATTAAATTTCAATATGTTGGTACTTTGAACACAGTCCCTGTGGAGAACGATAATCTTTTATATTACGTGACATAACCTGTGCGCTTGCAGGCTGAAACAACCCGCTTTAATTTGAGAATAACCGAGATCAGGGAAAATTTTTCCAAAGATCAAAGGGTGTTCAAGGGCAAAATAAGCAATTGAGGGTTAAGGAGAGTAGAAATCAGGACAGGAAAGGAAAAGGAAAGTAAAACCGATCACATGGCAAACAACGGAAGACATAAAGCTTAAACGAACCCAACAACGTTCACTCGCTCAAGCGAGAGCCAAATCCACTTGAGCGAGACCACCCATCTCGCTTGGGCGAAGCATCCATTCGCGTAAGCGAAACTAATTAGAGACCTTCCTTTCCACTCACACTCGCTGGAGCGAACACTTAGTCGCTGAGGCGAGTAACTCCACTCGGGTTTTCCTTCACTTGGAATCAGAGTCTAGGTTCACTCGGAAAAGTCTTATGCTCATGATTCATTCGTGCGTTCTCTCACTCACACCCTGTTTTATTCTTAGGGGGTCACAACTATGACTCACTCGGAAGTTGACTCCCACAATCCCTTCACTCAGGATTTATACCTCCTTCCTCACCCGGAGTACTCCTCTCGGTCAGATATCACTCGAAAGTGTTTCCCACACCCATCACTCGGGAATGTTTTCCATACCCATCTCTCAGGAATGTAGTCTACATCACACTAAAGCTCCCTCGCCAAGTCAGATCTCACTTAAGGAATCGTACAACTTCACTCACTCAGAAATACTCTAATTTCCCGCCACTCGGAATACATATAAATTCCTCTACATGCGAAGGACCTTGCTAGACTGAAATCTGCTCCTTATCATCTAGATCTTACTCTCTCTCTAGTAAGTTTACTACTATAGGCTTACTCATAGACGTATTGCCAATTCAACAATCAGGGAAACATTCACTCAGTTGACTTCCACTCGGAATCATTAAAATACCTTTCAATCAGAAGATTGTATCTAAGGAATCTCTCGCTCCATGTCATATTGACTGATATATCAAGAAAAATGATTTTTAATGGGCATATACCACTCGGGTTGGCCCAACCTCTCCTCACTCGGAAGAAAGTCACTCATCACGCCTTATACAGGATTAACTTAACTCTTATTTATTCAGAATCATGCGGGCTCACATACTCAGTAAGTGTAACGTACACCACCCGGACATTCACACACAACATAGGATGAACATACAGTATGATATATATATGTATAAATATTTACATGCACATTGTCATACTCTCAACCCGAGAGAGTTCAGTTCTGATATAGTTAGATAAAGGACCAAAATAAGAGCCGGCCAAGGCTATGACAAAACCTTATATACAGTATATACATATACATATACATTCCCATAGTACACAAGCACTTCACACGATATGTAGCTCCTCCATCATTCACCGTCTCGTGCGATGTTCACTAAAATATAGCCACAGTAGGGTGAGTATCTTAAATATTAAATGATAGATACTGACTCGGATTATTCCTCAATCATGCAACAATATATATATATATGCATAGCAACAATCAATAACATACACAGTGCCAATTAATCGAACACACATAAGACATCTTCCGATCAGAATCTACCCAGTTATCTCTCGGCTATATACGCATATCATTCTCAATAACATTAACACATACACATACAATTAGGTCTCAATCAGTATCAGTTATACATGTACACAGATTCATTCACTTGGATCTGCTTCACGTGTTATCGGTTTTTATCGTTGCAACGTAGGCTCCCAGCCTTTTATTCAGCTCCCAGCTAACTTGGCCATTTTACTGGTACCAAACTGTTTGCCCTCACTTGTAACACCAACACTCCCAGCGTCAACGGTGGTGTTACGGGCAGCCCTGAGTCCCACTCAGTCGGCTTGCCTTGAGTCCCACTCAAGGTCTTAACAGCATCTCATCCTTTTAATAACCGATTCAATGGTAGTGTCCCACACTACATGCTCTCCGCATTCAATGCATCTCATGCACCACGCGCGGAATGATCATACAACACAGATTTCACACACACAACCTTCCACTCGACAATACATGCATCACATGCAATTGGTATTAAACATTATCATAACTCAATAAGTTAATCTTTCCTTACATGCAGTCAAAATTTAGATTCATAGTAACCTGCATGTCACATAAATCATACGGAAATCATTAATAATACTTTAGCACATTCTCTTCATGCAATCATTCAATACTCTCAAGATTATTAACATGCATTTCATGGATAGAATTAGACATGCAATACTCAATTCCTAGTCATCGTGCATCCGGGCATCACATATCCTTTACGCAATCAAAACACACAAAGCAAAACACAGAATCAACAAGTCATTAACACCCAGAACCCGTCCATAACCCATGCATTTAAGATATAAGATAACCCCTACCGACTAAAGAGATTCCAAGAAGTTCCTCTGTTTTGGCATTGGTCTGCTACCCAGTTTGCTTCGTCCACCACTCTCACTCGTTCAGTCCTCCTCGAATACAGTCGCACCCTTTAATCAGCTTGGGGACAGGAAACTATTCTTCTTCCACTTCGACGATTGTCCTTCACCAACCGAGGGAACTCCAAATCCCCTACAACACCGCTGTCGCGAGTTTACGGAACAGAGAACAGAGGAGAAGAAGAACGAAGAAGAAGAGAAGTAGAGGAAGAGGAAGTCTTAAGGAATTAGAGTGACTGGACAGCAGTGGGGCTCTGATCATATATACACGCAGAATGAGAAGAGTGGGGTGGGAGAACGTGAAACAGCAGCTCCGTTCATGTCACACACACATCACAATCAATCATTAATCTAATTCTTAAGTTAAAATTAATCATAATTAACAAGTAATTCTCACTTGTAGTTATCCTTAGTTTAGTGGTTTTAATCTCATTCGGTAATTAATTTTTAAATCGGGATGTTACACGGGCCCTGTCAGTTTTCTAGCACACACCATCTAAGATTTGATTCTTGAAGATATCTTTATAAAACTTGATTCATAGGATCATCCAAGGAGTAATTCATTTAGTTCTTAACCTAAGAGTTTTAACGATGCATCACCATGCTTGGTTAGTTCCTAATCTCAATAGGTTTTTGATGTTTTGAGCGCAAGTACATAAATGGCAAAGTTAAGAAGACCCAATCCTAAACAATGTCGGGAGCCTAATTATTCTCTCAATTACAAGTGAATTGAGTGAACAACCATCCTTTTGACTCTATCTTAGCTAGAAAGTCTAAAAGAGAGAAAAGATTAAAAGTTTGTGGGGTTTTCTAGGATACCATCCATCACATGATTCTTGAAGATATCTTCATGAAACTTGATGCATAGTATCATCTAAGGAGCAATTTATCTAGTTCTTATCTTCATGAAACTTGATTGCTTGGTCTGTTCATAATCTTATTTGGTTTTCAAAGTTTTCAAGCTCAAGTGAAGAAAACTCAAAGTGAACAAGACCTAATCCTAAACATTGCCAAGAGCCTAACTATTCTCTCAACTACAAGTGATTTAAGTGAACAACCATCTTTTTGACTCTTTCTTAGATAGTGAGTCCAAAAGAGAGGGAAGATTAAAAGTTTATGGGGTGTTCTAGGACACACCATCCAAGATGTGATTCTTAAAGATATCTTCATAAAATATGATTCTTAGGATCATCCAATGAGCAATTCATCTAGTTCTGAACCTGAGAGTTCGGACGATGCATAACTATGCTTGGTCAGTTCGTAATCCCGATGGGTTTTTGAAGTTTTCAAGGTCAAGTGAAAAAACATAGAGTGAAAAAGACCCAATCCTAAACAATGTCGGGAACCTCACTATTCTCTCAAATACTAGTGAATTGAGTAACCAACCATCCGTTTGGCTCTTTCTTAGCTAAGGAATCCAAAAGAAAGAGAAGATTAAAAGTTTATGGGGTTTTCTAGGACACATCATCCATCATGTGATTTTTGAAGATATCTTCATGAAACTTGATGCGTAGGATCATCCAAGGAGCAATTTATCTAGTTCTTAACTGAGAGTTCAGACGATGCATCACCATGCTTGGTCAGTTCGTAATCTCGATGGGTTTTCAAAGTTTTCAAGATCAAGTGAAGAAAACGCAAAGTGCACAAGACCCAATCCTAAACATTGTAAGTAGCGTAAATACTCTCTCAACTAGTAGGGAATTGAGTGAACAACTATCATTTTGACTCCTTCTTAGCTAGTGAATCTAAAAGAAAGGGTAGATTAAAAGTTTGTGGGGTTTTCTAGGACACATCATCCGACATGTGATTCATGAAGATATCTTCATGAAACTTGATGCGTAGGATCATCCAAGGAGTAAATCATATAGTTCTTAACTTGAGAGTTTAGATCATGCAACGCCATGCTTATTTAGATCATAATCTCGATGGGTTTTTGAAGTTTTCAACCTCAAGTGAAGAAAACATAGAGTAAACATGACCCAATTCTAAACATTGCCGGGAACCTTACTATTATCTCAACTACAGGTGAATTGAGTGAACAACCATCCTTTTGACTCTTTCTTAGATATAGAGTCTGAAAGAGAGAGAAGATTAAAACTTTATGGGGTTTTTAAGGACACATCATCCATCATGTGATTGTGGAAGATATCTTCACGAAACTTGATGCAAAGGATCATCTAAGGAACAATTCATATAGTTTTTAAGCTGGGAGTTCAGACGATGCATCATAATGCTTGGTCAGTTGATGAGGACACCCCTTACCAATCAGGGGCACTTCAAGGAATAGGAGGGCCAATGACAAGATCCAAGGCCAAGAAGACCAAAGCCACCTTACAAAGGCTAATTCTCACCCTCCTAGAAGACATAACCAAGGAGCCACAAAGGACATCCAAGCTTACTCATTTGATCATGTGGAAGGATGAACAACAGAGGGCCTAGCACAAATGGCCTAGCCTCAAGAATAGGGTAGTGTAGGACTTGAATGACCTGTGTTCAAATCCTACCTAGACCCATTTTTTCTTTATTTCTTTTTCCTTTGTAAGTTTCGGTTTTTGCAACTATATTTCAGCATTGTCCCACTAAGACTTAGTGGTGGGCGGTTACCCTTGTTTTTAGGTAGTGGAGTAGTGTGTCTTTTGTCTTGTTTAGCCAAGTTATACAAAACTGAATGGAGGTGAGAAAAACAGACAGAAGTTGATTAATGAATTTTTTTTTCTAAGTTTTGAAAACTTAGTGGTGAGTGTGATGCTCTTGGTCCTTGTGTGAAGCAAGGTTGATTAGCCATGCATTAGTGTGATACTTGTGTATGAATGCTAGTCCATTATGGAGGTGTGATGCTGTCCATCTTTTTATCTTTTATTTCTTGCGTTTTGTTTCTTCTACCTTGTCTTCCAAATTGAATCTAAAACAAAATTCTGAACTCAAAAAAAAATTAAACATCAAAAGAAAAATCAAGGAACCTTAGTTCAATTGCCAAGCTCCGTTAAGGTCATGTTCTTGCGTTAACTTCCATTAAAGTGTGAACTGAAATTCACGTGAGAATGAAGCCAGTTTTTGATCCTTGAATCTCTCATGGAATCTAAATAATCAAGGATAAGTTGAATTAGAATTTCTGACCCTTGCAAAACGTAACTTTCTTCATTCAATCTCCACTCTAGATTTCCCCATTTGTCTTTGTATTGTGTATGTCTGTGTGTATTTCTTCCCTTTTTGTGCAGTCCTTCTTCATCTAGAAATCAGCCCTTGCCGGTCCTCAACAAGATCCATATCATTTGGTATCAAAGCTCTTGGAGTCAAGGGCTTAAAATTTCTTGGACAGCACCCAAAAAGGTATTTCGAATTCCATCATCTTCAATTAATCCATTCTGATTCTAAATGCCTAAAGTTGATAATTAGGGCTGTGAAAAGAAAAGGAAAATTGTCAAAAAAAACGAAAAAAAATGTATCCTAAATGTTTGAATCTTGCATGTCTTTGCCTTTGATTCTAGTCTAACTCTAGTATTGTTTGTGCGTCTTTTGTATGTCTTTGTCTTTGTTTGTAGTCTAATTCTAGTACTGTTTGTGTGTCCTTTTTGGTGTCTTATTTTTTGTTGGCCTCTAGTGATAGGATCAAAACTCTATTTCCCATTATTAGCATTTTGCATTAGGTAGAACATTTGTGTGTGCCTGAACTATACTTGTGACTCTCAAGGATTAAATAGCATCAAGAGTGGTAAAAGGCTAGAGTGAAAATTACATTATTAGAAAAAGCCAAAATTTGAGTGGAACACTTGAGAGAAATTATTTGTGAGGTCCAAACAGCAACTGTTATAATTGTTTTTCACCTTGTATAAGTGTTTTAGTGATGGCAAAACAGGGTGAACAAGGGGGACTTAATCCATTTCAAATGCAAGCTCTAACTCAACATCTTGAGAGGCTATTCCGACAAGCCACTGACGAAATACATGAGAGAATTGACCAGTTAGAGAATGAAAGGAGAAGTCCAAGGAGGCATGGAGGAAGGATGCCAAGACATGAAGAAGATAGAAGAACTAGGGAACAGTGGAGCAATCCCCTTCAAGGGATAAAACTAAACATTCCTTCTTTTGCAGGCAAAAATGATCCGGAGGCATACTTGAATTGGGAGCTTAAGTTAGAAAATGTATATGCTTGTGGAGAGTTTGAGGAGGAGCAAAAGGTGAGATTGGCAGCCGCTGAGTTCTCACACTATGCCTTGGTATGGTGGCATAAACTTCAGAGGGAGAGGCAAAGAGATGGAGAGCCACCAGTGAGTACTTGGGCAGACTTGAGGAGACTGATGAGGAAGAGGTATGTGCCTGCCTCCTATGAGAGGGATTTGAAGTTTAAACTTCAAAGACTCACTCAAGGGAGTCGGAGTGTGGAGGAGTACCACAAGGAGATTGAGATGCTGATGCTCCAAGCCAATCTAGAAGAGGATCCTGAGGTAACTATGGCTAGATTTTTAGCTGGTTTATCTACTGATATTCGTGATGTTGTGGAGTTGCAGGAATTCATTGAGATGGATGACCTTGTGCATAAGGCCCTTCAAGTAGAAAGGCAACTAAAGAGGAAGGGAGCTACAAGGAGAATTGCCCCTACTCTGACATCTAGGTGGAAGGATAAAGCCAAGAGGGAGGGCTTTGGGGCAGTACCCTATTCAGCCAAAGCAGCAGGTAGCTCGGCCTTGGATGTTAAGGCCACTAAGGAGGCTGATCATAATACTTCTAAGGGGAAGGAACCAATCCCTAAGAGGACTAGGGACATTACATGCTTCAAGTGCCAAGGTAAGGGGCATTATGCTTATGAATGCCCTACAAAGAGGACAGTAGTGATAAGGGAGGATGGTGAATTGTCTAGTGAGTCTGATACACCTGAGGAGTATGAGAGTGAGAAGGGAGAGGGTGTGGAACCAGAAGTGAACGAGGGGGGATTGTTAATGGTTAGGAGGTTGTTAGGATCCCATATAGAACCCTTAGACCAAAGCCAAAGGGACAACATTTTCCACACTAGGTGTGCTGTACATGGACAACTTTGCATGGTGATTGTGGATAGTGGGAGTTGTGCTAATGTGGCAAGTACTAGGATGGTATCCAAGTTGAATCTCCCTACCAAACCCCACCCTAGACCTTATAGGTTACAATGGCTAAGTGATGATGGAGAAATAAGGGTGAGGCAGCAGGTGGAGGTGCCTATAGTCATTGGAACCTATTCGGATGTGATCTTGTGTGATGTGGTTCCTATGGAGGCATGTCATTTGTTGTTGGGGAGGCCGTGGCAGCATGACCATAAGACTATCCATGATGGTTTCTCCAACAAAATATCATTCACCCATCAAGGAAAGAAGGTGGTACTTAAACCTTTAAGCCCACAGGAGGTGTGTCATGATCAGTTGAGACTGAGAGAGAAAATTATGAGAGAAAAAAAAGATCATGAGAGTGAGGGATTGAGTGTGACCGAGAGCTTGAAAGAGGAGAAAGAGAGAAAGGAGAGTGAAGAAAAGAGGGGAAAAATAAAAGAAAGAGAAAAGAGTAAAAAAGAGAGGAAAAAGAATGAGAGAGAGATAGCAAAAGAAAGAGAAGTGAGGAAAGTGTTGCTTGCAAGGCAGCCACTCTACGTGCTGGTTTGCAAGCCTATTCTTAATACTAATCCCATTTGTTTTTCTTCTTTGCCTTCTCCTATTTCTTCTCTTTTGCAGGAATTCAAGGATGTTTTTCCTTCAGACCTACCCAGTGGATTGCCACCTTTGAGAGGGATAGAACATCAGGTGGATCTGATACCTGGAGCCACCATTCCAAACCGGCCAGCCTATAGGAGCAACCCTGAGGAGACCAAGGAAATACAAAGGCAAGTGGAAGCTCTCTTAGATAAAGGTTGGGTAAGAGATTCTATCTCTCCTTGTGCTGTGCCTGTAATTTTAGTGCCTAAGAAAGATGGATCGTGGCGCATGTGTAGTGACTGTAGAAGTGTGAATAGCATTACTATTAAGTATAGGCATCCCATTCCTAGGCTTGATGATTTACTTGATGAATTGCATGGTGCAAAGTTCTTTTCCAAAATTGATTTAAAAAGTGGATACAACCAAATTAGGATTAGAGAAGGGGATGAATGGAAAACTGCTTTTAAAACCAAATTTGGCTTGTATGAGTGGCTGGTTATGCCTTTTGGATTTACTAATGCACCAAGTACATTCATGAGGTTGATGAATCATGTTCTTAAAGAATTTATAGGACACTTTGTGGTAGTGTATTTTGATGACATACTTGTGTATAGTGCTGATTTAGACTTGCATGTTCATCATTTGCATTCTGTGTTATCTACTTTGAGGCGAGAGCAATTGCATGCCAATCTTGAAAAATGCACGTTTTGCCAAGATCATGTGGTGTTTTTAGGCTTTGTAGTGAGTTCTAAAGGGGTAGAGGTAGACCAAGAAAAAGTGAAGGCCATCCAAGAATGGCCAACACCAAAGACTGTGAGTGAGATTAGGAGCTTTCATGGCCTAGCTAGTTTTTATAGGCGTTTTGTGAGGGATTTTAGCACCTTGGCAGCCCCACTAAATGAGTTAGTGAAGAATAATGTGAGCTTTAAGTGGGGGGAAAAACAAGAGAAAGCTTTCCAAACCCTTAAGCAAAGACTAGTTAGTGTACCCATTCTAGCATTGCCCAATTTTTCCAAGTCTTTTGAGATAGAGTGTGATGCTTCGGGCATAGGTATAGGGGCTGTTTTGCTCCAAGAAGGCCATCCCATAGCTTACTTTAGTGAAAAACTAAGTGGGGCAGCCTTGAATTACTCTACCTATGACAAAGAACTCTATGCCTTAGTGAGGACCCTCAAAACTTGGCACACTACCTTTTCCCCAAGGAGTTTGTTATCCATAGTGACCATGAGTCTCTTAAGTATCTTAAGGGTCAAGGCAAACTTAATAAGAGACATGCCAAGTGGGTTGAGTTCCTAGAACAATTCCCATATGTCATTAAGTACAAGAAAGGGAAGGGGAATGTAGTTGCCGATGCCTTGTCTAGGAGGTATGCCCTTATTTATATGGTAGAGACCAAATTGCTTGGGTTAGAAGTTCTAAAGGGGCTGTATGAAGAGGATAGTGAGTTCGGCCAGAAGTATAGGGAATGTGAAAAGGTGCCTAAGGATGAGTATTATAGGTTTGATGGGTTCTTGTTTAGAGAGAATAGGTTATGTATTCCCCAATCTTCCATTAGAGAGCTTTTAGTGAGGGAAGCACATAGGGGGGATTAATGGGTCATTTTGGAGTGCATAAGACTTATGATATCTTGCATGAACATTTCTATTGGGTTAACATGAAAAAGGATGTAGCCAAGCATTGTGAGTCATGCATTGAGTGTAAACAAGCTAAGTCTAAAGTACTCCACCAAGGTTTATATACTCCCCTACCTGTTCCTGAACACCCTTAGGTAGATTTGTCCATGGATTTTGTGCTTGGTTTGCCCAAGTCAAGTGCTGGCCGAGATGCTATACTAGTTGTGGTGGATAGGTTTTCTAAGATGGCTCATTTTATTCCATGCAAAAAGGTCAGTGATGCAAGCCATGTAGCTGAACTAGTCTTTAGGGAGATCATTAGGATACATGGCATGCCTAGGAGTATTGTAAGTGATAGGGACTCTAAGTTTTTGAGTCACTTTTGGAGGAGTTTGTGGGGAAGATTAGGAACTAAGTTGTTGTTTTCTACCACTTGTCACCCCCAAACTGATGGTCAAACTGAAGTGGTCAATAGGACACTAGGTGCTATGCTTAGAGCAGTTTTAAAGCAAAATCTGAAATGGTGGGAGGCTTGCTTACCCCATATTGAGTTTGCTTATAATCGCGCTGTCCATTCCACCACTAATTGTTCTCCATTTGAGGTTGTCTATGGGTTTAATCCTTTATCTCCACTTGATTTATTACCTGTGCCTAACATTTCTGTGTTTAAGCATACTGAAGGACAGGCTAAAGCAGATTTTGTGAGGGAGCTGCATGAGAGGGTCAAAGCTCAAATCATCAAGAAGAATGAGAGCTATGCTAAGCAAGCCAACAAAGGTAGGAGAAAGGTGGTCTTCCAACCTGGAGATTAGGTGTGGGTACACATGAGGAAGGAGAGGTTTCCTGAACAAAGGAAATCCAAGCTGCTTCCAAGAGGAAATGGTCCTTTCCAAGTATTGGAGAGAATCAATGATAATGCTTATAGAATCCAAATGCCAGGTGAGTATAATGTGTCTTCTACTTTTAATGTGGCTGATTTGTCTTTATTTGATACAGGTGACGAAGACTTAGATTTGAGGACAAATCCTGCTCAAGAGAGAGGGAATGATGAGGACAACACCAACTCACTGCAAGGGCTAGGAGGACCTATGACGAGATCCAAAGCAAAGAAGACCAAAGCCACATTACAAAGGTTGATTCTCACACTCCAAGAAGAAATAACCAAGGAGCCAACGCAAGCCAAGCTTACCCATTTGATCATGTGGAAGGATGAATAGCGGAGGGCCTAGCATGAATGGTCTAGCTTTCAAGACTTGGGTAGTGTAGGGGTTGAATGACCTGTGTTCAAACCTTACCAAGACCCCTTTTTCTTTTTCTTTTTATGTTATCCTTGATGTAATTTAAATTTTTCAGCATTTTCCCTTTTGCTTAGTGGACATAGGCGGTTTGCTTTATGGTGGGTAGTGGGGCGGTTATGGCTTGGAACATGTTCAGCCAAGTTACACAAAACATCTCACGTAACATGGAATTGGCAGATTTGGAATTTTTATGAATTTTTTTTCTAGGTTTGAAAACTTAGGTTGTGAGTGTGATGCTCATAGTCCTTGTGTGAATCAAGGAAGATTGGCCATGCATAGGTGTGAAGCTTTTGTATGAATGCTAATCAATTTATGGAGGTGTGATTCTTCCTTTGTGTTTTTCGTTTTTCTTCTTGCATTTTCAGTTTTGTTTCAGCCTTAGTTTTCACGTGAGGGGATTGTTCAGAATCCTAAAAAAATTAACCCAATTTAATTCATCTTCCATGGTTGATCAAGTGTAAGTGCAGCCAATCTTTTCTTAAATTAACTCCATCTTAATCTGAACCTTGGGATCAAAATAACCAACTTCAGAATTTGAAATCATCAAGGAACAAGAACCCTAGATAAAAGGAGGAAGTTAAGCTAACCTAGATTTTCTAGGGATTGCATTTTCAAAATTAATTCTGCACCCTTGTTCTCTTTCCTAACGTGAAAAGCTCTCCCCTCCTAGTCCTGGACCGTGTTATTTTTTCTCCATTTGGCAGCCACCAATCAGTTTTTGTTCATCAAGAATTCAGCCCTTGCCGGTCCCTTCAAGATCCATATCAAGAGCTAGGCCTTTCTTCTTAGAGACTTTTTCTTCTTCCTCCGCTTGTTTCAAGTCTTTCAATTCCTGTTCTTGTTCTTGGAGTTTACCAAACAAAGTGGCAAGAGACATATCATTTATTTTGGGAGATTACTTAATGGCCGTAACAAGAGGTTGCCATTCCCTAGTAAGACTTTTTAGAACTTTGTGAATAAGTTCCTTGTTAGTATAAGATTTACCAAGTGTAATAAGATGATTAATAATCAAAGTAAATCTCTTTTGAAGTTCTAAAATAGTTTCATTGGAATTCATTCTAAAACTTTCATATTGACTGGTTAAAGTACTAATCTTAGAGTCCTTAACATTGCTAGTTCCTTCATGAGTTACTTGAAGGGTATCCCACATTTCCTTAGCAGAATTATAAGTCATTATTCTGAAAAATTCATCGGGACCTAATGCCATAGTCATGAGATTTTTAGCTTTATAGTCGTATTGCACTTTCTTCTCCTCATCACTAGTCCATTCGTCCATAGGTTTTTCAACATTTTTATTATCAATAATATGCATTGGCGTGTAAGGACCATTTTCAATTGCATTCCAAATTCTTAAATCAATAGATTGAATGAAGATTTTCATTCTTTCCTTCCAAAAAGCATAGCCTTCCCCATTGAAAGCGGGAGGTCTATTTATGGCGCCACCCTCGGGAAAAAGGTTTAGAGAACTTGAGGCCATCTTTATCTCTTGAAGTTGTTAAGCTTGATCTACCAATAGTCAAGCTCTGATACCACTTGTTATTCAAGTGGCCTCAATACTCAAGAGGGGGGTGAATTGAGTTTTTAAAACTTTGCTTGGAATGCCTTTGAACTTAATTCTTTTATCACAAGTTTAGAAATTATGCAAGTGAAGTCAAGTGTAATGCAAAAGAAAATGCAAAACAAGAGATAGATATAGCTGAGACGATTTATTAAATACTTGGTATGCAATGTTCAAAGTTAACTAAATCAAGCAAACTCAAGTATCCAAATCACAATCAATCAATCCAAATCAATTAAGTACAGTATATGAATGTAAAAGAGTAAGGGAGAAGAGCTTGCAAACCAATTTAACGAGTTCCACCAACCCCGGTGTATGTCTCGCCTTCAAGTAACCCACTTGAAGGATTTCTACTATTGAAGTTTAGAGATTACAAGCTATGAGCAATTGCAGCTTCCTAGTGTCCCACACTCAAGAACTCAATCCTCACTAGCACAAGGGCAACCCACCTAATCTCTCAAACTCTCAATACCCAAAGGTTGAACCCCAACCTTTGTGACCACTCAACCTAGAGTGAAAAACCTTTGTGTTTGGTGTAGTTTTTACAAGCAAATAACTCTCTTAATAGAGTAGATGTACAAGTGAAAGCTCACACAAATTCTAACTCTCAAGATGAGAGGATATACAAGTTCTAGGCTTGAAATTTCAGAGTATACACAAGAATAAACTCACTAAGCACAAATAAAGGTAAGGAATGATTGCCTCTTGTTGTGTGTTGTGCTTGAGTTCCTCTTGCATTTATAGAGCCATTTCAGAGCTTGGTGAAGTCCCTAGCCGTTGCAAGTTAGTGGGCATCTGAGAAGTGATGGAAATGTGAGCTGGTTTCCCACTAAAAAGTGTTTTCCCACTATCGTAATCGATTACTCGTTGAGCTGTAATCGATTACACTTCGAATTTTTCAGTCCAGTTCGTGCTGTAATCGATTAGCCCTTTCTGTGTAATCGATTAGTTTCAAGTCAGAATGCTTGTAATCGATTAGATCTTGGCCTGTAATCGATTAGATATAACCCCTGATGCATTTAATTCAGTTCTTGATCTTGGTAATCGATTAGCACACATGTGTAATCGATTATTGTCGTTCCAGTAGCTTGGTAATCGATTGGCTGAAGTCCTGTAATCGATTAGCATGTATTCCTGATACATTTAATTCAATTTTTGATATTGGTAATCGATTAGCATGTTGGTGTAATCGATTAGTTGCAAGTCAGAAGCTCTGTAATTGATTGCCTGAGGTCTTGTAATCGATTGTATGTGAAACAGAAGCTATCTAATCGATTAGCTTATACTCCGTAATCGATTAGCTACATAGTTTTTCTGGGTCTGATTCTAAGTCTTTGTTTTTGCAAGAATTTCTTCAAGAGTCCTTTGTCATTATCAAAATCCTTGAACCTGTAGTCATATTCAAACACAAGACGAAGCGTCACCATGGTTGCTCAATTCGTAATCTCGATGGGTTTTCAAAGTTTTCTAGTTCCAGTGAAGAAAACGTAAAGTCAATAAGACCCAATCCTAAACAATGTCAGGAGCCTAACTATTCTCTTAACTACAAGTGAATTGAGTGAACAACCATCCTTTTGACTCTTTCTTAGCTACTGAGTCTAAAAGAGAGGAAAGATTAAAAGTTTATGGGTTTTTCTAGGACACACCATCTAAGATGTAATTCTTGAAGATATAGGATCATCCAAGCAACAATTATTCTACTTCTTAACCTAAGAGTTTTAATGAAGCATCACCATGCTTCGTTAGTTCGTAATCTCAATGGGTTTTCAAAGTTTTCAAGCTCAAGTACACAAAAGGAAAAGTGAAGAAGATCCAATCCTAAACAATGTCGGGATCCTAACTAGTCACTCAATTACAATTGAATTGAGTGAACAACCATCGTTTTGACTCTTTCTTAACTAGGGAGTCCAAAACAGATAGAAGATTAAAAGTTTATGGGGTTTTCTAGGACACATCATCCATCATGTGATTCTTGAAGATATCTTCACAAAACTTGATGCATAGGATCATCCAAGGAGCAATTCATCTAGTTCTTAACCTGAGAGTTGAGACGATGCATCACCATGCTTGGTCAGTTCATAATCTCGATGAGTTTTCAAAGTTTTCAAAATCAAGTAAAGAAAATGTAAAGTGCACAAGACCCAATCCTAAACATTGCAAGGAGCCTAAATACTCTCTCAACTGGAAGTGAATTGAGTGAACAACCATCATTTGGACTCCTTCTTAGGTAGTGAGTCCACAAGAGATGGCAGATTAAAGGTTTGTGGGGTTTTGTAGGACACATCATCCGACATTTAATTCATGAAGATATCTTCATGAAACTTGTTGCATAGGATCATCCAAGGAGCAAATTATCTAGTTCTTAACCTGAGAGTTCAGATGATGCATCGCCATGCTTGGTGAGTTCATAATCTCGATGGGTTTTTGAAGTTTTCAAACTCAAGTGAAGAAAATGTAGAGTAAACAAGACCCAATCCTACACATTGTCGGGAGCCTAACTATTCTCTCAACTACAAGTGAATTGAGTGAACAACCATCCTTTTGACTCTTTTTTAGCTAGAAAGTCCAAAAGAGAGAGAAAATTAAAAGCTTGTGGGGTTTTCTAGGACATAATATCCATCATGTGATTCTTGAAGATATCTTCATGAAACTTGACGCATAGGATTATCCAAGGAGCAAATCATCTAGTTCTTAACCTGAGAGTTTAGACTGTTCATCACCATGCTTGGTCAGTTCGTGATCTCGATGGGTTTTCAAAGTTTTCAATCTCAAGTGAAGAAAACGCAAAGTGAACAAGACTCAATCCTAAACATTGTCAGGATCCTTACTATTCTCTCAACTACAAGTAAATTGAGTGAACAACCATTCTTTGGACTCCTCCTTAGCCAATGAGTCCAAAAGAAAGGGAAGATTAACTGTTTGTTGTGTTTTCTAGGACACACCATCCAAGATTTGATTCTTGAAGATATCTTCATAAAACTTGATTCATAGGATCATCCAAGGGGCAATTCATCTAGTTCTTAACGTATGTGTTTTATCGATGCATCAACATGCTTGGTTAGTTCCTAATCCTGACGGGTTTTTGAAGTTTTTGAGCTCAAGTACATAAAAGGCAAAGTGAAGAAGACCCAATCCTAAACAATGCCAGGAGCCTAACTATTATCTTAACTACAAGTGAATTGAGTGAATAACCATCCTTTTGACTCCTTATTAGCTAGAGAGTCCAAAAGAGAAAGAAGATTAAAAGTTTGTAGGGTTTTCTAGGACATATCATCCATCATGTGATTCTTGAAGATATCTTCATGAAACTTGATGCATAGGATCATCCAAGGAACAATTCATCTAGTTCCTAACCTTAGAGTTTAGACTTGGCATCACCATGCTTGGTCAGTTCATAATCTCGATGAATTTTCAAAGTTTTCAAGCTCAAGTGAAGAAAATGCAAAGTGAACAAGACCCAATCCTAAATGTTGCTTGGAGCTTAACTATTCTCTCAACTACAAGTTATTTAAGTGAACAACCATCCTTTTGACTCTTTTTTAGCTAGTAAGTCCAAAAAAGAGAGAAGATTAAAACTTTATAGGGTTTTCTATGACACATCATCCATCATGTGATTCTTAACGATATCTTCACAAAACTTGATGCATGGGATCATCCAATGAGCAATTCATCTAGTTCTTAACCTGAGAGTTTAGACGATGCATCCCCATGCTTGGTTAGTTCATAATCTCAATGGGTTTTTGAAGCTTTCAGGCTCAAGTACATAAAAGGCAAAGTAAAGAAGACCCAATCCTAAACAATCTTGGGAACCTAACTATTCTCTTAACTACAAATGAATTGAGTGAACAACCATCCCTTTGACTCTTTCTTAGCTAGTGAGTCCAAAAGAGAGAGAAGATTAAAAGTTTATAGGGTTTTACAGCCTTTCGGACTCGCTACGGTGACTACGAGTATCTTGTCATGCCATTTGGAGTCATGAATGCACCCGCTATTTTCATGGATTATATGAACCATATCTTCCACCCGTATCTCGATATATTTATGGTCGTATTTATCGACGATATTTTGGTGTACTCCAAGAGTGATGAAGAGCATGAAGAGCACCTTTGGACCATTCTAAATATGTTACGTGTAAGGAAATTGTACACGAAGATGTCTAAGTGTGAGTTCTAGCTAAGAGATGTGTAGTTCTTGGGTCATGTTATTTGAGCAGAAGGTATCACCGTAGATCCTGCCAAGATCAAAGCAGTGCTACAGTGGGAAAGACCGAAGAGCATAATCAAAATCCGTAGTTCCTTAGGACTCGTCGGCTATTATCGTAGATTTATCGAGAACTTCTCTTGAATAGCTTCCCCTTTAACGAAGTTAACTCATAAAGATCAACCTTTTGTATGTAGCGACAAGTGTAAAAGCAATTTCCTGGAGCTTAAGAAGAAGCTGACGAGCTTACCAATTCTGATTTTACCCGATCCTACTAAACTGTATGAAGTGTATTATGATGCATCAGTGCAAGGATTAGGATGTGTGTTGGTGCAAGAAAGAAAAGTAGTGGCTTACGCATCTCGTCAGTTGAGACCCCATGAAGTAAATTATCCGACGCACGACTTAGAGTTAGCCGCGGTTGTTTTCGCCTTGAAGATCTGGAGGCACTATCTGTACCAAACTAAGTTCAAGGTTTTCAGTGACCACAAAAGTCTGAAATATCTCTTTGATCAGAAGGAGATAAACATGAGGCAACGACGACCGATGGAATTTGTGAAAGATTATGACTTTGGGCTTCACTATCATCCAGGACAGGCAAACGTAGTAGCCGATGCGCTCAGCAGGAAGGCATTGCATTTGTCCTATATAATGGCTAAAGAGCTTGAGCTTATTGAACAGTTCCGCGATTTGAATCTCGCTGTGTCACCTAGGACAGGAAGTCTGATGGTTAGGATGCTGAAGTTCTCTAATGAGTTTTTGAATCAAGTAAGGAAGCTCGGTTGACGGATGAGACCCTACAAAAGTAGCTTGAAAAACCAAAACTTGGGGAATTTGTGTGAGATAAGCAAGGAGTAATTAGGTATCATGAGAGGTTATGCGTACCTGAAGATGTTGATTTGAGAAGGTCCATCCTCGAGGAAGCTCATAAAATCAAGTATAGTGTACACCCCAGAGCAACAAAGAAGTACTACGACCTGAAGAAGGTGTTCTGGTGGCAAGGAATAAAGAGGGACATCGCTGACTATGTCAATAAGTGTTTGACTTATCAAAAGATAAAAATAGAGTAGCAACGACCGTATGGGACTCTTCAACCTTTGGAGATTCCTGAATGGAAGTGAGACAAAATTGCCATGGATTTTGTATCAGGATTTCCATGAACTCCAGTTGGATGTGATGCAATTTGGGTAGTCATGGATCGACTTACGAAGACCGCGCACTTCATTCCGGTCAACATGAAGTATTCTTTAGAGAAGCTCACGCAGATCTACATCAGAGAGATAGTTAGATTGCATGGAGTGCCATATGTTATTGTATCTGATCGAGATCTTTGTTTCACTTCACATTTCTAGGAAAGCTTGCAGCAAGCATTGGGAACCCGATTAAAGCTAAGTTCAGCATATCACCCTCAGATGGATGGTTAGTCTGAGCGTACCATTAAGACTCTTGAGGATCTTCTAAGGATATGTATGCTTGAGCACGGTGGGAGTTGGCAGGAGTATCTACCACTTGTGGAATTTACCTACAACAGTTATCACACTAGCATCGGGATGGCGCCGTATGAAGCTTTGTATGGAAGAAAGTGTCGTATGCCCTTGTGTTGGTTCGAGACAGGAGAGAAGACTGTAATTGGGCAAGAGGTGATCCAGAAGACCACAGAAACAAATTAAGGGGATTCAAGTAGCGATGAAAACTTCTCAAGATTGTTAGAAGAGCTATTACGACAAGCGTCGAAAACCTCTTGAGTTTGAGGAAGGAGATCACGTTTTTCTGCAAGTTACTCTTGTAACGGGAGTAGGAAGAGCATTAAAAATGAAAAAGTTAAGCCCCAAGTATGTAGAACCATATCAAATTCTTGAAAGAATTAGGCCGAGTGCTTATCGCATCGCCCTACCTCCTGAATTGTCCAACTTTCATAACATCTTTCATGTTTCGCAACTCTGAAAATATGTACCACATTCTGATCATATCCTGAAACTTGATCAGCTTTATCTTAAAGAGAACCTTACTTATAAGGCTGTACCAGTAAAGATTGTAGATAGTCATCTGAAGCAACTAAGATGGAGATGTATCTTTAGTAAAGGTCATCTGGAGTCAATCCGACAAAGGAGATGCTATGTGGGAGCTTGAGGAGAAGATGTGAACTCTTTATTCTCATTTATTTGCTAGCACTAGGTGAAATTTTAGGATGAAATTTCTAAAAGGACGGGAGAGTGTAATAGCCCTTATTTTTGGTGTTAGGTCCTTGAGACCAGTTGTTTGTATTTTGTGATAATTTTATGTGCACTGATGAATGGGCTACGGCCGACTTGATTATATGTCTATTTTAAAAAGATTTTATGAGTGTGAGGCAGAGATTCTAATTTTGACTTTGTGAGAAATTAAGATAATTAGAATAACAATAATAATATATCTAAGGAGGTTTGTAGTAATGAAAATTTATAAAATAAAACATTAAGTAATTTAATATAAATATTTAAGTAACTGTTTTAAATTAATAAAACTGTGTAACTCCCTGGTTTGAGCCCAGAAATTATCCGAGGGACTTGAGTAAATTATTTTTATCCCAAAACGTCCCTCATGTTATTCCCAACAACTTTCATGATGAGTCCAACACCCAATTTTAAACAATCAAGCTTAAAAACGTTAATTTTGAGTTACCCGGGTGAGCCAAAATGCGCGTCTGTACATATTTTGGGCATAATTTATTCTCCCGATATTGGATTCGAGTCATTCTTGTCCTAAAATCTCTATATCAAATTTATCTACAAATTTTATGTTGACCACTAAGACCAATTCTCATCCCACAAATCCCAGAAATTAAAACACTACACCAATTCACGTTTTTCCAGCATCAGTTTGCACTAGGTGCATTATTTTCCACTTAACTCTCTCATGGCCATAAAATGAAATGAGGTCTTCACCAAAATTAAAAAGGGACCCGAGTTAGGCGCGAATGAAACGTCGGAAATGGTATAAAACTTATTTTTATGGGCCAACAAAAGAAATTGGTAAAACTATTTTGGAGAATTATTTTGTGATATGAGAGATGAATTTTGAGCATGAGAAAAATACCCAAAGAAGAAAAATTGGTTGGATAAATTTTTAACGCGTGATTTGTCCTTAAAAACGCATTTTTACGAACGTTGGAATGACAAACTTTGGCATTTGGTGAAATTTCATGTAGGGGTTGTTTTCTAGACAGATTTTATTTTTAATTTTACTTTATTTAGTTAGTATTTTCAAAGTTAAACACTTTTGGGTTTGGAATCACTCAAATCAGAATTTTCTAGATAAAATACGATGAAAACAAAGTTTTGGACAAAGAAATGGAAAATTTACTACTTTGTATCTCATCGTAGTAAAAGAGGAGTCTTTTATTATCAATATAGAATTAGGAGGATTATCCTATAAATAAGGAATCATTTCATCTATTATTTTATGAAAAATTTTAGAAAGACAAAATCAAATTAATTAATTTATTATAAGAAAATACGACGAAACAACTTTAGTAATCAAAAAAATCGAGAGAAACTTTTATACTTTACACTTAAGGCAACATTAGATTTTCTTAAGTTATAAGAAACATAACTGAAATTTATGTTACTCTTTTTACTTAGATACCTATCCTATTACCAATAAATTAAATGTTTTACACTAGAGAATTTTCTCATAAGATTCGTTTAGAAAATAACTTGATATTTCTATTGAAAAGAATTTTTAGTAGTATTGAATCTTGAGACTTAGCCCTACAACATGAAAAGTTTTATGATTAGATACTTATGAGTTTTAAGGACAAATACGCTATATGAGTTAGGTTCCATCTAGATTCTGGGTACTCTAAGTAATTGAGATAAGTACATGGCATTTTGCATTTGGAGTTGAGAAGGGATATTGGTAAAATCCCCTAGAGCATACAGTGATGGGTACACTGAAGAATCTGCCGCGCCTCAATACCCGAGGGTAGTCTAGGGAGTATCACCGGAGGCAGGAATTCCAAGTGGCATCGGATTCGCGCCCGTCGCCGGATAGCCCGTCGCAAACTCTGGTATACTTCGACAAGAGGTGGGATTTTCTATGACCGTGGAGTACCTATTCTGTGGTGATGTGTGATATGTATGATTGGCCATTTGATAATTGGGACTGTGAGTCCTTACCCATTTGTGAAAACCAAAATGAGGAGAGATCCGGTTGCTCTAGTTGGGCAGGGGAGATAAGGGTGGCGGATTGTACACATGATATTTGATATATGAGATTGAGGAATGGAAGTTGGGCCCCACTATATATTGGTAATGAATTATGACTTACACTAATTAAATCTGACACATGCATAGCATGCCATCATTATATGACTAACCCTCTGGTTGTTCTTGACATTTGTGTATGTGAAGTTTGTATTTCTGTTCTAAGGTATGCTGTATGTAATCTTCTCTATAATTTAAATTATTAAACTAACCTTGTATGTATATGTTATAGGTTGAGAGCTTTGTACTCACCCCTTTTGTTGTTATGTGTTGTTTTTTCCTCTACTGTGATCATCAGTTGAAGGACAGGGTGAGTTCGTAATCTCGATGAGTTTCCAAACTTTTGGTGCTCAAATGCATAAAAGGAAAAGTGAGCAAGACCCAATCCTAAACAGGGTCGGGAGCCCAACTATTCGCTCAACTACAAGTGAATTGAGCGGACAACCATCCTTTTGACTCTTACTTAGCTAGTGAGTCCAAAGGAGAGAGAAGACTAAAAGTTTGTGGGGTATTCTAGGACACATTCCTCCATGATATGATTCTTAAAGATATCTTCACGAAACTTGATGCATAAGATCATCCAAGGAGTAATTCATTTAGTTCTTAACCTGAGAGTTTTGACAATGCATCACCATGCTTGGTCAGTTCGTAATCTCGATTGGTTTTCAAAGTTTTCAAGCTCAAGTGAAGAAAACAAGAGTGAACAAGACCAAATCCTAAACAATGCTGGGAGCCTAACTATTCTCTTAATTATAAGTAAATTTAGTGAACAACCATCCTTATGACTCTTTCTTAGCTAGTGAGTCCAAAAGAGAAAGAAGATTATGAGGTTTTCTAGGACACATCATCTAACATGTGATTCTTGTAGATATCTTCACGAAACATGATGAATAGGATCATCCAAGAAGAAAATCATCAAGTTCTTAACCTAAGAGTTCAGACGATGCATTATCATGCTTGGTCAGATAATAATCTCGATAGGTTTTCAAAGTTTTCAAGCTCAAGGGAAGAAAATGCAGAGTGAACAAAACCCAATCCTAAACAATACTGGGATCCTAACTATTCTCTCAATCATAAGTGAATTGAGTGAACAACCATCCTTTTGACTATTTCTTAGCTAGTGAGTCAAAAAGAGAGTGAAGATTAAAAGTTTGTGGGGATTTCTAGGACACATCATCCATCACGTGATTCTTGAAGATATCTTCAAAAAACTTGATGCAGAGGATCATTTAAGGAGTAATCCATCTAGTTCTTAACCTAAGAGTTCTGACGATGCATTACTTGCTTGGTCAATTTGTAACCTCGATGGGTTTTTAAACTTTTCAAGCTTAAATACATAAAAGGAAAAGTAAACAAGACCCAATCCTAAACAATGTCGGCAGCCTAACTATTCTCTCAACTACAAGTGAATTAAGTGAACCACCAACCTTTTGACTCTTACTTAGCTAGTGAGTCCAAAACAGAGAGAAGATTAAAAGTTTGTAGGGTATTCTAGGACACAATCGTCCATGATGTGATTCTTAAAGATATATTCATGAAACTTGATGCATAGGATCATCCAAAGATCAATTCATCTAGTTCCTAACCTCAACGATTTAACGATGCATCATCATGCTTGGCCAGTTCGTAATCTCAAAAGGTTTTCAAAGTTTTCAAGCTCAAGTGATGAAAATGTAGAGTGAACAATACCCAATCCTAAACAATGCCAGGAACCTAATTATTCTCATAATTACAAGTGAATTAAGTGAACAACCATCCTTTTGACTCTTTCTTAGCTAGTGACTCCAAAAGATAGTGAAGATTAAAAGTTTATGGGGTTTTCTAGGACACATCATCCATCATGTGATTCTTAAAGATATCTTCACGAAACTTGATGCATAGGATCATCTAAGGAGCAATTTATCTTGTTCTTAACCTAAGAGTTCCGACGATGCATTACCATGCTTGGCAGTTTGTAATCTCGATGGGTTTTCAAACTTTTCAAGCTCAAATGCATAAAAGGAAAAGTGAACAAACCCAATCCTAAACAATGTCGGGAGCCTAACTATTCTCTTAACTACAAGTGAATGGAGTAAACAACCATCCTCTTTCTTAGTTAGTGAGTCCAAAAGAGAGAGAATATTAAAAGTTTGTAGGGTTTTCTGGGACACAATCGTCCATGATGTGATTCTTAGAGATATCTTCATAAAACTTGATTCTTAGGATCCTCCGAGGAGCAATTCCTCTAGTTCTTAAGCTGAAAGTTCAGATGATACATCACCATGCTTGGTAAGTTCGTAATCTCAATGGGTTTTTGAAGTTTTCAAGCTCAAGTAAAGAAAACACAGAGTGAACAAGACCCAATCCTAAGCAATGCTGGGAGCCTAACTATTCTCTCAAATACAAGTGAATTGAGTAAACAACCATCATTTTGACTCTTACTTAGCTAGTAAGTCCAAAAGAGAAAGAAGACTAAAAGTTTATGGGGTATTCTAGGACACAATCATCCATGATGTGATTCTTAAAGATATCTTCACGAAACTTGATGCATAGGATCATCCAAGGAGTAATTCATCTAGTTCTTAACCTAAGAGTTTAGACAATACATCACCATGCTTGGTCAGTTCGTAATCTCGATGGGTTTTCCAACCTTTCAAGCTCAAGTGAAAAAAACGTAAAGTGGGCAAGACCCAATCCTAAACAATGCCGGGAACCTAACTATTCTATCAACTACAAGTGAATTGAGTGAACAACCATCCTTTTGACACATTTTTAGCTAGTGAGTCAAAAACAGAGAAAAGATTAAAAATTTGTGGGGTATTCTAGGACACAATCATCCATGATGTGATTCTTGAAGAACTTTTCATGAAACTTAATGCTTAGGATCATCCAAGAAGCAATTCATCTAGTTCCTAACCTAAGAGTTCCGACGATGCATCACCATGCTTGACGAGTTCGTAGTCTCGATGGGTTTTCAAACTTTTCAAGCTAAAGTAAAGAAAACACAGAGTGAACAAGACCTAATCCTAGATAATGCCAGGAGCATAAGTATTCTCTCTACTACAAGTGAAATAAGTGAACAACCTTCCTTTTGACTGCTTCTTAGCTAGTGAGTCCAAAAGAGAGACAAGATCAAAACTTTGTGGGGGTTTTCTAGGAAACATCATCCATCATGTGATTCTTGAAGATATCTTTACAAAACTTAATGTTTAGGATCATCCAAGGAGAAATTAATCTATTTCTTAACCTAACAATTCCGACGATGCATCATCATGCTTGACTAGTTCGTAATCTCCATGGGTTTTCAAACTATCCAAGCTAAAATGATGAAAATATAGAGTGAATAAGACCCAATCCTAAACAACGCTAAGAGCCTAACTATTCTCTTAACTACAAGTGAATTGAGTGAACAACCAACCTTAGGACTTTTTCATAGCTTGTGAGACTAAAGGATAGAGAAGATTAAAAGTTTATAGGGTTTTCTAGAACACATCATCCATCATGGGATTCTTGGAGATATCTTCACGAAACTTGATGCATTGGAACATCCAAGGAGCGATTCATCTAGTTCTTAACCTGAGAGTTTAGTCGATGCATCACCATGCTTGGTCAGCTTGTAATCTCGATAGGTTTACAATGTTTTCAAGCTCAACTGAAGAAAACATAGAGTGAATAACCATCCTTTTGACTCCTTAGCTAGTGAGTCCAAAAGAGAAAGAAGATTAAAAGTTTATGCGATTTTCTAGACACATCATCCATCACGTGATTCTTCAAGATATCTTCATGAAACTTGATGCATTAGATCATCCAAGGAGCATTTCATCTAGTTCTTAACCTGAGAGTTCAGACAATGAATTATCATGTTTGGTCAGTTCATAATCTCGATGGGTTTTCAAAGTTTTCAAGTTCAAGTGAAGAAAACATAGGGTAAATAAGACCCAATCCTAAACAATGCCCGGAGCCTAACTATTCTCTCTACTACAAGTGAATTGAGTGAACAATGATCCTTTTGACTGCTTCTTAGCAAGTGAGTCCAAAAGAGAGACAAGATTAAAAGTTTATGGGGTTTTCTAGGACACATCATCCATCATGGGATTCTTGAAGATATCTTTATGAAACTTAATGTTTAGGATCATCCAATGAGCAATTCATCTAGTTCTTAACCTAAGAGTTCCGACGATGCATCACCATGGTTGACCAGTTCGTAATCTCGATGGGTTTTCAAACTTTCCAAGCTAAAATGATGAAAACATAGAGTGAACAAGACCCAATCCTAAACAACGCCAGGAGCCTAACTATTCTCTTAACTACAAGTGAATTGAGTAAACAACCATCCTTTTGACTCTTTCTTAGCTAGTGAGTCTAAAAGAGAGAAAAGATTAAAAGTTTGTGAGGTTTTCTAGGACACATCATCTGACATGTGATTCTTGAAGATATCTTCACGAAACTTGATGCATGGGATCATCCAAGGCGCAAATCATCTATTTCTTAACCTAAGAGTTCAGACGACGCATCACCATGCTTGGTCAGTTCGTAATCTTAATGGGTTTTTGAAGTTTTTAAGCTCAAGTGAAGAAAATACAGAGTGAACAAGACCTAATCCTAAACAATGCTGGAAGCCTAAATATTCTCTTAAATACAAGTGAATTGAGTGAACAACCATCCTTTTGACTCTTACTTAGCTAGTGAGTCCAAAAGAGAGAGAATACTAAACATTTGGAGGGTATTTCAGGACACAATTGTCCATGATGTGATTCTTAAAGATGTCTTCACGAAACGTGATGCATAGGTTCTTCCAAGGAGTAATTCATCTAGTTCTTAACCTGAGAGTTCAGATGATACATCACCATGCTTGATCAGTTCATAATCTCGAAAGGTTTTCAAAGTTTTCAAGCTCAAGTGAATAAAACATAGAGTGAACAAGACCCAAAACAGATAGAAGATTAAAAGTTTGTGGGGTTTTCTAGGACACAATCATCCATGATATGATTCTTAAAGCTATCTTCATGAAACTTGATGCATAGGATCATCCAAGGAGAAATTCATCTGGTTCTTAACCTGAGAGTTTTAACGATGCATCACCATGCGTGGTCAGTTTGTAATCTCGATGGATTTTTGAAGTTTTCAAGCTCAAGTGAAGAAAAGGCAGAGTGAACAGGACAATATCCTAAATAATGTCATGAGCTTAACTATTCTCTCAACTACAAGTGAATTGAGTGAACAACTATCGTCTTGACTCATTCTTAGCTAGTGAGTCTAAAAGAGAGAGAAGATTAAAAGTTTTTGGGGTTTTCTAGGACACATCATCCATGATGTGATTCTTGAAGATATCTTCACAAAACTTGATGCTTAGGATTATCCTAGGAGCAATTCATCTAGTTCTTAACCTAAGAGTTCTAACAATGCTTAACAATGCTTGTGGTACGTAATCTCGATAGGTTTTCGAAGTTGTCAAGCTCATGTAAAGAAAACACAAAGTTTTCAAGACCCAATTCATCTAGTTCTTAACTTGAGAGTTCAGACGATGCATCATAATGCTTGGTCAGTTCGTAATCTTGATGGGTTTACAATATTTTCAAGATCAAGTGAAGAAACGCTAGGTGAATAATATCCAATCCTAAATAATGCTGAGAGCCTAACTATTCTCTCAACTACAAGTGATTTGAGTGAACATCTATCCTTTTGACTCCTTAGCTAGTGATTCCAAAAGAGAGAGAAGGTTAAAAGTTTGGGGGGGTTTTCTTGGACACATCATCCATAATATGATTCTTGAAGATAGCTTCACGAAACTTGATGCATTGGATCATCCATAAAGCAATTCATCTAGTTTTTAACCTGAGAGTTCAGACGATGCATCACCATGCTTGGTTAGTTTGTAATCTCGATGGGTTTTCTAACTTTTGAAGCTCAAGTGAAGAAAACACAAAGTGAATAAGACCCAATCCTAAAAATGCCGAGAGCCTATGTGACGTCCCGTGTAATTTTCCAAATAAATTTTTCACGTTTTAAAAGATCATTTAGAAAACTCGTAATTTAAAATTCAGATTTCACGTATAAGTTGATATTTGTGGAATATTAATCATGTATGCTAGTCGTGTATAATAAAATTCAAGAAAATATTTGCGTAGCGGAAACAATTTAGAAGTAACAGTACATAGCACGTAATATTTATTACAATCCATTAAATTAAAGTAAAAATCAAAGTCCAAGTAATATATCATATAGTAATCAATCATGGCATCACTCTTCGTTCTGCGTGGCATTCACTGTAAAAATTGATGTAAGAGTGAGACATAATATAGAATAAGTATAAAATAGATAAAATTGCACAAACACAATCAACAAATCATAATGATATGATGGATATGCCAGACGAGTTCATTTATATTTAATGAGTCTTTAATTAGTCAATGATGTCATGCTGGATCCATTTGGTTTGGTGGGAATACTGCAGTAAAAGTCTCATAGAGACACAAATAGGGCTTTAGCATATACCATGAATCCCTACACTTTATGGCGCTTAAGTACCGAAGTACACAAGTATCATAAGTAGGGCTTTGCATAAACCATGAATCCCTATACTCCATGCGCACAACAAAATAGGGCTTAACACGTCATTGAGTAACCCCCCACCAGGGTAGGCAATCATGGAACCCCTAAATTCCATGGTGCGTCCAAATACTTATGATGCATGAATGCCTTTAATTCTTATTACCATTTAACATACCATGATATCCACATTTCCAAAACCTCTTGGAAAATACAAGTCCTCAAGGGACACAATACACATAATAATTCATAAAATCATGAATTTACTGTTTCAACCACATATGTCAATAACCACAAGGCATTCATGTACATATAAATTAATTTCGTTATTCATAATTATTCACCACCACAATATACAAACTGTATGATACTCAACAGCATTCATAATAATTCATAATCACTCAAGAATTCAATAATAAATTATTACCCATAGAGAAAATATCATTTTCATTCATAATAGCCTTTATAAGTAAGTTTCAGCATTCCTAACAGCAACATACGTTAGTGAAACAGCCATAACATGGGCAAATCAAATCCTTTTTAGGTGATTCTACTTTCTGTAGTTCAATAACATAATTGTCTACAACTTTCATGAAGAACACAATTTCAAATTCCAAACAGAAATATCAGTTATCCATGAAATACCACACTGCCTCAAGGTGAGTTTTCAAAACGTACATATATTAGTAATTTGAACATTTCTAGAGCTACAAAAATGATTTTTGCATGAAACCAGTTCTAATTTACTCTTAACACAAATATCCACAACTTTCATGAAGATCATAAATTCAAACTCGAAGCAGAAATACCATTTATCCACAAAATACAACAGTGCCTCTAGGTGAGTTTTCAAAGCATACATATATTAGTATTTTCAACGTTTTTGGAGCTACAAAAATAGTTTTGACATGAGACCAATCCTAAATTACTCATAACACAATTTTCTACAACTTTCATGAAGACACCAATTACTAATTCTCACCATAAAATTTCCAGTTTTAGAAATAAGTTTCAGATTTCATAGTTAACAGATTTTCATCATGAGCATACTTCTGTATTTTTAGCATATATAGCGCTACAAGCATCCTTTTAACTTGAAACCAATTTTCATAGATTCTTAACATAAATATCTACAACTTTTGTGAAGACATCAAAGGCTGATTATGCATGTATAATTCCCAGAATACCAATATATACACAAAACATGGAATAAATCTTTCACTCGGACATGCAGTAGTATTTTGGCTATAACTTTTGCTATACTCATTAAAATCAGTTGAATTAGGTCTCAAAATTGACATAACGAAAAGATATACAACTTTCATGAAGAAGTCAGAGTCAAATTCATAAGTTTTCAGCTTCAAAATTAAGCAACAAGATACGAAATTAAAACTGGAATCCTAGAACAGCATACAACTCTACCCATTTCATAAATATTCACAACCCTGTCCCCTCTTACTTGGTTTGCCAACTGGAAATGGTCCCCTTGCTGTCCTTGCTCTTGTTTGAAGGTGTATAGAGGAAGAAATTGAAAGAGAGATATTTACTAGCTTTGTTCTAAGGAGTTCTGAACAGAGGTAGTGTTAATAATGTAATGATAAGTGGGGAACAACTTTCCTGTAAGTGGATTTTTAGTGTTGTTAGTGGAGATAATGGAGGATTAAAAATAAGAAAGTGGGCTTATAATGGTCCACTTCTGGCCGTCCTATATACTAGGGGTGTGAGACGCCCTAAACCCCCAAATAAAATAGGGGAAAAATTTTTCGCGTCTTTGGAGGAAGTAATAATTCAAATAATTAGAGTGGTGAAGTATTTTTCACCAAACCCCTGGATCTAAAATGAACCACTCCCATATATGAAGATATGAGAGGGTGAAACTAAATATAAATTTTTCAATCAGAAGCAGCGGAAGAATTATTTAATTTGGTTTAATTAGTGGCTAATTGATTTTCAAGAGGAGTCCATTCATAAAAATATGGGATACAATTTATATAATCTAGAAGGCCTAAATATACTCCTCAATACCTTAAAATAATATCTAAGGAAGAAATAATGCATAACATTTTAAAATTTAATTTAAAATAACAAAATGAGAATCAGGGGCATACTCGCTCAAGCGTGACTCCATTCGCTTGAGCGAGCCTACGTACCCACGCTTGGGCGAACGCTGAGCGACCTTGAGCGAAATGAAGGGATGAGCATCAGGGCTCAGCTCGCTTGAGCGAGCCCTGTCTCGCTTGAGCGAGACATGAAGGAATGCCTTGAGCGAAGGAAGCGAGACGCTTGAGCGAAGAAGGAAAGGAGTATCAGGGGTCGATCTCGCTTGAGCGGCCCAAGGCTCGCTTGAGCGAGATTGGTCCAGAAACGTTGAGAACTCTCTGGCCAATTTTTGCTTGGGCGAGGCACCACTCGCCTGGGCGAAAATCGTCCAGAATCAATTCTCCTTCTCCCTCGCTTGAGTGCTGCCCTTCACGCCTGGGCGAAAATTGTCCAGAATCAAAACACTGATTCTGTGGCAATCTCGCTTGGGCGAATTGCACGTCCGCTTGAGCGACTTTGGGGTAGAAACGAATTCCACAGTCCACACCAATCTCGCTCGAGCGAGATTGTCACTTGCTTGAGCGAGTTCTGCAGAAACTTAGCAGAAACGAGGATTCTCTTGGAATTAGCTTATAAAAATTAACTCCTTCTATTTTGGCCTAACCTAGGACCATATTTCACCATATTATGCATGCACCAAATTCATGTAATGTTACAATACAAGACTACATGATTCTTTCATATAATTAAATACCAACAACATCATCATGCTAAGATTAATTCATGCATATGATCCAAATTCAACATTATGCCACATACACTCCCTACATACATTTGGATCCACCATCATTTCACAACTCCAAAGCATGACATAAAATCACAGCATACATTGTCAAGGACAAGTATCAAGATTCATTCTTTATAACTTTTGGGTCATGAATGAAAATTGTCATTACACAAACATGTCCAATTTTCTTCCATGACCTCCAAAATTATCAACATTACAAAATTGAGTATATAAACCTCATATACTCTACAAAACAGATTTCATGCCGGCCAAGGCTTACGCATTCCTATCCATATTTTACCTTCTTCATACTCGGCCTCCAAAAGTTGTAGGATTTAAGTTATACCTACATCAACTTTAAAAATAGCAACGGGGAGGTGAGTAACATAATCCAAATGAATTAAAGTCATACATTATGATGAAATACATGTATACTTGCACAATTAGCAATCATTACACCACATCATACATTATACACAATACATCTTATAATTTCAAGTATACATTCACGATATCAATCATTTGGATTGCCAAACACACACATCGGGTTAGTATTCAACTCTTTCCCCTTTCAATTCTCAATCATCCGTTGCCACTAGGGGCTTTCAACTAGGCATATCTCCAACTATATGCAAATGCTCTTAAAGCTAATGCATATGCACAAGAATTTATCGTCAAACAATGCGGATCTGACTGTGGGAGAATATATCATTAAATCAATTCAATTGTGGGACAAGCATAGGTGTGCTACTATGCCCCTACTGCAGTAGAAAAAATTGTGTACACATATATCTCAATTCATGCATGCTTACATCATCATAATTTTACTGGTACCAAACCGCTATCGCCCATCTGTAGCACTAGTCACCCTGTGACTTGCGGATCAACATCGTGGCCTCAACTACCACAAGTGCTACGGGCCCCTCCTGAATACACATCGAGAGAGCCGTGTCCCGTCGGACACCGAGGTAAACTCGCTCACCATAGAGCCGCCCGCCCACTGGGCCCGCCACATAGGGTGCCTCATCACCAAACTATGGACAGCTTCGTGACTTATACACCGAGTCACAGGGGAAAATCACAATACGCTCGTGCACTGAGCCGCCCTCCCACTGGGCCCGCCTAGTAGAACCCCCTAATATTCCACATAGACAGCTATGATATGCCATGGATGCAATGCAAATGCAAATTAAGTGCATCCTCACACTATGCATCCTAGATGCCACTCCATATTCAATCTTTCACCACCACCACTTGGTGGATTTCAATATTCTCATCATTCTTATCCAATCCCAATTCTCTTTTGAACTTATTCTCATCAATAGTTAGTGGCACACACATTCCACAACTCATACACACATATTTGGGATATTCACATCACAATTCTCAATTCACATATGGTTTCAAACCATCATCCTACTTCATTAATATGGTATCATCACATCATTAATATTATCCCAAACACAATGCCACATAACAATCATCATTCTAAATGCATTCAAATCACACATATCATATCATCCATTCAAACAATTATTAACATAATCACATATACATATTTCCACATCACCAATGGATGAAATCATGCATTTAGAAAAGTTACCCCCTCCTACCTCAAGTGAAGTAGTGATCAACGCGGTTTGATGGTCCCGCTTCGTCAATGGGGTCACTTCCTACATCACAATACATTATACAATCAATTTTCTACTTACTCATTAAGGTTCAAATACTTATATATCAATAAATACTTGCTGTTTTTATTATTATAACTCTCAAAACTCTTTTATTTCATTTTATCCACCATAACCACCATGGGTTAGGTGCCACCATTTATTATTATGTACTCAACAACCAACCCTTTCATGGGTTTCTCCATTAATGACTTCCACCAACAAATTACCTTCACCAATGACCTTTATTCATCATAACTCACATTTATTACCAACAATAAATGTTCATCAACCTCCATTATACATTTCCCCCAAATTCATGAAGTTAGGGTTTCATAAAATTCCAACAACCATCATAAATACTCTTCTCCTTCCAACCATAAATGCATCCACTTTATTACTTCTCAAAGAAACCTCATTCTCATACAAACCCACATTAAACTCTTGCATTAAATACTCTCCTCAAGAACATCCATACACATGCATGGTTTCAAAACACATAAATGCCATATACCCATAACCAAAACCTTAGCAAAATGGGTATACTTACCTCAAAACCCAAAAACGAAAATGGGTTCAATGGAGGAAGAGAAAGCTGTGAAAATGGAGAGAAAGAGGGAGAATACAGCAGCTCCACAAGCCTCCTTCAAGCTCCACCAACGAAAATGAGAAGGAGAGGTGGAAGATGAACTCAAACTTGCTAGGGTTTGGATGAAGAAAAGAGAGGAAAATGGAGAAGATGGTGATGAAGAGGAGAAGAAGTGAAATGCAAATGAAATGTCTACCTTCAGCAGTGTACGTGAATAGGAGGAGAAGAAAATTGGGTTTTCGATTTATTTTAATTCCCCTTCATTAAAACTTTACCGTTTTATAACCAACAGGTTCTCCGTTCGGGCTCAATACATCATCTGAAAATTATTCCGAATACATATTCAGATTTCCAATATTATTCTCTACAGCCCTGACCAATATCATCTCATTCCGAGATACTTGGTCCGACACCCATATCTCAACCGGGCTTAATTTCAGCTTAACCAGTCTCCATAATTTTCTAACAGTTCCCAAAATTATCAATTTAATTATTCTCAATAGTTTGGGACATTAAATACTCCATATACCAATTCCTAATATTTATTTCAGTAATTAATTCTCTCATTTTAAAATTCAGGATGTTACAGGGTGCATAATGGGTTTAGATATATTAAACTATGCGCAAGAGACAAGATTGGAGTCAAAAAGTTACTCCTGGCACTGAAAATCGACTGGAATTCACTCGGTTAGCCTCTAAACTGACTGGAATTCTACTCGGTTATTCTCTAAGCCGACTGGAAATTACTTCCGAGTCCGGCTGAGGAGAATTCATCAGTCTCCTCCTTCAAAACCACTTCACTCAGAAGGGAAACCATTCGGAAATGCTTTTCCTTGAACACACGGTTGGATTTTCATCCCTTTTAGATGACTCAGTCGGATCATTTAGTACTGATACCTCCCATAAGTTTTTCATTCGGTTAAATTTTCCCAGACCGACTCCACAATCGTTTGGTCTGTCACTCGACTAATTGTTTCCAAAACCGACTCATATTGCTCGGTCAAATCAATCAAAACCAACTCATCTCCCACTGGTATGCCACTCGGTAGCATTATTACAAATCCAACTCTTCTTTCGCCCAGTTTTTCACTCGGCATAATTGATCCAAACTTAGTCATTCTTCACCGTCTTTTCACTCGGCAATTACTCTAAAACTGACCATCACTCTATTGGTTTTCCACACTCGGTATTCATGCCTCCATTTCACTCGGATAATGCCTTAACTAATCCTTCTTCAGAATAAACTCCCCAATCAGGTTCCATTCGGAATTATCCCACTCCTCATCACTTGGAGAAATTCACCAAGTCAAGTTCCACTCGGACTTACACCACACATAGTCACTCAGAATACGGTTTACATGGTTCACTCAGAATATGTATAATATCTTTCACTCGGATATCAACACTTAGGAATATAAAAGTATTTCCCACTCGGGTTCTTACTCGGTTAATCATTACTTAGCCGAGATCAGACCAACTTCTTCAACTATGTTTCACTCAGAGTCCATCAGGGCCATTATCACTCGGAAAAAGGCCCATACGTACGAGTCTCACTCGGAATTTGGCTTATATACATGAGACTCACTCGGTTACTTATTTCAAAGACCGACTCATGCACTCAAGTTTGTCACTCAGTAAAAATAATTTTTTATTGATCATCATTCACTCGTTCTTCTCTCAGTAAAATAATCCAAACCGAGTCCCCCTTCACAGTCTTCAACACTCGGTTCCTCATTCCAAATCCGAGTCTCCATACACACACGGTTCCACTCGGTAAGACTTTTCAGAAACCGATTCTCCCTTATAGTTGTCCACTCACTCGGAATCTCATTCCAGGATTGACATATCTGGCCATCATACACCGTGTGTCCCTAGTCAGAATCCTTCCACTCGAAAGTATATTTTCCTCTGTACTTCACTCGGAAATGAAGGTACTCAGTAAACTTTCAGTCAGAATTGCAACGTCTGACTATGATTGACTCGGAAACTAGTCATTCAGAAGCATTTGACTCGGAAACGAGTCTTTGGAGAGTACTTGACTCGGAAATGAGTCTTTCTGAGGTCTTTAACTCTACAGTGAGTCACTCCAAGGTGAGTCACTCGGATTCTTTCACCCAGAAGTGGTTCTGTCAGTCCACTTCACACAAAAATGTCTCTGGGCAAGAATTCCACTGGGAATAAACCCTCTCGGCCATGTTCCACTCGGAAAACACAACCTTCACTCGGTATTTCCATTTTTCACTCAGAATTTCTCTTAGTCACTCGGAATTTTCATTCTTCACTCGGAACAGAGTCCCTTTTTCACTCGGACAGTCCTTTCTAAGGCAGATTTCACTCGGAAAATGGATCTTATCAACAAAGATCTATATAAATTCTATAATTAAACCCAAAAATAAAATTTTTAGAGTATTATAAACCATCCATAGAGTGTTTTATTCATTGATTAACACTAACAGGTCTTCCATCCTTCAAAATTTACAAAATAGAGCTATTATTAAAAGCAGGATGTTACATTTCTCCCACCCTAATAAAAAATTTCGTCCTCAAAATTTAACTTAATGCACTCCTGAGTGAAACAATCCTGGATATTGTGTCCTCATAGCATCTTCACACTCCCAAGTCAGAGTTACATCGTTTCCTTGTTTCCATGCAACCTTCACTAGTGGTACATTCTTGTTTCTCAGGCGTTTATTTGATCTTTCTAGGATCTGTGTAGGTTCTGTAGAGATGGTCAGATTTTCTCTAACTTCAACATCATCAGCAGCAATCACGTGAGTGGGGTCTTGTACATACTTCCTCAGCTGTGATACATGAAACACATTGTGTAGATTTGCCAGTTGAGGAGGAAGTGTAATCTGATACGCCACTGTACCAATCCTCTTTAGGATCTCATATGGTCCAATGAACCTCGGACTCAACTTCTTACTCTTCAATGCTCGGCCAATCCCCTTGTGAGGTGAAACCTTCAAAAATACATGCTCACCGA
The DNA here is from genome assembly GCA_037962975.1 of Clitoria ternatea. NCBI lineage: Eukaryota > Viridiplantae > Streptophyta > Magnoliopsida > Fabales > Fabaceae > Clitoria > Clitoria ternatea. The sequence goes on from CM075674.1 coordinate 66,387,661, forward strand.
CTTGGAATTCAAGTGGTTTCCTCCTCTTATCGTAATAGTGCTTCTGTCTATCTTGGGATACCTTCATTTTTTCTCTGATTATTTCTATTTGTTCAGTAGTCTGTTGCACAATTTCAGGTCCTAACGCCAAACTTTCACCAGTTTCTAACCAACAAAGGGGCGTTCAACACTTTCTACCATACAATGCCTCAAATGGAGCAATACCAATACTGTTATGGTAGCTATTGTTATACGTGAATTCTATCAGTAGAAGAAACTGCTCCCAACTACCACCATGTTCAAGCACACAAGATCGCAGTAAGTCTTCCAAACTTTTTATGGTACGCTCTGACTGCCCATTTGTTTGGGGATGATAAGCTGAACTTAATCGAAGCTTTGAACCCAATTCCTGATGCAAGCTTCCCCAGAATCGGGAAGTGAACCTTGGATCTCTATCTGACACAATACTAGATGGTACACCATGAAGTCTTACGATCTCCTTCATATATAATTGTGCCAATTTTTATAGAGAGTTCTTCATATTCATTGGGAGAAAATGAGCAGACTTTGTCAATCTGTCTACAATAACCCAGATTGCATCATTCCCTGAATGTGTTCTTGGTAACCCTAACACAAAGTCCATTGAAATGTCATCCCATTTCCAGACAGGAATCTCTAATGGTTGTAGTTCACCAGATGGCTTCTGGTGTTCCACCTTGGATTTTTGACATACCAGACATGAAGACACATATTCAACTATTTCTTTCTTCATCCTTGGCCACCAAAAGCTTTTCTTCAGGTCTTGATACATCTTAGTTGATCCAGGATGGATGCTCAGCATACTTTTATGCGCTTCTTCTAGGATTGTTCTTCTCAGACCAACATCATCTGGTACACAAATTTTGCTTCTGATTCTCCAAATTCCATCTGATCCTTCTTGTAATCCCATATCTTTTCCCTTTGCCTGCAAATCTCTCAACTCTTGTAATGGCAAGTCTTCTTTCTGTCTTTCACCTATCAGCTTCAAAAAATTATTGGTTATCTTCAAAGTTCCCATGATCATACTCTTTGAAGATTTCATCTCCACACCCAAGTTCATGTCTCTGAACTGTTCTATTATCTCCATCTCTTTTATCATTAAAGATGCCATATGAATGGACTTTCGGCTAAGTGCATCTGCCACCACATTTGCTTTTCCTGGATGGTACTTCAAATCAAAATCATAATCTTTAAGAAACTCCATCCATCTTCGCTGCCTCATGTTCAATTCCTTTTGATCGAACAAATACTTCAAGCTCTTGTGGTCACTAAACACTTCAAACTTGACTCCATACAAATGGTGTCTCCAGATTTTCAGAGCAAATACCACTGTTGCCAATTCTAGATCATGCGTTGGATAGTTCATTTCATGTGGTCTCAACTGCCTAGAAGCATAGGCAACCACTCTTCGTTGCTGCATCAAGACACAACATAAGCCCATCTTAGAAGCATCATAATAAACCATAAAGTCTTCTTATGGGTCAGGCAAGGTTAAGACTGGAGCAGATGTAAGCTTTATTTTTAGTTCCTGGAAACTTCTCTCACATTCTGGCATCCAATCAAAAGGTTGATTCTTCCGGGTTAGACGAGTCATTGGTAGGGCAATTTAAGAAAACCCCTCAATGAATCTCCGATAATAACCAGCTAATCCCAGGAAGCTTTGTATCTCAGTGACTGAAGTAGGTCTCCCCCAGTTCGTTACAGCTTTAATTTTAGAAGGGTCCACAAACACTCCTTCGCTTGAGATTACATGGCCTAGAAACTTTACCTCCTTCAACCAGAATTCACATTTAGACAACTTGGCATACAACTGCTTCTCTTTCAGAATCTGTAATACCACTCAAAGATGCTTTTCATGTTCCTCCCACGTCTTAGAATAAATCAGAATGTCATCAATGAAGATAATAACAAACTGATCTAAGTATGAATGGAACACTCGATTCATGTAATCCATGAATATAGCTGGGGCATTGGTTACTCCGAAGGGCATCACAAGATACTCGTAATGGCCATAGCGTGTTCTAAAAGCTATCTTTGGAATATCCTCAGACTTGACACGAATCTGATGATAACCCGATCGCAGATCAATCTTGGAAAATACTGTAGCACCCCTCAATTGATCTATCAGATCATCAATTCTGGGCAAAGGATATTTATTCTTCACCGTCAATTTATTCAACTGACGATAATCTACACATAATCTCATGCTTCCATCTTTCTTCTTGACAAGTAATACTGGCGTTCCCCATGGCGACACACTGGGCCTGATGAAATGCTTCTCTAATAACTCTTTAATTTGCTTCTTTAGTTCTGCCAGTTCAATAGGTGACATGCGATATGGAGCCTTAGATACTGGTTCTGCTCCTGGAATTAAATCAATTGAGAATTCTATCTCACGTTCTGGAGGTAAACTCGAGACATCCTCAGGAAATACTTCAGGAAATTCAGAAACAACTGGCATCTCAATCTCTTTAGATTCTCCATCTCCTTGTGGAAGAGTAAACAAGGCAAATAATTGGCTTTCACCTTGTAAGGCAAAGAGTTTGAGATTGTCGAAAGTAAGATTTTCTTCTGATGGAAATATCACAGTTTTGTTATGACAGTCGACCAAGACTCGATTTGCCGATAACCAGTCCATCCCTAGGATTACTTCCAGATCCTTCAAAGGTAAACAAACAAGATCTACTAGAAAGTTTTTACCTTCTATGAGCATAGAACATTCGTTACACACCTTAGTAGTCCTAAGTTGTGTACCGGTAGGAGTGGAAACAATCAGATCATATGTCATAGGCTTCACAGGTAATTGAAGGCGTCTAACACACTCATCAGAAATAAAAGAATGTGTAGCACCAGAATCAAATAACACAGATAAGATTGTACCATTGATCTCACACTTACTTTGTACAAGGTCATCAGCTTGGTCTGCCTCTGAACTGCTGATGGCAAAGACTCTCCCAGTTGTTGGCTGTAACCTCTGGTCTGTTGACTCCCTTTTCTGTCTTTGAGGTTAAGCAACTCACGTATTTTCTCCATGACCTCCTTGATAATTAGAGCCTCTTTGATTATTCATAGTGTTGCTGTCGTTTTGACAGTTCTGAGGGCAATTTGGACTGATGTGTCCTTTCTGATTACATCGAAAGCAAGTGACATCTTCAAGACGTCTATTACAATCACGTACATGATGATTACCTCCGCACTTAAGACACCTCATATTGTTGCGTCTTTTAGAAGATGATGATGATGATCCTCCCTTGAAAAGTCTTGGATAGAACGATCCTCTTCTTTTGAAATCAACTGACTGAGGTTTCAATTGTCTATTGGCCTTTTCATGTGCCAGTCTGGCTTGGTGATTTTCTTCAAAAATTCTGCATTTGTTGATCAGAATAGGAAAACTCTGAATTTCTTGGTACCCTATCGCCTCTTTGATTTCTAGATTCAGCCCGTTCTCAAATTTAACACATTTTGATTCTTCGGCACCAGCCTATTGAAAAGGAGGGTAAAAGAGAGATAGTTCTTCAAACTTTGCAGCATATTCTCCAACAGACATTGAGCCTTGTTTCAGCTCCATAAATTCCATCTCTTTACGGCTTTTTACACTTGCTGGAAAATATTTCTCTAGGAAACAGTCTTTGAAGTTGACCCAGTTCAAGGGTCTGTCAGCCTCGATCATACGGATTCTAGCATAAATCCACCAGTTTTCTGCCTCTTCCACCAACATATAGGTGGCATACTCCACCTTTTCGCATTCTGTGCAGGGCAATGCTCGAAAGACGCGCTTCATTTCCTAGGCCCAGAGATACGCTCCTTCTGGATTATAACCCCCTTTGAATTGTGAAGGTTTTCTTTTCAGGAAGTGATCTAACCCATGGAGTCCTCCAGTACTCCTTGGTTGGTTTTGTCGTTCTATGGCTTCAGCTAAGCGGTTGAAAGCTGCTTCCATATCTTGGTTATTGTTGTTTCTTGCCATCCTACTTCGTAGTTTGGTTTATACTAATTCTAAGGGATAATATATCGTATATAAATACTACATAACTATCATTATTCTACAGTTTATCAGTTAAGCAATAAATCATATAACACATGTATCATATTATCAAGCAGTAATCAAACAAATCTTTTTGCAATTAATCAGTCAGGCACAAGTCATATAGTACACACTTAACATGTTATCAAGTAAGGAATCAAACATTTCACATATTATATCGAGAAACAGTACATGTCATAGCAATTGGTCCTGAATTTTTGAAAATGCTCTGATACCACCAATGTGACGTCCCGTGTAATTTTCTGAATAAATTTTTCATGTTTTAAAAGATCATTTAGAAAACTCGTAATTTAAAATTCAGATTTCACGTATAAGTTGATATTTGCGGAATATTAATCATGTATGCTAGTCGTGTATAATAAAATTCAAGAAAATATTTGCTTAGCGGAAACAATTTAGAAGTAACAGTACATAGCACGTAATATTTATTACAACCCATTAAATTAAAGTAAAAATCAAAGTCCAAGCAATATATCATATAGTCATCAATCATGGCATCACTCTTCGTTCTGCGTGGCATTCACTGTAAAAATTGATGTAAGAGTGAGACAGAATATAGAATAAGTATAAAATAGATAAAATTGCACAAACACAATCAATAAATCATAATGATATGATGGATATGCCAGATGAGTTCATTTATATTTAATGAGTCTTTAATTAGTCAATGATGTCATGCTGGATCTATTTGGTTTGGTGGGAATACTGCAGTAAAAGTCTCATAGAGGCACAAATAGGGCTTTAGCATATACCGTGAATCCCTACACTTCATGGCGCTTAAGTACCGAAGTACACAAGTATCATAAGTAGGGCTTTGCATAAACCATGAATCCCTACACTCCATGGCGCACAACAAAATAGGGCTTAACTCGTCATAGAGTAACCCCCCACCAGGGTAGGCAATCATGGAACCCCTAAATTCCATGGTGCGTCCAAATGCTTATGATGCATGAATGCCTTTAATTCTTATTACCATTTAACATACCATGATATCCACATTTCCAAAACCTCTTGGAAAATACAAGTCCTCAAGGGACACAATACACATAATAATTCACAAAATCATGGATTTACTGTTTCAACCACATATGTCAATAACCACAAGGCATTCATGTACATATAAATTAATTTTGTTATTCATAATTATTCACCACCACAATATACAAACTGTATGATACTCAACAGTATTCATAATAATTCATAATCACTCAAGAATTCAATAATAAATTATTACCCATAGAGAAAATATCATTTTCATTCATAATAGCCTTTATAAGTAAGTTTCAGCATTCCCAACAGCAACATACTTAATAAAACAGCCATAACATGGGCAAATCAAATCCTTTTTAGGTGATTCTACTTTCTGTAGTTCAATAACATAATTGTCCACAACTTTCATGAAGAATACAATTTCAAATTCCAAACAGAAATATCACTTATCCACGAAATACCACACTGCCTCAAGGTGAGTTTTCAAAACGTACATATATTAGTAATTTGAACATTTCTGGAGCTACAAAAATGATTTTTGTGTGAAACCAGTTCTAAATTACTCTTAACACAAATATCCACAACTTTCATGAAGATCATAAATTCAAATTCTAAGCAGAAATACCATTTATCCACAAAATACAACACTGCCTCCAGGTGAGTTTTCAAAACATACATATATTAGTATTTTCAATGTTTCTAGAGTTACAAAAATAGTTTTGACATGAGACGAGTCCTAAATTACTCATAACACAATTTTCTACAACTTTGATGAAGACACCAATTGCTAATTCTCACCATAAAATTTCCAGTTTTAGAAATAAGTTTCAGATTTCATAGTTAACAGATTTTCATCATGAGTATACTTCTGTATTTTTAGCATATATAGAGATACAAGCATCCTTTTAACTTGAAACCAATTTCTATAGATTTTTAACATAAATATATACAACTTTTGTTAAGACATCAAAGGTTGATTATGCATGTATAATTCCCAGAATACCAATATATACACAAAACATGGAATAAATCTTTCACTCGGACATGCAGTAGTATTTTGGCTATAACTTTTGCTATACGCATTAAAATCAGTTGAATCAGGTCTCAAAATTGATATTACAAAAAGATCTACAACTTTCATGAAGAAGTCAGAGTCAAATTCATATGTTTTCAGCTTCAAAATTAAGCAACAAGATACGAAATTAAAACCGGAATCCTAGAACAGCATACAACTCTACCCATTTCATAAATATTCACAACCCTGTCCCCTCTTACTTGGTTTGCCGACTGGAAATGGTCCCCTTGCTGTCCTTGCTCTTGTTCGAAGGTGTATTGAGGAAGAAATTGAAAGAGAGATATTTACTAACTTTGTTCTAAGGAGTTCTGAACAGAGGTAGTGTTAATAATGTAATGATAAGTGGGGAACAACTTTCCCGTAAGTGGATTCTTAGTGCTGTTAGTGGAGATAATGGAGGATTAAAAATAAGAAAGTGGGCTTATAATGGTCCACTTCTGGTCGTCCTACATACTAGGGGTGCATAATGGGTTTAGATATATTAAACTATGCGTAAGAGACAAGATTGGAGTCAACAAGTTACTCCTGGCACTGAAAACCGACTGGAATTCACTCGGTCAGCCTCTAAACCAACTGGAATTCTACTCGGTTATTCTCTAAGCCGACTGGAAATTACTTCCGAGTCTGGCTGAGGAGAATTCATCAGTCTCCTCCTTCAAAACCACTTCACTCAGAAGGGAAACCATTCAGAAATGCTTTTCCTTGAACACTCGGTTGGATTTTCATCCCTTTTAGATGACTCAGTCGGACCATTCAGTACTGATACCTCCCATTAGTTTTTCATTCGGTTAAATTTTCCCAGACCGACTCCACAATCGTTTGGTCTGTCACTCGACTAATTATTTCCAAAACCGACTCATATTGCTCGGTCAAATCAACCAAAACCAACTCATCTCCCACTGGTATTCCACTCGGTAGCATTATTACAAATCTGACTCTTCTTTTGCCCAGTTTTTCACTTGGCATAATTGATCCAAACTTAGTCATTCTTCACTATCTTTTCACTCGGCAATTACTCTAAAACTGACCATCACTCTATTGGTTTTCCACACTCGGTATTCATGCCTCCATTTCACTCGGATAATGCCTTAACTAATCCTTCTTCAGAATAAACTCCCTAATCAGGTTCCATTCGGAATTATCCCACTCCTCATCACTTGGAGAAATTCACCAAGTCAAGTCCCACTCGGACTTACACCATACATAGTCACTCAGAATACGGTTTACATGGTTCACTCGGAATATGTATAATATCTTTCACTCGGATATCAACACTTAGGAATATAGAAGTATTTCCCACTTGGGTTCTTACTCGGTTAATCATTACTTAGCCGAGATCAGACCAACTTCTTTAACTATGTTTCACTCAGAGTCCATCAGGGCCATTATCACTCGGAAAAAGGCCCATACATACAAGTCTCACTCGGAATTTGGCTTATATACATGAGACTCACTCGGTTACTTATTTCAAAGACCGACTCATGCACTCAAGTTTGTCACTCAGTAAAAATAATTTTTTATTGATCATCATTCACTCGTTCTTCTCTCGGCAAAATAATCCAAACCGAGTCCCCCTTCACAGTCTTCAACACTCGGTTCCTCATTCCAAATCCGAGTCTCCATACACACACGGTTCCACTCGGTAAGACTTTTCAGAAACCGATTCTCCCTCATAGTTGTCCACTTACTCGAAATCTCATTCCAGGATTGACATATCTGGCCATCATACACCGTGTGTCCCCAGTCGGAATCCTTCCACTCGAAAGTATATTTTCCTCTGTACTTCACTCGGAAATGAAGGCACTCAGTGAACTTTCAGTCAGAATTGCAACGTCTGACTATGATTGACTCGGAAACTAGTCATTCAGAAGCATTTGACTCAGAAACGAGTCTTTGGAGAGTACTTGACTCGGAAATGAGTCTTTCTGAGGTGTTTGACTCTATAGTGAGTCACTCCAAGGTGAGTCACTCGGATTCTTTCACCCAGAAGTGGTTCTGTCAGTCCACTTCACACAAAAATGTCTCTGGGCAAGAATTCCACTGGGAATAAACCCTCTCGGCCATGTTCCACTCGGAAAACACAACCTTCACTCGGTATTTCCATTTTTCACTCAGAATTTCTCTTAGTCACTTGGAATTTTCATTCTTCACTCGGAACAGAGTCCCTTTTTCACTCGGACAGTCCTTTCTAAGGCATATTTCACTCAGAAAATGGATCTTATCAACAAAGATCTATATAAATTCTATAATTAAACCCAAAAATAAAATTTTTAGAGTATTATAAACCATCCATAGAGTGTTTTATTCATTAATTAACACTAACAGATCTTCCATCCTTCAAAATTTACAAAATAGAGCTATTATTAAAAGCAGGATGTTACAGCCTAACTATTCTCTCAAATACAAGTGAATTGAGTGAACAACTATCCTTTTGACTCCTTCCTAGCTAGTGAGTCAACAAGAGAGGGAAGATTACAAGTTTGTGGGGTTTTGGAGGACACACCATCCAAGATGTGATTCTTTAAGATATCTTCATAAAACTTTATTCTTAGGATCATCCAAGGAGCAATTCATCTAGTTCTTAACCTAAGAGTTTTAACGATGCATCACCATGCTTGGTTAGTTTGTAGTCATGATGGGTTTTCCAATTTTTCAAGCTCTAGTGAAGAAAATGCAAAGTGAACAAGACCTAATCCTAAACAATGGCGAGAGCGTAACTATTCTCTCAAATACAAGTGAATTGAGTGAACAACCATCTTTTTGACTTCTTCCTAGCTAGTGAGTCCAAAAGAGAGAGAACATTAAAAGTTTTTGGGGTTTTCTCAAACACATCATCCATCATGTGATTTTTGAAGACATCTTCACGAAACATGATACATAGGATCATCGAAGGATCAATTCATCTAGTTCTTAACCTAAACGCTTTCATGATGCATCACCATGCTTGGTCAGTTCGTAATCTCGATGGGTTTTCCAACTTTTCATGCTCAAGTGAAGAAAACACAAAGTGGGCAACACGCAATCCTAAACAATCCCGGGAGCCTAACTATTCTCTTAACTACAAGTGAATTGAGTGAACAACCATCCTTTTGACTCATTCTTAGCTAGTAAGTCAAAAAGAGAGAAAAGATTAGAAATTTGTGGGGTTTTCTAGGACAAAATCATCCATGATGTGATTCTTGAAGCACTCTTTACGAAACTTAATGCTTAGGATCATCCAAGGAGCAATTCATCTAGTTCCTAACCTAAAAGTTCTGATGATGCATCACCATGCTTGACCAGTTTGTAATCTTGATGGGTTTTCAAACTTTTTAAGCTCAAGTGAAGAAAATGAAGAGAGAACAAGACGCAATCCTAAACATTGCCAGGAGCCTAACTATTCTCTCTACTACAAGTGAATTGAGTGAACAACCATCCTTTTGACGTTTTCTTAGCTAGTGAGTCCAAAGGATAGAGAATATTAAAAGTTTATGGGGTTTTCTAGAACACATCATCCATCATGTGATTCTTGAAGATATCTTCACGAAACTTGATGCATTGGATCATCCAAGGAGCAATTCATCTAGTTCTTAACCTGAGGGTTCAGACGATGCATCACCATACTTCGTCAGTTCGTAATCTCGTTGGGTTTTCCAACTTTTCAAGCTCAAGTGAAGATAACACAGAATGAACAAGACCTAATCCTAAACAATGCTAGGAGGGTAACTATTCTCTCCACAGCAAGTGAATATAGTGAACAACGATCATTTTGACTCCTTAGCTAGTGAGTCCAAAAGAGAGAGAAGATTAAAAGTTTGTGAGGTTTTCTAGGATACATCATCCACCACGTGATTCTTGAAGATATCTTCACAAAACTTGATGCATTGGATCATCCAAGGAGCAACTCATCTAGTTCTTAACATGAGAGTTCCGACGATGCACCACTATGCTTGGTCAAATTGTAATCTCGATGGCCTTTCCAACTTTTCAAGCTCAAGTAAAGGAAAGACAAAGTGAATAAGACCCAATCCTACACAATGCCATGAGCCTAACAATTCACTCAACTACAAGAAAATTGAGTGAACAACCATCCTTTTGACTCCTTTCTAACTAGTGAGTCCAAAAGAAAGGGAAGATTACAAGTTTGCTGGGATTTCTAGGACCTATCATCCAAGATGTGATTCTTGAAGATATCTTTATAAAACTTGTTACTTAGCATCATCCAAGGAGCAATTCATCTAGTTCTTAACCTAAGAGTTTTAAGGATGCATCACCATGCTTTGTTTGATCATAATCTCGATGGGTTTTCCAACTTTTCAAGCTCAAGTGAAGAAAACGCAAAGTGGGCAAGATCCAATCCTAAACAATACCGGGAGCCTAAATATTCTCTCAACTACAACTGAATTGAGTGAACAACCATCCTTTTGACCACTTCTTAGCTAGTGAGTGATAAATCAATTTTAGTACACTTCTTATAGTTTTACACTTGGGGTTTATTATATAATTACTATGTTTAATAATAGTATTTTAATTAAGTTTTATGTTGTTTAGTTAAATTGAAGTATTATGTATATATGTTTCAATTTTCATTTTTTGTATGTATCTTGAGTATCTTGCCTTATTTTGGCCATAACTTGGGCTTTTGTGATCCAAATGGGCTAATCTTGGAGCCCATGGAAAGCTAAGACAGAGGGCTACATCATGATGATCATATTTGGTTATTTTACATCTGAAAAAAATAAAGAAATGGAGCTTGAATCAATCAGCCCTTATGTGTCCCACCAGCATTGACATTGTTCACCAAAATACACATATCTGGAGCTGTAGATGTCCAAATGACCTCATTCTTGCGCCAAATTCTCAATAAGCCAGAGATATACAACTTTCATGTTGAAGGTTTTGCAAAATTCGGCAATCTAGAAGGTCATATTTAACTCTCAAGGTGGAAAAGATAAAGAGGAGAAGGAATTTAAACACCTACCATTAACTTCTTTTGAATTATTGTAACTTCAAGCCCACCAATGTTGAAAAAATGCATTAATAATCAGAAAATGAATGTATAGTATCATCATATCTTGCCTATAAATAGATGCTTGAAGTTGTAAGGAAGAAACACAAGAAATACATAAGAAATACATGCTTTAGTTTTCATTACATTTCTATATCTTTGCTTTAGTTTCTTAAGTTTTAGTTCTTTCTCTTGCTTTATTTCTTTGTTCTATATTCCATCCCTCAAGTTATGGTTTTCATTTCCCTTCCTCAATATCAAGTAAGTTAATTTTATTATTTGTTATTTACTTTTATAATCAAAGTTATAGTTAATTTAATATTAGTTTTCATTGTTAAAAATTATTATGGAAGCTTAATCTTTTAAAATCAACTCAAGGAATTTAATTTTTCTTTATGTTAACTTTGAGTTCTTGCTCTTAATATTTTGATTGAAGATAATTACTTTTCTTTGTTTCTAAAACACGTATGATGGTAGATTATTTAAGTGTATAACCGATTGGTATATAATTAAACAATCTATAATCTAAACTGATGTTGGTTGGTTAATCGATAATCAATTTGAGAACAAAGATTAAGTCACTAAATAAGAGATTTCTATTTAGTTTCTTAACTTAATCAAATTATGGTTTTCAAGTTATTTTAGTAATTAATAAGAATATATCAATTGATTATTCTTATTAGTTCATTAATTCAATTCTAGAAGATTTTCTAGAATATAATCATTTAGGGATTCCAAATGATTCAAGGTTGAGAAATTAATTATATTTAATCATATTTGTGATCAATGATTAGTTAACTAAAGATTTATTAATTCCTTGGGTTGGTTGTTTCTAAATTTGATTATTCTTACTCATAAATTTACTTTTTGAACTATTATATAATCACTTAATTTTCCTTTCAATCTCAATATAAACCCCCCTATTTGTTATAATTAAATTGAGTGTAACTAATTAAACTAAGGTCCTCGAGAGACGACTAAGGTTGTTCACCTTATACTATATTAATTTAACTTTTTATTTGACCCGACAACGACAGCGTGTCAGTGAGTCCAAAAGAAAGACAAGATTAAAAGTTTATGGGGTTTTCTAGGACACAATCATCCATGATGTGATTCTTAAAGATATCTTCATGAAAATTAACGCTTAGGATATTCCAAAGTGCAATTCATCTAGTTCTTAACTTAAGAGTTCTGACGATGCATCACCATTCTTGACCAGTTCATAATCTCGATGGGTTTTCAAACTTTTCAAGAAAAAGTGAAAAAACATAGTGAGACGCCCCAAAAATAGGGGTAAATTTTTCGCGATTTAAAACAATTAAAGGATGGAAGAGATCGCGAGATGAAAACTTTGGCAAGTAATCCCCGAACCTAATTTAATAACCTATCTCATATGTGAAGATATGAGAAAGTGAACAATTAAGTCAAAGAGTGAACCTTGGATGATTTATCTCATGATCATCAACAAGGAGTAGCGGAAGTATGCAATTACATTAAGGAAATGAAGGGAAGTGGTAGAAGGTCAAAGGATGGTCTATCGATTTGATAAAATGCATTAATTATGCGTGTGGGGCGTCGTACAATCATATTATAGTCAAACAATACCAATGATATCCCAAGATAGAGGAAAAATATGAAAAACAGGGTCATGAATCGATTCAAACACCCTATGAATCGATTCAAATGATTCTGGAATGCAAAACAGTGAAAACAGGACCCCTTGAATCGATTCAGACGCTTCTGGAACTCAAAATTATGCAAACAGAGGTCCTTGAATCGATTCAAGATCGTATGAATCGATTTAGACCTTCCTGGAACCAAAAACAGTGAAAACAGCAGCCCTCGAATCGATTCAGAGATCCTCGAATCGATTCGAGACAGCACAGTTGCTGTTTTATGCAGAAAAAGCCTTATTTTTGAACTTCTAACCCCCTAACTTTTTCATATCAACTCCAAACGCTACCAAATTTTGACACCAACTAAAATACATCAATTGTGACGTATGGCCACCGGCCTCACCCAAATATTCTCAAAAATGAGGAACTTATGCAAATAATTGCGTTTAGTCCATTCCTGAGCCTTTTTTGAGTAACTTAGGGGTCTATTCTCAATGGAATTGACCCGTTCCAGTTTCTACAAGTCACAAATCATGTATTTAAGCTATTGAAACCATCACACACTATCCAAAACTCATAAAACTCATTTTGACCTTACTAGTTTCTTACTTATGCATAACAATCATGAAATATCATCAATTATATAGCACATAAAGTCATTATTCACAATTCTCATCATTTGATCATCAAAGTGAGCAAAATTCAAGCACTCACACATTAGCGTCTTACATCACCAGGGTCATAATTGAAGATTAGTCTTATATATGGGTTCCAATTTTCACACATGACCTACATAATCATTATACATCATTCATACCAATTTATGGCTATACAAAATATGCAGAATACTATATACATTACAAACATTCTACACAAACCACAAAATCAAAATGTTGCCGGCCAAGGCATTCTTTACCAAAAAGAGGCTTCCTTCACACTTCTCCTCCACAAATAGCTCCAAAGCGAAACCTACAACACAGGAGCTAAAAAGATATACCACAAGGAGAGTGAGTATACTTTCTCAATGATGAAAATCCAATAAATAAAACAATATATGCATGAATGCAATACAACTATCTCCTCCTCAAGAGGAGTTTATTTTATATCAACATTCAATCAGTAATTCTTATTTAAACACAATTATTCCTTAATTCTCTTAGAATCATATCAATCAAACTCACCATCACACCTTAGTAATTAAAAGGGAATATCCATACATATCGCATCATTAAAGTATCACACTATATCATGCTTCAAGACTGATGCACATGCTAATGTCATTAAAATGCATATGCACGGATCCGATTTCATTTCCTCGGGTGATCGCAACCACCATAATCATATACTCATTCTCAATGGTTTCCCGCCTCGCAAGGGGTACTCCCTCTAGCAGCCTCGCAAGGTGCTTCTCGTGATCGCAACCACGTTCAATATTTCATAAGGTTTCCCACCTCGCAAGGGGTACTCCCACCTCATGATCGCAACCATGGGCATTCAATCACATTGGTCCCGCAGGGCCTTTCATTTCAATACCAGGTGATCGCAACCACCGGTCTAACAATCATAGGAACTCGCAAGCCTTTTTTCATTCCCATTATCAAGTGATCGCAACCACTTATCAACATCATCATGATATGCATGTCATGCCATGTATACAACAATGCTCATACATACCCCAAACTCATTTAGCTTATCTTACCCTCTCATCTAGGGTACATTCATTCTCAACCACATAATTTTCCACCAAATCATACACAAGAATCAATCTTCATATGAACTCAATCATGTATCACACATAATAAGCCATCTATAGCCTCACTTAGGCTTCATCATATAAACACTAAATTCACATCATCATACACAATTCACTTCACATACACATAATATCACCTTTATCCAAGCAAACATGTCATACTACATTAATACATACATTATCATCATAATTCTCATGCATTTAGAAAATACACCCCTCTCCTACCTCAAGAGAAGTAGACCTCTGGGGTTGATGTTCCTGCTTTACCAATATTGCCAAGCCCTTCACCAATCAATTATAGGGCCACATCAAATATTCTTTCAAACACCAATTCAATATACATATACATAGGTATACACATGATTCTTATCATGTGGGAACTATTTATCAATTTCATTCATTTGCCTAATCGGGAATTCCTTCTCTTAAATCACAATCCATTATTACCAAGAGCTACAACCTAATTGTTAGGTTATCCCATCTATTAAGCTTCCACCAACACCTTGGTGAGTTTCCCACCTATTATGACTTCAAGTCAACATCATCATCATTAAATGTCTCTACCTCATCATTTATCATATTTCCTTCATCAATAAGTGTTAATCCCACTTATATTACTCATTTCCCCCAATTTTCATAAGTTAGGGTTTTGTAAAAACCCACCTATATCATAATTGCACTTCCTCACTCACCATCTTTTAACCCCATCTTCATATACTTCATTTATTACTTATAAACATCCATATTCATTTCACCCACACCCTAGGGTTCATGCATTTGATGCTTTCCTCTCACCACCCACAAAACATTTAATACACTTCCAACCCACAACTACAAATTCCCTAAATTCCATGCATAAAAGAATGACAAAGAGCTTACCTTGCTCCAAAACAAAAATGGTAGTTGAGAGGGAGGATGAGGATGACAAAAATGAAGAGAAAGGAGGGAGTAGTTTCAAGCATTCATGGTCTTCTCCTTGTTCACTAAAGAAAATGAAAATTTTGAGAGGAAGGTACCACTTAATCTAGGTTTTTCTTTTGGGGAAGAAGAAGATGAGTAATGAAAATGAAGAAGAAGAAGAGGAAGAAGAAAGGAAATGTGTCTACGTGAGAGAAGGAGAAGTCACGGGAATGAGAGTGAAAAATGGTGAGATTATGTTTTAATCTTTTCCTTCTCACTTAAATTCCTTCATTTTTAAATAAACAGGCTCTCAGTTCAGGCTCAATACATACTCTAAAATTTATTCCGAATACATATTCAGATTCCCAATAATATTATCTACAGCCCTGACTAACGGCATCTCAATCGGAGATACTTGGTCCGACACCCATATTTATCCGGGTCAGTTTTCAACTTATTCAGTCACAATAATTCACTAACAGTCTCAGAGAATCTTAGTTAAATTATTTCTAGTATTTTGGAATATTATTTAGTCCCCATTTAATCTTTCAATGTCTATTTGCTTAATTTAACTTCCTACTTTAAAAATTTGGGGTGTTACAATCCACCCCTCCTAAAAGAAATTTCGTCCTCGAAATTAAGCATACTGGATTCGAATGCGTGAGGATACCGCTCACGAATATCGTCCTCGCGTTCCCAGGTGAGTGTCTCAATGTTTCCATGCTTCCATGCCACTTTTACTAATGGTACCATCTTATTCCGTAGTCTCTTCATGGAATATTCAACAATACGAACAGAAACGGGAAGGATGGATAAGTCATCCCGCACCTCAACATCGTCAATAGAGATCTCGTGCTGAGGATCATGTATATACTTTCTTAACTGTGACACGTGAAATACATTATGTAAGTTCGCAAGCTGTGGAGGAAGTGCAATCCGATATGCGACATCTCCAATCCGCTCTAAGATCTCATAGGGTCCAATGAATTTAGAGCTCAGTTTCCTGCTCTTCAAGGATCTTCCTATACCCTTATCACGCGAAACTCGCAATAACACATGATCGCTAACTTGAAACTCAAGTGGTTTTCTTCTTTTATCATAATAGCTCTTCTGCCGGTCTTGAGCAATTTTCATCTTTTCCTGGATCATCTTGATCTGCTCGGTAGTTTCCTCAACAATCTCAGGCCCTAAGGCTAGATTCTCACCAACTTCAAGCCAACATAAAGGAGTTCGACACCTTCTTCCATATACGGCCTCGTATGGTGCCATACCAATACTAGAATGAAAACTGTTGTTGTAGGTGAATTTGATCAGAGGCAAATATTTCTCCCACGAACCGCCATGCTCCAAAACACAAGCGCGTAGTAAGTCCTCAAGACTCTAAATAGTCCTCTCCGACTGCCCATCGGTCTGAGGATGATATGCTGAGCTTAGCTTCAGTTTTGAACCCATTGCTTCATGTAAGCTTCCCCAGAATCGGGAAGTAAATCGGGGTCACGGTCAGAAACAATGCTTGACAGCACGCCATGTAATCTCACAATCTCCCGAATATACAACTGTGCTAAATCTTGCAAGGAACTTTCCATACTGATTGGTAGAAAATGTGCGCTCTTTGTCAAACGATCTACAATCACCCATATTCCGTCACATCTGGACCTCATTTTTGGTAATGCAGACACAAAATCCATGGCAATCGCGTCCCACTTCCAAATAGGGATATCAAGTGGCCTCAAAGTACCTGAAGGTCTTTGGTGTTCCACCTTCGCCTTCTGACAAGTAAGGCAAGAAGCTACAAAGTTAGCAACATCACGTTTTATTCCGGGCCACCAAAAGTTCTTCTTTATATCATGATACATCTTGGTTGCACCAGGATGGATGCTAAAAATGCTTTTATGTGCTTCCTCTAGCACCGTACGCCTCCAATCACCGAATGAAGGTACATACACACGACCTTTTACTCGCCATATACCATCAACGCCTTCCATAAGAAATAAATTTTTCCCATTATCTTGAGATCTCCGCATCTCTTGTAAGTAATCATAATCTTTTTGTTTCTCTTTCACAAGCTCCAAAAACTCATTGCATATGTAGCAAAACATAGTCTCTTGGAGGATTGAACCTCGGTTCCAACATTCAAATTCCGAAATTCTTCCATTAACTCAAACTCTTTGACCATCATAGCTGATACATGCAAGGATTTCCGACTAAGAGCATCGGCAACAACATTGGCTTTTCCCGGGTGGTACATCAATTTAAAGTCGTAATCCTTCAAAAATTCCATCCATCTCCTCTGACGCATATTCATTTCCTTTTGGTCAAAAAGATATTTCAAACTTTTGTGATCACTAAAAACCACGAATCTTGATCCATACAAGTAATGACGCCAAATCTTCAAAGCAAACACAACCGCAGCCAACTCCAAATCATGAGTTGGATAATTAACCTCATGAGGTTGCAATTGGCGTGAAGCATAAGCTATTACACGTTCCTTCTGCATTAGCACACATCCAAGTCCATGCTTAGAAGCATCACAATACACCACAAACTCTTCTTGTAAATCAGGCAACGCCAAGATAGGAGCAGAAGTCAGCCTCATCTTTAATTCCTCAAAGCACTTCTCACATTCAACCGTCCATACAAAAGGTTGGTTCTTCCTTGTTAAATTTGTCAAAGGTCTCGCAAGATGAGAGAAACCTTCAATGAACCTTCGATAATAACCCGCAAGTCCAAGGAAACTTCGGATTTCAGTAACCGTCGTAGGTCTAGACCATGCCATAACAGCTTCAACCTTAGAAGGATCCACCGAAATACCATCCTCGGATATTACATGTCCAAGGAACTGGACGCTCGTCAACCAGAATTCACATTTAGAGAGCTTGGCGTACAGCTGGTTCTTTCTAAGAATGTTCAACACCACTCTTAAATGTTCTTCATGTTCCTCCCGGCTCTTGGAATATACTAGGATATCATCGATGAACACCACAACAAAACGATCCAGGTATTCATGAAAGATGTTGTTCATGTAACTCATGAACACCGCTGGAGCGTTAGTCACTCCAAAGGGCATCACGACATACTCGTAGTGGCCATATCGCGTCCTAAACGCAGTCTTCGAAATGTCTACGGCTCTCACCTGAATTTGATGATAACCGGAACGCAAATCAATCTTTGAAAATACCACCGCACCCCTCAGCTGATCCAACAGGTCATCAATGCGAGGTAAAGGATATCTATTCTTTATCGTCAGCTTGTTCAGTTGGCGGTAGTCTACACACAACCGCATAGTTCCATCCTTTTTCTTAACTAATAAAACAGAAGCTCCCCAGGGTGACACACCGGGTCGAACAAACTCCTTTTCAAGCAGCTCCTCAACTTGCTTCTTTAGTTTAACTAACTCCATAGGAGACATCCTATATGGGGCAATAGACACTGGTTCGGCACCAGGTACAAGGTCAATAGCAAACTCAACCTCCCTTGGAGGTGGTAAGCCAGGTATCTCATCAGGAAACACGTCCAGAAATTCAGACACCACGGGGATATCCATGGGACCGGGACCACTCGTCCCATCAACAAGAGATAGCAGTACACAAAGTTGAATTATACCTTGTACATCAAACTGTCCCCTATCAAGAGAAGGGAAAATAACAGTCCGTTGTTGACAATCAACCATGACTCTGTTGGCAGAAAGCCAATCCATACCAAGTATGATCTCCAGTCCCTTCATAGGTAAGCAAATAAAAGACGCAACAAACTTTCTCCCATCTAGGAGCATATCAACATTATCACACCGGTTAATCGATCTAAGACAAGTACCGGTTGGGGTGGTAACCACAAGAGTATTTTTCATTAAACACACCGGCAATCTCAATCGCCGAACACAATCCTCGGATATAAAGGAGTGGGTCGCACCCGAATCATAAATAACATGAACTGAATGTCCAAGAATTTTACACTTACTTTCAACCAGATTTTCTGCTTGTGCTGCTTCCTCACCGGTTACAGCAAAAACTCTCCCGGCATTGAGTTGAAGATTTTCACCATCCCTATTTCCACCTCGAGCACCATTACCACTTCCTCGACCGTTACCATGCCTTCCACCATTATAGCCACCTCGACCACCACGTCGACCACCATTATTTCCATCACCACGGCCCCGACCACCATTATGGCCTCCACGGTTCACATGAACAGGTGCATTAGCACGATTGGGAATATTAGCTTGTACCGGAGCGGGTCTTGCAAGCATAGGACATGCAGGGCGGATATGTCCCACTTGATCACAATTAAAGCATATAACATCTTCACGATGCACACATTCCCGAACATAATGAGGTCCTCCACATCTATAGCATCTCGGACCATTGGCTTTTGCATTGCCCCGGTCAAAAGTATTACCACGTCCACCGCCTCTAGCTTGGGCATTAGAAGGAGCACCCCTCAGAAAACGTCCTCTTCTAAAACCTCCTTGTCTTTTAAAATTAAAAGCTGGACCCTTCAGCTTAGAGTCAAACTTAGAGTGTTGAAAAGATGCATGTTCTTTATAGATACGACACTTATTCACAAGCACCGTGAAACTTCGGATCTCTTGATGACATATGGCCCTTTGAATATCAGGGCGTAAACCATTTTCAAACTTCACACATTTTGACACTTCAGTTCCCTCTTGTTGAAAAGGAGGGTAGAATTCACAAAGCTCCTCAAACTTGGAAGCATACTCTTCCACCGTCATCGTGCCTTGCTTGAGTTCTATGAGCTCAAGTTCTTTCTTGCTCTTATAACTTTCAGGCACATATTTCCTCATAAGTTCACGCTTAAAGTTTTCCCAAGTTAAGGGAATTGCAGCAGCATTCATTCTATTCTTGGCGAGTCTCCACCAAGTCTCTGCTTCATCTCTCAGCATAAAAACAGCATACTCCACTTTCTGGAGCTCATTGCATTCAAAACTGTCAAAGATTCTCTCAACATTCCGGATCCAACCATAGGCTTCCTCAGGCCTAAATCCCCCATGAAATTCAGTGGGTTTTCGCTTTAGAACATATTAAGGCCTTGAGTACCTTGAACAACAGGGGCAGGTGGTCTTTTCGCCTCTTGTCTTTCGCGGTTTTGCGATTCAATGAGATCCGTAAAACGATTCAAGGCTCTAGCTATAGCGTCATCATTATCTCGACGACGACGGGCCATCACAATATCTAAAACCACAACATAAAATTCAACTAACATTAGTAAACCCGTTCATAACTTTTCTCTATAATCTCACACTATAGTACTTTATCATAAAAATTAAATTATGGCCCTCCCCCATGGAGTCCAATATCAATCAATCCATATTAAAGCCCATATGGCAACATCATCATATCATAACATAGTACGCATTCGTAATATATAGGATTCATCATTGAGGGAGGATAGTGTGAAGAAGCTTGGCCGGACTTATAACAATCACATTCAATCCATAATCAATTCATACACCAATCAAATAACTATAACAGTCATTCATCAATCATATATCATGTTCTGGTAATAGCAACAACTAATAGCAGTAATACAGAGCGAATAATGCTCTGATACCAGATTGAGACGCCCCAAAAATAGGGGTAAATTTTTCACGATTTAAAACAATTAAAGGATGGAAGAGATCGCGAGATGAAAACTTTGGCAAGTAATCCCCGAACCTAATTTAATAACCTATCTCATATGTGAAGATATGAGAAAGTGAACAATTAAGTCAAAGAGTGAACCTTGGATGATTTATCTCATGATCATCAACAAGGAGTAGCGGAAGTATGCAATTACATTAAGGAAATGAAGGGAAGTGGTAGAAGGTCAAAGGATGGTCTATCGATTTGATAAAATGCATTAATTATGCGTGTGGGGCGTCGTACAATCATATTATAGTCAAACAATACCAATGATATCCCAAGATAGAGGAAAAATATGAAAAACAGGGTCATGAATCGATTCAAACACCCTATGAATCGAT
This sequence comes from Clitoria ternatea, assembly GCA_037962975.1. Taxonomy (NCBI): domain Eukaryota; kingdom Viridiplantae; phylum Streptophyta; class Magnoliopsida; order Fabales; family Fabaceae; genus Clitoria; species Clitoria ternatea. The sequence goes on from CM075674.1 coordinate 66,409,025, forward strand.
TCAAATGATTCTGGAATGCAAAACAGTGAAAACAGGACCCCTTGAATCGATTCAAGCTCGTATGAATCGATTCAGACGCTTCTGGAACTCAAAATTATGCAAACAGAGGTCCTTGAATCGATTCAAGATCGTATGAATCGATTTAGACCTTCCTGGAACCAAAAACAGTGAAAACAGCAGCCCTCGAATCGATTCAGAGATCCTCGAATCGATTCGAGACAGCACAGTTGCTGTTTTATGCAGAAAAAGCCTTATTTTTGAACTTCTAACCCCCCTAACTTTTTCATATCAACTCCAAACGCTACCAAATTTTGACACTAACTAAAATACATCAATTGTGACGTATGGCCACCGGCCTCACCCAAAAATTCTCAAAAATGAGGAACTTATGCAAATAATTGCGTTTAGTCCATTCCTGAGCCTTTTTTGAGTAACTTAGGGGTCTATTCTCAATGGAATTGACCCGTTCCAGTTTCTACAAGTCATAAATCATGTATTTAAGCTATTGAAACCATCACACACTATCCAAAACTCATAAAACTCATTTTGACCGTACTAGTTTCTTACTTATGCATAACAATCATGAAATATCATCAATTATACAGCACATAAAGTCATTATTCACAATTCTCATCATTTGATCATCAAAGTGAGCAAAATTCAAGCACCCACACATTAGCGTCTTACATCACCAGGGTCATAATTAACGATTAGTCTTATATGTGGGTTCCAATTTTCACACATGACCTACATAATCATTATACATCATTCATACCAATTTATGGCTATACAAAATATGCAGAATACTATATACATTACAAACATTCTACACAAACCACAAAATCAAAATGTTGCCGGCCAAGGCATTCTTTACCAAAAAGAGGCTTCCTTCACACTTCTCCTCCACAAACAGCTCCAAAGCGAAACCTACAACACAGGAGCTAAAAAGATATACCACAAGGAGAGTGAGTATACTTTCTCAATGATGAAAATCCAATAAATAAAACAATATATGCATGAATGAAATACAATATCTCCTCCTCAAGAGGAGTTTATTTTATATCAACATTCAATCAGTAATTCTTATTTAAACATAATTATTCCTTAATTCTCTTAGAATCATATCAATCAAACTCACTATCACACCTTAGTAATTAAAAGGGAATATCCATACATATCGCATCATCAAAGTATCACACTATATCATGCTTCAAGACTGATGCACATGCTAATGTCATTAAAATGCATATGCACGGATCCGATTTCATTTCCTCGGGTGATCACAACCACCATAATCATATACTCATTCTCAATGGTTTCCCGCCTCGCAAGGTGCTTCTCGTGATCGCAACCACGTTCAATATTTCATAAGGTTTCCTACCTCCCAAGGGGTACTCCCACCTCATGATCGCAACCATGGGCATTCAATCACATTGGTCCCGCAGGGCCTTTCATTTCAATACCAGGTGATCGCAACCACCGTTCTAACAATCATAGGAACTCGCAAGCCCTTTTTTATTCCCATTATCAAGTGATCGCAACCACTTATCAACATCATCATGATATGCATGTCATGCCATGTATACAACAATGCTCATACATACCTCAAACTCATTTAGCTTATCTTACCCTCTCATCTAGGGTATATTCATTCTCAACCACACAATTTTCCACCAAATCATACATAAGAATCAATCTTCATATGAACTCAATCATGTATCACACATAATAAGCCATCCATAGCCTCACTTAGGCTTCATCATATAAATACTAAATTCACATCATCATACACAATTCACTTCGCATACACATAATATCACCTTTATCCAAGCAAACATGTCATACTACATTAATACATACATTATCATCATAATTCTCATGCATTTAGAAAATACACCCCTCTCCTACCTCAAGAGAAGTAGACCTCTGGGGTTGATGTTCCTGCTTCACCAATATTGCCAAGCCCTACACCAATCAATTATAGGGCCACATCAAATATTCTTTCAAACACCAATTCAATATACATATACATAGGTATACACATGATTCTTATCATATGGGAACTATTTATCAATTTCATTCATTTGCCTAATCGGGAATTCCTTCTCTTAAATCACAATCCATTATTACCAAGAGCTACAACCTAATTGTTAGGTTATCCCATCTATTAAGCTTCCACCAACACCTTGGTGAGTTTCCCACCTATTATGACTTCAAGTCAACATCATCATCATTAAATGTCTCTACCTCATCATTTATCATATTTCCTTCATCAATAAGTGTTAATCCTACTTATATTACTCATTTCCCCCAATTTTCATAAGTTAGGGTTTTGTAAAAACCCACCTATATCATAATTGCACTTCCTCACTCACCATCTTTTAACCCCATCTTCATATACTTCATTTATTACTTATAAACATCCATATTCATTTCACCCACACCCTAGGGTTCATGCATTTGATGCTTTCCTCTCACCACCCACAAAACATTTAACACACTTCCAACCCACAACTACAAATTCCCTATATTCCATGCATAAAAGAATGACAAAGAGCTTACCTTGCTCCAAAACAAAAATGGTAGTTGAGAGGGAGGATGAGGATGACAAAAATAAAGAGAAAGGAGGGAGTAGTTTCAAGCATTCATGGTCTCCTCCTTGTTCACTAAAGAAAATAAAAATTTTGAGAGGAAGGTACCACTTAATCTAGGTTTTTCTTTTGGGGAAGAAGAAGATGAGTAATGAAAAAGAAGAAGAAGAAGAGGAAGAAGAAAGGAAATGTGTCTACGTGAGAGAAGGAGAAGTCACGGGAATGAGAGTGAAAAATAGTGAGATTATGTTTTAATCTTTTCCTTCTCACTTAAATTCCTTCGTTTTTAAATAAACAGGCTCTCAGTTCGGGCTCAATACATACTCTATAAATTATTCCGAATACATATTCAGATTCCCAATAATATTATCTACAGCCCTGACCAACGGCATCTCAATCGGAGATACTTGGTCCGACACCCATATTTATCTGGGTTAGTTTTCAACTTATTCAGTCACAATAATTCACTAACAGTCTCAAAGAATCTTAGTTAAATTATTTCTAGTATTTTGGAATATTATTTAGTCCCCATTTAATCTTTCAATGTCTATTTGCTTAATTTAACTTCCTACTTTAAAAATTCGGGGTGTTACACATAGAGTGAACAAGACCTAATCCTAAATAATGCCAGGAGCCTAACTATTCTCTCAACTACAAGTGAATTGAGTAAACAACCATCCTTTTGACTCTATCTTAGCTAGTGAGTCCAAAAGATAGAGAAGATTAAAGATTATGGGGTTTTCTAGGACACATCATCCATCATGTGATTCTTGAAGATATCTTCACGAAACTTGATGCATTGGATCATCCAAGGAGTAATTCATCTAGTTCTTAACCTGAGAGTTCAAACGATGCATCACCATGCTTGGTCAGTTCGTAATCTCGATGGGTTTTCAAACTTTTCAAGCTCAAGTGAGGAAAACGTAAAGGGAACAAAACCCAATCCTAAACAATGCCGGGAGCATAACTATTCTCTCAAATACAAGTGAATTGAGTGAACAACCATCCTTTTGACTCCTTCTTAGCTAGTGAGTCCATAAGAGAGAGAATATTAAAAGTTTATGGGGTTTTCTATGACACATCATCTGTGACACCCTCGATTAACTAGGACAAATTCCTACACTGGAACGTCCTACTTAATTGAGGAGTCACTAAAAATAGGAGTATTTTTTTTGAATGGTCATCATCAGCGTACGATATTAAAATAAATACAATATATAGATGGATTCTTTTAAACATAAACATACTTAAAAGAGTACAAGGCTCACAAGATCCCAACAACGACTGTAAAATAAAAGCATAACAGAAATTTTAAGTCTATGACTATCTCGACACAAATAGAGAATATACACATAAATGAGGCCTTGAACTGGCGGCTCCTACTACAGATATTCCAAATCCTGCCCACGCTCACCTTGAGTAACACCCTAATTTTAATTAAATAAATAAAATCAATGGGGAAGTTTTTCCAAATTTTAAAGTTAGTAAACCGTACATAATCTGCTCGAATTAACAAAACCGGGCACAACAGGGAAAAAGGAGAGGAAGAAGACAAGGGGAAAGAACTCCCGCACAGCGAAGGGAAGAAAACGCTTAAGCGAACCCAATGGCACCAGGTACACTCGCTCAAGCGAGAGCTAACTACGCTTGGGTGATTCTACTCAAGATCTCCAGTCCGCACCTCACTTGCTGAAGCGATGCTACACTCGGCATCCAGACATTCCACTCGGTTTTTAGCGTATGGTTCACTCGGGAAGGTTCACTTCCTAATCCACTCGGACTAACCTTAATACCCGCCAGTTTCATCCTGACAGCATATCACACTCCGCTGCTCCACTCGATCGGATTATATACGTATACGTATTGGCAATCCGAAAATGATTCCCAAAGCCGCTCACTCGGAATCTATGAAGACTTCTCACTCGGGATAACATTCACGTCCATTACGCCACTCGGGGCATTCTACTCACCTTTTACTCGGTGACCATAATATTTTCTACTCTAATTTTTCCTACTAAGTCAAGACTCACTCGGGTTCTCTAGCTACTTACTAATTTATTACAGCAAATCCACTTAGAGTCTTAGGTGTTGTTCCCTAGTCGGTGAACTCTCACTCGGCGGGTTCTCACTCGGAATTGTTGATTATCCTCTACTCAGAAAACCTCACAATTATCACTCACAGGATTCGCACCAACTCCTACTCCAGACTATGCGACCTCAATAACTCAGACAATTCAACCTCTCATCACTCGGAATGACTTGTCATCTCGCTTTTCCCCAATAACAACTTAGCTCCACTTCTACCCATAGTCACACTGACTTCCTACGCTCGGAAAGTATACTTATACATCCATGTTTATCGCTCGGACATCACCCACAGTATAGACTAAACACACAATATATATGTAGGGAAGTATTTAAATAATTACAAACGCATTAACATGTTCCTTCTACCCGAAAGTGTTCAAGTTTTGACACAGGCTAAAATCAAAATACGAGTTGGCCAAGGCTTAACAAGACCTTACACACAGTATATACATATACACATATATTCCATAACGCTCGGTTTCTCTGCTCCGCACTCGGCTCCTCCTTCATCCTTCGTTTCGTGAGATATTCACTGAAAAATGTAGCCACAGTAGGGGTGAGCTTTTACATGGAAAATGACAGCCAAGGACTCGGTATCAATGTCAGTACGCATACTTACATTCACTCGGTCGCATTCAGATTGAATTAAGGCCATGCAAATTAGAATAATGTCTATAGTATACACTCACATACACACTACATAAAGTTCGTCCTCATTCACACATGCACATGCATCCACACACTCGGAATTCATTCATAACACCCAATACATGCCACGCGTACTATCCTAATCAACATCATGTATACATGCATGCCTGCGGATCCGACTTAAGTAATGACTTTTAGTTACAGTTTCCCCCCTTTACTGGCCTCTCGTCCATCAGCTCTTCCCGCGTGGTACCGGCCTCCCATTGGCGTCTCGAGACTCATCTCTGGCTCCTACGGCTACCACAAGCTCTCACAGGATCTAGCCAAGGTCTGTAGCTGGAAGCCATTCCCTCGGGGCTCTTGACCTTCCACAGGTCACCCTATTCCTACACATGCAGCTTATGCATTTCACCAGCAAGCATCATCACTCAACTGATACCTCCTTCGTAACCATCAAGGTAGAAACAGATTCAACACGGTCTTTATATTTACTTTGTCAATCACACCAACATGCACAGTAATCAAACAATCAAGGTAATAACATCGGACGAGTCAACTAACAGTCACACATTCATATCCTCATAGTATTAATAGGGATAGAACCATGCATCTCACTCGTCTATATCAGAAAGGCTAACAGACTACATTACCACCATCTTGATTACATGTAATTATTATCTAACTACTATCATACACATGGAATCCAAGATCAACAATCATGCATAATACACAGTCATGACAGACACATGCACACACTTAAAGCAGTACATTCATCCGGTACCGTTCGTGGACCATGCATTTGACATACAAGCGCCCCCTACCTACAGAAGGAATTCAAGAAACTCTTCTGCTCTCCGACGTTTGGTCTGACTCCCTTTCTGACTCGTCCAGTCCCCCCTTCGCACCGTCGTCTCTGAAATCGACTCGGGAATGGGAAGTTGTTCTTTCTCTGCCTCAATGATCGTCCTTAACTAGTTGGAGGGGCTCCGACTTTTCTCCAGCACCGTCGTCGTGATCTCCAGAAACGAAGAACAAAACAGGGGAAGAGAAAAGAGAACGAAGACGAAGAAGGAAGAAAAGAGAGGATGAAGCAGGAAGGAAAATGATGAATATCTACGGTGATACAGGGTGTATGTATATGCATGCGAAGAGAAGGAAATGGGATGGGAAAACGTGAATCGCAGTCCACTCACGTGACTCACCAATCACAAGCAGCCATCTTTTACCAACTAAATTAATTTGTCATCATTCCTTAAGTTAAATTGATTATAATTAACAATTATCTTCTTACTTTGAAACCAAAGTCTTAATGGTTTATTTCATTCGGTATTTAACTTCAAAATTGGGATGTTACACCTTGTCCTTCAACTGATGATCACGGAGAGGAAAAACAACATACACAACAACAAAAGGGGTGAGTACAAAGCTCTCAACCCATAACATATACATACAAGGGTGGCTTAATTTATAGAAAAGTTTACATACAACATACCTTAGAACAAAAATACAAAACTTCTCATACATAATTGTCAACAACAATTAGAGAGTTAGTCATATAATGATTGCATGTTATGCATGTGTTAGGTTCAAGTACTATAAATCATAATTCATTACCAGTATGCATTAGGGCCCAACTTCCACTCGAAAATCTCAAATATCAAGAATCATGTGCACAATCTGTCACCCTTATCTCTCTTGCCCAACTAGAGCGACCGAAGCTCTCCACGTTCTGGTTTTCACAAATGGCTAGGGACTCACAGTCCCAATCATTAAATGGCCAATCACATATCACACATCACCACAGAACGGGCACTCCACAGTCATAGAAAATCCCGTCTCTTGGTGAAGTATACCAGAGTTTTCTATGGGCTGTCCAGCGACGGGTGCAAATCCGGTGGCACTTGGAATTCCCATCTCTAGTGATACTCCCTAGAATGCCCTCGGGTATCAAGGCGCGGTAGATTCTTCGGTGTACCCATCACTGTATGCTCTAGGGTATTTTTCCAACATCCCTCCTCAACTCCAAATGCAACATGCCATGTGCTTATCTTAATTATGTAGGGTACCCAGAGTCTAGGCGGAACCTAACTCATATAGCGTATTTGTCCTTAAAACTTATAAGTATCTAATCATAAAACTTTTCATGTTGTAAGGCTAAGTCTCAAAATTCAATACTACTAAAAATTCACTTCATGAGAATTTCCCAAGTTATTTACTAACAATTCTTTTAAGAAAATTCTCTATTATAAGATATACAACTTATTTATATGATAGATATCTAAGTAAGAGAGGTAACATAAAATTTTAGCTATATTTCTTATAATTTAAGAAAATCTAACGTTGCCTTAGGTGTAAGGTATAAAAGTTTTTCTCGATTTTTTTTCGATTACTTATAATAAATCAAGAACTTGATTTTATCTTTCTAAAATTTTTCATAAAATAATAGATGACATTTTTATAAGGTATCTCTCCTAATTCTACATTGAAAACAAAAGAATCCTCTTTTCTAAAGTAAATATACAAAGTAGTAAATTTTCATTTCGTTGTCAAAACATTGTTTTCATCATATTTTGACTATAAAATTCTGATTCGAGTGATTCCAAAGCCAAAAGTGTTTAACTTTGAAAATAATAACTAAATAAAGTAAAATTAAAAATAAAATCTGTCCAAAAAATATCCCCTTACACGAAATTTCACCAATGTCAAAGTTTGTCATTCCAACGTTTGTAAAAGTTTGTCTTAAGGACAAATCATGCATCAAAAATTCATCCAACCAATTTTTCTTCTTTGGGTATTTCTCTCATGCTTAAAATTCATCTTTGATGTTACAAAATAATTCTCTAAAACAGTTTTGCCATTTTCTTTTGTTTGTTCATAAAACCACGTTTTATACCGTTTTCGACGTTTCGTTCGCCCCTAACTCGGGTCCCTTTTTAATTCTTTTAACATTTATCACATCCTTAACATTTTCATGATCATAAATATTTCTCAAACATATAAATGTACAGCAGCACCAAAAATCCTAATTATTCATCAAGGAATATTTTCTAAAATATTGTAAATCATTTCCTTAATTTCATGAACATATTATTTAATTACTTATAACAAAAAATCACTTGTTCTTATTTTTAATAAAATTTCCAGAATTATAGTTTTGTATTAAAATTTATTTTATCACATAATTTTCAAGTTCAAGTCTCGTTACCAATTTTTCTATCACCAAAAATCAGTTTTTTCAAGTTATACGTTAGGATCTAACATTTATTAAGTTGTTTTACTAACCATTAAAAATTTCCAACAGTAACAAGAATCCATTTTTAACTACAACACACATTTTAAGAAAGTTCATATTTTCTAAAAATCTTACTAACACCATAAGCCTTCAATCAAACTAAACAATACACAAATCAACAAGTTGTAACATGCACATATGATTACAACCAAAAATCTGTAACAATAAAATTCAAGTTAGTGACTTTCATAATTAAAGCTTTAAAATTTAAAGGATTTAACAAGAATCATGGTGCAGCCATAAAGCTCCTTAAAGATCTAAATTTTGTTTCCAAGGATTTTCAAGATTAAACCATAAAAGTTAGATCTTTAAGGTAGCATTAGGATATAAGTGCTAAGGAACACTTATATCCCACCATGCATGTACTTATTTATGGATTTTAAACAAGCAATGTACCCCCCGCTTACTAACAATATTTTTATCCTTCAAGAGAAAGGCCAAGGATTCCAAGGTTGGCTTCTAGATCATCACCATGGATTGCTTCATCAAAGAAGAAGGAGATGAATACTAGAGGGGTGGTCGCTCACGTGAATTTAGTGGTGAATAAGAGAAGAAAAAGCTTGTTGTTTGGTGGGGAAAAAGATTTTGGTCTTAGAAAATGTATCTTGAACTTTGTGATGCGGTATGGTGACTTAGAATGGATGATGATGGGTATAGGATAATGGTTTAGGTGAAAAAAGGATGAGAAAGTGAAGAGAATAATGATGCTAAAATCCCGAGCCATTAACTTGGTGGTGAAAATCTTAGTAAAACAAAATATGACTCTCGGATTTATACTTATGGCAAGCGCACCAGTCGTTAAAATTGTAATATATTTGATCGTCTCACAGGGATTGTGTGGTAATTACCACAATCTTAGACGAGTAGAAGCTGAACCAACACAAAATACAGGTAGTTCATTCGGTTTTTATGATTTTAATGTTTTCTAGTTGTTTTTGTATTTTTAGAAACAGAGTTAAGGTGAAATGTGAAAAGTGATTAAAAAAAAGCAGGTCAGGATTGCTTCGGCTCACAATTTCCTCAAAAAACATGCAATTGAAGTATAATCGAACTTCACAATCTAGAGGACAATCCGCTTGTGGTTATTCCCTAATTCCTTAGGTGAAAAACACTAATCCTTAAGCAATGAACCTTAATTCCTTAAGTGCTCAATTAACCTAAGAATCTAATGCGAAATTGGAGGTTGAACTCTAACTATTCACCTAAATTGATTAGGCCTGAACTAGTTAGAAAGCTGGAAGTTACCTAAGCTTCAACCATGATTCCTCACTAGCGAAGTTCTTCATCAGTTCTGGATTTGTCAATCCAGCAATTCTGCTCCACTCCTCAGCTTGTTAGCCTCAGGATCTAGAAGTCGATCTCCTTGCTTACAGCTTCAAGACTCCATTGCTAACCTTCGCAATCCCAACCTTAGGGATTTAGAACTCCATTGACTTCGGTTCCATCGAAGGATTGTGGAACGTCATGGAGGAGAGGATTTAGAGAGAGAAAAATGTGTAGTGAGATGTTCAAAGTGTTTAATGAATGTTGTTCTCTGTTCTGTTATGTCGTGTCCGCGCATCTTTTTACAGAATATGTACAACCTATATATATGTTTCTACCTAACTAGCTAACTTAACTGATAACTTAGAAAACTTAAGTTAATGTCTAAACTAACTAATTACATAGCTTACAGAATAATTAACTAATTACAGATCAGCTCCTAACAGATTCCAGCTCATCCTTAGCTAGTCACAGCACAGCGCCAGCTAATAACAACTCACTACTTAAGTTACTAAGGTGTAGTAGGAGAGACAGCAGCATGAAACTACATCGGTGTCGAGTGTGTTATTGGAGGAAAGGAACAATGTTTAAGTTACTGCCTCTGTGCTTCAGCAAACTGGGTTCTCGCTTGAGCTGGTTTAAACTCTCACTTGAGCGAGTTCGGATTTGCACTGCAGTGTTGTTTTCTCGCTTAAGCTCTATGGCAAAGCTTGGGCGAGTTCGGTTCTTTGAAGTTACGCTTGAGCGAGTCGGCTCTTGCTAGAGCGGATTGATAAATGAATCAGCGTTCTAAAGTTGACGCTCGGGTTCTCATGTAGTATCCGGTTCCCTGTTCTCTTTTGGAGTCGGTCTCTTGGGAGTCTTTCTAAGTCGGGCTTTTGTTAATTCCTTTCGGTCAACCCTTTGAAGTCTCGCCCAGTCGGTCTTGTGGACTCCTTTCAGTCGGATTTACGAATTCTCACTCGGATTTGTCCTCTTCTCTCGAGTACGCCCTGTTCCTGCACCAAAAATTAACTAATTGCCTAGCATTTGTATGCTGGCTGCTTATTAAATTAATAAATATTAATAAACTCTTAATTTATTAATGTTTTTAACCATTTTCTTCTATAAATAAAACACTTTTGCAATATTTACATAATTTATAAATTATTATCAATTAATTGAATAATAAGGCTAAACTAATCACTTACACAACGAATTAATTCCAATAAAAGGCAGAATAATTAAGTCTTTTCAAGACTTATCACATCCCCAAACTTAAAACTTTGCTTGTCCTCAAGCAATTATTCAGATTAATTAACTAACAAGCTGTTATCTAACACAATCAACCTTTCCTTAACTTAGTTCATGCTATAATTATTGAATACCGATCATGCTTTCTTCTCGCAATTTCTAAAAGTATAATAACTTACACCTCCTTTGGGAGACAAGCTGCTGATGCTTTCCTCTCTGGTCGGTATTTAACTCTTCTCTCGGTGTATAGGGTGAATAAATTACACTCATCACCTACATACTTGTTAGATAAACATAGGCTTGCAACAGTTCTACACGTCATGCCATATGCCAACACAATCAGATCAGTAAGGGCTTTTTAAGCTTATAATGAGGCTGGGCTACAGGCTCAATTATTGTTTTTCGAGTGAGTGTCAGGTTACAGGATGTATCCACTAATGCCTTGACTCAATTTTTAGCTTAACTGCCTCTTCCTTAGCAAGCTCCATTATTTTCCAAGTGAATGTTGACTTAACACTTTTGGTGCTTTGCACCTTCTTTTTCTTTCAGTCCTTCGGACTTTTCCTTTTCTTTTCTTCTTTTCCATCTTTTTCCTGATCACATTTTTTAATCGGTATATATATTTTTTTTCAATCGGTGCTTTGCACCTTTTTCCTCTTTCTGACTTTGTTCATTTTTCTCTTGGCTTTGCCTTTCTTCCTTTCATTTATCAAGATACTCACCCATAATTTAGGTCAGAGTGTGTCCTTAATTACTGTTAGGCACACGCTTCATCCCCAAAGTTAAAACTTGCTAGTCCCTAGCAATAAGTAAGAACTGAGCAACTCACCAGTGGAACATCCAGGGGTAACTTAGTCAGGTTTTTCTAGATATATGAGCTTGTAATGTTTGGTGAATAAACAGAATAAAAGGGTCTCAGGCTCAAATTTTTGGGTCAAAGGATAATTAAATATATTAGGAAGGTTACTTTTTGGCCCTGGCTAAATTAACAAAGAAGGCCTTCATCATTTCCGATTGGTTGGCATACAAGCAGTTAGCAAGTACTGAAGCAAATTCTGTCTCACTAACTAGCATGCAAGTTCAATCAGAAAAGGATAAAACAGGCTCAAAAGCTACGAATATAACAGTTAATCAGCCAGTCATGTCCCCAAATTTAATGTAAGATCATACATTCAGATTGCTAACTAGCATGCCGAGTAAACAATTTAATTAATGATGAAAAATAGTTAGGGGCAGATATATGAGTTAAACAAAACCGATCAATTAATTTATCCGACTAAGCTTAAGAATCAGCAACTTTTAAATTATTAAGATGGATTGAAAGAAACAATAAACATAATTTAGCAATTAATGAGTCAGAATATTAATTAAGGAACGAGTCGGAAAGATACTTCCCTTTTTACCTGAGTGGCTGTGGATGGGAAACACGTAGTCGGATTGGGACGCATGGATTTTACCAATACATACGAAAAACCGAATAAAATAAACAAATTTAACAAGGAAAGAAATTTCATTAAACAATTAATATAAAAGCGAATTCACTGTTCAGAAAACAGTTACAATAATGTCAAATTAATTACATAAAAACATCATAAAAAAACATGTAGCAACTGCTTAAGCATCCTGATCTTCATCGTCTTTGTCCTGTTGGGAAGAAGGTGGAGAATCAGCTGCTCGGGATACGTCCTCTGAGGGAATCGTGAATCCAATGGAAGCTAACCACGCATCTCTATCAGGTGGGGCTCCTATTTCTGCTGTGTGCTCAACCCTCAGTTTCATGGCAATCTTCCTGAGCATGAGATCGTGGTTCAAGACCCGATCATAAATTCCAAGTTGCATCTTCTTCATGACCTGTAATTCCTGCAACACCATAAAAATGTTAGAAGAAGAAAAACTGGCTCCTGCAGATTGCCTGGGATGTTCGGGCTCTCTGGTTTTAAACTTTATAGCATAGTCTTCAGCAGCCTTAACACTTTCAACTTCTGGCGATTGGTTTCCTTCAACTGCAGGGGATGCATTCCTTTGAACTAGAGGAGATACATTCCTTTCAGCTTGACTTTGACTGGGTATATGTTCAGAAGAATCAGATATACTTATGGTTGCCACTTCCCTTTCGTTATCTATTTGCTTTCTTCTCACACTTCTTTCTGCAAAATTTGGTCTAGGTTTTTGCAGGAGTCTCTGTGATCTTCTTTTCATGGTTAATGTTAAAAGAATGCTGATAAACAACCTAAATGAAAAATAAGAACAGAAATCCAAAAGAAACACAGCAAACCAAAACTGTGAGATGCATGGCTTATGAACAGTGGAAAAATAATAACAATGAAACAAGAAGATAATAAACACACACTTAGAAGTGGAAAGATAGTACCTTTCTTAGAAACCAGAAAGTGTCTTTTCGTCTTCAGCCCAAGTTCAGCATAGGTACTTAGGGTTTGGAAGCTGAAAGGTTTTTATACTGTGGAATTCACTTTCCAAGAAACGCGTAAATATGTTCTAGCTTTATTTATTACTTCATTATTATTATAATATATATTATTGTTATTTATTATTTATTATTTATTTATTTAAATTTTTATTTTTATTTTTTTATTATTTAAATTTAAGATACTCATATACTGGGCTCACATATTGAATAGGTAGAAGATCGAGTAAGAGTGAGAAGAGATGCCAAGTGGACACAAGAAAATGGAAGATGAATAAATGATCAAACGATAAGAAAGAATGGGCGAATGAAAACTATAAGTAAATGAACGAGTGAATAAAAGAATGAATGCATGAAAGATCCATGAATGAATACAGGATCCTGAGTGAATGAAACACCGAATGGAAAAGATCTTGAATGAATAAAGGACGAATAGATACAAGAACGATTGAAAGAATGGATGAATGAAATAGAGCGTATGAGAGACGAGTGAACAACTGTAGTGAAATACGAGTGAATAGAAAAGCGAATGGAAGAAAGAACGAATGAAAGTAATATCGAGTGAACAAAATGAGACAATGAATGGAAGACTGTAAAGGAAGAGATCGCGTAAATGAGTGAAACAAGAATGACCGAGTGATATGGAGAAAGATACCGAGTGATAGAGAATGAGTGAATGACAATGAGAGTTTGGGTGAAGAACAAAAATAACACAAGTGGAAAATCAAATGAATGAAATACCGAGTAAATGAAAGGCCGAGTGAACAGAACGAATGCACGAGGGGCCAAGTGAATGGAGAGACGGGAAATGAAAAATGAGTGACTGAGTGAGGTAGAGATAATGAATAACAAACAAATCAAAGTGAATAAAGGAGATGAGTGGTTGGAAAGAATAGATGAAAAGATTCCGAGTCAATGGGATGAGTGAAAGCTATACTGACTAGATGAAGGAGATGAGTAAATGCACAAGCCAGTGGAAGAATAAATGGAAAAATGAATAACAAACTACCGAATGAATAACATCGAGAAAGGAATCGGTCGAAGAAATGAAAGAATGATAGAATTGTATGAGATGGAAACAATGAGAAACCGAGTGATGTGAACATCGGGTGAACGAAAAACTAAATAACAGGAAACTGAGTACTGGAAATACGAATGTGACAATCACGAATGAAAAACGAGTGAATGAAGAAGGAAAATACAGCATGAGAAAACTGAGAAAGAAAATAAGTGGAATAAAACAACAAGTAAATGAATACCGAGTGGAGTATACCGGGTAGAAATGAAAAAACGAATGAACAAACAACGAGTGGTCGAAAAATGGAAAAACGAGTGAAAGAACCTGAAAGCATGATTCATTGAACGGATGAATAAAAATGAGAAGAAGAAGAAGAAAAACTGAGTGGATAAAAGAACAACGATAGAGGAAACTGAGTGCTGGAAATACTGAGTGAACGCAAAAGAAAAACGGAAGACACAGCATTCATGAAATAATGAGTGAATCAAAATCTGGTGAAAAAGTGACGAATGGAAGAATGAATGACCGAGTAAATGGAAAGCGAGTGAAATAGAGTGACCGAATGAATGAAAGCTGAGTGGGATAGATGAGTACAAGTTATACCAAGTGGATGAAAAACCGAATGAATACAAGACTGACAAGAAAATATACTAAGTGAATAGGAGACTAATGGATACAAAATTGATTGTGATGAGTGAGGAATCCGAGTGATAAAAGGCCGACTGGAATAAGTCGCCCTTCACCATCTGACCCGTTTATTAAATCAACGATCAGAAATCCTTTATTAAAGTCTTCCTTTTTATTCGCATCAAAAATTGGAATTTTATTGAAAAATGACGAGTGAAGTTCAGTCGGGAAGAAGGGTTAAGAATAAGTAACAGTTATCCGAGTGTACTATTCTCACTCAAACTCAGTAAATTTTCGCTTAAGTGCGAAACAACAATCAGCAGCGTCTCGCCTAAGCTACAAGTGCTTCACCTGAGCAAAATAGAAGAATCAAGCTCAGACTTCCTTCTTCAAACTTCACAAACTTTATTCACTAAATTTTTAGTTTTCTTTTTATTCATTCCGACTCAAAGTTCAAAACAAAACAATCGGAACATAGGGCTGCCTCCCTAGAGCGCTTCTTTAAGGTCACTAGCTTGACCTTATTGCATCTAAGAGGATGCCTGTAGTAACAAGGAGGTTTTCTGCCTATCAAACTCTCCTCCAAAGTAGAGTTTGAGTCGCTGGCCATTTACCTTAAAAATCTGATCGGTAGTCGGGTCTTTCAGTTCAACTGCACCATGAGGAAAAACCTCATTTACAGTAAAAGGCCCCGACCACTTGGATCTGAGTTTTCCAGGGAAGAGTCTCAGTCGGGAATTGAATAACAAAACCTGATCACCCTTTTTAAACTCCTTCGTATTGATCCACTTATCGTGCCATTTCTTTATCTTCTCCTTATAAATGGAGGCACTTTGATAAGCGTTGAGTCGGAACTCCTTAGTTCATGGAGTTTTAAAACTCTTTCCTCCTGGGATTGGTCACAATCCATGTTTAATAGCTTTGTGGCCCACCACGCTTTGTATTCCAACTCCACAGGGAGATGGCAAGCCTTACCGTAAACTAATTGATACGGGGACATGCCGATCGGAGTTTTGAAGGCTGTTCTGTAGGCCCACATTACATCATCTAATTTTACTGACCAATATTTCCTAGATTTCCCGACCACTTTCTCTAAAATTCTCTTAATTTCTCTATTTGACAGCTCAACTTGTCCACAAGTTTGTGGATGGTAAGGAGTCAATATCTTATGTAAAACCTTATAGTGATACAGGGTTTTTTCCATTATTTTATTACAAAAATGTGAACCCCTATCACTAATAAGTACTCTAGGAACTCCAAACCTAGAGAAAATATTTTTCTTTATGAACCTAAGCACCACATGTGCATCATTGGTTCTGGTCGGAATTGCCTCCACCCATTTGGAGACATAGTCTACAGCAACCAGTATATATTCGTTGGAGAACGACTTTGGAAATGGTCCCATAAAGTCAATACCCAAGACGTCAAATAATTCCACAATTAAGATGTTTGTCAAAGGCATGCCAGCTTTAGCAGAGAGACCTCCGCTCCTTTGACATTTATCACACCTTTTGACATACTCCTTAGCATCTTGAAAGATAGTTGGCCAATAAAAGCCACTATGTAAAACCTTTGCTGCAGTACGGGAGGCACCATGATGACCTCCATAATAGGAGTCGTGGCAATGCCACAAGAGCCTTTCTTGCTCGGATTCAGGCACACACCGCCTGATCACTCCATCTACTCCTATTTTAAAAAGAAATGGATCATCCCAAAGGAAGTTTTTACTATCATGAAAGAATTTTTTTTCTCATTTGGGATGTCCAGCCATCAGGTACCACCGAAGCACTTTTGAAGTTGGCCATATCAGCATACCATGGCCCGGTGATAATTGCCATCAACCTCTCGTCTGGAAATTCTTCTTTTATTAAAACAGAATCCGATTCACCTTCCAGACGAGACAGTTGGTCGGCAACTGAGTTCTCTACTCCCTTTTTGTCTCGTATTTCTAAGTCAAATTCCTGGAGTAACAGAACCCACCTGATCAGTCTCGGCTTAGATTCTTTCTTAACTAGTAAATACTTGATTGCCGAGTGGTCTATATATACAATGACCTTGGCCCCAATCAAGTAAGCACGAAATTTATCAAATGCATACACCACAGCAAGCATTTCTTTTTCAGTAGTGGTGTAATGTATTTGATTTATGATGAGGACACCCCTTACCAATCAGGGGCACTTCAAGGAATAGGAGGGCCAATGACAAGATCCAAGGCCAAGAAGACCAAAGCCACCTTACAAAGGCTAATTCTCACCCTCCTAGAAGACATAACCAAGGAGCCGCAAAGGACATCTAAGCTTACTCATTTGATCATGTGGAAGGATGAACAACAGAGGGCCTAGCACAAATGGCCTAGCCTCAAGAATAGGGTAGTGTAGGACTTGAATGACCTGTGTTCAAATCCTACCTAGACCCATTTTTCTTTATTTCTTTTTCCTTTGTAAGTTTCGGTTTTTGCAACTATATTTCAGCATTGTCCCACTAAGACTTAGTGGTGGGCGGTTACCCTTGTTTTTAGGTAGTGGAGTAGTGTGTCTTTTGTCTTGTTTAGCCAAGTTATACAAAACTGAATGGAGGTGAGAAAAACGGACAGAAAGTTGATTAATGAATTTTTTTTCTAAGTTTTGAAAACTTAGTGGTGAGTGTGATGCTCTTGGTCCTTGTGTGAAGCAAGGTTGATTAGCCATGCATTAGTGTGATACTTGTGTATGAATGCTAGTCCATTATGGAGGTGTGATGCTGTCCATCTTTTTATCTTTTATTTCTTGCGTTTTGTTTCTTCTACCTTGTCTTCTAAATTGAATCTAAAACAAAATTCTGAACTCAAAAAAAAATTAAACATCAAAAGAAAAATCAAGGAACCTTAGTTCAATTGCCAAGCTCCGTTAAGGTCATGTTCTTGCGTTAACTTCCATTAAAGTGTGAACTGAAATTCACGTGAGAATGAAGCCAGTTTTTGATCCTTGAATCTCTCATGGAATCTAAACAATCAAGGATAAGTTGAATTAGAATTTCTAACCCTTGCAAAACGTAACTTTCTTCATTCAATCTCCACTCTAGATTTCCCCATTTGTCTTTGTATTGTGTATGTCTGTGTGTATTTCTTCCCTTTTTGTGCAGTCCTTCTTCATCTAGAAATTAGCCCTTGCCGGTCCTCAACAAGATCCACATCATTTGGTATCAAAGCTCTTGGAGTCAAGGGCTTAAAATTTCTTGGACAGCACCCAAAAAGGTATTTCGAATTCCATCATCTTCAATTAATCCATTCTGATTCTAAATGCCTAAAGTTGATAATTAGGGCTGTGAAAAGAAAAGGAAAATTGTCAAAAAAAAAACGAAAAAAAATGTATCCTAAATGTTTGAATCTTGCATGTCTTTGCCTTTGATTCTAGTCTAACTCTAGTATTGTTTGTGCGTCTTTTGTATGTCTTTGTCTTTGTTTGTAGTCTAATTCTAGTACTGTTTGTGTGTCCTTTTTGGTGTCTTATTTTTTGTTGGCCTCTAGTGATAGGATCAAATCTCTATTTCCCATTATTAGCATTTTGCATTAGGTAGAACATTTGTGTGTGCCTGAACTATACTTGTGACTCTCAAGGATTAAATAGCATCAAGAGTGGTAAAAGGCTAGAGTGAAAATTACATTATTAGAAAAAGCCAAAATTTGAGTGGAACACTTGAGAGAAATTATTTGTGAGGTCCAAACAGCAACTGTTATAATTGTTTTTCACCTTGTATAAGTGTTTTAGTGATGGCAGAACAGGGTGAACAAGGGGGACTTAATCCATTTCAAATGCAAGCTCTAACTCAACATCTTGAGAGGCTATTCCGACAAGCCACTGACGAAATACATGAGAGAATTAACCAGTTAGAGAATGAAAGGAGAAGTCCAAGGAGGCATGGAGGAAGGATGCCAAGACATGAAGAAGATAGAAGAACTAGGGAACAGTGGAGCAATCCCCTTCAAGGGATAAAACTAAACATTCCTTCTTTTGCAGGCAAAAATGATCCGGAGGCATACTTGAATTGGGAGCTTAAGTTAGAAAATGTATATGCTTGTGGAGAGTTTGAGGAGGAGCAAAAGGTGAGATTGGCAGCCGCTGAGTTCTCACACTATGCCTTGGTATGGTGGCATAAACTTCAGAGGGAGAGGCAAAGAGATGGAGAGCCATCAGTGAGTACTTGGGCAAACTTGAGGAGATTGATGAGGAAGAGGTATGTGCCTGCCTCCTATGAGAGAGATTTGAAGTTTAAACTTCAAAGACTCACTCAAGGGAGTCGGAGTGTGGAGGAGTACCACAAGGAGATGGAGATGCTGATGCTCCAAGCCAATCTAGAAGAGGATCCTGAGGTAACTATGGCTAGATTTTTAGCTGGTTTATCTACTGATATTCGTGATGTTGTGGAGTTACAGGAATTCATTGAGATGGATGACCTTGTGCATAAGGCCCTTCAAGTAGAAAGGCAACTCAAAAGGAAGGGAGCTACAAGGAGAATTGCCCCTACTCCCACATCTGGGTGGAAGGATAAAGCCAAGAGGGAGGGCTTTGGGGCAGTACCCTATTCAGCCAAAGCAGCAGGTAGCTCGGCCTTGGATGTTAAGGCCACTAAGGAGGCTGATCATAATGCTTCTAAGGGGAAGGAACCAATCCCTAAGAGGACTAGGGACATTACATGCTTCAAGTGCCAAGGTAAGGGGCATTATGCTTATGAATGCCCTACAAAGAGGACAGTAGTGATAAGGGAGGATGGTGAATTGTCTAGTGAGTCTGATACACCTAAGGAGTATGAGAGTGAGAAGGGAGAGGGTGTGGAACCAGAAGTGAACGAGGGGGGATTGTTAATGGTTAGGAGGTTGTTAGGATACCATATAGAACCCTTAGACCAAAGCCAAAGGGACAACATTTTCCACACTAGGTGTGCTGTACATGGACAACTTTGCATGGTGAATGTGGATAGTGGGAGTTGTGCTAATGTGGCAAGTACTAGGATGGTATCCAAGTTGAATCTCCCTACCAAACCCCACCCTAGACCTTATAGGTTACAATGGCTAAGTGATGATGGAGAAATAAGGGTGAGGCAGCAGGTGGAGGTGCCTATAGTCATTGGAACCTATTCGGATGTGATCTTGTGTGATGTGGTGCCTATGGAGGCATGTCATTTGTTGTTGGGGAGGCCGTGGCAGCATGACCATAAGACTATCCATGATGGTTTCTCCAACAAAATATCATTCACCCATCAAGGAAAGAAGGTGGTACTTAAACCTTTAAGCCCACAGGAGGTGTGTCATGATCAGTTGAGATTGAGAGAGAAAATTATGAGAGAAAAAAAAGATCATGAGAGTGAGGGATTGAGTGTGACCGAGAGCTTGAAAGAGGAGAAAGAGAGAAAGGAGAGTGAAGAAAAGAGGGGAAAAATAAAAGAAAGAGAAAAGAGTGAAAAAGAGAGGAAAAAGAATGAGAGAGAGATAGCAAAAGAAAGAGAAGTGAGGAAAGTGTTGCTTGCAAGGCAGCCACTCTACGTGCTGGTTTGCAAGCCTATTCTTAATACTAATCCCATTTGTTTTTCTTCTTTGCCTTCTCCTATTTCTTCTCTTTTGCAGGAATTCAAGGATGTTTTTCCTTCAAACCTACCCAGTGGATTGCCACCTTTGAGAGGGATAGAACATCAGGTGGATCTGATACCTGGAGCCACCATTCCAAATCGGCCAGCCTATAGGAGCAACCCTGAGGAGACCAAGGAAATACAAAGGCAAGTGGAAGCTCTCTTAGATAAAGGTTGGGTAAGAGATTCTATCTCTCCTTGTGCTGTGCCTGTAATTTTAGTGCCTAAGAAAGATGGATCGTGGCGCATGTGTAGTGACTGTAGGAGTGTGAATAGCATTACTATTAAGTATAGGCATCCCATTCCTAGGCTTGATGATTTACTTGATGAATTGCATGGTGCAAAGTTCTTTTCCAAAATTGATTTAAAAAGTGGATACAACCAAATTAGGATTAGAGAAGGGGATGAATGGAAAACTGCTTTTAAAACCAAATTTGGCTTGTATGAGTGGCTGGTTATGCCTTTTGGATTAACTAATGCACCAAGTACATTCATGAGGTTGATGAATCATGTTCTTAAAGAATTTATAGGACACTTTGTGGTAGTGTATTTTGATGACATACTTGTGTATAGTGCTGATTTAGACTTGCATGTTCATCATTTGCATTCTGTGTTATCTACTTTGAGGCGAGAGCAATTGTATGCCAATCTTGAAAAATGCACGTTTTGCCAAGATCATGTGGTGTTTTTAGGCTTTGTAGTGAGTTCTAAAGGGGTAGAGGTAGACCAAGAAAAAGTGAAGGCCATCCAAGAATGGCCAACACCAAGGACTGTGAGTGAGATTAGGAGCTTTCATGGCCTAGCTAGTTTTTATAGACGTTTTGTGAGGGATTTTAGCACCTTGGCAGCCCCACTAAATGAGTTAGTGAAGAAGAATGTGAGCTTTAAGTAGGGGGAAAAATAAGAGAAAGCTTTCCAAACCCTTAAGCAAAGACTAGTTAGTGCACCCATTCTAGCATTGCCCAATTTTTCCAAGTCTTTTGAGATAGAGTGTGATGCTTCTGGCATAGGTATAGGGGCTGTTTTGCTCCAAGAAGGCCATCCCATAGCTTACTTTAGTGAAAAACTAAGTGGGGCAGCCTTGAATTACTCTACCTATGACAAAGAACTCTATGCCTTAGTGAGGACCCTCAAAACTTGGCAGCACTACCTTTTCCCCAAGGAGTTTGTTATCCATAGTGACCATGAGTCTCTCAAGTATCTTAAGGGTCAAGGCAAACTTAATAAGAGACATGCCAAGTGGGTTGAGTTCCTAGAACAATTCCCATATGTCATTAAGTACAAGAAAGGGAAGGGGAATGTAGTTGTCGATGCCTTGTCTAGGAGGTATGCCCTTATTTCTATGGTAGAGACCAAATTGCTTGGGTTAGAAGTTCTAAAGGGGCTGTATGAAGAGGATAGTGAGTTCGGCCAGAAGTATAAGGAATGTGAAAAGGTGCCTAAGGATGAGTATTATAGGTTTGATGGGTTCTTGTTTAGAGAGAATAGGTTATGTATTCCCCAATCTTCCATTAGAGAGCTTTTAGTGAGGGAAGCACATAGGGGGGGTTTAATGGGTCATTTTGGAGTGCATAAGACTTATGATATCTTGCATGAACATTTCTATTGGGTTAACATGAAAAAGGATGTAGCCAAGCATTGTGAGTCATGCATTGAGTGTAAACAAGCTAAGTCTAAAGTACTCCCCCAAGGTTTATACACTCCCCTACCTGTTCCTGAACACCCTTGGGTAGATTTGTCCATGGATTTTGTGCTTGGTTTGCCCAAGTCAAGTGCTGGCCGAGATGCTATACTAGTTGTGGTGGATAGGTTTTCTAAGATGGCTCATTTTATTCCATGCAAAAAGGTCAGTGATGCAAGCCATGTAGCTGAACTAGTCTTTAGGGAGATCATTAGGATACATGGCATGCCTAGGAGTATTGTAAGTGATAGGGACTCTAAGTTTTTGAGTCACTTTTGGAGGAGTTTGTGGGGAAGATTAGGAACTAAGTTGTTGTTTTCTACCACTTGTCACCCCCAAACTGATGGTCAAACTGAAGTGGTCAATAGGACACTAGGTGCTATGCTTAGAGCAGTTTTAAAGCAAAATCTGAAATGGTGGGAGGCTTGCTTACCCCATATTGAGTTTGCTTATAACCGTGCTGTCCATTCCACAACTAATTGCTCTCCATTTGAGGTTGTGTATGGGTTTAATCCTTTATCTCCACTTGATTTATTACCTGTACCTAACATTTCTGTGTTTAAGCATTATGAAGGACAGGCTAAAGCAGATTTTGTGAGGAAGCTACATGAGCAGGTTAAAGCCCAGATCATCAAGAAGAATGAGAGCTATGCTAAGCAAGCCAACAAAGGTAGGAGGAAGGTGATCTTCCAACCTGGAGATTGGGTGTGGGTACACATGAGAAAGGAGAGGTTTCCTGAACAAAGGAAATCCAAGTTGCTTCCAAGAGGAGATGGTCCATTCCAAGTATTGGAGAGGATCAATGACAATGCCTATAAGATCCAAATGCCAGGTGAGTATAATGTGTCTTCTACTTTTAATGTGGCTGATTTGTCCTTGTTTGATACAGGTGAAGAAGACCCAGATTTGAGGACAAATCCTGTTCAAGAGGGAGGGAATGATGAGGACACCCCTTACCAATCAGGGGCACTTCAAGGAATAGGAGGGCCAATGACAAGATCCAAGGCCAAGAAGACCAAAGCCACCTTACAAAGGCTAATTCTCACCCTCCTAGAACACATAACCAAGGAGCCACAAAGGACATCCAAGCTTACTCATTTGATCATGTGGAAGGATGAACAATAGAGGGCCTAGCACAAATGGCCTAGCCTCAAGAATAGGGTAGTGTAGGACTTGAATGACCTGTGTTCAAATCCTACCTAGACCCATTTTTCTTTATTTCTTTTTCCTTTGTAAGTTTCAGTTTTTGCAACTATATTTCAGCATTGTCCCACTAAGACTTAGTGGTGGGCGGTTACCCTTGTTTTTAGGTAGTGGAGTAGTGTGTCTTTTGTCTTGTTTAGCCAAGTTATACAAAACTGAATGGAGGTGAGAAAAATGGACAGACAGGTGATTAATGAATTTTTTTTTCTAAGTTTTGAAAACTTAGTGGTGAGTGTGATGCTCTTGGTCCTTGTGTGAAGCAAGGTTGATTAGCCATGCATTAGTGTGATACTTGTGTATGAATGCTAGTCCATTATGGAGGTGTGATGCTGTCCATCTTTTTATCTTTTATTTCTTGCGTTTTGTTTCTTCTACCTTGTCTTCTAAATTGAATCTAAAACAAAATTCTGAACTCAAAAAAAAATTAAACATCAAAAGAAAAATCAAGGAACCTTAGTTCAATTGCCAAGCTCCATTAAGGTCATGTTCTTGCGTTAACTTCCATTAAAGTGTGAACTGAAATTCACGTGAGAATGAAGCCAGTTTTTGATCCTTGAATCTCTCATGGAATCTAAACAATCAAGGATAAGTTGAATTAGAATTTCTAACCCTTGCAAAACGTAACTTTCTTCATTCAATCTCCACTCTAGATTTCCCCATTTGTCTTTGTATTGTATATGTCTGTGTGTATTTCTTCCCTTTTGTGCAGTCCTTCTTCATCTAGAAATCAGCCCTTGCCGGTCCTCAACAAGATCCACATCAATTTTCGTTCAACACTTTACTAGCATAATAAATTACATGAGTCAATTTTCCTATTTTCTGGCCCAGCACAGCTCCGACTGCAAAATCACTTGCATCACACATTAATTTAAATGGTAAAGACCAATCGGGTGCTGCAAGGATCGGAGCTGAAATCAAACTTTGTTTCAATTTTTCAAAAGCCTTGACACAGTTTTCATTAAACATAAACACATGATCTTTTACAAGCAAGTTGGTCAAAGGCTTAGCTATTTTTGAAAAATCTTTAATGAACCTTCTGTAAAAGCCAGCACATCCTAGAAAACTCCTTACTCCTTTGACGTTGATCGGAGGAGGAAGTTTTTCAATGATTTCTATCTTGGCTCGGTCCACTTGAATACTCTCAGCAGAGATTTTATGGCCAAGGACTATCCCTCCCTTAACCATAAAATGGCATTTTCCCAGTTAAGAACGAGGTTAGTCTCTTGGCATCTCACCAGCACCTTAGATAAGTTGCTGAGGCATGAATCAAAGTTACTACCAAAGATAGTGAAATCGTCCATGAATACTTCAATGAATTTCTCCACCATGTCCCCAAAGATTGCCAGCATACAACTTTGAAAGGTTGCTGGAGCGTTGCATAAACCGAATGGCATGCGCCTATAAGCAAAAATTCCATACGGACAGGTGAAAGCTGTCTTCTCTTGATCTTTTGGGTCAACCACAATTTGGTTATAACCCGAGTAACCATCAAGGAAGCAATAGTATTCATGACCCGATAGTCTCTCAAGCATCTGGTCAACAAATGGCAAGGGAAAGTGGTCTTTCCGAGTGAAGTCATTCAACCTTCTATAATCTATACACATTCTCCATCCTGTAGTCAGTCTAGTAGCAATGACTTCACCTTTTTCATTTTTAACAGTTGTCATTCCTCCTTTCTTGGGCACCACTTGGACTGGACTGATCCAAGGGCTGTCCGAGATAGGATAAATGATTCCTGCATCAAGAAGCTTGACCACCTCTTTCCTGACTGCCTCTTTCATTATGGGGTTCAATCTGCGTTGTGGCTGGATTACAGGGGAATAGTCATCTTCCATCAAAATTTTATGCATACAAAATGATGGACTGATTCCCTTCAAGTCAGAAATATTCCAGCCAATCGCAGATTCATGTGCCTTTAAAACCCCTATTAATTTATTCACATCCTCTTCTTTTAAGTCAGAATTAATAATGACAGGATATGTTTCGTCCTCTCTCAGGAAAACATACTTTAGATGAGAAGGTAAAGGTTTTAAATCACATTTTTCTTCAGAAATTTCCTTTCCTTTCTCAACTTCAGTAATTTTCAAATCATTTTTCTTTTCTTTTTCAAAATCACCTACTTCTAATACTTCCAGTAGGTTCAACATTTCTGAGTGAGAGTCATTTAACTCCTCAGTCTCAGAGTCAAAGTCATCTTCTACGAAAGTTCGTAAGGCCTCTTCCTCAGTTTTTAAAAGCATTGGGGTCTGGTAGCTTTTAATTTCTTCAATCATTAAGCAATCCATCCTTTCAGTCGGATGTTTCATGGAATTGAAGACATTAAAGGTTACCTGCTCCTCTTGAACTCTCAGCATGAGTACACCTTTTTCTACATCAATCAATGCTCTACCTGTAGCTAGGAAGGGTCTACCTAAGATTAAAGGGATCTCACGGTTAGCTTCCATATCCAACACTATGAAATCTGCTGGGAAGATAAATTTATCTACTTTAACTAACAAGTCTTCCAGCATCCCTTGGGGATATTTAATGGACCTGTCAGCCAACTACAAGGACATGTGAGTCGGTTGCAAGTCATTAATTCCCAGTTTTTTCATCAAAGATAGAGGCATCAGATTTATACTAGCTCCTAGGTCAAAAAGAGCACTTCCTACATGAATATCCCCAATTGCACACGGTATTGTAAAAGATCCAGGATCCTCTAGCTTTTGGGGAAGTTTCTTTTAAATGATTGCACTGCACTCTTGAGTGAGAGTAATCATTTCATCCCCCTTAAGCTTCCTCTTCTTAGATAATAATTCTTTCAAAATTTTTGCATAGGAAGGCATCTCCTGCAATGCCTCGACAAAAGGGATATTGATGTGAAGTTTCTTGAAAACCTCTAAGAACCTAGCAAACTTCTGCTCCTCTATTTGCTTTTTAAACCTGTGTGGAAATGGAGCATTCCTCAGTTTTTCAAGAGTCAGCTTAGAAGCTTCCTCCAGAATCAGATCAACCTTTTTCTTTTTCTTTTGATGGACTTTATTTTCTTTTTCTTTTTCTGTTTCATTTTTATTTTCTGCTTCATTATTATCTTGCTCGATTTCTTGTATTATTTCTTTTTCTTTTTCTTTTTTCTGAACTTATTTCCTGACTCGGAGATGGAGAAATAATTTTGCAATGTTCCCTTGGATTTACCTCGGTATCTCCAGGGAAATTGCCTACTTGCCTCTCAGCTAATTGTTTAGAAAGCTGTCCGACTTGATTTTCTAAATTTCTTATGGATGCTTCCTGATTCTTAAAACTGGCCTTAGTGGCCTGAATAAACTGAGAAAGTACATTCTCAAGTTCAGATTTTTCTTTAACAGGGGGGTGAGAAGGTTGTTGTGGTCTATTTGTGGGTTGATTTGGTGGGATGTTCTGATTCAGATGTGGACCTTTCTGCCAGGAAAAATTAGGGTGATTCCTGTAATTAGGATTAAAGGAATTAGAAGGATAATTCCTTTGATATTGTTGCTGCCCCATATAATTCACTTGCTCGGAAGGCACATTTAGATCACACAATCCATTCTCATGGTCTCCACCACAAAAGTCACAACTGATCATAGAAACTTGACTCGGCTTTTGGAGTTCTGAAATCTGTATGCTTAGTTTCTCCAAAGCCTGAGTCATTAGTTTACTCTGAGCCAGATAAGCATCTTGTGCTTCTAATTCTAATATCCCTCTCTTAGGGACTTGGCTCCTCTCACTAATCAAACATTCATTAGAAGCCATAACGTCAATCAGCTCTATGGCTTCTTCTACAGTTTTTGTTGTTAATGAACCTCCAGCTGAGGCATCAATCAGGACCCTGGTAGCTGGCCTGACACCATTATAGAAAATAGTTACCTGTTGCACATCAGAAATCTGATGATGAGGACATCTCCTCAAACTCTCTTTATACCGATCCCATGCTTTCATCAAAGACTCACCTTCTCTTTGTTGGAAACATGTGATTTCATTACGCAACTTTGCATATTTAGAGGAAGGAAAATATTTAATCAAAAATTTTCATTGCAAGTCCTCCCAAGTTGAAATACTGCCTCTCGGTTGATTTTGCAACCAGGCTTTTGCTCGGTCCCTTACAGAAAACGGAAACAATCTTAGTCGGATTGCCTCGTCAGGGACTCCATTCATTTTTACTGTGTCACAGATTTGGAGGAAGGTTGCTAGATGCAAATTTGGATCCTCAACCTCACTTCCTCCAAACTGTTCATTTCTTACCAACTGCAGTAAAGCTGGTTTAAGTTCGAAATTATTTGCTGAAATTGGTGGCCTAAGGATGCTAGATTGCGATCCTTCTTCAGTCGGCCTGGAGTAGTCACCTAATGTAACTCTCCTCTGTTCCATTTCTTTTTCTTCTTTTTGCTTTTTCTCTTTTCTTAGTCTACGTTCTAACAAGTCTATGTAAGGATCAAAGAAGAAAGGCTCTCCTCTGCTCCTTGACTGCATACAACAACACAAAAGAACAATTCACAGCTACGACTAAATCTATACGAAAATAACAAACTACTACTACTTAAAACAAAAGTGAAACTACGTATTAAATGCGAACAAAAGTAAAACGGTTCAGTCTAGTACCGGTCCAAGGATTGTTGATATTACTCAACAATCCCCGGCAACGGTGCCATTAACTTGATGCTAAAATCTTGAGCCATTAACTTGGTGGTGAAAATCTTAGTAAAACAAAATATGACTCTCGGATTTACACTTATGGCAAGCACACCAGTCGTTAAAATTGTAATATATTTGATCATCTCACAGGGATTGTGCGGTATTTACCACAATTTTAGACGAGTACAAGCTAAACCAACACAAAATACAGGTAGTTCATTCGGTTTTTATGATTTTAATGTTTTCTAGTTGTTTTTGTATTTTCTGAAACAGAGTTAAGGTGAAATGTGAAAAGTGATTAAAAAAAAGCAAGTCAGGATTGCTTCGGCTCACAATTTCCTCAAGAAACATGCAATTGAAGTATAATCGAACTTCACAATCTAGAGGACAATCTGCTTGTGGTTATTCCCTAATTCCTTAGGTGAAAAACACTAATCCTTAAGCAATGAACCTTAATTCCTTAAGTGCTCAATTAACCTAAGAATCTAATACGAAATTGGAGGTTGAACTCTAACTATTCACCTAAATTAATTAGGCCTGAACTAGTTAGAAAACTAGAAGTTACCTAAGCTTCAACCATGATTCCTCACTAGCGAAGTTCTTCATCAGTTCTGGATTTGTCAATCCAGCAATTCTGCTCCACTCCTCAGCTTGTTCACCTCAGGATCTAGAAGTCAATCTCCTTGCTCACAGCTTCAAGACTCCATTGCTAACCTTCGTAATCCCAACCTTAGGGATTTAGAACTCCATTGACCTCGGTTCCATCGAAGGATTGTGGAACGTCATGGAGGAGAGGATTTAGAGAGAGAAAAATGTGTAGTGAGATGTGTTAGGAATCCCTAGTGTATGAGCAGCGGAAATACAAGGATTCCCATATGATTTGCAAAGCGCCGTGTTTCAAAGCATAAGACAAACACACATAAAAATTGCATTTTAGGATTACCTCTTGAAGAATATCGAAGCAATCGTAGCCTCGTCCTTTAGGAGTCCACACGAGTACTCCCACCAGAAATGCTTCACCTTCGAAATGCTAGTTTGACAGCATGTAGCTTTTGCAACTTTTGCGTATTTTTGTGTCTCTTTAGGGTAGCCGCCTATGAGCATCTTATGCTCTATTTATAGGCTTAGGTTTGACCTAATTTGCTCTCTAAAGAGTAGGCTCCTTACTCATTCTAAATGAGTTAGGCCCAATAGTCTTATTTTAGTCCAACTAAAATAAAAAGCTATTTTCTGATGGGCTTACTCTATGTGTGTGACCCTATAGGTAAAATACTCGATTATATTAATAATAAACTATTTTATTATTAATATAAAATAAGAGCGGCATCTAGCAATGCATCATTATGTCCGAATATTATTTATTAACAACATAACCTATAAGTGATAATTATTTTATATGTTTGTTCCTTTTGTCACGATATCCTAATTGGGCCCAAGGCATGGTCGTGTCATCCTTGTACGGTCCAATTTATTTTACTTGATACCAGAGTAGACTTTATCCAAATAAATATCCAATATTTATTCTTTCTAGCATGGCCATGCATTTCCTTAGTCTCACTCCATCAAGTGGCCTATAGATATCACTCCTGTCACATAGGAGAGACAAATCCCATCTACATCACCCACATCCCTCTGCATAATTTGTACATTGCCTAACCACAACCTTTATAGTCCTCTTATTATAGAAGACGTTTGATTGTATTAAAACAATAAACTCCTTATGTAGGAATCGTAGTGACTTCAGGTCAAAGGACTAGATATACCATTATCACATTGAGAATCGTTTATGACATTCATGTAATGATCCATGCAACGTTCTCATGGTGGGTCTGTCCAGTACATCATTACTCTTAATGTGTACCCGTGTGAAGACTTGATATCATTTATATCCATGATCTGTGAGATCAGATCATCAGTACATTCACACACTAGTCCTAATGTATTTACATGTCCCCACGTAAATACTTGACTAGGGATATTTTAGGAATAACTATGATATGACCTATTACTCCAAGGATATGTAAAAGTTGTTAAACTATTTAACAAAAAATGACTTATTCAAAATGATGCGAACCTATATAGGCTTTTAGTGTATATTTCCAACAAGATGTTCAAAGTGTTCAATGAATGTTGTTCTCTGTTCTGTTATGTCGTGTCCGCGCATCTTTTTACAGAATATGTATAACCTATATATATGTTTCTACCTAACTAGCTAACTTAACTGATAACTTAGAAAACTTAAGTTAACGTCTAAACTAACTAATTACATAGCTTACAAAATAATTAACTAATTACAGATCATCTCCTAACAGATTCCAGCTCATCCTTAGCTAGTCACAGCACAGCGCCAGCTAATAACAGCTCACTACTTAAGTTACTAAGGTGTAGTAGGAGAGACAGCAGCATGAAACTACATCGGTGTCGAGTGCGTTGTTGGAGGAAAGGAACAATGTTTAAGTTACTGCCTCTATGCTTCAGCAAACTGGGTTCTTGCTTGAGCTGGTTTAAACTCTCGCTTGAGCGAGTTCGGATTTGCACTGCAGTGTTGTTTTCTCGCTTAAGCGCTATGGCGAAGCTTGGGCAAGTTCGGTTCTTTGAAGTTATGCTTGAGCGAGTTCTGCTCTTGCTAGAGCGGATTGATAAATGAATCAGCGTTCTAAAGTTGACGCTCGGGTTCTCATGTAGTATCCGGTTCCCTGTTCTCTTTTGGAGTCGGTCTCTTGGGAGTCTTTCTAAGTCGGGCTTTTATTAATTCCTTTCGGTCAACCCTTTGAAGTCTCGCCCAGTCGGTCTTGTGGACTCCTTTCAGTCGGATTTATGAATTCTCACTCGGATTTGTCCTCTTCTCTCGAGTACGCCCTGTTCCTGCACCAAAAATCAACTAATTTCCTAGCATTTGTATGCTGGCTGCTTATTAAATTAATAAATATTAATAAACTCTTAATTTATTAATGTTTTTAACCATTTTCTTCTATAAATAAAACACTTTTGCAATATTTACATAATTTATAAATTATTATCAATTAATTGAATAATAAGGCTAAACTAATCACTTACACAATAAATTAATTCCAATAAAAGGCAGAATAATTAAGTCTTTTCAAGACTTATCAAATAGCTGTTGAAATTTCTTTAAGTTGGAAGGAAGAAAGAAAAGCTAGGCAAAGCAAAGCAAAGGAATTGAAAAGATGGATTTTTGCATATAGCTTCCTTACCCCTTTGGAGTCACACGGCTGGAGCAAGTGGGTGGGCAAGTGTCACACTAATTCCATGCAAGAGAAAGGTGTCAACAACAACTGAATATGATGTGGAGAAGAGTTATGCATGGCTGGGACAAGTGTCCAAGTGATGGAGCCATGTTATTGGTTGTTTATGCATGTCATGTGTTTGAATATGCTTTCAGGTTGAGTTATTTTGATAATGACAAAGGATTTTGAAGACTCAAAGAAAAAGGCTTAAGTTACAACGAAAAACAGAGAAAACAACATCAGACCTGCAAAAACACGTAGCCTAATCGATTACAGCATCCAACACAATCGATTACAGGAGTTTTGACCATAACATAATCGATTAGACATTCATAACTAATCGATTACCTATGTTCTATTTATCACCTAATCGATTACATCAATGGAGATAATCGATTACGAAGATGAAAATTTGAATCAAGAGCATCAGGTACATCTCCTAATTGATTACAAGACTGCCACAATCAATTACCAATGTTCTGTAAGGACACTAATCGATTACCAAGCCAGGACTAATCGATTATCCAAGTTCTGTTTGCACCCTAATCGATTGCATGAAGGCATAATCGATTATAATGCTACGAAACACAATTAAATGCATTAGGTGTAAGTTATAATCGATTACAAGGGATAAAACAATCGATTAGCAAGTCTTTGTTTCCAATCTAATCGATTACACAATAAGGTCTAATCGATTACCAACTAAATTACACTGAAGATTTTAAAGTGTAATCGATTACAGCTCGAGGCGTAATCGATGACCATCATGCCAGAAATTAGGGAAAAGCGTTTTAAGTGGAAAACCAGCTCATTTCTCCATTCCAAATCAAGTGCCCATACTGTGCAACAGCTCTAAAGACTCTAGGGCTCCTCTCCAAGGCCTATAAATGCAATGCTCCTTCAAGCTACTAAGAGCAATCAATTAAATCCATCAAAGGGAAATCAAATCTTATGCCTTGTGAGTTCTATTTTCTTTGTATAGTTTCATTTTCTAAAACTTCGAGCTTAAATTTGTATATCCTCTCTTGTGAGAGTTTAGAAATTATGAGAGCTTTTCATTTGTATATCAACTCTATTGAGAGAGTATATTGCTTGTAAACACAAACACCAAACATCAAAGTTCACTCTAGGTTGAGTGGTTACAAAGGTTGGGGTTCAACCTTTGGGATATTGAGAGATTGTGAGATTGGGTGGGTTGCCCTTTGCTTGTGAGGATTGAGTTCTTGAGTGTGGGACACTAGGAAGCTGCAATTGCTCAAAGCTTGTATCTCAAATCTTCAATAGTGGAAATCCTTCAAGTGGGTTGCTTGAAGGCGAGACGTACACCGGGGTGGTGGTGTCACGCCCCGGCCGCTTTTTCAGGAATGAACGACTTGCCCCACAGACCAACACGAGACCTTTCCAATGTGCTTTTGTCCTCACTCACACATTTCCTGAGAACTTCCCAGGAGGTCACCCATCCCAGAATTACTCCAAGTTAAGCATGCTTAACTTTGGAGTCTTTATGTGATAGGCCACTGAAAAGGCTAATGCATTTGTTGGTATAGGTAGTACGAATTCATTTCTTTAAGCTATCCTCACTGTATAGTCCCATACCTATACAATCTTTGGATCCCTCTCATTCTGGTATGTATTCGATTCGTTCATGTGTCCCTCCCACTGGAAGCCTGCCAGGAGCCGCTCCTTGTCCGTGCCCATGCACCGGCGATCACTCCCCGCCCTCAACAGTGCCCGGGATGTCACATGCCCACCAGCTTCCGCCTGGTTCGTCCTCGAACCATACCATATTAGGAGAGGCTAGGCTCTGATACCACTGTAACGCCCCGGCCGCTTTTTCAGGAATGAACGACTTGCCCCACAGACCAACACGAGACCTTTCCAATGTGCTTTTGTCCTCACTCACACATTTCCTGAGAACTTCCTAGGAGGTCACCCATCCCAGAATTACTCCAAGTTAAGCACGCTTAACTTTGGAGTCCTTATGTGATAGGCCACCGAAAAGGCTAATGCATTTGTTGGTATAGGTAGTACGAATTCATTTCTTTAAGCTATCCTCAACTGTATAGTCCCATACCTATACAAGACCACCTCCTGCACGTGGGAACGCGAAGATGCCATAAGACAGTAGTACCCCGAGTTGTTCACCTAGGTGAGTTACCGACTGAAGTTTCGCATGAATTACCGACTGAATTTTGAGGACGAAATTCTTTTCAAGTGGGGGAGAACTGTAACATCCCAGTTTGAAGCTAACTACCGAATGAAAAATGAACCATCAAGATTCGATTTCAAATGAAAAAGCAACCATTAATTGTATCTAACTATCACGCGAATTTAAGCCATCGAAAAGGAGTAAAATGATTTGGGGAGTTTTAGCAGCCCAACCACCCTGAAAATCAGAAAAACACTAAACTAATTAAAATATAAGGGATAGTGATGGCCAGGTGATGGGCGTGGTGCGCATGGCTACGCTCTCCCAACCCACTCTCCCCTTCCTCGTGCGAATATATAGGTAGACATAAGCCTAGTCACAAAACACTCACTGTTCCTTCAGATTCTTTTCCTCCGTCACTTCATCCTCTCTTTTCCCTCTTCGTCTCCATCCTCCTTTTCCCCCTGTCTTACCCATCGCTCCTGGAGATCATGACTGC
Source organism: Clitoria ternatea (assembly GCA_037962975.1). NCBI lineage: Eukaryota > Viridiplantae > Streptophyta > Magnoliopsida > Fabales > Fabaceae > Clitoria > Clitoria ternatea. The sequence continues at coordinate 66,443,220 of CM075674.1, forward strand.
AGTACTGGAGGATGGACCACACTCCATCCCAGAACCAGGCGCAGGATACGACAGAGCCAAGGGAGACTGAACGAACCAGGAGAAGGACATCAGACCCAACGACGAGAGCAGAAAGGTTTCTGAGGTTCTTCTATAGGTAGGGGGCGCTTGCATGTCGAATGCATGGTCTACGAACGGTACCGGATGAACGTACTGCTTGAGTGTGTGTGTGTGCATGTGTTTACAATCATTAAAGCTGATGCATGATTTAAGATTCGGGATCAAGTGTGTCTTAAAGTGGGAATACAGCGATTTCATGGGGGATGACATAGTCTGTTAGTGAATAATGATGACAAATGATATGCATGGCTCTATCTTCTTATCACTGTGAAAAATATGTGTGTGTATGTCTTAGTTGGCTTGTTCAATGTTGTTATTTTGATGATCGATTGTAACGTGTGTAACTGACAAAACAAATACGAGTACTGTGAGGAAATCCGTTCTTACTTAACGGCTACGAAGGAGGTATTCGTGGCGTGATGATACGTGCTGGTAAATGCATTAGTTGTATGTGTATGAGTGGGGTGACCCGTGGGAGGTCATGAAACCCCGAGGGAATGACTTCAAGCTACCGACCCTGGCTAGATCCTGATAGTGCTCGTGGTAGCCGTAGGAGCTAGAGAAGAGTCTTGAGATGCCCATGGGAGGCCGGTACCACCTGGTAAGAGCTGAGGGACGAGGGGCCAGAAGAAAGGGGACCGTAACTGAAAGTCATTACCCGAGTCGGATCCGCAGGCATGCATATAGATATGAGGCTGATCGTGGTGGTGCATAAATCTATGTATATATGTGTATGATTTCTGAATGCATGAATTATGTGTGTGTGTAGGATCTCCGAGTGCATGAATATGTGTATGGATGTGGAAATAACTCTGTGTAGTATGTGTGTTATGGACGTTGTCTTGAACTGCATGAACTTGGTTTAACTTGAGAAAGATTGAATGATGGTAGGAGCGTGTACTGACGCTGATACCGAGTCTTTGATTATCATTTTACATGTAAAAGCTCACCCCTGCAGTGGCCATATTTCAGTGAACATCTCTCGGAATGAAGAATGAAGAAGGAGCCGGGTGTAGAGCAGAGCAGCCGAGTATTATGGAACGTGTGTATATATATGTATACCGTGTGCATGTCGTATTTAATGTTCTAGAAAAAGCCTTGGCCGGCTTGTGTTTGATCTTGGTTCTTATTTACGAAACTTGAGCGCTTCGGATAGAAGGGACATGTTGTGTTTGTAATTATTTAGATGTTTCCTAAATATATGTATATATATATATGTGTGTTGCGTGTTATATTGTGCTGCAGAAGGTGTTAAATGATAAGTCCGGGCGCCTAAGCATACCTTACGAGCGTAGGAGGCCGGTGTGGCTATGGGTAAGTAGTGGGGATAAGTTTGAGGTTGAGAGGATAAAATAGAGAGTTTAAATATGCTTCGAATGAGGGAAGAACGAAAGACGAGTGAAAACCCCCGAGCGGTCACAAGAAAGAGAGATCATTACCGAGTGAAAAATGTCAGTAAAAACCGAGTGAGGGAGAGTCTGTATTTTCCGAGCGAAATCATGAATAAATCCTGAGTGATGCAGAGTGGCGCTTCCCGAGTGGAAACCTCGAGTGATTCCCTGCTGAGAGAGGAGTTCAATTGGCGGTTTAGGGAAGATTGGATCCTAATTGTAAGGTATTAATAATCCGAGTGAAAGAGGTAAAGTCCGAGTGAGTAAGGATCGGTGTCCCGAGTGGTTGGGTTTGGAGAAGCCGAGTGATACTTAACTTCCCAATTTTCCAAGTGAAGTTCCTCGCTTCAGCGAGCAATATACTCGCTCCAGCGAGCGCGGGCTAGGAAGACTTATGTTGGATTCGCGTGGGCGGAGTCATACCTCGCCGAGGTGCTAGAGCGGTTCGCCCAGGCGTAAGGACTCGCGCTGAAGCGAGTAGTCATCAGAGTGGGATACCGCCCAATTACCCTTCCTCTCCATTGTGACGCTAATGCGTCCCCGATGACGGTGTTGACCCCGGCTTGGGCGTTGTGGTTGAGTCCGCCCAGGCGTTGTCATACCTAATTGAGTTGGGCGGAATGAGTTCAAGCCCCTCTTTCCTCCACAAACCACTACTGCATATGTACATCTCCCTTCTCCTCCCCCTTACCTATTCCCTCCTACTAATTAACTAGTGTTACTCGTGGAAAAGTTTTCTTTGTGAATTCCCCTCCATCCGCTGTTGCATTACCATACCCCGCCTAGGCGGTATCAGACCTCGCCCGAGCGAGCCAACGGTGTTGTGTAATCCGCCCAGGCGCTGGTGTGTTACATTAAACCAAACGAACCGGTTCCAGCCTTAGCTTTTCTGTTATTTGCCATATGCGTGTGAGTGCTCTTTATTTTCCCTTGCCCACCTCTTCCCTTCTATGTCGAATGAGTCGTGACTATTTTTGTGAAAAAATTTTCTCATGGTTTTGGAATTATTATTTGCAAGGATTAGGGTGTTACAGGTGGAACTCGTTAAATTGGTTTGCAAGCTCTTCTCCCTTACTCTCTTGCATTCATACATTGCATCTGGATGGGTTTTTATTATTAATTGTGATTTCCTCTCTTAAACTTGCTTGAACAACTAGTGTTATATTATTGTATACCAAGTGTTTGATAAATTACCGAAGCAACATTTACACCTTGTTTGCATTATTTCTTTCACAACATTGTCTATCACTTGCATATTCACTTAACTTGTGTAAAAGAAATCTATTTCAAAGGCATTCCATCGAAAAGTTTTAATACTCAATTCACCCCCTCCTCTTGAGTATTGAGGCGACTTGAATAACAAGTGGTATCAGAGCTTGACTCTTGGTAGATCAAGCTTAACAGCTTCAAGAGAACAATGGCCTCTAATTCTCTAAATCTTTTTCCCGAGGGTGGTGCCACAAATAAACCTCCCACTTTCAATGGAAAGAATAAAAAATTTTGTGCAATCAATCGATCTAAAAGTATGGAATGCCATTGAAAATGGTCCTTTTGTACCAATGCATATAGTGGATGGTAAGCAAGTAGAGAAATTGATGGATGATTGGACTAACAAAGAAGAAAAGAAAGTCCAATATAACTATAAAGCTAAAAATCTAGTCACTCTAGCTTTAGGTCCTGATGAATTTTTTAGAGTAGTTACATGTAAATCTGCCAAGGATATATGGGATACCTTACAAATAACCCATGAAGGTACAAGTGATGTCAAAGACTCTAAGATTAGTACCTTAACTAGTCAGTATGAAAGCTTTAGATTAAATTTTGGAGAAACAATTGTTGATATGGAAAAGAGGTTCACTCTTATTATAAATCATCTCATTACTCTTGGCAAGACTTACACCAACAAAGAACTTATTCATAAAGTGTTAAAAAGTCTCACCAGGGAATGGCAACCTCTAGTCACCGCCATTAAACAATCTCCTAGCATCAATAAAATGTCTCTTGCTACACTATTCGTTAAGTTACAAGAACAGGAACAAAAGTTGAAAGAACTAAGAATGACGGAAGAGGAAGAAAAGTCTTCCAAAAAGAAAAGTCTAGCTCTCAAGGCCACTTCTATCAATGAAGAAGAATCCGGTAGTGAGCTTGATGAAGAAGAAGAATTTGGATTGTTTGTGAAACGTTTTGGGAAATTTATGAGGAACAAACAATTCCAAAAGGGCTTCAAACCTCAAGGTAAGAAACCTACCTCTAATGAAACCTCGTCTTCACCAAACTGTTTTGAATGTGGCAATAAAGGGCATTTCAAGGTAGATTGCCCAAATCTGAAGAAGAAGAACAAGGAGAAAAGAGGAAGAAGAAGAGCTTACATTGCTTGGGAAGAAAATGATATAAGTAGCTTGAACGAATCTAAAAATGAGGAAGCCAATCTATGCCTTATGGCAAATCATCAAGAGGAAGATGATGAGGTAAGTCTTCTTGAATTAGATAGAAATGAATTGCTTGATGTATTTGAGGAATTATATGACAAGTTTATTAAAATCTCAAACAAATACAAGTTATCTAGGAAAACTATTGATACTCTTGAAATGCATCTTGTAGAACTTGGCAAAGAAAATGAATGTTTGAAAGAAAAATTGGTAAATGTTCAAGCATGCTCCAAAAATAAACCTTGCGATTTTGTAAAGAAATGTGACATCCTAGAAACTAAGGTTTTAGACTTAAATAAAACCTTAGAAAAGTTTACAAATGGTAGAGATAATTTGAATGTATTACTTGGAAATCAAAGATGCATGTTTGATAAAACTGGTTTAGGATATAACTCCACTAAAAAGGAAAAGCATTATAAAAACTTCTTTGTACCACCTAGAAAATCTTCATCACCATTCACTAAATGCAATCATTGTGGTGTTAAAGGACATAATGCTTTAAATTGTCATATTAGAAATCTTGGACCAAAAGTGGTAAGAAAGGTGTGGGTTCCCAAAGGGACATTACCACAAACTAACCAAAAACGACCCAACATAAATTGGGTACCAAGTTCTCTAAACTAATTTTGTTTTGTAGGTGTACTTCTAGGCAAGCAACACCCATTGGTACTTGGATGGTGGGTGTTCAAAACACATGACAGGGGACAAAAGCAAGTTCATATCATTTACTCCACGAAGTAAAGGGTTCGTCACATATGGAGATAACACAAAGGGAAGAATACTAGGAATCGGAAATGTTGGTAAAAATTCTTCTACTTCTATAAATGATGTGCTATATGTTGAGGGACTTAAGCATGACTTGCTTAGCATTAGTCAATTATGTGATAAGGACTATAAAAATGTTTTTGAATCAAATTGTTGCATAATTGAAAATAAGTTGAACAAGGAAGTAATGTTCATTGGTCAAAGAGTTAATAATATCTATATGATTAATCTAGATTGTCTTGCCTCAAATGATGTGCAATGCTTTTTAACTAAAGAAGATGAATCATGGCTATGGCATAGAAGAATTGCTCACATTCATATAGACCACTTAAACAAACTTGTTTCAAAAGATTTAGTAATTGGTTTACCAAAGCTAAAATTTGAAAACAAATTTTATGATGCTTGCCAAAAGGGAAAACAAGTAAAGGTCTCTTTTCAAGCTAAAAATATTGTTTCAACAACTAGACCTTTACAACTCTTACACATGGATTTATTTGGACCTTCAAAAATCAAAAGTTTTAGTGGAAACTGTTATGGTCTTGTGATTGTGGATGATTATTCTAGGTATACATGGACATTGTTTCTTACTCATAAACATGGAGCATATCATGCATTTAAGAAACTTGCCAAGATCATCCAAAATGAACAAAACTTGAAAATAGCTTCCATTCGAACAGATCATGGGGGAGAATTTGAAAATCAATCTTTTGAAAAGTTTTGCAAAAAATTTGGCATTGAACATAATTTTTCGGCTCCAAGAACTCCATAACAAAATGGGGTTGTTGAAAGGAAAAATCGATCTTTAGCGGAGCTCGCAAGAACTATGCTAAATGAAAGTAATATTGCAAAACACTTTTGGGCCGACGCGGTTAATACCGCTTGCCATGTTATGAATCGATGTTTGATAAGGCCTATTTTAAAGAAAACCCTCTATGAGCTTTATAAAGGAAGAAAACCAAATATTTCTTATTTTCACGTATTTGGATGCAAATATTTTGTTTTAAATAATGGAAAGGAAAATCTCAGCAAATTCGATGCAAAATCTGATGAAGCAATATTCTTAGGTGTTAAGAAATCCCTAAACATGGGCAGCGAAAAAAAGGGATTCCATAGGATTTGCAAGGTTCCATGTTTTAAAGCACAAAACAAAACACAAAAATTCGTTTTGGATTACCTCTTCAAGAACACCAAAGCAGTCGTAGCCTCGTCCTTTAGGAGTCCACATAAGCACTCCCACAAGAATCGCAACACTTGCCAACTGCTAGTTTGACGGCGTGTAGCTCTTGCAACTTTTATGAATTTGTGTCTCACTTGAGTGAACGGCCTATGAGTATCTTATGCTCTATTTATAGGCTTAGGTTTGACCTAATTTGTTCTCTCTAAAAAGTGGGCTCCTTACTCATTCCAAATGAGTTAGGCCCAATAAGACAACATTTTTTGATGGGCTTACACTATGTGTGTGACCCTACAGGTAAAATACCCGGTCATATTAATAATAAATTATTTTATTATTAATATAAAATAAGAGCCACATCTAGGAATGCATCATTATATCCAAATATTATCAACATAACCTATAAGTGATAATTATTTAATATGTTTGTTCCTTTTGTCACGATATCCTAATTGGGCCCAAGGCATGGTCGCGTCATCCTTGTATGGCCCAATTTATTTTACTTGATACCGGAGTAGACTGGATCCGAATAAATATCTAATATTTATTCTTTCTAGCATGGCAATGCGTTTTCTTAGTCTTACTCCATCAAGTGGCCTATAGATACCACTCCTGTCACATAGGAGAGACAAATCCCATATACATCACTCACATCCCTCTGCATAATTTGTTCATTGCCTAATCATAACCTTTATAGTCCTCTTGTTACAGAAGACGTTTAATTGTATTAAAACAATAAACTTCTCATGTAGGAATCGTAGTGACTTCAGGTCGAAGGACTACATATACCATTATCACATTGAGAATCGTTTATGACAATCATGTAACGATCCATGCAACGTTCTCATGGTGGGTCTGTCTAGTATATCATTACTCTTAATATGTACCTGTGTGAAGACTTGATATCATCTATATCTATGATCTGTAAGATCAGGTCATCAGTACACTCACACATTAGTCTCAGTGTATTTACATGATCCCATGTAAATACTTGACTAGGGACATTTTAGGAATAACTTTTATATGACCTATTACTCCAAGGATAAATACATTTTAAAACAATTTTAAACTGAAATATTTATTTTATTGATAAGTAGAAAAATGATACAAATGAAAAAGCATAAAAGCTCCTAGTGCATACACCAACATTAGGTTATTCATCCACTAGTAAAGCATATCGACTCTTTAACAAACGAACTTGTACAATTAAAGAATCTATACATGTCAAATTCGATGAACTTAACCAAAATCCTTCGAGAAAGGAAATTGATGATCTTGTAGGTACTTTTAAAGAAATGAACTTGGAAGATAAAGAAGAAAACAATAATGAAGGAGATACATCTCATAATGAAGGAGATACACCTCAACAAAAGGAGTGGATCACCGTGAAGAATCATCCCTTGGACAATATCATAGGTGATATAACGAAAAGTATAAGTACTCGAAATGCTATTAGAAATACATGCAATCACTTAGCTTTTGTATCACAAATAGAACCTAAAAATATTGATGAAGCTATTATTGATGAACTTTGGATGTTGGCCATGCAAGAAGAATTAAACCAATTTGAAAGAAATGAAGTTTAGGAACTTGTGCCAAGACCCAATGATCACCAAATAATAGGCACTAAATGGGTATTTAGAAACAAGCTAGATGAAAATGGAATCATCACTAGAAACAAAGCTAGGTTAGTGGCCAAAGGTTACAATCAAGAAGAGGGTATAGATTATAAAGAAACATATGCTCCTGTAGCTAAGTTAGAAGTTATTAGACTATTGTTAGCCTTTGCATGTTGTAGAGATTTTAAATTGTACCAAATGGATGTCAAGAGTGCTTTCTTGAATTGATACATTCAAGAAGAAGTATATGTTGATCAACCTCCTGGTTTTGAAAACTATCAATTTCCAAACCATGTCTTCAAACTAAGAAAGGCTTTATATGGTTTAAAACAAGCTCCAAGAGCTTAGTATGAAAGGTTGAGCAGATTTCTTTTAGAAAACAATTTTAAAAGAGGAAAGGTTGACACAACATTATTCATCAAGCACAAAAAGAATGACATACTATTCGTTCAAGTATATGTGGGTGATATCATTTTTTGTGCTACTAATGAATCACTTTGTAAGGAGTTTGCTAAGTTAATGCAGGATGAATTTGAAATGTCCATTGTAACATCCCAATTTTGAAATTAAATACCGAATGAAATTAAACCATTAAAATTATAATTTCAAAGTATGAAATTATTTGTTAATTATAATCAACTTAATTAATCTAACTTAAGAAATAGTGGCAGATTAATTATGCTTAATTGTTAATGGTTGGCTGCTTATGATTGGCGGGTCACGTGAGTGGGGCTACGATTCACGCTTTCCCACCCCACTCTCCTTCTCTTCGTACGCATATACATATGCCCTGTGCCACTGTGGTTATTCATTTTCTCTGCTGCTTCGCTCTCTCTTCTCTTCTCTTCTCCTCGTTCTCTCTTCGCCTTCTTCGTTCTTCATCTTCTTCTTCTTCTCCCTATTCTTTATTCTCTGTTTCTAGGAACCCACGACGATGGAGCCGTAGAAGGTCAGAGTTTCCTTCGGCTGGTGAGGAACGATCATTGAAGGGACGACGAACAACTTCCTGTTTCCCAGTGCGACTACGCTCAAGGGAGACCAAGCAAGTGGGAGCGGGTATTCTGGCCTCGTGATCGCAACCACAGGTATTCAATCTCAATGGTCCCATAGGGCCTTACATTTCAAACACCAAGTGATCACAACCACCGGCTCAATATCATAGGAACTCGCAAGCTCTTTATATCTCAAATCTCAAGTGATCGTAACCACTTTTCCAGTATCATGTTATGCATGCCATGCTATGTATGCAACAATGATCATGCATGCCTTAGCCTCATAAGGATTATCTCACCCTCTCATCTAGGGTACCACTCATACTTTATCACAATATTAATACCACATAATCATATATATATATATATATATATATATACCATTTCACATTCAACCATCACAAGATTCAATCTCTATTTCATATCACATACATAAAGTACTACATCCATTCAAGGAGAAACATGCAACATGGCATCAATACATACATTATCAACATACAAGATTTCATGCATTTAGAAAATACCCCTCTCCTACCTCAAAAGAAGTAGACTTCTGAGTTTTATGTTCCCACCTCACAAGTGTTATCAAGTCCTACACCATTCAATTATAGGACCACATCAATCATTCATTCAAGTACCATTTTCAATATACATACATTTATATATACACATGATTCTTATCATGTAGAAACTATTTATAGTTCTATTCATTTGCCCAATTAGGCTTTGGGAATTCCTTCCCTTAAATCAAGGCTCATTATTTTTAAAAGGGTCACAACATAAGTTACCCATACATATTATTTCCACATCTAACTCCTTAAGTGGGTTTTCCTTATTAATTATTCCTAACTACCATTATAAATCATCATCTATGGAAATCTCTCATCATAAATGACATTTTCATCATCATTTTATGCCTTTCCCATTCACATTACATATTCCCCCCAATTTCATAAGTTAGGGTTTTATGAAAACCCAACCATGTCATAAATGCACATCAATATTCATCATCCTTCAACCCCATTTTCGTGTACCCTAATTAATGCTCATAAAAGTTCATATTTAGTTCACCCCACCTTAGGTTTTCATATTTAAAGCTTCTCCCAATAACCCATATGCACTCAATACTCTCCCAAGCCTTAATAATCCATATTTTAGGGTTCAAATACCATTAAAATGAGAAAGAGCTTACCTTAATCAAGAAACGAAAATGGTTGCTAGGGAGAAAAAGGTAAGCTTGAAAATAAAGGAGAAGAAGGGAAAAACTTCAAGCACCTATTGTCTTCTCCTTGCCCAATGGTGAACGAAAATGAGAGGGGAAGGGGCACCACTTGGTCAAGCTCTTTGGAGAAGAAGAAGATGAAGAAGATGTAGTGAATGAGAATAAGAAAATGAGAAGAAAGGAGAACAAGAGTGTTTCCCCTTTTTGGGTAGAAAAACAAGGTGAATAATGAGAGTGAGAGTGAAGTTTTGTTTTAATTTTAACCCCATTCATTTAAATTTTTCCATTTTGCCACAAACAGGATCTCTGTTCAGGCTCAATACTTATTCTAAAAATTATTCTGAATACACATTCAGATTCCCAATAATATTATCTATAACCCTGACCAACGGCATCTCAATCAGAGATACTTGGTCCAACATTCATATTTTAACAGGGTCAGTTTTCTGATTATTCGGTCCCAATAAATTACTAATAGTCCCTGAAAATCTTAATTTAATTATTTCCAATATTTTGGGACATTAAATAATCCGCATTCAATTATTCAACATTTATTTCCTTAATTAGTTCTCTATTTTAAAATTTGGGATGTTACACTAACCAAATAAAGTAAAATTAAAACTAAAATCTGTCCAGAAAATAGCCCCTTACTCAAAATTTCACCAATGTCAAAGTTTGTCATTTCAACGTTCGTAAAAATGCGCTTTAAGGACAAATCACGCATCAAAAAGTCATCCAACCAATTTTTCTTCTTTTGGTATTTCTCTCATGCTTAAAATTCATCTTTCATGTCACAAAATAATTCTCCAAAACAGTTTTGCCATTTTCTTCCGTTTGTCCATAAAAACACCTTTTAGGACGTTTCGTTCGCGCCTAACTCGGGTCCCTTTTTAATTCTTTTAACATTTATCACATTCTTAACATTTTCATGATCATAAATATTTCTCAAACATATAAATGTACAACTACACCAAAAATCCTAATTATTCATCAAGGAATATTTTCTAAAATATTATAAATTATTTCCTTAATTTCATGAACATATTATTTAATTACTTATAACAAAAAATCACTTGTTCTTATTTTTAATAAAATTTCCAGAATTAAAGTTTTGTACTAAAATTTATTTTATCACATAATTTTCAAGTTCGAGTCTCATTACCAATTTTTCTATCACCAAAAATCATTTTTTTTCAAGTTATACGTTGGGATCTAACATTTATTAAGTTGTTTTACTAACAATTAAAAATTTCCAACAGCAACATGAATCCATTTTTAAATACAAAACTCATTTTAAGAAAGTTCATATTTTCTAAAAATCTTACTAACACCATAAGCCTTCAATCAAACCAAACAATACACAAATCAACAAGTTGTAACATGCACATATGATTACAACCAAAAATCTATAGCAATAAAATTCAAGTTAGTGACTTTCATAATTAAAGCTTTAAAATTTAAAGGATTTAACAAGAATCATGGTGCAGCCATAATGCTCCTTAAAGATCTAACTTTTTTTCCAAGGATTTTCAAGATTAAACCATAAAAGTTAGATCTTTAAGGTAGCATTAGGATATAAATGCTAAGGAACACTTATATCCCACCATGCATGTACTTATTTATGGATTTTAAACAAGCAATGTACCCCCCTTTACCAACAAGATTTTCGTCCTTTAAGAGAAAGGCCAAGGATTCCAAGGTTGGCTTCTAGATCATCACCGTGGATTGCTTCATCAAAGAAGAAGGAGATGGATACTAAAGGGGTGGTTGCTTACGTGAATTTAGTGGTGAATAAGATAAGAAAAGGCTTCCTATTTGGTGGGGAAAAAGATTTTGGTCTTAGAAAGCGGTATCTTAAACTTTGTGATGTGGTATGGTGACTTAGAATGGATGATGATAGGTATGGGATGATGGTTTAGGTGAAGAAAGGATGAGAAAGTAAAGAGAATAGCTGCTAGAATTTCTTTAAGTTAGAAGGAAGAAAGAAAAGCTAGGCAAAGCAAAGCGAAGGAATTGAAAAGATGGATTTTTGCATGTAGCTTCCTTACCCCTTTAGAGTCACACAGCTGTAGCAAATGGGTGGGCAAGTGTCACACTAATTCCATGCAAGTGAAAGGTGTCAACAACAGCTGAAGAGTTATGCATGGCTGGGACAAGTGTCCAAGTGATGGAGCCATGTTATTGGTTGTTTATGCATGTCAGCCTAGGTGTCTCATGCAGGACAGCCATTTGCTCGAAGGTTTAGGGTGTCTTATAGGATGAATTAGCAAATGGGCTGATCATCAAAGTAGAACTTTTTGTCCTCTTTAAATCCATATAACGTACAAAACAATCCACAAAGAATGTAGTGAGATATGGCCCAAATACTAAAAGGGTGCAAGGCTGTGACGAGATTTTTGTCCGTTGCACAAATAATTTTTCTGGGCCAAATGGGCTGCGAATTGGACTTTGGTTTCTTCATCAAAGTTGTGTATAAATGTGTTAGAAAACTTTTGGTTAAGGCTTGATGCTGGAAAAACGTGAATTGGTATAGTGTTTTAATTTGTGGGAATTATGGGATGAGAACTGGTCTTAGTGGTCAACATAAAATTTATAGATAAATTCAATACGGAGATTTTAGGACAAGAATGACTCAAATCCAATATCGGGAGAGAAAATTACACCCAAATTACGTACAGACACGCATTTTGGCTTACCCAGGTAACTTAAATTCAACGTTTTTAAGCTAGGTTGTTTAAAATTAGGTGTTGGGATCTTCATTAAAGTTGTTAGGAATAACATGAGGGACATTTAGGGATAAAAATAATTTTCTCAAGTTCCTCAGATAATTTCTGGGCTCAAACCGGGGAGTTACTCTATTTTATTGACTCAAAATAATTACTTAAATATTTATATTTAAATCACTTAATGTTTTATTTTATAAATCTATGTTATTAGGGTGTTATTAAACACTTTATTATATTATCCTAATTAACTCAATTAATCACATAATTAAAGTCAGAACCTCTACCTTACCCTTACAAAATTTCTTTAAAACGAACATATAATCAAATCGGCTGTAGCCCATTCATCAGTATACACAAAATTTTCACAGAATGTAGACAACTGGTCTCAAGGACCTCACATAAAAAATGAGAGCTGTTACATGATCCATCCTGTGATTATTGAAGATATCTTCACGAAACTTGATGCATAGGATCATTGAAGGATCAATTCATCTAGTTCTTAACCTTAGAGTTTTAACAATGCATCACCATGCTTTGTCAGTTCGTAATCTCGATGGGTTTTCAAACTTTTAAGCACAAGGGAAGAAAACGCAAAGTGGGAAAGACCCAATTCTAAACAATGTCGGGAGCCTAACTATTCTCTCAACTACAAGTGAATTGAGAGAAAAACCATCATTTTAACTCCTTCTTAGCTAGTGAGTCCTAAAGAGAGATAAGATTGAAAGTTTATGGGGTTTTCTAGGACACATCATCCATCATGTGATTCTTGAAGATATCTTCATGAAACTCAATGTTTAGGATTATCCAAGGAGCAATTCATCTAGTTCTTAACCTAAGAGTTCCGACAATGCATCACCATGCTTGACCAATTCATAATCTCGTTGGGTTTTTAAACTTTTCAAGCTAAAGTGAAGAAAAGGAAGAGTGAACAAGACCCAATCCTAAACAATGCCAGGAGCCTAACTATTTTCTCAACTACAAGTAAACTGAGTGAACAACCATCCTTTTGACTCTTTCTTAGCTAGTGAGTCCAAAAGAGAGAGAAAATTAAAAGTTTGTGAGGTTTTTTAAGACACATCATCCATCATATGATTCTTGAAGATATCTTCATGAAACTTGATGCACAGGATCATCAAAGGATCAATTCATCTAGTTCTTAACCTAAGAGTTTTAACAATGCATCATTATGCTTGGTCAATTCATAATCTCGATGGGTTTTCCAACTTTTCAAGCTTAAGTAAAGAAAACGCCAAGTGGGCAAGACCCAATCCTAAACAATTCCGGAAGCCTAACTATTCTCTCAACTACAAGTGAATTGAGTGATAACCATCCTTTTGACCCGTTCTTAGCTAGTGAGTCCAAAAGAATGATGAGATTAAAAGTTTGTGGGGTTTTCTAGGACACAATCATCCATAATGTGATTCCTAAAGATATCTTCACTAAACTTAATGCTTAGGATCATCCAAAGAGCAATTCATTTAGTTCTTAACTTAAGAGTTCTGAGGAAGCATCATCATGCTTGACCAGTTCATAATCTTAATGGGTTTTCAAACTTTTCAAGCTAAAGTGAAGAAAACGTAGAGTGAATAAGACCTAATCCTAAACAATGCCAGGAGCCTAACTATTCTCTCAACCACAAGTGAATTGAGTGAATAACCATCCTTTTGACTCTTTCTTAGCTAGTGACTCCAAAAGATAGAGAAGATTAAAGTTTATGGGGTTTTCTAAGACACGTCATCCATATTGTGATTCTTGAAGATATCTTCACGAAACATAATGCATTGGATCTTCCAAAGAGCAATTCATCTTGTTCTTAACCTAAGAGTTTAGATGATGCATCGCCATGCTTGGTCAGTTCATAATCTCGATGGGTTTTCAAACTTTTCAAGCTCAAGTGAAGAAAATAAAAAGTGAACAAGACCCAATCCTAAAAAATGTTGAAAGACTAACTATTCTCTCAAATACAAGTGAATTGACTGAACAACCATCTTTTTGACTCATTCTTAGCTAGTGAGTCCATAAGAGAGAGAAGATTATAAGTTTGTGGGGTTTTCTAGGACACATCATCCGTTATGTGATTCTTGAAGATATCTTCACGAAACTTGATGCATAGGATCATCGAAGGATCAATTTATCTAGTTCTTAACCTAAGAGATTTCATAATGTATCACCATGCTCGGTTAGTCATAATCTCGATGGGTTTTCAAACTTTTCAAGCTCAATTAATGAAAACCCAAAGTGGGCAAGACCCAATTATAAACAATGCCGGGAGCCTAACTATTCTCTCAACTACAAGTGAATTGAGTAAAGAACCATTATTTTGACTCATTCTTAGATAGTGAGTCCAAAAGAGAGACAAGATTAAAAGTTTATGGGGTTTTCTAGGACACATCACCCATCATGTGATTCTTGAAGATATCTTCACGAAACTAAATGTTTAGAATCATCGAAGGAGCAGATGATCTAGTTCTTAACCTAAGAGTTTCGACGATGCTTCACCATGCTTGACCAGTTCGTAATCTCGATGGGTTTTCAAACTTTTGAAGCTAAAGTGAAGAAAATGAAGGTTGAACAAGACCCATTCTTTAACAATGCTAGCACTAGTGGAAAAAAGGGTTTTAAGCACGGTTCTGGCAGACTTTTAAGCACGGTTCCAGAACCGTCCTTGTTCCCGTCGTGCTTGTAGATGGGGACTTTTAAGGACGGTTATGAACCGTGTTTGTAAGTACCTTTTAAGCACGGTTATTTTTAACCATCTTTGTAGGGGGGAATTTTTAAGCACGGTTCTGAGAATAACCGTCTTCGTAGGGGTATTTTTAAGCACGGTTCTGGGAACAACCATCTTCGTAGGTCACTTTTAAGGACAGTTCTGGGAATAACCGTCTTCGTAGGTCACTTTTAAGGACGGTTCTGGGAATAACCGTCTTCGTAGACAACTTTTAAGGACGGTTCTGCGAATAACCGTCTTCGTAGGTG
The DNA here is from genome assembly GCA_037962975.1 of Clitoria ternatea. Lineage (NCBI taxonomy): Eukaryota > Viridiplantae > Streptophyta > Magnoliopsida > Fabales > Fabaceae > Clitoria > Clitoria ternatea. The sequence continues at coordinate 66,458,613 of CM075674.1, forward strand.
GCTTTTAAGGATGGTTCTATCACAACCGTCTTCGTAGGGTGTTACTTTTAAAGACGGTTTTCACCATAACCGTGCTTAAAAAACTTATTTTTTTAAACTTTTTTTTTTATTTTTTATTCTTTCTCAGAACCTGCAAACAGTAACCAGACAGCCCAATGACGAACAATAATGAAAATGAATAAATTTCAATCAAAGTATCTAAACATCAAATATGGTACATAAAATGCACAATAAGTAATTAAGCTACACTAATGGGTATATAACTACACAGTAATAATATAATAAATGACAAAATTCTATTGGAGTCATTCCTTGAGTTGAAGAAGGCTGGTGGCCCATTGGTTTCTGATTTCGTCAATGTATCCTTCAGGGAACATTGAGGAGGAGTCTCGAAAGTGCTGCAAAGACATAATCATTAATAGGTGAGCAACAAATTGTAATAGTAATATGTAAAAACCAATTAACTTAAAGTAGGCAACAAAAACTTACAGTTGTCCATCCATCTACTATACCAGATTGGACAATGGTGAGCATCATCTTCATCACAAAATACCCACACTCAAAGGTGCCATCCTGCCGATAAGACTACAAGGTACCATACATTGATTTCACAATTGGTTATTGTTTTTGTTACTAATTGAGGTAACTTTAAAAGTAATGCTTATTAATTGAAGTACTTACTTTTGGGAAGACCCCTCTAGTATTTTCTTGGTCACTTTGCCGCGTAGTAGATGGTACCCAATTAAAGCCCTGTAAGAGAATAAAACACCAGTTTAGTTAATAGAATGACTTAATCAAATATGTAAAGTTGTTTTATTTTAACAAATCAACTTACCCGTCGAGTATTTTCATGTAGTCCGCACCAGGACTCCCATGCAATGAACAGAAGCATGCACCAATGCCGTCCTTCGGGCAAATGACCAACAGTTACCAGTGAAGGCTGCAATGTACCGTTGAATAGTAACAACGCAATCCATTATTAAATTAACAACAATAACTAAATATTTATTAGACTCTTACTCTCTATGAAGTGGCGCAAGGTACACAATCTTGTTCGAGGCATGCATCCAATTCTGGATGTATGCCTGAATCTCCACCTTGCTGTTCCCATGAAGTTGTATTAGAGAGGGCTCCAGGAAACCATAAGTGTCATCGACACCTCTCTCTATGCAAAGTCTATGTAAAAACCTAATCAAATTTATAGACGTTTAGTGTTGTAAAAAATAGCAATTTAATTGACACTATCATTGAATGAAAAACATTATACTTACAGCTCCCAACACTGAATAACAAAAATATTCAACATCGTGTTCCCCATTAGGACCTCACACAAGTCAGGTCGTGCAATGTACACTGGCAACTCACTCAGGAGACCAAAAATGGATTCTTCCCATGGGACCGGGATAGTACAATTGCGTAGCCCAGCCGATATGTCCCATAGTCGTTCAATCAGATCAAGGGGGGCTCTGGCTTCTTTGATGGCTAAATTAGTTAAAAAATTAGAAGCAATTTTTTATTATTGAAACCATAACTTAATATATAATTGATGCTTGGGTAAAGAGTATACCTGGGGTCCAGGATCTAACACAAGTCTGGTCGGCCACATAAGGAAATGTCCTAAGCCTGGCCGACGAGTTGTACCTCAGAAGTTGGAATGGGAACAACTACATCTGCCTCGAGGACCTGTACAACCGAAATCCTTGACCCACTATCAGGCAATTTCTGATGGTTAACCAAAGGGCCTAGGTTATACACTGAACCAATGGCAACTGGCTCTTCCACTCCATCCATAAATAGGTCATACTGACGGTAGTCTCCAAGATTTACGTCGTCATCATCATCGTCAGGTGCAGCACATGACCCCTTTGTGCTGACCCGCCTAGTTTGCATAATTACACAACATTTTGAAGTTATTCAACAAATAATGATAATGAATCATAGGTGATTGTTGGATTAAATGATGTATAATGTAACCTGTGGGTCCACCACCGGTGGCGTAGATTGACATTGTTGACTGAATGATGCCATCATCTCACTCCGAAACTGTGCCATCTCCTTCTGAACCAGCCTCTGCATTTCCTCCTTTGTCTCTGCCTTCACTGCGGCAACCTTGTCCTCAAAGGTCTTCTCCAAATCAGATATGGATTGCGAAGGGGTGGCAGGACGGCCGAAATAGGTTCAAAGGCCTACGGAGAAAGAATAATTAGCAATAAAAATGTTATCATACAGAATCTAAGACTATTAATGTAAATGTACCATGACCTCGACCAGCTGCACGTACTCGTCCAGGGTGCTCTGGTCGGCCGATGGCGGCGGTCAATATATCATCCCTACCATGTGACACAAATGACCCTTGAGTCGACTGCTCAACCAAAGAATCCTGCAACCAAAACTCAGTGATTAGTGTTGTTAGGGTTTGATGGATAATTAACGTTTCATAAAAAGTATTGAGAAGCTTTGTACTTACAATCCTTAAGACAACCTCCTCAACATGTGATGAAGTGTACTAACCACTCTTCTTTGTCCTGGCACGCTTCCATTTTTTATATCGTGTGGGTGGGGAGGGGGGACCCACAATAGTAGCGTCAGGGTGGCTACCTTGATGTTTCCTAGCTTTCTCCTCCACTATCCGATCCTCCAACAATCGGTAACCCCCACGTGACAACCTATAAGGGCAGTCATTTCCCCCCTGAATTTCCTATGCTTTCATGTGTCTGGCCTGCATCAAACACAATTAAAAGACACATATGGGTTATACATTCTCTGATAACTATAAAAACATAACCAGTAAAAGATACATACAATAAAGTCGTCTGTGTGCCTGGATGCCCAAACGCATCCCAAGTCTACCGATCTATGGATGTGTATTTATCTCCAGGGAGCTCACCCTGCTTCTTCCCGTAGACATACCTAACATTTAAAATATTTGAATTAAGTAATTGATAACTTAAAACATGATGATTTTAAACTAACTTTATATTTTAAATTTAAAATATACGTGGAGGTCACGTTGCTCTTGAATGTCCTCCATCGGTCAGCAATCTCAGACATCATCTTCCTACGTAGTGTATCAACTGCAGGAATATCCCAAGCATCCTACAAGTGCCAAATAAATAAGGATGAGATTATTACGCATAACAAATTACAATACAAGTAAATAAATGTACAGATAAATGTACTTACAACAACATCAGCCCAAATTACATTCTTCACGACCTCCTCAACACTATCCCAATCAGGGATAATGATGGACACCTTCGACCGTGCCAAGACACCTAAGTAACTCTGAAACTTGGCGGCGTTGGGTCCTGAAGTCCTCCCGGTGCAAATATCAATGTCAACATGGGTCCTCTGACCCTGATGGCGCCTAAGTGAAACACTGGTCATCTGGGTAACACCTCTCCTCCTAGCTGAGGAATCTGTGCTCTGGGAGTCAGATCTCGCACGTGAATCCTGATCAGCCATAGGTATCTGTTCAAAAAAACAAAAATATAATTGGTGAGTATAATAAACCAGCTTTAACAAACAAGAATCAATTTATAAACATGATGAATGATATCCTAACCATACCCTATGTTTCCCATAGACCCTCCTGGTGGTCATTACGAGTCACAACTATATCATCTATGAGATCTTCCACAATGTCGGTTGGTGTACGTGTTGTTAGACAAGGTATGTCTAGGACATCAAGACATGGATCCTCAATGTTGTGTCTACCTTGGAGAACAACTGACCATCGTTTATCTGATGGGTCAACAACATAGAAAACTTGTTTTACTTGAGCTGCCATAATGAAAGGCTCCTCCTTATGACCAACCTTGTTTAAGTCCACTAACGTAAAACCAAAGTCATATATTCTGACACCATTTTTGCTATCAACCCATTTACATTTAAAAACAGGAACTGTGAAATGACCATAATCAACTTCCCATATATCTTCAATGACACCAAAATAACATAACTCAGCCATGACAGGGTTTTTGTCCTTTAAAGTGGAAAAATGCATTGATTCGGCCACAACCATAACTCCAGAGTTCTGCACCGTACTCTTGTCATCTTGAATCCTTGTATAGAAAGAATAATTATTTATGTCATAGCCACAATAAGTGATTACATCAAAGTTGGGTCCTAGTGCCAGTCGATGCAATGTCTCAGAAGCAGATGTATCTTTAAGAAGGGTCATTTTGAACCACTACATGAACGTTTTGTTGTGTTCGTTCAACACCCACTTTTTAGCCATTCTAGGGTTGTTTCTTTTGACTATGTCTTTATGTGCAGCTAAATACGGGAGCACAGCATCTGTGTTGTTCAAAATATAAAAGTGTGCTTGGAGTAATTCATCACGTGACATGCTTTTAATTTTTTTCCCAATGGTACCTTTCCCATCCAATCGCCCTTCGTGACGAGTCTTCGGAATACCAATGCTTTCAGCCTGTGACATATAATATGTGCAGAACTCAATTGCTTCTTCTGCAATGTACCTTTCTACTATTGATGCTTCGGGACGGCGTTGGTTCTTCATATAGCCTTTCAAAATTTTCATGTATCGCTCAACAGGATACATCCACCTCAAGAACACTGGCCCACACAAACGGACCTCCCTCACCAAATGGATGATTAAATGTACCATTATATCAAAGAATGAAGGAGGGAAATACATTTCCAACTAGGATAATATAAGAAACCCTTCCTGTTCAAACGTTTCTAACTCATCGTGTGCGATTACTTTGGCACATACAGCATTGAAAAATAAACACACCCTTGTTATCACATGTCTGACATTTTGAGGGAGAATGCCACGAATGACAATGGGTAGAAATTGTTGGATCAGCATATGACAATCATGTGACTTCAAACCATCAGAAGTCATCAGAATCAACCTCTTTCTTCTTATACCGTGACACCCCACACCTAGGACATCGATGCAATATTTCATACTCACCACGGTATAATACACAATCATTTGGGCATGCATGTATCTTCGTATACTCCAAGCCCATAGGACACAACATCTTTTTAGCCTCACAGTTACGGTTTGGCAAAGTGTTACCAACTGGGAGCATTTGTTTCAACAACTTAAGCAAGTCGGTGAAGCTTTTATCTATCCACCCATTTAATGCTTTAAAATTAAATAATCGTAAAACTGCTGACAACCTCATGAAATTAGAGCAATTCGAATACAATGGCTTTTCAACATCCTCACATAGACTCGTATATATGTGAGCTCTCTTAAAACTTTCTACCCCCACATGACGGATCATATCCTCAAGTCGGTCATCCATGTCGTCATCAACCTCATGCGTAAAGCTTTGGTCTTTTATTTGAAAACTAGTACTTGGCACCTCAACATGTTCACCATGCCATATCCATCGCGTATAACTCTAAAGAAATCCATCACACAACAGATGTTCTCGCACCTCTGCCAATTCTAGCCGGCGCATGTTTAAGCATTTAACACAAGGGCAAAAATACATTCCATTCACCTCTTCAGTATTTTGTATCACGTACTCTATGAATGTTTCAACTCCACCCTCATATTCTGGACTTATACATGATGCAATTATCCAACTTCGATCCATACTCACTGTTTACAATACCAGTAAATTTAATGGTGTTATGAATCTTACTTTCTTCACAAAGGTGGTGGTCCTACCCATTCAGGATGAACATTTTTCTATACCTCATAACCACATACAACTTAGGAGTTATTTTAAAATTTGATAAAATCTTGGCAGCATTTCGCATTGGTCTCTAAGTACACGAAATGAAAGTGGTGAAATCAAATTCAACCACAATCAAATATGTACCCAGAGAACAATACAAAACTTAACTAACCAAAACTTGATCAAATTTTAAAATAAGTCCTAACTTATACAAAGCAATGATGCATAAAAAAATTATTCATCCCAAACTGTCTAAACAGACAATTCAAGATTCAACACAAATGATGAAATCAATTAATTTAATTACCATTTGTGTCGAATCTCAAACGGGAAACTATGGTTCACTCATTTACAATTTAAAAAATCACAAACTCATTTAAATAGACTAAATAAACTTATCACATCATAAATAAATAACAAATCAAAATTACCAAACAAAATTAACAAAACAATAATCTATAGCTAACACATTAATCTATACCTAACAATATTAATTGTGTAATTTTGTTCCAATGTTCATGTTAATACAATGTATATTATTTTATCTTGACAAGTAACTTTTTATTTACTTGGAAATATCAATTTTTTATGTATTTCATTTTTTAACTAATGTAAGGAATAATAGTAATCTTTATATATTTATTTAGTGGAAATATCAACATTTTTACTTTAATATCAATTTAAATTACTAAAATTAATAAACAAAAAATTTCAAATAATATCATTCTCATTTTAAATTTTCCTAACCATTCTTAATCAAAAACTAACAATATTCTAATTTCCCTAATCACATTTTTAAAATTTATAATTAATAGCATAACATCCAAATTATACTACTAATCAAAGATTAAGCCTAACACATTAATCTATACCTAACAATATTAATTGTGTATGTAACATCCCGATTTCTAACTTAATTACCGATTGAAGTTAAGCTATTAATTAAAGGTTAATTACAGAATTAGGATTAATGGTTAATTAGAGTAATTGCTGATTTGGGTAGAAATAATTGAATAAATAATAATAATAGTGCCAGGCGAAAGGACGCATGTGTCCCTAGAAGTATAAGACAACTTCAGCTCTCTCTTTCTCTCATTATTCACGCTGGCAGCTCTCCTTGTGCGTGTATATGGTTTCTCCTTCCCTGTTTCTCTTCTTCTTCACTCTCATTCACGTCGCCACTCGAACAGTGAGAGAGTCGAGAGCTCCTGGAGGAACATCAACACAGCATGAAATTGCATATGTGGGATGATTCCCAGATACCTGACCAGTTCCATGAGGACGGGGGGTCGGAAAGGCATCTAGAGTCATGTAAAACGAGTTCCAGTCAGATTCCTGGTTAGATCCATGAGGACCCATGGTAGCCGTGTTGGTGTATGCACTATGAGCCTTTATGCTTTTTCATTTGTATCATTTTTCTACTTATCAATTGAATAAATATTTCAGTTTAAAATTGTTTTAAACATATTTATCCTTGGAGTAATAGGTCATATAAAAATTATTCCTAAAATGTCCCTAGTTAAGTATTTACATAGGGACATGTAAATACACTGAGACTAGTGTGTGAGTGTACTGATGACCTGATCTCACAGATCATAGATATAGATGATATCGAGTCTTCACACGGGTACACATTAAGAGTAATGATGTACTGGACAGACCCACCATGAGAACGTTGCATGGATCGTTACATGATTGTCATAAACGATTCTCAATGTGATAATGGTATATGTAGTCCTTCGACCTGAAGTCACTACGATTCCTACATGAGGAGTTTATTGTTTTTAATACAATTAAACGTCTTCTGTAACAAGAGGACTATAAAGGTTGTGATTAGGCAATGAACAAATTATGCAGAGGGATGTGAGTGATGTAGATGGGATTTGTCTCTCCTATGTGACAGGAGTGATATCCATAGGCCACTTGATGGAGTAAGACTAAGAAAACGCATGGCCATGCTAGAAAGAATAAATATTAGATATTTATTCGGATCCAGTCTACTCCGGTATCAAGTAAAATAAATTGGGCCGTACAAGGATGACGCGACCATGCCTTGGGCCCAATTAGGATATCGTGACAAAAGGAATAAACGTATTAAATAATTATCACTTATAGGTTATGTTGATAATATTCGGACATAATGATGCATTGCTAGATGCCGCTCTTATTTTATATTAATAATAAAATAGTTTATTATTAATATGACTGGGTATTTTACCTATAGGGTCACACACATAGAGTAAGCCCATCAGAAAATGTTGTCTTATTTTAGTTGGATTAAAATAAAGCTATTGGGCCTAACTTATTTGGAATGAGTAAGGAGCCCACTTTTAGAGAGAACAAATTAGGTCAAGCCTAAGCCTATAAATAGAGCATAAGATGCTCATAGGCCGTTCACTCAAGTGAGACACAAATTCGCAAAAAGTTGCAAGAGCTACACGCCGTCAACCTAGCAGTTGGCAAGTGTTGCGATTCTGGTGGGAGTGCTCGTGTGGACTCCTAAAGGACGAGGCTACGACTGCTTCGGAGTTCTTCAAGAGGTAACCTAAAATAATTTCGAAATTGCTTTTGTGCTTTGAAACATGGAACTTTGCAAATCCTATAGAATCCCTTTATTTTTCCACTGCTCATGATTAGGGATTCCTAACAAGCCGATGGAGCTAGAGTTGGGTCTCGAGACGTCATGGGGTGACCGGTGCCACACGGAAAAGGCTAGTGGACGAGGGACCGGGAAGGAATCTGTACTAAACTTACTGTTTAAGTCGGATCCGCATGCATGAGTCTATGAGCATTGTTAGTGAGATTATTGTGAATTGCATGGATTAAATGAATTGAGTGAACTCCGACTAGACGATGTAGTATGAGCAAATTCCGACTGAACGAATGTACGGGTATTGATACCGTTGCTGAGTGCAGTGTGATGATATGATTGAGAATATATGTTATTGTGCAACTTCCGATTGAATGATGTAGTCTGACCCTTAAATTAATTGGCAATATATATATATATATATATATATATATCGTTATGGATTGAACCTGGTAAATTATATAATTGAGAATGGAGGTAAAGTCCGAGTCAATAGCTGTCACTTTATATGCAAAAGCTCACCCCTACACCATTTTTCAGTGTGTGCAGGCAGTGCTCGGAAATGATGATAAGGTTTCAAGTCCGAGTGTGGTGCACTCCAACTGATGAGTACCTGTATCGCTTTATTATGTTCTGTCCGTGTAGCCTTGGCCGGCTCTTATGTAAAATGACGATCAAACATATCTATTTATAAAGATTGAATAATCATGGTGTCATTGTGTGGTATCGTATTGGTAAACGCATAATATCAAGTTAATGAGTATTCCGAGTATATGGTTACATGCTTGTGGGTCGATGGATTGAATTTGTGGGCAGATTTATGTTTCTGAGAATATGTATTCCTATGTATGTGCTTCGTACTGACTCGATACGTTTTCTGACTGGGACGTGTTGCTAAATGACCCGAGGGCTGTTGATGAGTAAAATTATGTCAAGTTGGTGGTTCCGAGTGAAGATTCTGAGTGACTCCGAGTGAAGATTATAGGTAAACCTGAATGAGGAAGAGTTCTCATTCCCGAGTGGAAAACCTTGGATAATTCTCTACCTGAGAGAGGAGTTAGCGTAGTGGTTTAGAATGGAATGGGTTCTAAGTGTAAAACATTGATAATCCGAGTGAAAGATGTAAAATCCGAGTGAGTAAGGGTCTGTATACCGAGTGGTGGAGTTCTGACTAAGTCTGAGTGGGACCTAACTACCTGATTTTCCCGAGTGAATATGAATGCACACCGAATAGTGGAAGTGTAATGTGACCCGAATGTGCTAAGGGTGGATCACGTCGAGTGATGTTCGAATAAGATATATTCTGAGTGAGAAGGGGGTTTGATAGAATCCGAGTGGGATTACCCTCATTTCCCGAGTGGATCCTTAGGCTGACTTTATGAAGAAAATTGAGAGACTAAGTTATGGGTTGCCGAGGGAAGCGAATATTGGGGTTGTTCCCGAGCGAATGGAACCCTTTAATCCCGAGTGGTTTGAGCGTTACCCAGCGAATGGCTGTCTTGTATTCCGAATGGTGGATTAGCCGAGTGGGGCTTCTCACTCCAGCGAGCGTGCAGGTTTGGAAGACTCTTACTGTGATTTCGCCCAAGCGTCCCTGGACCTCGCCCGAGCGAGTCAGAGTTGTCATGGATTTTGCCCAGGCGCTGATGTGTTTCGCTGAACTGAATGGGTCGGTTCCAGCCTTGTTCCTTCCGCTGTTTGCCATACGCATGAATATTCTTTTATTTCCCTTGCCTTCTTCTTTTTTTATGACGATTGACCAGTGGTTGATTTTGTGAAAATTTTTCCTTGTTTTTGGAATTATTAATTATTAAAATTAGGATGTTACATTTTGGTATCAGAGCAGACCGAAAGGTCCAAGGCCAAGGTATGCTTACCGAGTGTAAGCGGTTGTATGTAGTATGACCGAGTGGTCATCATTATTGTGATATTGATTTGTGAATAGGAGGTCATTTCCCTCCTGGTCCGATTGATTGTATGCCCTGACTTAATCAGTATTGTATATGTTTGATGATTTGGTACATGAATGGTGTGGTTGTATTCTTGTGCCTTGTTGAGGAATTTGAACATGTGATGAATGAATAGTATATGATTTGAGATACAAGAAATGTGTTAGCCTTAGTTCCTTTTACTTAAACCTGAACCCTTAGAGTAGAAGACATAAATTGGTGCCTGTAATTAATTACACCCTCCATGTTGCGTGAACTCCTATACTATGCATGAAGATCCGAGTAATATACGTATGCGTATTTGTTATGTGCGAGAGATTAGTTTAACTATAAGTCGAAAGTGGAGACGAGTGTTGACGTGGGAAGAGAGTTAGTGACTCCCTCCGAGTGAAAGGAAACCTAGGTAATCCCGAGTGAATGAGACAGTGTGATGCCGAGCAAGAGTTTACCGACCAAAAGATGACACCTACGACTCTGAGTGGATCCATTATAATAAATCATTAAGTAGATAGAAAATCCAAGCGAGTCTTGACTTAGTGGGAAAACCAAAGTAGGAGAGATTAGAGTTACCGAGTAAGAATGAGTGAAGAGGACGGGTGACACCGAGTGGGAATCGATCTGGATACCCTTCGAGTGATAACTGTTGAGGTTTCCCAGGTGAAGAGTGACTAAATAATTCAGAGTGAGGAGTCCCTTTTAAATCCGGGTGAAAGGAATGTGTGCACACTATAGTGGCTGTTGAGCTCAATATGAATTACATGAATATGTGGAATGTTATTTAGAATAACATGATTGAATGGAATCCGATTAAATGAATGTATGTATATTAATGTTGTGGCTGTAATGCATGCTGTGGTGAATGATATGAATTGTATGGCCGAATGTGAATTTGATTTTTCGATTGGATGATTGAATATATATGTGTTGATGTTGTCGCTAAGTGCAAGGTGAGCCTATGGCTGTGATCATATGGGATTGTAAATAATGTAAGTGATATACCCGAGAGCTGACTGGATAGATTCTGATTGAATGATAGCGTGTATGTATTGAATGTTGGTACACACATATACATATATATGTGTATATGATACTGTATGGTTTATGGTGGATAAGATCTAAGAAAGAAGCAATTACACGGTAATGGTCGGAAACCGACTATTATTACACCATTTTGGGGTGATAGTAACTGCTACTTGACGATTGTCATCAGGAGAGTTGCGCTAACTTATGAGTAATGAAGAGGTGTATGATTTTTTTTTTTGTGCAAGTTAGAAGCCTGTAGCCATTATACTGTTTTACTATAGGGGTAAATTATATTACATGATTGCTGTTGTGCGACGTTCCCTACGTGATGCATCATGATAATGTTGATGAGAATATGTGCTTATATATATGCATGTGAATTGCCATTAATTCTTGTGAGTAAGTATTAGCTGAGTGAGTTGATCGGTGTGTGTGAGAACGTTGTTAGGGAGACTAACGTGGGTTGCATGGATTTGAATGATTTGAATGAAGCCCGACTAGATGATGACGTATAAGTGAATTCCGACTGAATGAATATGTATGTACCGATACTGTTACCGAGTGTAATGTGGTGTCATAATTGAGAATGTACGTTATTGTGCAACTCCCGATTGGATATGATGTTGTGAATGAAATCCTTAATGTAGTTGAGAATTGATTTAAGTAAATTCGCTCGGATGAACACATATATATATATTGATGCTATTGTTGAGTGCAATGTGTGGTTATGGTTATGGTGCATGCTGTAGTGAATAATAATATAGCCGTGAATAATTGTTATAAAATCCGACTGAGTGGTTGTATGTGTATTAGTGTCGTTGCCGAGTCTATGGTGTGTTATGACAACATATGTGAATGTGAATTACTTAATCCTGACTGAATTGCATGAAGCCGAATGAGTGATGTCATTATATAACTGAGAACTGAGACTTTAGTCTGAACCATGGTTGTAAGGAATAAGATTTAGAGGAAATATTTACTCGGTGCTGGCTAGAAGCCGGTTGTTGTATTGCCTTAATTCTGTTTTAGAGAGGTGATAAATGATTTTCATGATTATTGATGCGTGATGTACCCTATGTGCTGCATGATGTTGATGTAGGTGTATTATTTATGTGTGTGAACTGCCATTAACCACCGTGTGAATTAGTATTAGTTGGGTGAAGTCTGGTCCGTGTGAGGCATGCTGCTCTGAGATGACTCTTCCTGCCATAGGTAATGTGGCAGCGTACACGTTGTAGTGACCATGTGATTATTGTAACCCTATAGGAATGAGACGTCATCCTATAAGTTGGATGCAGCAATTCATGAGTTGGGCAGGTGAAGCTGTAACTGCTTATGGTGATGGTGAGTCTTTCAGACGATTCCGAGTGATGATGAGAGTTATCTTAAATGAGTGTTATGTGATTGTGTACCAAAATGAAGGTAAAGGGTTTGTTGACTTTGATGTGTCTGCTTCCGAGAGGATTAGAGGTTGCTGGGTATGGATTGGCTACTAAAAGGATGATTGGTAATGGAATATGAAGGGTGATCAACTGTCACTGAAGTTGGAGTTTTTGAAAAGTTAACCGAGTGCTACTGTAAGCCTAATGAGGAAACCAGGATTGGAGCCAAACTAAATTGTAAGGTTAGGAATTGCTCGGGAAAGGTTAGTAAATTCCGAGTGTGTGAGGGTGGAGACAATTCCGAGTGAAGTCCTTGTGGGAAAGAACTGCTGAGTGAAAATTTTGGGGGTTCCGAGTAGAATCTTATTGAGGGGATCATTACTAAGTTAAGGGAATGGTGTCTGAGCGTAACCTTCTGGGTAAGGCAAGATTCGAGTAACGTGACTCGGAGTGTATCGCTTCCGAGTGGAATGGCACCGTGTGGAACAATTCTGAATAGTAAGATAGCGAGTGTAGAATTCCTAATACCCTTGGGATGTCCAACCGAGTGGTCTTCCAGGAGAAAAGTACTTCTCGTCGGAAATTGGAACTTCGAATATGCAAGTTTTCGAGTGAATTACCCAAGGGAGAGAAAATACCGAGCGGTAAACTTATTCATAGCTGTGTTCGGGTGATGTGAAGCTGCTGAATTGAACTCAGATTTATATTTGGAGTAAGCCTGGATTCCGAGTGGAAATTTGGTAAATAGGAAGTTTCCGAGTGAAGGACCTCCAAGAGGAGTAGATATCCAAGAGAAGGATTTATTTGAAATCGTACTCAGGTCAGCGTTTGGGACTGCTGGGCTTGGACTCGGGTTGGTTTCGCGGAAGGCTTGAATTATGAGTGAATTCTGCAAGTGGAAGGATTCCCGGATGAGAACTGTCCTTAAAACCCCGATTGAAATTTTTGAGTGGGACGGCCGAGTGACATTCGTAGGTTATAGGCATGCAGTTAGCCAAAGGGATGGTTAAGAAGCTGAGATGTATGGACCGAGTGTGGTACCTGTACGAGGCAAATCCAGACAAGTGTGCTAATTGAAGCTTATGGGAACTCGTTGAGTGTTTATTTTGGTTAAGAAAGGAATCTCGTGGCCGAAAATTTGGAAATCCGAGAGCTAAATCCGAAATGAATCGGTCAGTAGTGGGTATCCTAGGGAATCGGTAATGTTGTTTACCGACTGGATTCTTCCCAAATGGTCGAATAACGTCTAGAATGTGTCCCATGTGACCCAATGTCAAGCCTATGCTTTGTGTGAGCGCATGGTCGTGTCGAGTGACACATTGAGTCGGGAGACCCGATGGTGTGAATACGCCGATCGGTGTTGAGAGTGTAAGGCCGAGCGGCCAAAGAACTGGAAAGTGCCAATAGCTAGGGTGAACTGGCAGAGCTGAATGGGGGTAACTACGTGAGAAGTGGAGTCCCAAATGTAATGAAGGCTATGAAGAGTTGTTTTATACTGATTAGAAATTACGAAGCAGTCGAAAACGTGGATGGACGAAGAGTTGCAGTCGGAACATGGCTGTGGTATTCCGATCTGTTTGTTGAGGTAAGTCTGAGTGAAAGAAAGGAATGTTATTCTGAGTCAATGGTGCCACTTCCGAGTGGAAATGTGTTTAGCATAATGTCCCGGTTTTCCGGGTGGAGCGATTGGTGAATTGCTTTGGAGGCCAATTGTGCCAACTGGGATTTAAGCAATGGATGAATACTTAAGGAACATAGATGTGTAACTGCTTATTGTTGTATGTCAGTGATTTCCGAGTGGTTTATTAAGGCTAAGCATTTGTTTGAAATTCGAGGACGAAATTCTTTTGAGAGGGGGAGAACTGTAACATCCCGATTTCTAACTTAATTACCGATTGAAGTTAAGCTATTAATTAAAGGTTAATTACAGAATTAGGATTAATGGTTAATTAGAGTAATTGCTGATTTGGGTAGAAATAATTGAATAAATAATAATAATAGTGCCAGGCGAAAGGACGTATGTGTCCCTAGAAGTATAAGACAACTTCAGCTCTCTCTTTCTCTCATTATTCACGCTGGCAGCTCTCCTTGTGCGTGTATATGGTTTCTCGTTCCCTGTTTCTCTTTTTCTTCACTCTCATTCACGTCGCCACTCGAACAGTGAGAGAGTCGAGAGCTCCTGGAGGAACATCAACACAGCTCTGACTCCACTCCCTGTTCTCTCCTTCCTCCCTATTGCCTTCTTCCTCTCCTTCTTCTTCTACCTGGAGCTGTGGTATTCCAGTTGGAAGGCTGTGCTGGAAGTGCTTTGGAGCTGTGGAGAAGACGGACCCGTAGGAGGAAAGGAGTAACTCTAGCCCAGGATCAACGCTGAACTCGAAGGCTGTTGGAGGAGTAACGGAGGGACGATCGGTCAGCACTGCAACTTGAAGAGTCTCTAAACCCCGACAGCAGGTAGGGGGCGCTTTACATGTCAAGCGTATGGTTTATGACCGGGTCCATGGTGCTAGCTTTAATGTAATATGTGTGTGAAATGTGTAGATCGATGTGTGGTGATTGACTGATTGTGCATGCAACTTCCGAATTGGGACATCTGTGAAAGGTTGAGGGTTGTGTGACCTCGTCTTTGAGTGCCTGTTAATACTTCCGTGATGCATGTTGTTGAAATCTGAGTTTGCTGAGTAAATGTGTGTGTGTTACCATTATCCCCGAATGCATGAGATGTGAATTGATACGTGATTTCCATTTTGAATGTCGTGTGGAAAGGTATGCTGACTCTGTTAAAAATGTTGAGTGGATGTACTATAATGTGGTTCCCTATGCTTGTTGTTGTGAGTTATTATGATAGAGACATGTGTTGTTGTAATGGAATGTGGGATTTCGAATGAATCTGATTGCTGTGTGGGGGATCGGTTTTGACCCATTGATGGCTGTGTGAGACACGTCTGGTAAGCTTGGATGTTGTTATGGATTTGTATGAGATTGCATATGTGGGATGATTCCCAGATACCTGACCAGCTCCATGAGGACGGGGGGTCGGAAAGGCATCTAGAGTCATGTAAAATGAGTTCCATTCAGATTCCTGGTTAGATCCATGAGGACCTGTGGTAGCCGATGGAGCTAGAGCTGGGTCTCGAGACGTCACGGGGTGACCGGTGCCACACGGAAAAGGCTATTGGACGAGAGACCGGGAAGGAATCTGTACTAAACTCACTATTTAAGTCGGATCCGCATGCATGAGTCTATGAGCATTGTTAGTGAGATTATTGTGAATTGCATGGATTAAATGAATTGAGTGAACTCCGACTAGACGATGTAGTATGAGCAAATTCCGA
This sequence comes from Clitoria ternatea, assembly GCA_037962975.1. Classification (NCBI taxonomy): domain Eukaryota; kingdom Viridiplantae; phylum Streptophyta; class Magnoliopsida; order Fabales; family Fabaceae; genus Clitoria; species Clitoria ternatea. Next base: position 66,474,555 of record CM075674.1, read on the forward strand.
CTGAACGAATGTACGGGTATTGATACCGTTGCTGAGTGCAGTGTGATGATATGATTGAGAATATATGTTATTGTGCAACTTCCGATTGAATGATGTGGTCTGACCCTTAAATTAATTGGCAATATATATATATATATATCGTTATGGATTGAACCCGGTAAATTATATAATTGAGAATGGAGGTAAAGTCCGAGTCAATAGCTGTCACTTTATATGCAAAAGCTCACCCCTACACCATTTTTCAGTGTGTGCAGGCCGTGCTCGGAAATGATGATAAGGTTTCAAGTCCGAGTGTGGTGCACTCCGACTGATGAGTACCTGTATCGCTTTATTATGTTCTGTCCGTGTAGCCTTGGCCGGCTCTTATGTAAAATGACGATCAAACATATCCATTTATAAAGATTGAATAATCATGGTGTCATTGTGTGGTATCGTATTGGTAAACGCATAATATCAAGTTAATGAGTATTCCGAGTATATGGTTACATGCTTGTGGGTCGGTGGATTGAATTTGTGGGCAGATTTATGTTTCTGAGAATATGTATTCCTATGTATGTGCTTCGTACTGACTCGATACGTTTTCCGACTGGGACGTGTTGCTAAATGACCCGAGGGCTGTTGATGAGTGAAATTATGTCAAGTTGGTGGTTCCGAGTGAAGATTCTGAGTGACTCCGAGTGAAGATTATAGGTAAACCTGAATGAGGAAGAGTTCTCATTCCCGAGTGGAAAACCTTGGATAATTCTCCACATGAGAGAGGAGTTAGCGTAGTGGTTTAGAATGGAATGGGTTCTGAGTGTAAAACATTGATAATCTGAGTGAAAGATGTAAAATCCGAGTGAGTAAGGGTCTGTATACCGAGTGGTGGAGTTCTGACTAAGTCTGAGTGGGACCTAACTACCTGATTTTCCCGAGTGAATGTGAATGCACACCGAATAGTGGAAGTGTAATGTGACCCGAATGTGCTAAGGGTGGATCACGTCGAGTGATGTTCGAATAGGATATATTCTGAGTGAGAAGGGGGTTTGATAGAATCCGAGTGGGATTACCCTCATTTCCCGAGTGGATCCTTAGGCTGACTTTATGAAGAAAATTGAGAGACTAAGTTATGGGTTGCCGAGGGAAGCGAATATTGGGGTTGTTCCCGAGCGAATGGAACCCTTTAATCCCGAGTGGTTTGAGCGTTACCCAGCGAATGGTTGTCTCGTATTCCGAATGGTGGATTAGCCGAGTGGGGCTTCTCACTCCAGCGAGCGTGCGGGTTTTGAAGACTCTTACTGTGATTTCGCCCAAGCGTCCCTGGACCTCGCCCGAGCGAGTCAGAGTTGTCATGGATTTCGCCCAGGCGCTGATGTGTTTCGCTGAACCGAATGGGTCAGTTCCAGCCTTGTTCCTTCCGCTGTTTGCCATACGCATGAATATTCTTTTATTTCCCTTGCCTTCTTCTTTTTTTATGACGATTAACCCGTGGTTGATTTTGTGAAAATTTTTCCTTGTTTTTGGAATTATTATTTATTAAAATTAGGATGTTATAGTGTAATTTTGTTACAATGTTCATGTTTAATACAATGTATATTATTTTATCTTGAGAAGTAACTTTTTATTTACTTGGAAATATCAATTTTTTATGTATTTCATCTTTTAACTAATGTAAGGAATAATAGTAATCTTTATATATTTATTTAGTGGAAATATCAACATTTTTACTTTAATATCAATTTAAATTACTAAAATTAATAAACAGAAAATTTCAAATAATATCATTCTCATTTTAAATTTTCCTAACCATTCCTAATCTAAAACTAACAATATTCTAATTTCCCTAATCACATTTTTAAAATTTATAATTAATAGCATAACATCCAAATTATACTACCAATCAAAGACTAAGCCTAACATGCCAAACATCTATAACCAACATTGCATAACCATAAGGGGAAAAATGAGCTTAGGAAAGAACCTTACGCACGTCGTACGAGAGAAGAGGGAGAATGCCCTTTGCCTATGTAGAAAGAAGAAGAAGAAGACTTGGAAGAAATGGAGGGAACACGTTCGTCGTTTGGGAGAGAAGACAAAAAACCAAGCAATGTAGGCAAGGAGGGAGGGAAGATGACTTATGTGAATGAGAAAGGGAGGTAAGGAGGGAGGGAAGATGACTTTCATAAGAGAAATGGAGGGGAAGACAAAAATGTGTCCACGGGTGCAGAGGAATGGGGGGAAGATGACTTTTGTCAAAGAGAAATGGAGGGAAGACAAAGAGGTGGGAGGGAAGACAAAGAGGTGGGCACGGGTGCAGAGGAAAAGGAAAATGACGTTTTAAAACAGAACTTATAAACACGGTTCAAAGATAACCGTGTTTAAATCATACCTTTAAACACGGTTCAAGCTCACCCATCTTCGTATATCAGACCTTTAAACACGGTTCTAGCCCACCCGTCTTCGTATGTCAGACCTTTAAAGACGGTTCAAGGTCAACCGTCTTCGTATACCAAATTAAAAATTTTAAAAAATTATAATAAGCTTTAAGCACGGTTACAAAGAACCGTCTTCGTATGTGCTAAATTAAAAAATTTTAAAAAAATAATTATGAAACCCTTTAAGGACGATTCCATCTGAACCGTGTTTATATATGTCTTTTAAGCACGGTTAAATGTATAACCATGTTCGTAGGTATGTTTTAAAATTTTTTAAAAGTTCCCAGTATTTACAAAACTACCACCGCGTGGTTTTAAACACGGTTTTGGGATAACCGTGTTCGTATCCTGTCCTTATATCCCTTTTTTGCACTGGTGTAGAAGCCTAACTATTCTCTCAACTACAAGTGAATTGAGTGAACAACCATGCTTTTGACTCTTTCTTAGCTAGTGAGTCCAAAAGATAGAGAAGATTAAAGTTTATGGGGTTTTCTAGAACACAACATCCATTATGTGATTCTTGAAGATATCTTCATGAAACTTGATGCATTGGATCATCTAAGGAGCAATTCATCTAGTTCTTAACTTCAGAGTTCAGATGATGCATCACATTGCTTAGTCAGTTCATAATCTCGATGGGTTTTCGAATTCTTCAAGCTCAAGTGAAGAAAACCCAAAGTGGGCAAGACCCAATTCTAAACAATGTCGGGAGCCTAACTATTCTCTCAACTACAAGTGAATTGAGTGAACAACCATCATTTTGACTCCTTCTTAGCTAGTGAGTCCAATAGAGAGACAAGATTAAAAGTTTATTGGGTTTTCTAGGATACATCATCCATCATGTGATTCTTGAAGATATCTTCATGAAAAATGTTGCATTGGATCATCCAAGGAGTAATTCATCTAGTTCTTAACCTGAGAGTTCAGATGATGTATCATCATGCTTGGTCAGTTCGTAATCTCGATTAGTTTTCGAAGTTTTCAAGCTCAAGTGAAGAAAACACAGAATGAACAAGACCCAATCCTAAACAATGCCAGGAGCCTAACTATTCTCTCAACTACAAGTGAATTAGGTTGTAGTCTGTGAAAATTTTATGTGTACTGATGTTTGGGTTACGACCGACTTGTTTATATATTTGTTTTAAAGAAATTGTATGAGTGTAAGGTTAGGATGACATAATAATGTGTTTAATAACACTCTAATAACATAGATTTATAAAATAAAACATTAAGTGATTTAAAATAAATTATTAAGTAAGTATTATGTTAATAAAATTGAGTAACTCCCCGGTTTGAGCCCATAAATTATCTGTGGGACTTGAGTCAAATATTTTCATCCCAAAACATCCCTCAAGTTATTCCTAACAACTTTTGTGAAGAGCCCAATACCCAATTTCAAACAATCAAGCTTAAAAACGTTGATTTTAAGTTACCCAGGTAAGCCAAAATGCGCGTCTATACGTATTTTGGGCGTAACTTTCTCTCCTGATTTTGGCTTTGAGTCATTCTTATCCCAAAACCTTTGTATTGAATTTATCTACAACTTTTATGTTGACCACTAAGATCATTTCGTATCCCATAAATCCCAGAAATTAAAACACTACACCAATTCACATTTTTCCAACATCAGTTTGCATTAGGTGCGGTGTTTTCCACATACCTCTCTCATATGGCCATGAAATTGAATAAGGACTTCACCAAAAATTTTCTAACACATTTCTCCACAACTTTGATGGAGAAACCAAAGCCTAATTCGTAACCCATTTGGCCCAGAAAAATCATTTATGCAAGGGACAAAAATCCTGTCAGAATCCTGCACCCCTTTTAGTATTTGGGCCATAGCTCACTCAATTCGCAATGGATTTTTTTGTACTATATATGGATTTAAAGAGAACAAAACGTTCTACAACTTTGATGTTCAGCCCAATGGCTAATTCGGCCCATAGGACACCCTAAACCTACGATCAAGCTGCTGCTCCTGCATGTGACACATAAGCTTGCATGCATAAGGAACTAATAAGAGCACTCCACCACTTGGACACTTGTCCCAGCCATGCATAACTCTCCACCACCTCACTATCAGCCCTTGTGACACATTTCCTTTGTATGAAAACATGATGACACTTGTTCCACCCAAGTGCATGACCGTGTGACTCCTAAGGGGGTAAGGAAGTTACATGCAAAAATCCACCTTTTCATTTCTCTTGTTTTGCTTTGCTTTGCTTGGCTTTTCTTTCTTCTTCCAACTTAGAAAAAAATCCAGCAGCCTATTCCTTCTCTTTTTTCATATCTCCCCCATCTAAACACCACCATCCAACCACCATCATCCACCCTAAGTCACCACACCACACTATAATCTTAAGATACCACCTTATAATCATCAACTTTCTTCTTCTCCTCCACCAAAGAGAAACATCTTTCTCCTCTTTTAACCTATCAAAATCACGTGAAACAAACACCACCTAAGGTATCCATTTTTCTTCTATTTGGTAAAGCCATCCATGGTGGTCTAGAAGCAAAATCTTGGAGCCTTTCCATTCTTCCTTGAACACAAAAATCTTGTTGGTAAGGGGGGAGTACCTTGCTTAATTAAATCCATAAATTAGTACATGCATTGTGAAGTATAAGTGTCCCTTAACACTTATACTTTGATGTCTCCTTAAAAATCTTAGTTTACATGATTTAGATCTTGAAAATTTTTGTGAGAAATGTGGATCTTTAAAGGGACATCATGGCCATACTATAAGTCTTAATTAATCTTTTAAAGTTTGAAATTTTGATGATAAGTTACTAACTTGGATTTTATTTGTTGCAGAATTTTGTTGTTGTAACTATGTGCATGTGATGATCTTGTTTAAATTATGTGTTCTTGGCTTAATTGGTGACTTAGAGTGTTAATAATATTTTTTTAGACAATATAAAATATTTCAAAACTAGTTTTATAACTCATAATAAACTAATATTGCTGCTGAAAAAAAATTAATGGTTAGTAAACAACTTAAAAATTTTAGATCCTAACGTATAAACTTAAAAAAAATAATTTTGTGGTTGGAATTTGGTAACATGGCAAGATCTTGAGATTTATGTGATAAAAAATAATTTATGATATAAAACTTTAATTCTGGAATTTTTACTAAAAATAAGAATAAGTGATTTTTAATTATAGTAATTAAATAATATATTTATGAAATTAAGTGATTTACAAAAGCTTTAAAAAGTAATTCTTGATGAATATTTAGAATAATTGGTGCTGCTGTATTTTGACATATTTGAGTATTATTTGTGGTTATAGAAATGTTATGATTATGATGATAAATAAAATAATTAAAAAGGGACCCGAGTTTAGGCGCGAACAAAATGTTGGAAACGGTATAAAACGTATTTTTGAGGGCAAACAGAGGAAATTGGTAAAACTATTTTGGAGGAATATTTTGTGGTATGAGAAATAAATTTTTAGTACAATAAAAATGCCTAAATGAATAAAATTGATTGGGAGAAATTTTGACGTGTAATTTGTCCTTAAAACATATTTTTACAAACATTAAAACGAAGGATTTTAGCACCTTATAACCATTTCATGGGGGAGTTGTTTTTGGGTAGCTAAATACTTAAAATTTCTATATTCAATTAGTATTTTAAAAATTAAATACTTTTGGCTTTGAAATCACTCAAATTGGAATTTTCTAGATAAAATACGATAAGAACGAAGTTTTGGTAAATGGTAAAAAACTAACTGCTTTATATCTTTAATTTATAAAAAGATAATTTCTGTTATTTCCAATATAGGACTAAGGAAAATGTTTTGTAATGATAAAATGTTTTACCCAAGGCTTTAATTAAATTTTAGAAAGTTGAAACTAATTTAAATCGTTCACCATAAGTCAATACGGTGAAACGACATTGGTAAAGAATTGAAAAATCATTAGACAAATATTTTTGTCCTTATTTTTCTCCTAAATGTATATCTAACCTTTAAATTATACCTTTGAGTAAAAGAACAAAATAAGTTAGAGAATCTTACTCTCTAAGAAATTTAATCAATGAATTATACTTAAAATATCTTTTAGAATTGAAAAATATGCTTTGTCCTTACTTTTATCTTAAAGGTGATATTAAATTTTTAAGTTCATATTTTTGAACAAAGAAACCAAATGATTTAAAGAAATTGTGTTCATTGAAAAGTTTATTAAATATATTATATTTAAATATCTTCATAGATTTATAAATAAATTGGATCTTTTAATACTAGAAAGTTTTCTTATAAATCTTGTTTAGAGAATGTTCTTGATATTTTTTGTAAAATGGTTTGAGAAATAATTAGACTTTGGTTCCTTGTATCTACTATGTGAAAAGACCTTTACTATTAGATTCTCTGAACGCTTTAAGGACAAATACGCCTAACGAATAAGGTTCCTTCTAGACTTCGGGCACCCTAGTAATAAGACAAGTACATGGAATTTTGCATTTGGAGTTGAGGAGGGATGTTAGAAAAATCCCCTAGAGCATACAGTGATGGGTACACTGAAGAATTTGTCACACCTCGATACCTGAGGGCAGTCTAGGGAGTATAACCAGAGGCGGGAATTCCAAGTGGCATCAGATTCGTGCCCGTCACCGGACATCCCGTAGCAAACTCTGGTGTACTTCAACAAGAAGCAGACACTAGTGCAAAAAAGAGATTTAATCACGGTTAAAATTGGCCTTTAATCACGGTTCATGAACCGTGGTTGTTCCAGCCGTGGTAATAGATCAGGGCTTTTAATCACGGTTCACAACCGTGGTTATAGATCACATTTAATCACGGTTGCCAACCACAACCGTGATTAAAAGCCAACCTTCTATAATCTTCCACGCCACAATCCATACCCAACTCACACCACCGTTCCTTTCGATCAGAGAACATGATTAAAAGTTTTGTGCACATCTCCACAGTTGCCACCAACATCCTCCTCAAAATAACCCCAACGTTGACCTTCAAAATAGAAAACCTCCATTATAGGAACAAACAGAAGCAAAACGTAGAGAACAAAAACAAACAGAATAACTAAGAAACATTTAAAGCCTTCATTATAATCGAAAGAAATAGAAAAGAAGAGATGTATAAAAGAGAAGCCTTACATGGTTGAACGAGAAAATAAGAGAAGGGTCGCGTGGTGGTCGTCAATGGCGCACAACGAGAATAGCAAAAGAAAACCTATAAAATATATACGTAGAACCAAGTTAGATCTAGAACATAAAAAAATGCAAACGTCAATGGTAATGAGAAAACAAAAAGGAGAAATCTTTAGAGAGAAAGATGGGAGAAAGCTAATAGAGAAAGAGAAGGAGCGCGCGACGTTCAAAATTTATATTTTGAAAACACCTATGACCACGGTTCCCAAACACCCGTGATTGTAGGGTATCTATAATCACGGTTTTCCTCTCAACCGTGAATGTAGGTACATTTTTTTAAAAATAAAAAAATCTAGTTGCAGATATAATCACGGTTTCCCATAAAGCCGTGATTATAGATGCCCTATAATCACGGTTTCCTCTCAACCGTGATTGTAGGTGCATTTTTTAAAAATATAAAAATTAAAATAAAAAAACCTGGTTGTAGATATAATCACGGTTTCCTATAAAGCCGTGATTATATATACCCTACAATCACGGTTTCCTCTCAACCGTGATTATAGGTACATTTTTTAAAATATAAAAATTAAAATAAAAAAACCTTGATCCTACGACCACGGTTACTTCATAACCGTGATTAAAAAACTTTCTTATATTTACAAAAATGCCACCGTGTATTTTTCAAACACGGTTTTCCCCTGGACCGTGATTATATCCCATTGTCGTAGCCACTTTTTGCACTAGTGAGAATTTTCTATGACTGTGGAGTGCCCATTCTGTGGTGACGTGTGTGATTGGCCATTTTGATGTTGGGGTTGAGAGTCCTTACCCTTTTGTGAAAACCAAAACGAGGAGAGCTCTGGTCGCTCTAGTTAGGTAGGAGAGATAAGGGTAGATGGTTATGCATATGATTATTGGGATAGGAGATTGATCAGTGGAGGTTGTGCCCCATTGCATATTGATAATAAGTTTAAAAGAACAGTAATTGAATCTGACACATGCATAGCATACCATCATTATATGACTAACCCTTTGATTGTTGTTGATATTTGTATATGTGTAGTTTTATATGTCTATTATAAGGTATGATATGTGTAATCATTTCTATGGTTTTAAATCCTTGAGCCACCCTTGTATGTATTTCTTATAGGTTGAGAGCTTTGTACTCATCCCTTTGATGTTGTGTGTTGTTTTTCCCTTCCTGTGATCATCAGCTGAAGGTCAAGGTGAACGCAAGCAGCATCTGGACTATTCCCAGTAGAGGGCGTGGATCGTGGGCGTTGGTTGTTTATATTCGTTGTTAGTGTTGAGACCATTGTAGGTCCTGATGTTTATTTAATGTTATGTTATTTTGTAGTAACTGTCGTTGGGAGCCAGCCAACCTCGTATCTTTTGAGTACACTGTTATGATAAAGAATCAATCTATATTATGACTTCTATTTGAACTACATGTGATGATCACCAATGAAAAAAAAACTCTTGTTTTCCTTAAACAATTAGTGACTCCTTAATTAAGTGGGACGTTCCAATGTGGGAATTTGTCCTAGTTAATCGAAGGTGTCACACCAGCAGCCAAACTATTCTCTCAACTACAAGGGAATTGAGTGAACAACCATTCTTTTGGCTCTTTCTTAGCTAGTGAGTCCAAAAGATAGAGAAGATTAAAGTTTATAGGGTTTTCTAAAAGACACCATCCATCATGTGATTCTTGAAGATATCTTTATGAAACTTGATGCATAGGATCATCGAAGGATCAATTCATCTAGTTCTTAACCTAAGATTTTTAACAATGCATCACCATGCTTGGTCAGTTCGTAATCTCGATGGGTTTTTGAACTTTTCAAGCTCAAGTGTAGAAAACACAAAGTGGGGAAGACCCAATTCTAAACAATGCTGGGAGACTAACTATTCTCTCAACCATAAGTGAATTGAGTGAACAACTATCATTTTGACTCCTTCTTAGCTAGTGAGTCCAGAAGAGAGACAAGGTTAAAAGTATATGGGATTTTCTAGCACACATCATCCATCATGTGATTCTTGCAGATATCTTCATGAAACTTAATGTTTAGGATTATCTAAGGAGAAATTCATCTAGTTCTTAAGCTAAGAGTTCTGACGATTCATCACCATTGTTGACCAGTTCGAAATCTCGATGGGTTTTCAAACTTTTCAAGCTAAAATGAAGAAAACAGAGAGTGAACAAGACCCAATCCTAAACAATGCCAGGAGCCTAACTATTCTTTAAACTACAAGTGAATTGAGTGAACAACCATCCTTTTGACTCTTTCTTAGCTAGTCAGTCTAAAAGGTAGAGAAAAGTAAAGTTTATGGGGTTTTCTAGAACACATCATCCATCTTGTGATTCTTGAAGATATCTTCATGAAACTTGATGCATTGGATCATCCAAGGAGCAATTCATCTAGTTCTTAACCTGAGAGTACAGACGATGTATCACCATACTTAGTCAGTTCTTAATCTCGATAGGTTTTCTAACTCTTCAAGCTCTAGTGAAGAACACACAAAGTTGGTAAGACCCAATCCTAAACAATGTGAGGAGCCTAACTATTCTCTCAACTACAAGTGAATTGAGTGTACAACCATCATTTTGCTCTTTCTTAGCTAGTGAGTCCAATAGAGAGACAAGATTAAAAGTTTATGGGGTTTTCTAGGACACATCATCCATCTTATGATTCTTGAAGATATCTTTATGAAACTTGATGCATTGGATCATCCAAGGAGCAATTCATCTAGTTCTTAACCTGAGAGTTCAGACGATGCATCACCATACTTGGTCAGTTTGTAATATCGATGGGTTTTTGAACTTTTCAAGCTCAAGTGTAGAAAACACAAAGTGGGCAAGACCCAATTCTAAACAATGTCGGGAGCCTAACTATTCTCTCAACTATAAGTGAATTCGGTAAACAACCATTATTTTGACTCCTTATTAGCTAGTAAGTCCAGAAGAGAGACAAGATTAAAAGTATATGGGGTTTTCTAGGACACATCATCCATCATGTAATTCTTGCAGATATCTTCATGAAACTTAATGTTTAGGATCATCCAAGGAGCAATTCATCTAGTTCTTAACCTGAGAGTACAGACGATGTATCACCATACTTAGTCAGTTCTTAATCTCGATAGGTTTTCTAACTCTTCAAGCTCTAGTGAAGAACACACAAAGTTGGTAAGATCCAATCCTAAACAATGTGAGGAGCCTAACTATTCTCTCAACTACAAGTGAATTGAGTGTACAACCATCATTTTGCTCTTTCTTAGCTAGTGAGTCCAATAGAGAGACAAGATTAAAAGTTTATGGGGTTTTCTAGGACACATCATCCATCTTATGATTCTTGAAGATATCTTTATGAAACTTGATGCATTGGATCATCCAAGGAGCAATTCATCTAGTTCTTAACCTGAGAGTTCAGACGATGCATCACCATACTTGGTCAGTTTGTAATATCGATGGGTTTTTGAACTTTTCAAGCTCAAGTGTAGAAAACACAAAGTGGGCAAGACCCAATTCTAAACAATGTCGGGAGCCTAACTATTCTCTCAACTATAAGTGAATTCGGTAAACAACCATCATTTTGACTCCTTATTAGCTAGTAAGTCCAGAAGAGAGACAAGATTAAAAGTATATGGGGTTTTCTAGGACACATCATCCATCATGTAATTCTTGCAGATATCTTCATGAAACTTAATGTTTAGGATCATCCAAGGAGCAATTCATCTAGTTCTTAACCTGAGAGTACAGACGATGTATCACCATACTTAGTCAGTTCTTAATCTCGATAGGTTTTCTAACTCTTCAAGCTCTAGTGAAGAACACACAAAGTTGGTAAGATCCAATCCTAAACAATGTGAGGAGCCTAACTATTCTCTCAACTACAAGTGAATTGAGTGTACAACCATCATTTTGCTCTTTCTTAGCTAGTGAGTCCAATAGAGAGACAAGATTAAAAGTTTATGGGGTTTTCTAGGACACATCATCCATCTTATGATTCTTGAAGATATCTTTATGAAACTTGATGCATTGGATCATCCAAGGAGCAATTCATCTAGTTCTTAACCTGAGAGTTCAGACGATGCATCACCATACTTGGTCAGTTTGTAATATCGATGGGTTTTTGAACTTTTCAAGCTCAAGTGTAGAAAACACAAAGTGGGCAAGACCCAATTCTAAACAATGTCGGGAGCCTAACTATTCTCTCAACTATAAGTGAATTCGGTAAACAACCATCATTTTGACTCCTTATTAGCTAGTAAGTCCAGAAGAGAGACAAGATTAAAAGTATATGGGGTTTTCTAGGACACATCATCCATCATGTAATTCTTGCAGATATCTTCATGAAACTTAATGTTTAGGATCATCCAAGGAGCAATTTATCTAGTTCTTAAGCTAAGAGTTCCGACGATGCATCAGCATGCTTGAGTAGTTTGAAATCTCGATGGGTTTTCAAACTTTTCAAGCTAAAGTGAAGAAAACATAGATTGAATAAGACCCAATCCTAAATAATGCCAGGAGCCTAACTACTCTCTAAACTATAAGTGAATTGAGTGAACAACCATCCTTTTGACTCTTTCTTAGATAGTCAGTCTAAAAGATAGAGAAGAGTAAAGTTTATGGGGTTTTCTAGAACACATCATCCATTATGTGATTCTTGAAGATATCTTCATGAAACTTAATGCATTGGATCATCCAAGGAGTAATTCATCTAGTTCTTAACCTGAGAGTTCAGACGATGCATGACCATGCTTGGTCAATTCTTAATCTCGATAGGTTTTCGAACTCTTCAAGCTCATGTGAAGACAACGCAAAGTGGGCAAGACCCAATTCTAAACAATGCCAGGAGCCTAACTATTCTCTCAACTACAAGTGAATTGAGTGAACAACCATCATTGTGACTGCTTTTTAGCTAGGGAGTCCAATATAGATACAAGATTATAAGTTTGTGGGGCTTTCTAAGAACATAATCTATCATGTGATTCTTGAAGATATGTTCATGAAACTTGATGAAAAGGATCATCGAAGGATCAATTCATCTAGTTCTTAACCTAAGAGTTTTAACGATGCATTACCATGCTGGGTCAATTCATAATCTTGATGGGTTTTCCAACTTTTCAAGCTCAAGTGATGAAAATACAGAGTCGGCAAGACCCAATCCCGAACGATGCCAGGAGCCTAACCACTCTCTCAACTACAAGTGAATTGAGTGAACAACCATCCTTTTGACTCTGTTGTTAATGAGTCCTAAAGAGAGAAATGATTAAAAGTTTGTAGGGTTTTCTAGGACACATTATCCATCATGTGATTCTTAAAGATACTTCATGAAACTTGATGCATTGGATCATCCAAGGAGCAATTCATCTAGTTCTTCACCTGAGAGTTCAAACGTTGCATCACCATGCTTGGTCAGTTTGTAATCTCGATGGGTTTTCGAAATTTTCAAGCTCAAGTGAGGAAAACGTAAAATAAACAAGACCAAATCCTAAACAATGCTAAGAGCATAACTATTCTCTCAACTACAACTGAATTAGTGAACAACCATCCTTTTGACTCTTTAGCTAGTGAGTCCAAAAGAGAGAGAAGATTAAAAGTTTGTGGGGTTTTCTAGGACACATTATCCACCATGTGATTCTTGAATATATCTTCACAAAACTTGATGCATTGGATCATCCAAGGAGCAACTCATCTAGTTCTTAACCTGAGAGTTCAAACAATGTATCTCCATGCTTGGTTAGATCGTAATCTCAATGGGTTTTTGAACATTTCAAGTTCAAGTGAAGAAAATGCAAAGTGAACAAGACCCAATCCTAAATAATGTCGAAAGCCTAACTATTCTCTAAAATACAAGTGAATTGAGTGCACAACCATTCTTTTGACTCCTTCTTAGCTAGTGAGTCCAAAAGAGAGAGAAGATTAAAATTTATGGGGTTTTCTAAAATATATAATCCATCATGTGATTCTTGAAGATATCTTCATGAAACTTGATACATTGGACCATCGAAGGATCAATTCATCTAGTACTTAACCTAAGAGTTTAAACGATTCATCACCATGCTTGGTCAATTCGTAATCTCAATGGGTTTTCCAACTTTTCAAGCTTATGTGAAGAAAACACAGAGTGGGCAAGACCCAATCCTAAACAATGCTGGAAGCCTAACCACTCTCTCAACTACAAGTGAATTGAGTGAACAATCATCCTTTTGACCCCTTCTTAGCTAGTGAGTCCAAAAGAAAGACAAGATTAAAAGTTTATGGGGCTTTCTAGGACACAATCATCCATGATGTGATTCTTGAAGATATCTTCACGAAACTTAATGCTTAGGATCATCCAAAGAGCAATTCATCTGGATCTTAACTTAAGAGTTCCGACGATACATCACCATGCTTGACCAGTTCATAATCTTAATGGGTTTTCAAACTTTTCAATCTAAAGTGAAGAAAACATAAAGTGAATAAAGACCCAATCCTAAACAATGCCAGGAGCCTAACTATTCTCTCAACTACAAGTGAATTGACTGAACAACCATCTTTTGGACTCTTTCTTAGCTAGTGTGTCCAAAAGATAGAGAAGATTAAAGTTTATAGGGTTTTCTAGAACACATCATCCATCATGCGATTTTTGAAGATATGTTCACGAAACTTAATGCATTGGATCATCCAAGGAGCAATTCATCTAGTTTTTAACCTGAGAGTTCAAACGATGCATCACCATGCTTGGTCAATTTGTAATCTCGATGGGTTTTTAAAGTTTTCAAGCTGAAGTGATGAAAACACAGAAGGAACTACACCCAATCCTAAACAATGCCAGGAGCGTAGCTATTCTCTTAACTACAAATGAATTGAGTGAACAACCATCCTTTTCACTCCTTAGCTAGTGATTCCAAAAAAGGGAGAAGATTAAAAGTTTGGGGGGTTTTCTAGGACACATTATCGACTATGTGATTGTTGAAGATATCTTCACGAAACTTGATGCATTGGATCATCCAAGGAGCAATTCATCTAGTTCTTAACCTGAAGTTCAGATGATACATCACCATGCTTGGTCAGTTCGTAATCTCGATAGGTTTTTGAACTTTTCAAGTTCAAGTGAAGAAAACGCAAAGTGAATAAGACCCAATCCTAAACGGTGCTGAGAGCCTAACTATTCTCTAAAACATAAGTGAATTGAGTGAACAACCATCCTTTTGACTCCTTAGCTAGTGAGCCCAAAAGAGAGAGAAGATTAAAAGTTTATGGGATTTTGTAGGATACATTCTCCATCATGTGATTCTTGAAGATATCTTCACGAAACTTGATGCATTGGATCATCCAAGGAGCAATTCATCTAGTTCTTCAAATGAGAGTTCAAATAATACATCACCATGCTTCGTCAGTTCATAATCTTGATAGGTTTTCAAAGTTTTTAAGCTGAAGTGAAGAAAACACAAAATGAATAAGACGTAATCCAAAACATTGACAGAAGTATAACTAGGCTCTCAACTACAAGTGAATTGAGTGAACAATCATCCTTTTGACTCCTTCTTAGCTAGTGAGTCCAAAAGAGAGAGAAGATTAAAAGTCTATGGGGTTTTCTAAGACACATAATCCATCATGTGATTCTTGAAGAAATCTTCACGAAACTTGATGCATAGGATCATCGAAGGATCAATTCATCTAGTTCTTAACCTGAGAGTTCAGACGACACATCACCATGCTTGGTTAGTTCGTAATCTCGATGGGTTTTCCAACTTTTCAAGCTCAAGTGAAGAAAACACTGAGTGGGCGAGATCCAATCCTAAACAATGCCGGGAGCCTAACCACTCTCTCAACTATAAGTGAATTGAGTGAACAACCATCCTTTTGATCCCTTCTTAACTAGTGAGTCCAAAAGAAAGACAACATTACATGTTTATGGGGTTTTCTAGGACACAATCATCCATGATGTGATTCTTGACCCAATCCTAAACAATGCTAGGAGCCTAATTATTCTCTCAACTACAAGTGAAGTGTGTGAACAACCATCCTTTTGACTATTTCTTAGCTAGTGTGTCCAAAAGATAGAGAAGATTAAAGTTTATGGGGTTTTCTAGAACTCATCATCCACCATGTGATTCTTGAAGATATCTTTAAGAAAATTAATGCATTGGATCATCTAAGGAGCAATTCATCTAGTTCTTAACCTGAGAGTTCAGACGATGCATCACCATTCTTGGTCAGTTCGTAATCTCAATGGGTTTTCAAAGTTTTCAAGCTCAGGTGAAGAAAACGCAGAATGAACAAGAACGAATCCTAAACAATGCCAGGAGCATAACTATTCTCTCAACTACAAGTGAATTGAGTGAACAACCATCCTTTTGACTCCTTAGCTAGTAAGTCCAAAAGAGAGAGAAGATTAAAAGTTTATGAGGTTTTCTAGGACACGTTATAACACCATGGGATTCTTGAAGATATCTTCACAAAACTTGATGCATTGGATTATACAAGGAGCAACTCATCTAGTTCTTAACCTGAGAGTTCAGACGATGCATCACTACGCTTGGTCAGTTCGTAGTCTCGATGGGTTTTTTAACTTTTCAAGCTCAAGTGAAGAAAATGCAAAGTAAATAAGAACCAATCCTAAACAACACCAAGAGCCTAACTATTCTCTAAAATACAAGTGAATTGAGTGAACAATCATCCTTTTGACTCCTTCTTAGCTAGTGAGTCAAAAAGAGAGAGAAGATTAAAAGTTTGTGGGGTTTTCTAAGACACATAATCCATCATGTGATTCTTGAAGAAATCTTCACGAAACTTGATGCATAGGATCATCGAAGAATCAATTCATCTAGTTCTTAACCTTAGAGTTCAGATGATGCATCACCATGCTTGGTTAGTTCGTAATCTCGATGGGTTTTCTAACTTTTCAAGCTCAAATGAAGAAAACACAGAGTGGGTGAGACCCAATCCTAAACAATGCCGGGAGCCTAACCACTCTCTCAACTATAAGTGAATTGAGTGAACAACCATCCTTTTGACCTCTTCTTAGCTAGTGAGTCCAAAAGAAAGACAAGATAAAACGTTTTTGGGGTTTTCTAGGACACAATCATCCATGATGTGATTCTTGACCCAATCCTAAACAATGCTAGGAGCCTAATTATTCTCTTAACTACAAGTGAATTGAGTGAACAACCATCCTTTTGACTATTTCTTAGCTAGTGTGTCCAAAAGATAAAGAAGATTAAAGTTTATGGAGTTTTCTAGAACTCATCATCCACCATGTGATTCTTGAAGATATCTTTAAGAAACTTAATGCATTGGATCATCTAAGGAGCAATTCATCTAGTTCTTAACCTGAGAGTTTAGACGATGCATCACCATTCTTGGTCAGTTCGTAATCTTGATGGGTTTTTGAAGTTTTCAAGCTCAGGTGAAGAAAATGTAGAATGAACAAGACCGAATCCTAAACAATGCCAGGAGCGTAACTATTCTCTCAACTACAAGTGAATTGAGTGAACAACCATCCTTTTGACTCCTTAGCTAGTGAGTCCAAAAGAGAGAGAAGATTAAAAGTTTATGGGGTTTTCTAGGACATATTATAACACCATGGGATTCTTGAAGATATCTTCACAAAACCTGATGCATTGGATTATCCAAGGAGCAACTCATCTAGTTCTTAACCTGAGAGTTCAGATGATGCATCACCATGCTTGGTCAGTTCGTAGTCTCGATGGGTTTTTGAGTTTTTCAAGCTCAAGTGAAGAAAATGCAAAGTGAATAAGACCCAATCCTAAATAACACCAAGAGCCTAACTATTCTCTAAAATACAAGTGAATTGAGTGAACAATCATCCTTTTGACTCCTTCTTAGCTAGTGAGTCAAAAAGAGAGAGAAGATTAAAAGTTGTGGGGTTTTCTAAGACACATAATCCCTCATGTGATTCTTGAAGAAATCTTCATGAAACTTGATGCATAGGATCATCGAAGGATCAATTCATCTAGTTCTTAACCAAAGAGTTTCAATGATGCATCACCATGCTTGGTCAGTTTGTAATCTCGATAGGTTTTCCAAATTTTCAAGCTCAAGTGAAGAAAACACAGAGTGGGCAAGACCCAATCCTAAACTATGCCAGGAGCCTAACCACTCTCTCAACTGCAAAGTGAATTGAGTGAACAACCATCCTTTTGACCCCTTCTTAGCTAGTGAGTCCAAACGAAAGACAAGATTAAACGTTTGTGGGGTTTTTTAGGACACAAACATCCATAATGTGATTCTTAAAGATATCTTCACAAAACTTAATGCTTAGGATCATCCAAAGAGCAATTCATCTAGATCTTAACTGAAGAGTTCTGACGATGCATCACCAAGCTTGACCAGTTTAAACTCTAAATGGGTTTTCAAACTTTTCAAGCTAAAGTGAAGAAAACACAGAGCGAATAAGACCCAATCCTAAACAATGCCAGGAGCCTAACTATTCTCTCAACTACAAGTAAATTAAGTGAATAACCATCCTTTGACTCTTTTTTAGCTAGTGTGTCCAAAAGATAGAGAAGATTAAAGTTTATGGGGTTTTCTACAACACATCATCCATCATGTGATTCTTGAAGATATCTTAAAGAAACTTGATGCATTGGATCATCCAAGGAGTAATTAATCTAGTTCTTAACCTGAGAGTTTCGACGATGCATCACGATGTTTGGTCAGTTCGTAATCTCGATGGGTCTTCAAAGTTTTCAAGCTCAAGTAATGAAAATGCAGAATGAACAAGACCGAGTCCTAAACAATGCCAGGAGTGTAACTATTCTCTCAACTACAAGTGAATTGAGTGAACAACCATCCTTTTGACTCCTTAGCTAACTAGTCCAAAAGAGAGAGAAGATTAAAAGTTTATAAGGTTTTCTAGGACATATTATCCATCATCAGATTATTGAAGATATCTGCATAAAACTTGATGCATTGGATTATCCAAGGAGTAACTCATCTAGTTCTTAACATGAGAGTGCAGACGATGCATCACCATGCTTGGTCAGATAGTAATCTCGATGGGTTTTTGAACTTTTCAAGTTCAAGTGAAGAAAATGCAAAGTGAACAAGACCCAATCCTAAACAATGTCGAGAGCCTAACTGACAGGGCCCGCAAGCGCACGGGTTATGTCGCGTAATATAAAAGATTATCGTTCTCCACAGGGACTGTGTTCAAAGTACCGGCATATTAAAATTTAATTATCCACACAATTGATTTTTAAGATTTTTATAAAATAAAGCACAAATTAAAATTGCACAGGATACGAATAAATATAAAAATAAAATTTACTTGACACTTAAAAATCAGAGTTGAAAATATCTTGGGATTTCGGGGGATTAAGACTCTATTTTATGTTAATGAATTTTAACTTTTCATAAATAAGAATCGAATTAAGTTTTCCAAGGTGAATTTTCCAAAAGCTAATTAATATGTTCCTCTCGGAATCCTATTAATGTACCTAGCCTATGGAAAGCGCTGCTTAATCCTCAGAAAGGCCCATTATCGTTTTATGAAAATCCCTTTTATTTCCTCAAAATAATTTTGATTACTTTCACGGTTTTACCGAGGTCACAAAAAGCATCTCAAAAATCTTAGGTTTAGTTCAAAGCTTTCCGGTAAAAATAAATCTCTCGATTCTATTTATTACCTAAATTTACTAATATACCCGCAAGTATACAGTTTTATCATTTAGGTTCTTGTTAGGAATTACTAAAAGCATTAAGCATAATTGAACTAAATGGAAAACAGAAATTTATTTAATTCCAAGTCAAAATAATATTAACAATAAAATATTATCATACCCCCTTTATCCCAAGATAATTAATTTAGCTACTCATGAAATAATTCAAATTCATATAAATAATAGAAAAATAAAACATACAAGACATGGTAAAAATAAAGACTTACGGGTTTCTCCAAAAGCTCAGAATAATTTACCACTGTAATTCCTTGTTGCAATATTCTCCATCAATTACAAATTTAAATTCTCACTTTTACAGCCCTTACACTCTTAAAATAAAATAAAGAAAAAGAAAGTAAAGAAAAAATGGGAACGGGACAGAGAAAGAAAATAAGAGAAATAAACAGAAAGAAAAGAAAGAAAAGAGAAACGAAAAAACAAAGAGAAAGGAAGGAGGAATTGGAACGGAGCTGATGGTAATTGATGGAAAGAGATTGAGTTTTTGCTGATGGGTTGCTGCTGCTTTTATAGCCAAATGGATGAAGGATTCCAGCTATGAAAACGCGTTCAATTTGCAAGTGGAAGAAACTTTCGGTGCATGTGAGTTCCAGCTGTGCCAATTTGTTTCCAATTTGCATATTTTAATATTTCTAATAATTCGGTGCTTGGATTTTAGTGAAGATTGGTGCAGAATGATGAAATTCAGAGTGAAAAAATGTTATTTTCCCACAAATCTGAGTGAAAGCTTGCTGGAGGATGGTTTGCTGAGTGCTGGACGGTGTGGGTGCAAATTGGACAGCGCGGAGAGGAGTTGCTGTTGGATGGAGATCTGTACGGTGTGGAGAGTATTGCTGGACGGTGTTGGTTGGAGAGGAGTCTGGGCGGTGTTGGTTGGAGAGGAATCTGGGCGGTGTTGGTTGGAGAGGAGTCTGGGCGGTGTTGGTTGGAGAGGAGTCTGGGCGGTGTTGTGTTGAGTGGGTTGTCTGGGCGGTGTTGTGGATGGAAAGGAGAGGATGGTGTGTGTTATGGATTAGAAGAAGAAAGGGACAGCGGATAGGGAATGGGACGGTGTTGTGGCTTGAGGACGGTGTAGAGTGATCCGTTGTTTGGAGTTGTGGAGTGTAGGTCGGTTTTGAAAAGAGAGGGGACGGTGTGGAGAGGAGTGTTGTTGATTGTGGCCGGTGTTGGGCCTGTGAAGAGATGGAAGGAGTCGGTGTTGATAGAGGTAGTGATCCGGGGTTGCATTGTGGAGAATTGGGTCGGTTTTCTCTCTAGAATCCGAGTGGAAAAAAAAGGCTTTTTGAGCAAAAGACCGAGTGAAAGGTGACTTTGGACACAGATCCGAGTGACAGCCAGTCAGTGTTGTTGGGGGGTCGGTGTTTGCTGGATGAAAAGACGAGTGAAGATTGACTGAAGAGCAACTTCCATTCAGTCGGAATTGACTGCAGAAGGACTCGGAACCGACTGAAACCATTCACTCGGCTCAGGTTCATGGAGTTCATTTGGAACAGATTGAAGACTCACTCGGCTCAGATTCAATCGGTTCCTAATCATTTTCACTCGGCTGTCTCTAAATTTGAACAACTCGGTTAAAGCTTTGCTTTGGAATTCACTCGGAAGTGCCTTCTTATTTTTCACTCAGAACTTGCACTTGAAGGACTCTGGAAGCTGGCTGGTAGAAGTTTATGTCCTAGCCTTGTTTTGCTCGGAAGTGCAGCTTTCTGCCTTAGCTTACTCGGATGTCTTCCTTGGAGACTTTTCACTCGGTTTTAATGCGAAACTTAAAAGTCAGTCCGAGTGTGATTCACTCCTGGTCGGATTTCACCTTGTCCGATTAAGACACCATTCGGAAATGCCTTGTTCTCCGAATGAAATCACTCGGATTCTCCTTAGTCAGCATTTATTCATTCAATGGCATTCCTTCTGCTCAGAATCAATTCACTCGGATTCAGCTTTTTACCCAGAAAAGCACTTGTTCTTTGGTCAGACCTGCTTCAGTCAGCATTCTTCACTCGGATTTACTTCAATCAGCAAATTCCCACTCGGATTCACTTCAATCAGCAATCCTTTCACTTGGAAAATACCTTTGGGTAGCATTTATTAAAGCTCAGTTCCTTTTTTCACTCGGAATTGTTGCATTCGGACAGCTTCCAATCAGATTTTCCTAAAACCGAGACTTATTCCTTTTTAGCATTGATCCTTCACTCGAGTCAGCCATTTATCACTCGAAATGGCTTTGACAGGGAACATTTCACTCGGATTTTCCTCCAGCAGTGCAGTATTCCACTCGGATTTGGTCATTTCTGAGCTATCCCACTCGGATTTGGCCTATTTTGAGTCGGATTTCATTGCTTCTGAGTCGGATTTATGCTTTCTGAGTCGGAATTCAGCATAAAAAGAGAGTTCTTTCTACTTTGGGCTTTTTCTTCTTGTTTCATTATCATTTTATGGTCGTTTTTCTCTTGTTTTTGACCCTTTATTACCTTAATTTCTGCAAAATAACATACCCAAGTAGACTAGAGTGGAAAGAAAGCAAAAATCTCAATAAATAAAGGAAATACAGTGCATAATGATTAAAATCCTAAGCAAACTAGATCTATTTTATTGTGTTATAAAGCACTTATCAAAATACCCCAAACCAAAACATTGCTTGTCCTCAAGCAATCACCATATTCACAAGATAAAATACAGAAAACATTAAACTTAATAAACTAAGGAATCCAAAACAGAGAAACTCATTTATTCAAATGCCAATTTTATTTTTCTTATGTGAATCAATTTTCAATGTCAAGACTTGAGATACTCTTCTCACAATTTTCACTCAAGTGTTTCAAGGTTTGTGTATCTCTCAAATCATCATAGTCAAAAAACATTACCATAAGCTTGTTAATAAACCAGAAACTCCACAGTTTAGATAGAAAATATGTCAAAGTCTAAAGGTCTTTCAAAGGTTGTAATGTGGCCTTGGGTTGTATTGTCAAGGTAGGAATTTCAAGAAAAATGGAATACAAAAGGGCTTTAATATTCATGAATGATTCAAATCACCATTATAAATTTAACAGAGCAAATTTTTTGAACTTTTATGGACTTTTTTGGAATTCATTCAATATCATCCTTTTGATTTTCTTTTTCTTTTTCTTGCTTTTCTTTGCATTCAATACCATATTTTTCTTAAGTCCTTTTTTATTTCTTTGCTCCACTAAATTTCCAACTTTTTTACCATTAAGAGAATATCATTCAGTGAAAGGTTTCAAGGAAAAATTTTCGCTTTTAGGCTCAAAAGGGGCAACTAGGGGTCAAATTATACAAAATTCTGAGGTTTAAGAATAAGACCTAATTGTGCCTATATCATCCTAAGAAATATAATTAAAAACCATTTTGAATCGGTTGAAAAACAAGTTCTAGAATATTAATGACTATGAGATTCACTCAATCAAGAAAATATGGGTTTTGAAAATTTGTTTGATAAATAACCCATTTTGGCTCAAGTCTAACCATGGAAAGTCTTTTCAAGGAAAATTTTAATCACATAAGGTTCATTTAAGCATTTATTTGGCATTTAAACAATCAAATTTTGAAAATTTTACTCAAAATTTTGGGGTCCTTAGATACTTTAGCCTTGTGTTCAAAGTAACTTTATCATGCAATAATGGTAAATTACAAGATTACAAACAAGGAAAACACACATGCAAAATAAAATAACAATCACACAACGTAAACAAAACAGTTAAGTTTTCTTACCTACCACCCCAAACCAGAATTTGACATTGTCCTCAATGTTAAAATGGATGATAAAAGGATAAGAAAACTTACCTGTAATAACCCCAAACCAGCATCTGACATAGTTGGTTTTTTTTTATAGAATAAAAGCTTAAAATAAATAAAACAACAACTTTTTATAGGGTTACCTCCCTATCAGTGCTAAGTTTTAAGTCTTCAGCCAGACTTCTCACCGTTTGGATTTACTCATCAGGAGCATCAAACAAGTCCAAGTCACTTGCTTGTTGTATTGGTTGACCTGTCAGATAGTGCTTTACTCTCTGTCCATTTACCCTAAATGTTACCAGATTTCTCACTCCATAGTTCGACAGCTCCAAAGGGGAAGACTTTTGTCACCTTGAATGGTCCCGACCATCGGGATCTCAGTTTACCTGGAAAAAGCTTCAGTCTGGAATTATACAGTAAAACCATATCACCTGGATTAAATGTTCTCCGTTGGATGTGACGATCATGCCATTGTTTGGTTTTTTCTTTATAAATTCTGGCATTTTCGTATGCATCTAGACGGAGTTCTTCAAGCTCATTTAATTCCAACAATCTTTGTTCACCTGCAGCCTTATGATCAAAGTTAAGAGTTTTAACAGCCCAAAAAGATTTATATTCTAGCTCAACAGGCAAATGACAGGGCTTCCCATATACTAGCTTAAAAGGTGTGGTTCCAATGGGAGTTTTGTATGCGGTTCGATACGCCCATAAGGAATCATCTAACTTAATAGACCAATCCTTACGTGATGTATTCACCACTTTTTGAAGAATATTTTTAATTTCTCGATTAGATACCTTAACTTGTCCACTAGTTTGTGGGTGATAAGGTGTAGCAACCTTATGCTTAACTCCATATTTCTTTAGAAGGGTCTGAAAAGTTTTCTCAATAAAATGAGACCCTCCATCACTTATAACACATTTTGGGACCCCAAACCTTGGAAATATTATTTTCTTAAAAAGTTTAATAACAGTCTTAGCATCAGAATGGGGTGAAGCAATGGCTTCCACCCATTTTGACACATAGTCAACTGCCACTAATATGAACTGATTTCCAAAAGAAGAGGGAAAGGGACCCATAAAATCAACACCCCATACATCAAACAATTCAACTTCTAAAATGGTATTTAATGGCATTTCTTGTCTCTTACCAATGTTACCTGTTCTTTGGCAAGCATCACAAGTTAGAACATACTTACGTACATCCTTAAAAATGTTTGGCCAATAGAACCCAGCTTGCAATATTTTAGCAGCTGTCTTGGAGGTGCTCATGTGCCCTCCACAGGAAAAAGAATGGCAATGATCCAAGATAGCATGGACATCATCTTGTGAAACACATCTCCGTATCATACCATCTGCACATTGCTTGAAAAGGAGTGGTTCATCCCAATAATAATGCTTGACATCTGCATAAAACTTTTTCCTTTGCTGAAAGCTAAGATCAGGAGGTAAGATACCACATGCAAGAAAATTTACAAAATCAGCATACCAAGGAACACGTTGGATACTAAGATTCAAGAGTTGTTCATCTGGAAAAGATTCATTGATGGGAATATTATCTATTTCTTCTTTTTCAGATGTCAACCTAGATAGGTGGTCAGCGACCAAGTTCTCGGTACCCTTCTTGTCCTTAATTTCCAAGTCAAATTCTTGCAATATTAGAATCCACCTAATTAATCTAGGCTTTGCTTCCTTTTTATTCAATAGATACTTAATGGCAGAGTGGTCAGTGTAAACAGTAACATGTGAACTTACCAAATAAGACCTAAATTTATCAAAAGCAAAGATAATAGCTAACAGTTCCTTTTCAGTTGTGGCATAATTTACCTGAGCATCATCTAGCGTCCGGCTGGCATAATGAATTACATGGAGCTTTTTATCCTTTCTTTGCCCCAACACAGCCCCCACTGCGTAATCACTCGCATCGCACATCAACTCAAATGGGAGTTTCCAATCAGGTGGTTGTACGATGGGGGCAGAGATTAGAGCTTGCTTAATCCTGTAAAAAGCTTCCATACAAGATGAATCAAAATTGAAAGGCACATCCTTACCCAGAAGAGTTGTAAGAGGCTTTGTGATCTTGGAGAAATCTTTAATGAACCTACGGTAAAATCCTGCATGTTCAAGAAAACTCCGAATACCTTTCACATTTGTGGGTGGAGGCAATTTTTCAATTACTTCCACTTTAGCCTTATCAACTTCTGATCCGGTCTGGATACCGGCCCCCATTCTTGTGACGTCAGAGTGACCTCATATAAGGAAAACCGATGTCCTGGTTCAACATTACCACACCGGATATCCGATGTCTGGCCGTCCGTCCTCATCACACGATTGCCCCACTTATATATTCCATAAAGGTTCTTGGTTCATTTTCACAGGACATTTATATAATTGTTGGCTTTTCAGGCACAGCAAGATAAGAGCCCCTAATAACTTATCAGCGAAGACACTGTATGTAGCAAAATATGTCACGTCAATGGCCTCAGAAAGTAAGTGGATGTGTCAGCAGATTATGCGAAAAAGGTGATTATCCTCCCCTCTCCCTAGAGAGTCGTACCCTGATAATTGACCTACCCCCCTGACACATTCTGAAAGTTGAGCCACCCTGATTGACATAATATACACGCTATCAGAGCTAGGGGACCCATCTGTACCCAACGACTCATTTTCTTATGTACAACTACAAATAGCTCATTTCAACACACATGCATGGTATCGCTGTTCTATCTCATACTTTACTGTTACTTCGCTTGAGCATTCACTGAGTTCTTATACTCTTCTAACTTGAGCGTCGGAGAATCTTCGCAGGTGGCACCACCTTTCGCCCCCCTACAACGCGAAACATTGGTGTGAAGGATCTGCAGGACAACAAGACCAGCCTCTCCCACTGAGAGACCGGATTGATACATCGGATACACCCTGTTCCGGTGTGCAAATCCTTAAAACACCTAAACACTTGTGGCTGGTCCCACACCGGATCCTAGACCCTGGTCCAGACCTGTTCATTGGCACGCCCGGTGGGACTCGTTAGAGTTATTCCCATTTTCGCAGAAGTTTAGTTGTCACGATGGAAGGCGACGGGAGAGATTTCGTGGATGGTCACGTGGAGGATGTGACCCATCAACAGGCTGGAAGGAGACTCGTCTTCGAGTCCCCTGTAACTCAAACCCGGAGGATGGTGCAAGTGCAGACGCCTGACCCTCGCGATGAGGTTATCAGGCAACTCAGGGAGGAGCTGACGGAGTTGAGGTGGGAGAGAGGAGGAGCTGGGGACAGAGTAGTATCTCATGTAGAGGATGCTCATCATGCATCAGCGAGGGATAGATCTACAACCCTCCAGTATTCGAAGATCCCCACGTATGAAGAGAGGGAGCAGACGCAGGACTCTGGTGATAGAGTCAGTACCAGGAGAAGGGAGCAGGCGGTGGTGACTTCAGGGACGTACAAGCTCAGTGTCCCTTTCTCAAGAAGGCTGATGGGCATTACTATCCCAAAACATTTGCAAACAACTCAGCCACTGTCGATCGGGAAGTATAACGGAGAGACCGACCCCACTAAGCATTTGGATGCTTATGTTTATGAAGCTATGTATTTGGGAGCAGACGAAGATGTTATGTGCAGAATGTTCCCAAGAACGTTGACGGAGGAAGCTCTCAGCTAGTTTAAAAGCTTACCCTCAGGATCTATAAACTCTTAGGAGGAAATAGCTGCTGCATTCGAAAGCCATTTTGTCATCTCTAGGGATATCCCAAGAACTTCTCACACCCTGGCCCAGATAAGGCAGGGAGAAACTGAAACTCTTAAGGAGTTTTTGAAAAGGTTTTATAAGGAGGCTGCTTTGGTCCCAAACCTCACGGAGGCCATACAGCTCCATATTGTGGTGGAAGCTCTTCAGCCTGGTTCAACCTTTGCCCTATCTTTGGCAAAGAGCCCCCTACAACCTTCGAGGAGTTTCGAAGGAAAGCTTCTAAGTACGTGGGCATAGAGATGCATCTAGAGGCAACTGCAATAAGAGTGAAGCCTTCTGCACCCACTCAGCAGCCACAGAGAGAAAAGGAGAGGGTGAGGCCTGAGAAGCATGCTTTTAGAGAAGACTTTGTGAACGCTCGTCCGCATCCACGAGATAGGCGTGTATCATCGTTCGACAACTATGCTCCGTTGAACACTAGGCATTCACAAATCATGAGGGAGGTTGGTTGGCCAACTCTGAACGTCTTTGGGATAAGAAAACCAGCCCCAGTCAAGAGGGGTGGTAACCCACG
Organism: Clitoria ternatea; assembly: GCA_037962975.1. Taxonomy (NCBI): domain Eukaryota; kingdom Viridiplantae; phylum Streptophyta; class Magnoliopsida; order Fabales; family Fabaceae; genus Clitoria; species Clitoria ternatea. The sequence goes on from CM075674.1 coordinate 66,501,775, forward strand.
TAAATATTGCACGTTCCATGAACAGACAGGACACAACACTGATGAGTGCAAAGTGTTAAAAAATACGGTGGAAACTCTCCTTCGGGAAGGAAAGCTGAAGCAGTATTTGTTTAAGGAGAAATCTGTAGACGAGCCTCAGAGGATGAAGAAAAGGAATAGAGATCCTGATGATGAGGATGATAATACAAGTAACCCAGCAAGGAAGTTCACTACAGCTGAGAAGCAGAAGGGAGTAGTGATTGCTGAAGGTGCCCAACAAAATAACATGCCCCAGCAGCAGAGGCAGGGCAGACGAGAAGTGATTGAGATGATAGCCCCTTACAGGACGGTATGACAGCCCCGACGGTGTCATTTACAGATGATGATTTTGGCCCAACAATTCCAGGGGGTGATGATGCGGTAGTTATCGTGGCAGTCATAGCCAACAAGGATGTCAAGAGGATCCTCGTTGATCAGGGAAGTTCTTGTGACGTTATCTTTTATAATTGTTTTAAACGAATGGGTTTCAATGATGTAGATTTACAACCCTACACACAAGAACTTATAGCGTTTAATGGAGCCAAGCAACCCACCAAGGGATATCTTGACACTCTGATTTCTTTTGAAGGAGAGCCTGGTGCAAGAACGGTCAAGTCAAGAATCCTGGTGATTGACGTGGAATCCCCATACAACGGTATTATAGGCCGTCCAACACTGAATGCGATGGAAGCAATTGTTTCCACTCCTCACCTCTTGATCAAATTCATTGACAAGGACAACGGTGTGTCCTCTCTCCGCGGTGATCAGGAGATGGCTCGATATTGTTATAACCTGAGCCTCAATATGGTTAAGTTGGAAGCGTTCAACAAGAAGAGGAAGTTGAACGACGGAGGAACAGCGGCAGGGTCTGTCAGTCTCATTGACCTGGACCCCAGAGCGGAATTAAAGATTGATCCACTCAATCCCTCTAAGCCCACACCGGATGGTGGTTCCAGGGATGTTGTATTAGGAGATTCCCCAGAGAAGGTCACGCACATCAATGATAAGCTGGATTTTGCTATGGAGCAGCGCTTATTAGCCCTTCTGCAGGAGTTCAAAGATCTTTTCGCATGGACAGCAGCAGACATGCCTGGGATGGACCCTGATTTTTGTTGCCACAAACTCGCTGTGTACCCTGAAACAAGACCGGTGCCCAGAAGAAGAGGAGGTTGGGACCGGAGAAGCAGAGGGCGGCTTGTGAGCAGACAGAGGAATTGTTGAAAACAGGCTTTATAAGGGAGATACGCTACTCATCTTGGCTTTCTAATGTGGTAATGGTGCAGAAGGCCAATGGCAAATGGAGAATGTGCACAGATTATGTGGATCTTAACCGTTGTTGCCCCAAGGATCCATATCCCCTGCCCAACATCGATCGCATGGTGGATGACTCATCTGGTTACCAGTACCTCAGTTTCATGGATGCTTATTCGGGGTACAACCAGATTCCGATATGGGAGGGAGACCAGGAGAAAACTGCCTTTATCAATGACCGCGGTGTTTTCTGCTACACCGTCATGCCTTTTGGATTGAAGAACGCCGGCGCTACCTATCAGCGCATGATTAACAAAGTCTTTGAAGGGTTGCATACAAGGCTGGTCGAAGTTTATATTGATGATATTATCGCCAAAACACCCGCTGGAAGAGACCACATTGAAGATCTGCGCCAAGTTTTCACTAGGCTTCGGCAGTACAACATGAGGTTAAATCCTTTAAAATGCACCTTTGTCGTTCCAGCGGGGAAATTCTTGGGATTTATGTTGACCCAACGAGGCATTGAGGCTAACCCTGGGAAATGTCAAGTAATCCTGGACATGCAGAGCCCTAAGTGTCTGAGGGAGGTCCAATCGTTGAATGGGAAAGTGGCCGCTCTAGCTCGTTTCATGCCTAAGATGGCGCACAGGTCCCTCCCCTTATATAAGACGTTGAAGAAACACAAGAGTTTTGAATGGGGAGAGGAGCAAGAGCAAGCCTTCCAGCAGCTCAAGGCCGTTCTCTCGAGCCCACCAATTCTGGTTAGGCCTGACCCCGGTGAGACGTTAATCTTATACTTAGCAATCTCTGATGAAGCCCTAGGCGTGGCCTTGGTTAAAGAAACCACTGAAGGACAGAGGCCGATGTACTTTACTAGTAAGACGTTTCAGGGGGCGGAAGGAAGGTATCAGAAGATTGAGAAAGCTGCTCTAGCAGTCGTGTGGGCGTCACAACGGTTGAGGCCCTATTTCCACGAGCACCCAGTACTGGTGAGAACGGATTTGCCTCTCCGTTCAGTGCTCAGCAAGCCCGACCTCGCCGGGAGGATGATAAAATGGTCTATCGAGCTGTCTGAATTTGAAATCTCATATGAGCCTCGAGGAGCCATCAAGGCGCAAGTGTTGGCCGACTTTGTTGTGGAGATGACTGGGGCGGACCCGGCCACCCCTCGAGCGCATTGGACCATTTACGTTGATGGCTCGTCGAACAGCAAAGGTTGTGGAGCAGGTGTGGTGGTAGAAAGTGATGATGGTGTGCACCTAGAAATTTCCCTCCGATTTAATTTCAAAACCTCCAACAACCAAGCTGAATACGAAGCATGCTTGGCCGGTCTCCGTGCGGCGATTGACATCGGAGCATCAGCCGTCACACTGTGCAGTGACTCCCAACTGGTGATCTCGCAGATCCAGGGGGAGTACCAGGCAAAGGAGCCGCAACTTCAATTGTACTTGAATTGTGTTAATGAGTTGAAGGGAAGATTTGAGGTTCTAGAGTTCAAGCACGTGCCCAGAGAAGAAAACACCAGAGCGGACATCTTGTCTAGATTGGCAAGTACAAAGCAGCCCAGCAGCACAACAACGGTAGTTCAAAGCACTTTGACATCGCCTAGCATACCTCTGTCCCTTCTCTGAATGCTATCATGGTGAGCTATCCATATGAGAATTCTTGGGTCATACCCTATATTCGCTATCTGGCTGATGGTCAACTTCCCACTGATGAGAAGGAAAGGAGACGAGTGAAGATGGAGCTGCCATATTTTACTATGGTCGATGGTGTTCTCTACAAAAGGGGATTCTCTGTCCCATATCTTTTGTGTTTAAGAGAGGACGAGGTTCAAGCGGTTTTGGAGGAAGTGCACGAGGGGCAATGTGGACACCATGCTGGGGGCCGAAGCTTAATGAGAAAAGTCCTCAGGGCTGGATATTGGTGGCCCACTGTGAAGCAGGATTCTACAGATTTTGTTAGGAAGTGCGATGCTTGTCAAAAATTCTCCAATCTTCACCATACACCGGCCCAAGAGCTATCTTCATCTTCTGTGCCTTGGCCGTTCTACCAGTGGGGCCTTGATATTTTGGGCCCATTCCCCACTGCGCCAGGAGGTATCAAATATTTGATCGTGGGGGTAGACTACTTCACCAAGTGGATCGAGGCAGAACCAGTAGTGCATATCACTTCTGCACGAACAAGACGTTTCGTGTATGAAAATATCATAGCTCGGTTTGGGGTGCCAGGGCGGATTGTGACCGACAACGGCACCCAGTTTACAGACAAAAAGTTCACAGATTTGCTTGAAGGACTGGGGATAATCCAGATATTTTCATCTGTTGAACACCCCCAAACCAATGGGCAAGCAGAGGTAGCCAACCGAGAAGTGCTAAAGGGGTTGAAGAAGCGTCTGGGAGAAGCGAAGGGAGGATGGACTGACCAGCTATGTCATGTTTTATGGGCATACCGCACTACGCCCCATTCTTCAACTAACGAATCCCCATACCGGCTGACGTACGGGGTTGAGTCGATGATTCCAGTGGAGTTACAAACAAGATCGGCTCGTGTGGAGTATTTTTCAGCTGAAGATAACAACGCCAATTTGGCATCAGAACTGGACGTCCTCCAGGAGTTAAGGGAAAAGGCTTTCGTCAGAGATCAGGCAATAAAAGCAAAGGCAGCACTCCGGTATAATAAACGTGTCCAGTACAGAGCTTTCAACACCGGAGACCTTGTTCTGAGAAAGGCAAGTGTGGGGAATAAGTTCACCCACCAAGGAAAGCTAGCACCGACGTGGGAAGGTCCTTATAGAGTTTCTGAAGTGACTGGAAAAGGGTCATACCGATTGGAAGAGCTTGATGGAACTCCAATCCGTAACAAATGGAACACTCAGAACTTACGTATCTATTACAGCTAGTTGGTAAGACAGCGTGTACTCTTTTTCCTTACTTGAGTTTTTTCCCATTGGGTTTTCTCAAGAAGGTTTTAACGAGGCATGACCCCAACTACGCTTTTCATGTAATGTACTTACAATTTTAATGAGAACACATTTTAACCGCCCTATCATTCTCATGTTTCTTATGTGTTGTGATTTATAGCCGTAGTTAATACGCATACACTTCAGGACGGATGGAGTCAACTACCAATTCTGTAGTTGATGATATAGCTCCTCAAGGAACTGACGAAGACCCCTCAGGACGGATGATCTCAATCACACATCGTGTGTTTCGACGATGTAACTCCTTGAGGGGGAATGGGTTGTAGGGCTGGTCCTTTTTCAAGGCCACAAACCGAACCCCATTCGAAGACTACATGGGTTGTAGGGCTGGTCCTTTTTCAAGGCCACAAACCGAACCCCATTCGAAGACTACATGGGTTGTAGGGCTGGTCCTTTTTCAAGGCCACAAACCGAACCCCATTCGAAGACTACATGGGTTGTAGGGCTGGTCCTTTTTCAAGGCCACAAACCGAACCCCATGCGAAGGCTTGGGCGCAGTAGGCCGGTTCACACAGAAAACCGCGCTGAACCCTGAGTAACGGGCACAGTAGGTTCAGGATTAGCCCTGATCCGAACCCCGTGTTGAAGGCTTGGATTGTAGGATTGCACCGAACTCCAAGTACGGTTAGTAGGATCGAACTGAACACCGTGTGAAGACTTGAGATGTAGGACCAAACCGAACCTCAAAAGAAAGGCGTAAAAGCTTACCCTTGTCAAAGTTATACTAAAATTCAAAGGCAATGTCCGTCCTCAGTGGTGGAATATCCACCCCGGAGCGGTAGAACGCTAACGTACCCGCTCTACATCTTCGAGGATAGATAAGCATTTCTATCTTTTTAAGAAGTTAAAAGGTAATCCTTGAGATAAACTTTCCCTTCCCAATGTACTTACACTTGGGGACAGGGCATGCTTTAACTTAATTGTCATTTATTTGTTACAATTTGTTATCTTAATCTGGTGCGATAAGTACGCTTTAAGCAGCTAGGTAACCACGCAGAACGGATTCGCAAAGCATTGAAAACAATAAAGTGTTTTGTATAACACTAAGTTATTCAGTAATCACACATTCGACGCAAGCAGTTGAAGAAAAGTAATAGTGAATTTTATTTTCAAAAATAAGAAAATATGCAGGTTACAGGGTGTTTTAAAGCTGGAGCCGATCCCAGAACACGGCTATGAATGAAAGCATAAAATTAAGAGGCCGGTGTTTGATCCTCCGCAGTGGGCACTCCTGCCTTCTCCGTCTTGTCTTCCACTCCAGTTTGGGCACCTTCTTGTGCTTCAGCTCCAGAGGCAGCGGTGGACGTTGCTGGCTCCATACTTTGACCTTCTGGGAGGGGAGGCAGTTCGTACAGAGATTCACGGGGTTCATGGTGCGAGCCGTCCTTATGAACTTCGACAAGTCTTCCCCCATGGAATTTGAAGAACGGATCTAATCCGTATAGATTCAGTTGCACTCCGGGGTTACGATAGTAGACTTGACGAAGGGCCAGGCCGAAGGATTCATACGCCACATTTTTGCATATCTCCAAGGCTTTGGAAGCCTTGGCTTTCGCTGCAGCTAGTTTCCTCTGAACCTTGGCAAAATCCTCTTCTGAAGGCCCAGCACTCGCACCACCCTTCTTGAGTTCATCAATTTGGGCTTGCATCTCTTTCCGAATGCTCTCCCACTCCCCAAGGTCTTTGTTGCAACCGTCCTCCATAATTTTGAGATCGTCAGCAAGCTTAGCCGATCTCTTCTTCTCCAGTTGTAATTCCTCTTCAAGGAGGGGTATGGATTTGTTCTTTTTCTGGAGGTCGGCAACTTCCCGCTCTAGGGCCTTGTTCACAAAATGCACTTGGCTCGCCTCTTCAGTTTTCCTCTGGAGCGTTTCCTTAGTTTTCTTCAATTCTGACTCCACGCCCCTGTGAACTTCAGCTTGCTTGGTCGCCCATTTCTCCTTCACCGCGAGTTCGGTCTCAAGTTTTTCAACTTGATCCATATAGTCTGCCTTCTCGCTCAGGGACTCAAGGAGGCCGGACAGTTCATCCAACTGCCAACGTCCGGCCTTGCAAGCTCCTCGGACCCCAGCGGCGTCGAGGGAGGGGCGGAGGCAATACCTTGCCTTTGGAAGAGTGGGAGGCATAGACCCCTGGAACCACAAGTAAGGGGAGAGGAAGGAGTCACGCGGAGACTCAAACGCCGGAGGAGGACCATTCCCAGAGTCCGGCTCTGAAGCATTTTGTGAAGAAGGGATGGAGGATTCAGGAACAGGTTTCTTTCCCTTGTCCTTCTTCAATCCAGTTTCTTCGGCCGTCCTCTGATGCTTCTTCGCAGGGTCACCAGAGGAGGGCTTTTCCTGATCTGCCTTCTTGACCAGGTGCCTCTTTTTCTTCTTCTCTGGTACGGCCTCCTCGTTGCCCGCTCCAGTGGCCTCAGGTTGTTGTTCAGTTTCCTCCTCATCGAAGAGAGGAACCTCATCTCCTACCGCAGAGGTCAGAGGAATGAGGGGAGTTTTGGTGGTGTTCCTCTTCGCCTGGATTTCATTCTCCTCAGAGGAGGAATCGTCGTCAGCCATCATGGTCCTTAACGACAATATCTCTGGGCAGGCTTTTTCGATTTGTTCTGCAAAACAAGAAAGGTTGAATAAGCATACAAGAAGAAAAATAACCAGTTCATTAATAACCATACAACACAAAGAAATTAAGAGCGGATATTACGGAGGTAGGTGTTTCTAATATCATCCTCGGCCAAGAGGAGGCGGCTGGAAAACCCTTTGAGGGTCTTTAAGGCCGTCTGCATGGCGCTCAAGACCTCAACAGAGTGAGGGGAAAGTTCACTCTCGTCTGTATAATAAGCACGGCTCATAAGGAGAAAATGCTCGTGCGTCCAGCTAAGGGGAAACTTGGTAAACCCCTCCTTGTTCCGCCAGAAGACCGGCTTATTTGGTTGAATCCGGACCCGTGTATAGTAGTGTTTGAAGGAGCGTCCATCCACCTTCGTGGATTCCGTATAAGACTTGAAATTTACAACCCTTGAGTCACTACGGAGAGTAATGAACCCAAGGCCGCCCTTCTTATTAGCACGACGGACCACTTGGCAATAGTAAAATAGCTTGGCCACAGTGGCGGAGAAGTTGAAATGCTCCCCCAGAACCTCCAGAGCCCAGACAAGACCCCAACCGTTGGGATGTAGTTGCGTGGGGGCGCAGTCTAGGAAACGCAGGACGGCTATCTGGAACTCCGTCATGGGGAAACGTACTCCCAATTTCAAGAAGACGAAGTCGTACATGTAGACCGACCTCACATCAGGGACGCTGTGGCATATTCTTTCAGAGGGATGTGGTGCCATCACAGCGTATCGCGCCTTGTACTTTTATCTGAATATATTTTGCAGCGGAAAGAGACCGTGCATTCCTCCTCACTTGCATGGTGCGAAGGGATCTCTAGGAATTCCTCCTCCACCCAGCAGTAGGGTTTTCCCTGTTGAGTTTCTCCCAGTCAAGCCGGTGTGCAACAACGTTGACACACCCTTCAGCAGAGCGGAGAACCGGTGTTTTTCCACGTCCTGGAAGGTCCATGGTTGTGCAGGCACGGTGGAATGCGTATGTACTATGGTAAAAAGCAACATCGTCAGAGAGGTAACCTTCAGCACTTGACCCCTCATCAGAGCGGCTGGTAGCCCTCGAGTCAAGGGGAGCCTCAGAGCGACGTTGGGAAGAAGACGCTCGTGAGGAAGAGGCTTCGGCTCTCTCTGAGCGACGGGGCCCAGCCACAGGAGGATTCGCCGGAATCCTCCCACCACGGTGGCTAAGGGGGGCGCGAGAGCCAAAACTCCCCCTGTTTGAAGGACCAGTGTGGCCTGCTCTAGATCGTATAGTGGAAATAGAATGACAAAAATTGCAAGGAGTTGAAGGAAAGGGAGATTACCTAAAGGAAGAAGATCTTTGAGATGTTTGAAGACGACAGAGAAATTCCAAAGAAATTTGAGCAGAGTTTCACTAAGCTTGAAAACAAGAGTGGATTTCAAAATCTGCTAAGAGTTCCTTTTATAGGTAACGAAGAAGCACAGTGTTTCGTCGAAGGTCATAAGGCTTACATCAAAACGCAACCTTTTCAAATTGAAACGACTCCGTCGTTTCGTCACGTACGGGTGCGAAAATGGTAACGTTTCAGTGAACATTTTGGCAAAATGGGCCCCCATTCAGTTTGAATCCAGGCCCAATAAGCCCAATCGACGGTTACACTCTTGGGTAATGATGGCTCGTGCGTAAAAAACGCATTTACTGTCCAATCATGCCATGCGCATTTAATGCCTCCCAACCACTTTTCGAATACCAAAGACTCTTGGGATTTCCATTATTTATTTTATGCTGTCTGAATCCGTTGTACGCAACGCGAGAAGAGCGGTCACCCGTTTATTAGAGCGGACGCCACAGAGCTCCCAAAGATCTTCCAAAATGTGCTACCGGCATCCAGACTTCTCTAGAGTTGTGTAGCTCATATGAGCAACTTAACAGTCCCTCATACAAGCTAGGGGACAGATGATCCGGTCTGGATACCGGCCCCTATTCTTGTGACGTCAGAGTGACCTCATATAAGGAAAACCGGTGTCCTGGTTCAACATTACCACACCAGATATCCGATGTCTGGCCGTCCGTCCTCATCACACGATTGCCCCACTTATATATTCCATAAAGGTTCTTGGTTCATTTTCACAGGACATTTATATAACTGTTGGCTTTTCAGTCACAGCAAGATAAGAGCCCCTAATAACTTATCAGCGAAGACACTGTATGTAGCAAAATATGTCACGTCAATGGCCTCAGAAAGTAAGTGGATGTGTCAGCAGATTATATGGAAAAGGTGATTATCCTCCCCTCTCCCTAGAGAGTCGTACCCTGATAATTGACCTACCCCCCTGACACATTCTGAAAGTTGAGCCACCCTGATTGACATAATATACACGCTATCAGAGCTAGGGGACCCATCTGTACCCAACGACTCATTTTCTTACGTACAACTACAAATAGCTCATTTCAACACACATGCATGGTATCGCTGTTCTATCTCATACTTTACTGTTACTTCGCTTGAGCATTCACTGAGTTCTTATACTCTTCTAACTTGAGCGTCGGAGAATCTTCGCAGGTGGCACCACCTTTTGCCCCCCTACAACGCGAAACGTTGGTGTGAAGGATCTCCAGGACAACAAGACCGGCCTCTCCCACTGAGAGACCGGATTGATACATCGGATACACCCTGTTCCAGTGTGCAAATCCTCAAAACACCTAAACACTTATGGCTGGTCCCACACCGGATCCTAGACCCCGGTCCAGACCAGTTCAACTTCTATACCTCTCTCAGACACCAGGTGTCCAGGAACTATGCCTTCTCTTACCATAAAATGGCATTTTTCCCAATTCAAGACCAGATTAGTCTCTTCACAACGCTGTAAGACTTGGCACAAATTTGTTAAACAATTATCAAAATCCAAACCATGCACTGAAAAATCATCCATAAAGACTTCCATCACATTTTCAATAAGGTCAGAAAAAATTGCTTGCATACACCTTTGAAAAGTCGCAGGTGCATTACATAAACCAAAAGGCATACGTCTATAAGCATAAGTCCCATAAGGGCAAGTGAAGGTAGTCTTTTCTTGATCAGATGGATGAATGGGAATTTGATGAAAACCTGAATACCCATCCAAATAACAGAAATAAGAGTGTTTCGTAAGTCTTTCAAGCATCTGATCAATAAAAGGGAGGGGAAAATGATCTTTTTTCGTGGCGCTATTTAACTTCCTATAATCAATGCACATGCGCCAACCAGAGACAATCCTAGTAGGAATCAAGTTATGTTTATCATTTTCAATCACAGTTATTCCCCCTTTTTTAGGCACCACATGGACCGGACTTACCCATTTACTACTATCAACAGGATATATGACTCCAGCATCAAGCAATTTCAAAATTTCCTTTTTAACCACTTCTTGCATTTTAGGATTTAATCTCCTAAGTGGTTCTACTGTGGGCCTACTTTCATCTTCTACAGTAATCCTGTGCATATAAAGAGAAAGGCTAATCCCTTTGATATCATCCATTGTATAACCTATTACCTTTCTATACAACCTAAGTTGTTTCAAAAGTTTTTCAGTTTCAAATGGATTCAATTCAGCATTAACGATCACAGGATATGTGGAATTAGGACCAAGAAATTCATACCTTAATGAAGCTGGTAAAGGTTTTAATTCCACATTAGGGCTTACCACTTTGTCACACATGACCTCAGTATCATGTAGGGCCTTAGAGCAATCAGATGTTTCTGTCGGCTCAATCATGAAAATAGTTTCAAGTGGGTCATTAGGAAGGGTTGCTTCCTTTACCACTTGTTCAACAAAATCCACAGTACAGCAAACATCATTATAAGGTTTTTCTAAAACATTTTTCAAGTTAAAATCAACCTTTTGGTCTCCAACAGTTAGAGACAACTTACCATTCTTGACATCGATCACAGCACCTGCAGTTGCTAAAAATGGTCTGCCTAAAATAATAGGAATCAAAGAATCTTCGTCCATTTCAAGCACAACAAAGTCAGCAGGTATAAAAAATTTTCCTATTTTAATAGGAACATCCTCTAAAATTCCTACAGGATATTTTACAGATCTATCAGCCAATTGTAAAAACATCCTAGTAGGTTTTAGTTCACCCAATCCTAACTTTTCAGCAACAGATAATGGCATTAAACTCACACTCGCTCCTAAATCACACAATGCTTTATCTATATTCATGTCACCAATCATGCAAGGAATAGAGAAACTACCTGGATCTTGGAGCTTGGGTGGAAGTTTCTTTTGAATTAGAGCACTGCATTCTTCAGTAAGTGCAACTGTACCATCTTCCTCCAGTCTTTTTTTATTGGACAGAATGTCCTTCAGGAACTTTGCATATGTGGGCATTTGCTGCAAAGCATCTGTAAAAGGAATATTAATATACAATTTCTTTAAAACATCAAGGAACTTACCAAATTGTTTGTCCAACTTTGCTTTGGCTAAGCGCTGAGGAAATGGAATGGGAGGTTGATATGGCTTAACCTCCTCCTTCTTTTCTTGTGGTTTCTCTTCTTCAATTACTGGATGAGATGAAGATTCATCGACTCTCTTTTCCTCCTTTGCTGTCTTGTCAACTGGCCCATCGTATTGAGTACCACTCCTAAGAGTGACAGCCATGGTTTAGTTGAATGGTCCAGCCTCTGGTTTTCCAGGAAATGTTCCTGGTGCTCTTTGAGAATAGGAGGCTTGTTGGGCAATTTGATTTTCCAGTATTTTGTTGTGAGTGCAAGAGAGTCCACTTTTAAAGCCAAGTTTTTTATTGCATCAGAGAATTCATCATTTTGTTTAAGTTGAGTAGCTACAAATGTCTCTATCAAGGATTCTAGCTTTGATTTTTGTGGAATATAGGTTCCTTGTTGAGGTTTGTAGTTACTTTGGAATTGAGGTGGCCTATTTTGGAAGCCAGGTGGACCTTGTGGAGGTCTGTAGTTACCTTGATAATTTCCACCATAGTTTCCAATAGCATCCACCTGATGCATTTCTTGTTCTTGATTAGGAGTCATTACTAAATGGCAATTTGTAGCTCCATGTCCTGAAACACCACAAACTTCACAAACAATGTTAGTAGCACCTGTTGACCCTATTTTATCAAGTTTTAATGTTAATGCTTCAACTTTGGCAGAAAGTAAGGAAAGAGCATCAACAGAGTACTTACCTGGTGTTTTAGAAGGTAATCCTCTCTCAGATTTCCATTGGTGAGTGTTTTGAGCTATTTCCTCGATCAGGTTCTCAGCTTCATCAACATTTTTACTCATGAAGGCTCCTCCAGCTGCAGTATCTAAAGAGATCTTTTGTGTGGAAGTTAGTCCATTATAGAAAATATGGATTGTCAACCACCTTTCTATCCCATGGTGAGGACATTCTCTTAGCAACTCTCTGTATCTTTCCCAGGCTTCATACAAGGATTCATCATCTTTTTATGAAAAATTGATGATTTGTTTTCTCAGCACATCAGTCTTGTTCCTTGGGTACCATTTATTGATAAAAGCACTGGACAATTGTTCCCAAGTTGTGATGGATCCTTCAGGAAGAGAGTATAACCACGCTCTTGCTTTATCTCTTAAGGAGAAAGGGAAAAGTCTTAAGCGAACGGCATCATTGGTAGCTCCGTTCATCTTCAGGGTGTCATAGTATTCAAGAAAGATTTGAAGGTGAAGATTTGGATCTTCGGAGGGTAAACCTCCGAATTGGTTCTGTTGAACCATTGAGAGTAGTGAAGGCTTCAACTCAAAATTGTTAGCCTCCACTGTGGGTCTAAGGATGCTAGATCCTCTCCCATTAGTGCTTGGAGCGACAAAATCTCTTAAGGGTCTGTGTTGGTCCGCCATTTGTTTTTCTTTTTGTTCTTTTTGTTGTTTTTGTTGTTTTCTCAAAGCTCTAAGGGTACGTTCTATCTCAGGGTCAAATCCTAAGTTTAGATCGACACTACGGCTTCGTCGCATAAATAGAAAATAAATGACAAATAAAACAAATTATCACAAAAATAAAACAACAACAGATACACAAAATAAAGAACAAAGTACAAAATTACAAAAATAAAAATAACAATAAAAATATTAACAAGTATGATCTAATTGAATTTCAATATTGCTGATATTTGAGGGACAACAGTCCCCGGCAACGGCGCCAAAAACTTGACAGGGCCCGCAAGCGCACGGGTTATGTCGCGTAATATAAAAGATTATCGTTCTCTACAAGGACTGTGTTCAAAGTACCGGCATATTAAAATTTAATTATCCACACAATTGATTTTTAAGATTTTTATAAAATAAAGCACAAATTAAAATTGCACAGGATACGAATAAATATAAAAATAAAATTTACTTGACACTTAAAAATCAGAGTTGAAAATATCTTGGGATTTCGGGGGATTAAGACTCTATTTTATGTTAATGAATTTTAACTTTTCATAAATAAGAATCGAATTAAGTTTTCCAAGGCGAATTTTCCAAAAGCTAATTAATATGTTCCTCTCGGAATCCTATTAATGTACCTAACCTATGGAAAGCGCTGCTTAATCCTCAGAAAGGCCCATTATCGTTTTATGAAAATCCCTTTTATTTCCTCAAAATAATTTTGATTACTTTCACGGTTTTACCGAGGTCACAAAAAGCATCTCAAAAATCTTAGGTTTAGTTCAAAGCTTTCCGGTAAAAATAAATCTCTCGATTCTATTTATTACCTAAATTTACTAATATACCCGCAAGTATACAGTTTTATCATTTAGGTTCTTGTTAGGAATTACTAAAAGCATTAAGCATAATTGAACTAAATGGAAAACAGAAATTTATTTAATTCCAAATCAAAATAATATTAACAATAAAATATTATCATACCCCCTTTATCCCAAGATAATTAATTTAGCTACTCATGAAATAATTCAAATTCATATAAATAATGGAAAAATAAAACATACAAGACATGGTAAAAATAAAGACTTACGGGTTTCTCCAAAAGCTCGGAATAATTTACCACTGTAATTCCTTGTTGCAATATTCTCCATCAATTACAAATTTAAATTCTCACTTTTACAGCCCTCACACTCTTAAAATAAAATAAAGAAAAAGAAAGTAAAGAAAAAATGGGAACGGGACAGAGAAAGAAAATAAGAGAAATAAACAGAAAGAAAAGAAAGAAAAGAGAAACGAAAAAACAAAGAGAAAGGAAGGAGGAATTGGAACGGAGCTGATGGTAATTGATGGAAAGAGATTGAGTTTTTGCTGATGGGTTGCTGCTGCTTTTATAGGCAAATGGATGGAGGATTCCAGCTATGAAAACGTGTTCAATTTGCAAGTGGAAGAAACTTTCGGTGCATGTGAGTTCCAGCTGTGCCAATTTGTTTCCAATTTGTATATTTTAATATTTCCAATAATTTGGTGCTTGGATTTTAGTGAAGATTGGTGCAGAATGATGAAATTCAGAGTGAAAAAATGTTATTTTCCCACAAATCCGAGTGAAAGCTTGCTGGAGGGTGGTTTGCTGAGTGCTGGACGGTGTGGGTGCAAATTGGACAGCGCGGAGAGGAGTTGCTGTTGGATGGAGATCTGTACGGTGTGGAGAGTATTGCTGGACGGTGTTGGTTGGAGAGAAGTCTGGGCGGTGTTGGTTGGAGAGGAATCTGGGCGGTGTTGGTTGGAGAGGAGTCTGGGCGGTGTTGTGTTGAGTGGGTTGTCTGGGCGGTGTTGTGGATGGAAAGGAGAGGATGGTGTGTGTTATGGATTAGAAGAAGAAAGGGACAGCGGATAGGGAATGGGACGGTGTTGTGGCTTGAGGACGGTGTAGAGTGATCCGTTGTTTGGAGTTGTGGAGTGTAGGTCGGTTTTGAAAAGAGAGGGGACGGTGTGGAGAGGAGTTTGTTGATTGTGGCCGGTGTTGGGCCTGTGAAGAGATGGAAGGAGTCGGTGTTGATGGAGGTAGTGATCCGGGGTTGCATTGTGGAGAATTGGGTCGGTTTTCTCTCTAGAATTCGAGTGGAAAAAAAGGCTTTTTGAGCAAAAGACCGAGTAAAAGGTGACTTTGGACACAGATCCGAGTGACAGCCAGTCAGTGTTGTTGGGGGGTCGGTGTTTGCTGGATGAAAAGACAAGTGAAGATTGACTGAAGAGCAACTTCCATTCAGTCGGAATTGACTGCAGAAGGACTCGGAACCGACTGAAACCATTCACTCGGCTCAGGTTCATGGAGTTCATTCGGAACAGATTCAAGACTCACTCAGCTCAGATTCAATCGGTTCCTAATCATTTTCACTCGGCTGTCTCTAAATTTGAACAACTCGGTTAAAGCTTTGCTTTGGAATTCACTCGGAAGTGCCTTCTTATTTTTCACTCAGAACTTGCACTTGAAGGACTCTGGAAGCTGGCTGGTAGAAGTTTATGTCCGAGCCTTGTTTTGCTCGGAAGTGCAGCTTTCTGCCTTAGCTTACTCGGATGTCTTCCTTGGAGACTTTTTACTCGGTTTTAATGCGAAACTTAAAAGTCAGTCCGAGTGTGATTCACTCCTGGTCGGATTTCACCTTGTCCGATTAAGACACCATTCGGAAATGCCTTGTTCTCCGAATGAAATCACTCGGATTCTCCTTAGTCAGCATTTATTCATTCAATGGCATTCCTTCTGCTCGGAATCAATTCACTCAGATTCAGCTTTTTGCCCAGAAAAGCACTTGTTCTTTGGTCAGACCTGCTTCAGTCAGTATTCTTCACTCGGATTTACTTCAATCAGCAAATTCCCACTCGGATTCACTTTAATCAGCAATCCTTTCACTTGGAAAATACCTTTGGGTAGCATTTATTAAAGCTCAGTTCCTTTTTTCACTCGGAATTGTTGCATTCGGACAGCTTCCAATCGGATTTTCCTAAAACCGAGACTTATTCCTTTTTAGCATTGATCCTTCACTCGAGTCAGCCATTTATCACTCGAAATGGCTTTGACAGGGAATATTTCACTCGAATTTTCCTCCAGCAGTGCAGTATTCCACTCGGATTTGGTCATTTCTGAGCTATCCCACTCGGATTTGGCCTATTTTGAGTCGGATTTCATTGCTTCTGAGTCGGATTTATGCTTTCTGAGTCGGAATTCAGCATAAAAAGAGAGTTCTTTCTACTTTGGGCTTTTTCTTCTTGTTTCATTATCATTTTATGGTCGTTTTTCTCTTGTTTTTGACCCTTTATTACCTTAATTTTTGCAAAATAACATACCCAAGTAGACTAGAGTGGAAAGAAAGGAAAAATCTCAATAAATAAAGGAAATACAGTGCATAATGATTAAAATCCTAAGCAAACTAGATCTATTTTATTGTGTTATAAAGCACTTATCACTAACTATTCTCTAAAATTCAAGTGAATTGAGTGAACAACCATCCTTTTGACTCCTTAGTTAGTGAGTCCAAAAAAGAGAGAAGATTAAAAGTTTATGGGGTTTTTTAAGACACATAATCCATCATGTGATTCTTGAAGATATCTTCACGAAACTTGATGCATCACTATGCTTGGTCAATTTGTAATCTCGATGCGTTTTTCAATGTTTCAAGCTCAAGTGAAGAAAACACAGAGTGGGCAAGACCCAATCCTAAATAATGTCGGGAGCCTAACCACTCTCTCAACTACAAGTGAATTAAGTGAACAACCATCCTTTTGACCCCTTCAAAGCTAGTGAGTCCAAAAGAAAGACAAGATTAAAAGTTTATGGGGTTTTCTAGGACACAATCGTCTATGATGTGATTCTTGAAGATATCTTCATGAAACTTAATGCTTAGGATTATCCAAAGAGCAATTCATCTAGTTCTTAACTTAAGAGTTTTGACGATGCATCAGAATGCTTTACTAGTTCATAATGTCAATGGGTTTTCAAACTTTTCAAGCTAAAGTAAAGAAAACATAGAGTGAACAAGACCCAATCCTAAACAATGCCAGGAGCCTAATTATTCTCTCAACTACAAGTGAATTGAGTGAACAACCATCCTTTTGACTATTTCTTAGCTAGTGTGTCCAAAAGATAGAGAAGATTAAAGTTTATGGGGTTTTTTAGAACTCATCATCCACCATGTGATTCTTGAAGATATCTTCAAGAAAATTAATGCATTGGATCATCTAAGGAGCAATTCATCTTGTTCTTAACCTGAGAGTTCAGACGATGCATCACTATTCTTGGTCAGTTTGTAATCTGGATGGGTTTTCAGAGTTTTCAAGCTCAGGTGAAAAAAACACAGAATGAACAAGACCGAATCCTAAACAATGCCAGGAGCGTAACTATTCTCTCAACTACAAGTGAATTAAGTGAATAACCATCCTTTTGACTCCTTAGCTAGTGAGTCCAAAAGAGAGAGAAAATTAAAAGTTTATGGGGTTTTTGTTAGGAATCCTATTAGGGTCAGGCAGCTGAAACACAAAGGATTCCCAAGAAAGAATTGCAAACACGTATGTCTCAAAGCATTATGATAAATTAAAAATTTTAATTAGGGTTTACCTCTTGTAGACGCAGAACAAGATCCTCGATCGAAGCAATTGTAGCTTCGCCCTTAGGAGTCCACACGAGCACTCCCATAAGAAAACTAACGATCCGAATGCTAGTACGGAATTTTAGTGTAATGTAATTTCTGAGCCCAGCCTATGAGCATCTCATGCTCTATATATAGGCCTAGGTCTTGACCTGAGCTCTCATTAAACATTGGGCTTCTGACTCATTCTAAATGAGTTAGGCCCAAATAGTTTTATTTTCAGTCCAACTAAAATAAAACTATCCTCTGGTGGGCTTACTCTATGTGTGTGACCCTATAGGTAAAATATTCGGTTATATTAATAATAAACTATTTTATTATTAATATAAAATAAGAGCGGTATCAAGCAATACATCATTATGTCCGAATATTATTTATCATCGACATGACCTATAAGTGATAATTATTTTATATATCTATTCCTTTTGTCACGATATCTAATTGGGCCCAAGGCATGGTTGTCGTCATCCTTGTATGGCCCAATTCATTTTACTTGATACCAGAGTAGACTTTATAGAATAAATATCTAATATTTATTCGTCCTAGCATGGCCATGCATTTCATTAGTCTCACTCCATCAAGTGGCCCATAGATATCACTCCTGTCACATAGGAGAGACAAATTCCATCTACATCACTCACATCCCTCTGCATAATTTATCTATTGCCTAATCACAATCTTTATGGTCATCTTATTACAGATAACGTTTGATTATATTAAAACAATAAACTCCTTATGTAGGAATCGTAGTGACTTCAGGTCGAAGGACTACATACCATCATCACATTGAGAACCGTTTATGACACTCATGTAACGATCCATGCAACGTTCTCATGGTGGGTCTGTCCAGTACAACATTACTCTTAATGTGTACCCATGTAAAGACTTGATATCATATATCCATGATTTGTGAGATCAAATCATCAGTACATTCACACACTAATCTTAATGTATTTACATGTCCCCATGTAAATACTTGATTAGGGACGTTTTAGGAATAATTCTCATATGACCTATTATTCCAGGATAAATAGCATTTGTCTAAAACTGAAAATACTAATTTTATTAATAAGTTAAAATTGATACATTAATAGCTCATAGTGCATACACCAACAGTTTTCTAGGACACATTATAACACCATGGGATTCTTGAAGATATCTTCACAAAACTTGATGCATTGGATCATCCAAGGAGCAACTCATCTAGTTCTTAACCTGAGAGTTCAGACGATGCATCACCATGCTTGGTCAGTTTGTAATCTCGATGGGTTTTTGAACTTTTCGAGTTCAAGTGAAGAAAATGTAAAGTGAACAAGACCCAATCCTAAACAATGCGGAGAGCCTAACTATTCTCTAAAATACAAGTGAATTGAGTGAACAATCATCCTTGTGACTCCTTCTTAGCTAGTGAGTCAAAAAGAGAGAGAAGATTAAAAGTTTGTGGGGTCTTCTAAGACACATAATCCATCATGTGATTCTTGAAGAAATCTTCACGAAACTTGATGCATAGGATCATCGAAGGATCAATTCATCTAGTTCTTAACCCAAGAGTTTCAATGATGCATCACCATGCTTGGTCAGTTTGTAATCTCGATAGGTTTTCCAACTTCTCAAGCTTAAGTGAAGAAAATGCAGAGTGGGCAAGACCCAATCCTAAATAATGTCGGGAGCCTAACCACTCTCTCAACTACAAGTGAATTGCGTGAACAACCATCCTTTTGACCTCTTCTTAGCTAGTGAGTCCAAAAGAAAGATAAGATTAAACGTTTGTGGGGTTTTCTAGGACACAATCATCCATGATGTCACTCTTGAAGATATCTTCATGAAACTTAATGCTTTGGATCATCCAAAGAGCTATTCATCTAGATCTTAACTTAAGAGTTCTAACGATGCATCACCATGCTTGACCAGGTCTAATCTTAATGGGTTTTCAAACTTTTCAAGCTAAAGTGAAGAAAACACAGAGTAAACAAGACCTAATCCACAACAATGCCAGGAGCCTAACTATTCTCTCAACTACAAGTGAATTGAGTGAACAACCATCCTTTTGATGCTTTCTTAGCTAGTGTGTCCAAAAGTTAGAAAAGATTAATGTTTATCGGGTTTTCTAGACCACATCATCCATCATGTGATTCTTGAAGATATCTTCAAGAAACTTGATGCATTGGATCATCGAAGGAGCAATTCATTTAGTTCTTAACCGAAGAGTACAGACGATGCATCACAATGCTTGGTCAGTTTGTAATCTCGATGGGTTTTCAAAGTTTTCAAGTTCAAGCGAAGAAAACGCAGAATAAAAAGGACCGAATCCTAAATAATGCCAGGAGCGTAACTATTCTCTCAACTACAAGTGAATTGAGTTAACAACCATCCTTTTGACTTCTTAACTAGTGAGTCCAAAAGAGAGAGGAAAGTAAAAGTTTATAGGGTTTTCTAGGGCGCATCTTCCATCCTGTGATTCTTGAAGATATCTTCATGAAACTTGATGTATTGGATCATCGAAGAAGGAATTCATCTAGTTCTTAACCTGAGAGTTTAGACGATGCATCACCATGCTTGGTCAGTTCGTAATCTCGATGGGTTTTTAGACTTTTCAAGTTCAAGTGAAGAAAACACAAAGTGAACAAGACCCAATCCTAAACAATGTAAAGAGCCTAACTATTCTCTCAAATACAAGTAAATTGAGTGAACAACCATTGTTTTGACTCCTTCTCCGTTAGTGAGTCCAAAAGAGAGAGAAGATTAAAAGTTTGTGCGGTTTTCTAAGACACATAATCCATCATGTGATTCTTAAAGATATCTTCACAAAACTTGATGCATAGGATCATCAAAGGATCAATTCATCTAGTTCTTCACCTAAGTGTTTTAATGATGCATCACCATGCTTGGTCATTTCATAATCTCGATGGGTTTTCCAACTTGTCAAGCTTAAGTGAAGAAAACGCAAAGTGGGCAAGACCCAATCCTAAAAAATGCAGGGAGCCTAACCACTCTCTCAACTACAAGTGAATTGAGTGAACAACCATCCTTTTGACTCCTTCTTAGCTAGTGAGTCCAAAAGAGAGAGAAGATTAAACGTTTGTGGGGTTTTCTAAGACACATAATCCATCATGTGATTCTTGAAGATATCTTCATAAAACTTAATGCATAGGATCATCGAAAGACCAATACATCTAGTTCTTAACATAGGAGTTTTAACGATGCATCACCATGCTTGGTCAGTTTGTAGTCTCGATGGGTTTTCTAACTTTTCAAGCTCAAGTGAAGAAATGCAAAGTGGGCAAGACCCAATCCTAAATAATGTTGGGAGCCTAACCACTCTCTTAACTGTAACACCCCAAATTTTAAAATAGAGAATAAATTAAGAAAATGAATATTAAATAATTGAATGTGAACTATTTAATGTCCTAAAATATTGGAAATAATTTAATTGAGATTTGACTGTTAGTAATTTATTAAGATCAGATAAGCAGGAAACTAACCCGAATAAAATATGGGTGTCGGACCAAGTATCTCTGATTAAGATGCCGTTGGTTAGGGTTGCAGATAATATTACTGGGAGTCTGGATGTGTATTCGGAATAATTTTTAGAATAAGTATTGAGCCTGAATGGAGAGCCTGTTTGTTTAAAAACGGAAGAGTTTAATGAAGATTAAAAATTTAAAAATAAAAGCTCACTTTTTCACTCTCATTTTTATTCAAGTGCTGGACCATTTTGGCAAAACACTCCTTTTTTCTTCTCCTCTTATCTTCTTCATCTCCTTTCCCTCTCTAACCCTAAGCCAAGGTGCTAACCTCCATTCTCCCTCTCATTTTCATTTTATAAAGGCTTGGAGAAGGCTTGGAGCTTGAAGTTCTTCTCCCTTATTCTCATTAATTTCGTGTGGCCCTCCCCTCTTTGGAGAATTCCTCCATTACTTCACTTGAGGTAAGGTTCTAGCCATATTTCAAGAATGAACCTTTAGTTATGTGTCTTTAATGTTAAAAGAGCATTTAATGTATGTGGGTTATTAGGAGAAGCTTTAAATATGGAAACCCTAAGGTGGGTGTCATAAATACAAGCTTTAAATGGTATTAATGGGGTATATGCATTTATAGTTGGAAGGAGATGAGAATGTATGACTATTTTTGAATGTTGATGGGTTTTGGTGAAACCCTAACCTTATAAATTGGGGGAAATATGATATGTGGGTAGATGGGCATTAATTAATGGTGAGAATGTCATTAATGTTGGAGTATAATCATAAATGATGATTGGTGATGGTGGTTGCAAACCATAAATGAAAACCCATATAGAATGAGTATAACACCCTAATTTTAATTAAATAAACAAAACCCATAAACAGGGAAAATTTTTCCCGAATAAACCAAGGAGAACCGGGCACAAAAGACGTAAGGGACGGAAGGCAAGGGAAATAAGACCATTCGGAAACATACAGCAGAAGACGACCCGCTCGAGCGAGAACCACAAAACAACGCTTACTCGCTCAAGCGAGGTCCAACACGCTTGAGCGAGATAACCCAACTCGCTCGAGCGAAGCACCACATGCTTAAGCGATGCTAACACAAAAGCCTTCCAAAGCCCACACACTCGCTGGGGCGAATCCTTCATTCGCTGAAGTGAGGAGCTACACTCGGTTATCTCAACACATGGGACCCAGAGTTATCATACAACTCATTCACTCGGAAATGATAGCTAATCCACTCGGCATGTGACAACTTATTCGCTTAGGGAAAATCATTAAGTCAATCCCCACTCGGGTTTCTCCTAATCCTGACTACTCGGAAATATTTAGTTATTCTATACTCGGGAAAATCCTAACAGTTATCACTCGGAAAGTGTCTAGATCAATCCTCACTCGGTGTCCCGTGCTCTCATTCACTCGGTAATACTTAAACTCTTCTGCACTCAGAATAAATCACGGTCTCGCTTTCCACATCAACTCTTAACCCCATTTCTACCCATGGTTATACCGACCTCACGCACTCAGTAAGTACACATCCATATATTACTCGGATCATTCACGCAATATAGAACAACACACAGTGTGATAGATATAGAGAGGGATATAAATAATTACAGGCACACAATCATGTCTTCTACCCAAGAGGGTTCAAGTTCTAGTATAAAGAGACTACGATTGAAATACGAGCCGGCCAAGGCTTAACAAGACATATACACGGCATATACATAAATACATAATTTCCATAGTGCACCAGCACTTCACTCAGCATTTAGCTCCTCCTCCACTCCTCATTCCGAGAGACATTCACTGAAAAATTGCCACAGTAAGAGTGAGTATCTTAGATATTAAATGATAGATACTGACTCGGATTATCCTCAATCATGCAGCAATATAATGTACACGGCTACTATCAAACATACACAATACCAATTTAACCAGGACGTACATATTCAACATTTCACGATCAGAATCCATCAGTCTCACTCGGATATATGCACGTATCATTACAATAACATTAACAATTATTCACAGAACAGATTTCAATCGATATCAACAGTATATGCACACAGAATAATTCACTCGGTTCCGCATTCGTGTGTAATCGGTTTTTGACGTTGCAACTCCCAGCCTTTTTATACATAGCTCTCAGCTATCAACTCAGCTCCCAGCTGCTTGGCCGTTTTACAGGTACCCAACCGTTTGCCCACAAGGTGACACCAACGCTTTCAGCGCCAACGGAGGTGTTCATGGGCAGCCCTGAGTCCCACTTAATAGGCTACCTTGAGTCTCAATCAAAAGGATTTCACAGCGTCCCACGCTTTTAAATAACCGATGGTAGTGTCCCACACTACATGCTCCCAGCACAAACGCATCCCATGCGCCACACGCGGATTCATCACACAACACAGAATTCATATACACAACCTTTCACTCAACAATACATGCATCCCATGCAATCGGTAAGAACTCAACATATTAATCCAACACACATGCTTCTCATGCAATCAGTATCATAGCTCAAATAGATGAATACAGCAACACATGCATTCCATGCAATCGGTGTCAAGTAGTATCAGAATTCAATAAATTAATCCAACAACACAAGCATCTAATGCAATCAGTATTCAGCAGTATCAGGACCCAGACAGCACATGCATCGGTGTGATATATTATCAGATTCACTATGTCAACATTTGATCACATACAGTCAGCATTTTATATTCATAACGACTTACATGTCACATAAACCACACGGTAATCATCCTCAACAATTCAGCACACCCTTTCCATGCAATCATTCGACATTCTCAAGGATATCAGCATGCATTTCAAGGACGGGACTAAACATGCAACACTCAACTCTCACTCATCATGCACCCAGGTATTACACACTCCTCATGCAAGCACAACACACAATCAGAATACAGAAAGAGCAATCATCAGCACCCGGAACCCGTCCATAACCCATGCATTTAAGATATAAGGTACTCCTCCTACCAACTACGAAACTCCGAGAGACTCTTCTGCTTGGACGTTGGTCCTCTGCCTTGCTGCTTCGCTCGATACTTCCACTCGTTCAGCCTCCTCTTGATCACTGTTGTCTTTCACGATTAACTTAGGAACAGGGGCTGTTTCTTCTTTCGCTTTGACGATCGTCTTTCACTAGCATGAGGGAGCTCCGACTCCTCTGTAGCACCGTCGTCGTGGCTTCCGAAAGCACAAAATGGAGACAGAGAACAGAGAAGAAGAACGAAGAAGAAAAAGAAGAAGGAAGAAGAAGAGAGAAGTCGCAGAGGGAAATCTAAAGGAATGAAAGGCAAAGAGACCCAACGACCAATTATATATGCATGCACGAAGGAAGGGAAAAGTGGGGTGGGAAAGCGTGAAGCAACAGCCTGCTCACATCACCCAGTCACCATCAGCAGCAATTAATAATTAATCACACTTAATCAGCCATCATTTGATTAATTAAGTTAATTGTAATTAATAAATAATTTTCCACTTATGAAATTATTATTTTAATGGCTTTATTTCACTCGGTAATTAATTTTTAAATCGGGATGTTACAGTTCTCCCCCTTTCAAAAGGATTTCGTCCTTGAAATCCAATCGGTAACTCACCTTAGTTAAACAACTCGGGGTACTGTTGCCTCATGGCATCCTCGCGTTCCCAGGTATAAGAGGTATACCCGTCCTGCTGCCACTCTACTTCAACCAGTTACACATCCTTACTCCTTAAACGCTTTACCGATCGGCCCACTATTCTAGTCGGTACAGTCACAGTGGTCAGGTCCTCTTTAATCTCCACTTCATCATCCGACATTATGTGAGTGGAATCGTGTAGGTACTTCCTTAGTTGAGACACATGAAACATGTTATGCAATCGGGATAAGTGAGTCGGTAGTGCTATTCGGTATGCCACGGGACCGATCCGCTCTAATACCTCATAAGGCCCAATGTATCGGGGGCTTAGCTTTCCACTTTTCAAGGCTCGGCCGACTCCCTTGCTTGGTGAAGTCTTTAGAAACACCCTGTCTCCGATTGAAAACTCTAGTGGTTGGGTTCGTTTATCGTGGTAGCTCTTCTGCCTATCCTGAGACACCTTCATCTTTTCCCTTATCACTCGGATCTGTTCTGAGGTTTGCCTCACAGTTTCTGGTCCCAATAGCAGACCCTCACCCGTTTCCGACCAACAAAGTGGGGTTCGGCATCTCCGACCATATAGTGCTTCATAGGGTGCCATGCCAATACTGTTGTGGTGGCTGCTGTTGTACGTAAATTCGATCAGGGAAAGGTACTGCTCCCAATCTCCACCGTGTTCTAACACACACGCCCTCAATAAGTCCTCCAGACTTTGTATCGTTCACTCGGATTGTCCATCCGATTGGGGGTGGTAGGCGGAACTTAGCCAAAGTTTCGTGCCCAACTCCTGGTGCAGGCTGGCCCAAAACCGGGACGTGAATCTAGGATCCCTATCCAATACGATGGAAGTCGGCACACCATGTAGTCGGACAATTTCACGAATATAAATCTGGGCTAACTTATGTAATGGGTATCTCATGTTCACAGGTAGGAAGTGTGCACTTTTTGTCAGTCGGTCAACAATAACCCAAATCGCATCATGGCCCGCTCGATTTTTTGGCAATCCCATGACAAAGTCCATGGCGATTGAGTCCCATTTCCACACGGGGATTTCCAGGGGTTGCAATGCACCATACGGCTTCTGATGCTTAACTTTTGATTTTTGACAGGTAATACACCGAGCCACGTATTCTGCCACATTCCTCTTTAATCCGGGCCACCAGAATTGTGTTCTTAGATCGTGGTACATCTTCGTGGTACCCGGGTGGATACTTAGCAGGCTTTTGTGGGCTTCATCGAGCACCATTCTTCTTAATTCTCCTCCACCCAACACGTATATTCTGCTTCTCACTCAGAAGACTCCATCCGATCCCTCGGTCAAGGACAAGTCCTTTCCTTTGGCCTGAGCCTCCTTCATCTCAGCCAAGTAGGAATCTGACTACTGTTGTTCGTACACGAATTTCAGAAATTCATTGGTAATCCTCAACGTACCGATTGTTATTTTCTGAGACAAGGGGATGTCAACATGCAAGTTCATGTCTCGGAACTGTTCCAATAACTCCACCTCCTTCACCATCATCACTGCTATGTGGAGGGATTTCCGACTCAACGCGTCGGCAATAACGTTTGCTTTACCCGGATGGTACTTCAGCTCAAAGTCATAATCCTTTAAAAATTCCATCCATCTCCTCTGCCTCATGTTCAGCTCCTTCTGGTCAAATAGGTATTTGAGGCTCTTGTGGTAGCTGTACACTTCGAATTTAGAACCGTACAAGTAATGTCTCCATATCTTTAACACGAAAACCACTACTGCCAGTTCTAAGTCGTGGGTCGGGTAATGCTGTTTGTGAGGCCTCAATTATCGAGAGGCATAAGCTATCACTCGGTCTTTCTACATTAGCACGTATCCCAATCTGAGTCCCGACGCATCACAATAAACCACGAAGCTCTCTTGCAAGTTAGGTAATGCCAATACTGGAGCGGTCGTCAACTTGTCTTTTAGCTCTCAGAAACTGCTCTCGCACTCGGAACTCCACACGAAGGGAACGTTTTTCCGGGTCAATTTAGTCAGTGGCAAAGCTAGCTTAGAAAAACCTTCAATAAACTGCCTATAATAACCAGCCAGGCCCATAAAGCTCCTTATCTCCGAGACCGACTCGGGTCTCTCCCATGCCATTATAGTTGCCACCTTCGAAGGGTCTACCGAGACACCCTCCTTGGAAATCACATGTCCGAGAAAGTGGATCTTTTCCATCCAGAAATCGCACTTCAAAAATTTTGCAAATAACTGCTTCTCCTTCAAGACTTGAAGTACCGCTCGGAGGTGTTCTTCATGCTCATCAGAGGTCTTGGAATAGACTAAGATATCATCAATAAAAACTACTACGAATCGGTCTAAGTACGGGTGGAATATGTTGTTCATGTAATTCATGAATATGGCAGGTGTATTTGTCACATTGAACGGCATCACTACATACTCGTAGTGGCCATACCGAGTCCTAAAGGAAGTCTTGGGGATATCCGAGTCCTTCACCAGGATTTGGTGGTATCCCGATCGTAAATCGATCTTCGAGAAGACTGAAGCACCACGCAGTTGGTCAATCAGATCGTCGATCCTGGGCAACGGGTATCGGTTCTTAATCGTGAGTTTGTTTAGCTGTCGGTAATCTATGCATAGTCTCATGCTGCCATCCTTCTTCTTAACAAGTAGTACAGGTGCGCCCCATGGTGATACACTCAGCCTAATGAATTGTTTTCCGAGTAACTCATCCACCTGCTTTTTCAACTCAGCCAATTTTGTTGGGGATATTCTATAAGGTGCACTGGAGACTGGCTCGGCTCCAGGGATTAGATCTATAGAGAACTTAACTTCTCTAGTTGGAGGGACACCCGACACATCTTCCAGAAACACCTCTGGGAATTCACAAACAGTCAGAATTTCGTTCACTCGGGCTCTACTCTCACCCTCAGTTAAACAAAGCATCGTAAACAGCTGAGCTATACCTTGTACCTTGTAGTCTTCACTAGTCTGCCTTAAAAAGATTATTCTTCTGTTCCGACAGTCCACCAATACCTTGTTGGCTGAAAGCCAATCCATGCCGAGTACAATGTTGAGATCCTTTAAAGGCACGCACACCAAATCAAAGGTGAAACTCTGATCGTCCAACACAAACGTTACATCTTTATACATTGACGATGTCAACACCTTAGTGCCAGTCGGATTGGCTACTTCCAAAGTCCGATCCATATACACAGTCGGCAACTTTAAACGTCTTACACACTCTCATCAGCTATAAAAGAATGGGTGGCTCCCGAATCAAAAACTACATTAAGTGTATATCTACCAAGTGAGCACTTACATTGTACCAAGTCATTCGCTTGTACAGCATCTTCTACGTTGATGGCGTAGACTCTTCCCACCGCTGGTTGGTCGGTATTTCTTTCTCGGTTACTTGGAGTAAGCATCATGTTTCCTCTGGCTCTGCTGCCTCTGCCCCTGGTCTTTGACTATCGTTCCCATGGCTCCTCTCTTGGAAACCTCCCTGACGCACATTGGTATTTGCTTGACGGAGTTGGGGGCAGTCAGGGCGAATGTGCCCCCTCTTATTACAATGGAAGCACACCATCTCACCATCGTTGTTGCAGTCTCGAGTGTAATGATTTCCTCCACACTTAAAACATTTTCCGTTTCCCATAACTAGTCGTCTTTCTTGCTGGCTCCGACCCCCAAATCTGGAAAAAGGTCTGTTCCTACCAGCATTGTTCGGCCTCTTGAAGCGGGATTGCTGGGGCTTCAAGTAATGGTCTGCTTTGCTACTCTGGCCCGAGTGGGCCTTGTCGTCCTCTTCAAAAATTCTACACTTATTCACCAATGCAGGAAAACTCCTAATTTCTTGGTATCTGCAGGCTCTTTTAATGTCTGATCTCAATCCGTTCTAAAATTTAAGGCATTTGGAATTCTCCATTCCAGGTTGTTGGAAGGGCGGGTAGAATAGGCACAATTCTTCAAATCTAGTTGCGTACTCTTCCACAGACATAGAGCCCTGTTTCAATTCCATGAATTCCAGTTCCTTCTGACTCCTGATTGTGTCGGGGAAATATTTCTCTAAGAAGCATGTCTTGAAATTTTCCCAGGTCAGCTGGGTATCAGCATCAGTCAGTTGGTTTCTGGCGATCTTCCACCAGTTCTCTGCTTCGTCCCGCAGCATGTATACTGCGCACTCCACCTTCTGGGCCTCGGTACAGTGAAGACCCCCAAAAATCCTCTTTAACTCCTGAGTCCATTTATAAGCTGCCTCGGGGGTTACGTCCTCCTTGAAACTCGCTCGGCTTCCTCTTCAGGAAGCGGTCTAACACTTGGCCATCTTCAGCTCGAGGCTGGCCCTGCCTCTCGAACACGTCCGCAAAACGTTGGAATGTCGTGGCTATGGCCTCCATGCTTTGATGATTTTCCATGACTTATCCTGAAATTAACACCCCTTCAAGGATAAGTTTACAGGGTTACATTCTTCCGATCGGATCTCATCCCCATATCCACTGACTATAGCACATTATACCATTTATATATATACGTCATGCAATCAATCGAACCAGGAGAGGAGTTACCTCCTATCCTCAAATCAATATCTCAACATCAATCATGTTCAATCAGACTATCATAATAATGATGACCACTCGGTCATAATACATACAACCGCTTACACTCGATAAGCACACCTTGGCCTTGGACCTTTCGGTCTGCTCTGATACCAAAATATAACACCCTAATTTTAATTAAATAAACAAAACCCAAAAACAGGGAAATTTTTTCCCGAATAAACCAAGGAGAGCCGGGCACAAAAGACGTAAGGGACGGAAGGCAAGGTGTAACATCCCTGCTTTTAGAAAAAGTTTTACCTTTGTAAATTTTGAATTATAGAGAGTTATAAGTAAGAATAAGTCAATATATACCCTATTGATGGTCTGTGGTATCTCAGAAATGTCATTTTTATGCATAATAATGGAATTTATATGGGTCATTAGTGAAATTATGCAAAAACCGAGTGAAAAGGACTCTGTTCCGAGTAACAGAGAGGAATTCTGAGTGAAGGAATGAAATTCCGAGTGAAGGAATGAAATTCCGAGCGTAACATTACATTTTTCGAGTAAAACATGACTGAGAGGGCTACCACCGAGTGGAGTCCTGACCTGAGAGGTAATTCTGAGTGAAGTGTGTTCAAGAGAACCACTTCTGGGTGAAATTCCGAGTCAAAACACCCTAGAAAGGCCCGTTTCCGAGTCAAACATTGCCAAATGCTTCTTTTCCAAAGGAAACTCCTCCGATTTAAGTATTCCAAGAGAAAGAATGCATATATATTTATGTTTATGTTGATTTGATGCTTTCTACCAACTGGAATGTGTTGTGGAATCAATTGGGAAGGATTCCGAATGGTTTCGTATGTATTTGCTTAGGAAACCGAGTGGAAAATGGTGGAGGGAGCCCATTCCGAGAGAAATGTAAGAGGCTGAACCATTTTCGAGTGAGATATACTCTACTGGACCAAAACCGAGTGAGACTCGTACATGTAGGTCTTGTTCCGAGAGGTAATGGCTTAAATAAACCTTAATTGGGAAATATAGTTGAAGAAGTTAGCCTAAAACCGAGTGAACCAAGTGAATGAAGACTCGGATTTCCGAGTGAAAACTCTGAGAAAGAGAGGACTCGGTCTGGACAGATATTACCGAGTGAGAAACCGAGTACCTGAGTCGGTTTCAAAGGAATTCCGAGCGAGGACTTGAAGCCACGCTCAAGCGAACCTTGTATTTGTTGGCTCGGAAGAAGAATTCCAGTCGGCATAGTGGTTAACCGAGTGTAATTTTCACTCGGTATTCAGTGTCAGTTGTGCGTATTGACTTTAATTTTGTCTTTTAATGATTATTTTAATTCAATCATGCGCATTATAGCTAGTGGGCGGCCAGAAATGGGCACTGACTCAGCATATCTCCTTATTTAAATCTCCACTGCCACTCCATTAACACTCCACTAGCAGCCCACTTACAAAAGTTGTTCCCCATTTAGTTTTCCACTTAGCAGCCCACTCCTTATTTAAACCAGCACAAGGACTCTTAGAGAACACACACACGAAACACACCTCCATCATTCTTCTTCCTACAAGTTACTTTCTCTCTCTTTTCTCTTCTGTTTCACTCGGAATTCATGCGGGGCAGTGAAAGGGAACCTCTGCTTCTCCTCTAGGAGCTCCATAAAGGTAAAAGGGTATATTCTTGGGTGCTCTGTGGGAAAACCGAGTGAAGGAAAGGGTTAAGGAACTTGTTCCTCACCTTTCCAGGACAGATTCAGTGTTGTGTGAATTAAATGCCTTAATTGTTATTATTTGTATTTATATATATATATATTTGTTATTAAATGCATATAATCAGTGATGAATTGTGAAATGATATGAACTGTATTGGACTGAAAATACTAAGCATCATGGGTACCGTGTGATTTCCAGTGAAAAATTATGAATAGAAGATGGATTTAATGATAACAGGTTCTGTTTTATGTTAATCCGACCGGTTTTACATCTATAACAACTCGGTTTTGCTTAGTTTCAATCGGATTCAACCTTAACTGAATGTATTTCATTCTGATAGAACAATTCTTCACTCGGTAAACAACCTAATTTCACTCAGAGAACTTTTTCTAGTTTATTTCCACTCGGACAGCATCTTCCCAGTTGGTATCACTCGGAAAACATATTTCACTCGGAACTTATATTGATTTCACTCAGAAAACTCCTTTGAGACTGATGTCACTCGGAATCGTATTTTATTACACTCAAAAATTCATTTTTACTCGGTTTCACCAACATTTTCACTCATGAAACTCTTTCTTACTGATTCCACTCGGAAATTATATTTTAATTCACTCAGAAATTTATTTCACTTAGAATTTAAGTTATTTCATTAAGAAAATACTTCTCAGTTTCTGTTTCACTCGGAAAACATATTAATTTCATTTAGTAAATTCTGCTCAGTTTTATTTTCACTCGGATTCATAGTTAATTCATGCGGAAAACTCATTTTCACTCGGAATCAAACCTGTTTCAGTCGGAAAACAGCCTTCCAGTTCATTTTCACTCGGACCCAAACTTGTTTCAGTCGGAAAACAGTTTTCCAGTGTAATTTCACTCGGATTTTTAGCCAGATCGTTTGGAAAACCCTTCTCAGTATAATTCCACTCGGAATCATACTTATTTAACTCGGATTTACCCTTGTTTCACTCGGAAAACTCTGTTTTTAGTGTTTTTCGCTTGGATTTTCATTTAGAAACTATTCTTTAATACTTTTTAAATTATTGGGAAGTTATAATTATTATTATCATTCTTATTCTATTATTATTATTCTAATTATTATCAATCTTAATATTGTTATTATTATTATTAGTTTTATTGTTATTAACATTGTTAACGTCTTAATTATGAGTATTTACATAAAGAATATATTATTTTACTCTTTATGGAAAATATAATTTTAACCAAGATATAATAGATATATTTCTAAAATAATAAACGAATATCATACAATGTTTAAATAATTGATGGAATTCAAAGAACTTGGGAATGATATGGTGAGACTGGAAACACATAAGATACCCAAGGAATCAATTGATAAAATAAATGCATTTCGCATCATGAAAATATTTTTAAAGAAGAAAAACCTCTAGAGCATACACTTGGTATAGTGGAGGACACTTACGTTCAATCTCCATGAAGAATCTTGGGAGTACAACTGGAACGACAACCCAATGGCATCAGAGTTGCGCCTGATAGCCGGGTGAGACGATGCAATTCTAGTGTACTTTGACTAAATGACGGAGTATAACTATGATCATAGGGATCCAAGTTCCAAAAAAAAAACATTTAAATCAATGATGAGAACCAATGAGTTCATTTGTACCATATGGAACTTGGGCGGACCCTGATCGCTCTAGATGATTGGAATGGTGATATTCCAAAGAATGAGAAGAAGATGAAACGATTTATTGGGCCCACATTCATCATGAGACTTAACCATAGATAAATCATAATAAATCCAAACTCATGCATTTCATTACAGCATATTTGATTGTTATATTTATGAATATGTTAATTATATGATTTATGTGATATTATATGTTAACTGGATTATATCCGCACCGGATTAACCAATCAGGGTCTTGGGTTATACTCACCCTTACTGTTGACAATTTTCAGAGGAATTAGGAAATCAAGAACCTGAGTATGAAGAACAGCAATATGCTGAACCAAATGAGAACGCTCCTTAAATAGAATATAAGTAGCTGAATATTGACGGATGACTGTATAATATTTAAGGGTGCCTGCGTGCCCCATTCTGTTAAGAGTACAATTACTTGCAGTTTGTGAATGACTATGTGATCTATATAATATTGCTTCCACTGATATGCCATTATTTTATTTTAAAAAAAATATTCACTTTTTCTAAAAAAAACTGTTAACACTCTCAGTTAAATAGGATGAACCTACAGAAGGAATCTTCTTATCTAACCGAGGGTGTTACATTGATGGTATCAGAGCATAGTCGATTCATTAAACTTGGGAAGTGGACCATTAGGTTTCCACGTACTCTGATAAAAATATTGAACAGTCTATAACACTCCTAAGACTAAATATCCTATGTGGAATACTCCACATAACATATACCCTGAACCTATTTGTTGATATTCTTTCAGCAAATTCCTAAATGGCACGCCGAAATAACGATCATGTGATGGAGGATCTTCTTACTAGAATTGTGGAGGTAATAGAACGCCAAGAGTTACCTCATTCTTCTACTAGGCAAAACCAAGGATTAGCTGACTTCCAGAGGAATAATCCTACTCAATTCAAAGGAGGCTTTGATCCAGAAGGAGCATAATTATGGATTGAACACCTTGAAAAGATTTTTACCGCTATGCGATGCTCTGACGAAGACAGGGTAACTTTTGCCGTCTTCATGCTGGTTGCGGAAGCAGAACACTGGTGGACTCATGCCAGAATCAGATTAACAGCTGAGGGACACTTCCTCACTTGGGGACGATTCAGGACAGAGTTTCTCGCCAAATACTTTCCTGAAGATATAAGGAGGCAAAAAGAGCAGGAATTCTTTAATCTGAAACAAGGCAATATGACTGTTGGGGAGTACACTGCTAAGTTTGATGAGCTGGCAAAATGTTGTCCCTACTACACCCACATGGGAGAAGCGTCAAGATGCGCAAAGTTTGAAGCAGGATTACGGCAAGAAATTCGCCAAGTTATATGTTGTCAGCAAATTACACAATTCACTACTTTGGTTGACAGATGCCGCATCTTTGAGAATACCTCTAATCTACGATGACCTGGAACGTCTAATCATGGGCCAGAACGACGTATGCCAGATCGACAACAAAGAAGGGATTTTCGAGCAGATCGGCCATATTTCCGACCTTTCAACTCAGCCAACCGGATTCCTCCTAGTGGTCAGGAGAACCAAAGCGGTAAAAACTGCACAATTTGTGGATGGATTGGACATCGTGATGCTGACTGTTGGTACAGAAATAAAAATAACCAACAACAAGTAACTCAAGGACAGGCAGTACGACCAACAGGTCAAGGAAGTGGAGGATCTACTGCAAATACCTCTACCAACAATGTCCCAAGGATGCAAAATATTCACCGCGGCAACAATTTCAATCAGAACAATAATCCTAGAAGGCCCGGAAATAACTCTACTGGAAGACCAAGAGGAAATGCTAGAGTTTTTACCATGAATGGTGCGGAAGTATCACAAGAGAACGATCTTGTGCAAGGTACATGCTTTATAGGAAGTACTCTATTAAATGTATTATATGATTCTGGAGCCACTCATTCTTTCATATCTGAGAATTGTGTAAAACATTTAAAGCTTCCTACAACCTCTCTGCCTAATAAGATGATTGTCACGACTGCTGCAAATAAGCCCATTTGCCCTTCTTACATGTGTTTGAAATGTCCTCTCAACATCGAAGGGAAAGCTTATCAAGTAGATCTGATATGTTTGCCTTTGATTGATCTAGATATTGTTCTAGGAATGAATTGGCTTGCTGCCAACCATATTCTGATTGACTGTCATAATAGATCCATCTCTCTCGGGTCTACTACATCTCATTGTGATCAAAACACTGATCTTTGTCCTATTAGCTCAGAAAAGGTAATTCCAGCAAAGGAAGTCCAACTATACATGATCCTTACTGAATCTGAAAGTAAGGCCACTCCTCAAATTGACCAGATTCCTGTTGTTCAGGAATTTCCAGAAGTTTTTCCTGATGATATACTAGAGCTACCACCAGAGCGAGAAATTGAGTTCAGTATTGACATTATACCGGGTGCAGGACCAATCTCTATTGCTCCTTACCGAATGTCACCCAAGGAACTCAGTGAACTTAAAGAGCAAATAGAAGAACTTTTAGAGAAAGGAATGATTAGACCCAGTGTCTCACCTTGGGGAGCACCAGTTCTTCTAGTCAAAAAGAAGGATGGTAGTATGCGGTTATGTGTTGACTATCGTCAGTTGAATAAAGCTACGATCAAGAACCGATACCCTCTCCCAAGAATTGATGATTTGATGGACCAATTACGAGGAGCCACTATCTTCTCGAAAATTGATCTGCGATCAGGCTATCATCAAATCAGAGTGAAGAAAGATGATGTACCCAAAACAACATTCAGAACACGATATGGGCACTATGAGTATCTTGTTAAGCCCTTTGGAGTTACAAATGCACCTGCAGTCTTTATGGGATACATGAATTGAATCTTCCATGAGTACTTGGACAGATTCGTGGTTGTATTCATTAACGATATTCTCGTCTACTCCAAGAGCCATGAGGAACACAAAGAGCATCTCCGAATTGTTCTAAATACTTTACGTGCAAGGCAATTGTACGCCAAGTTTTCAAAATATGAATTCTGGTTGACAGAAGTGAAATTTTTAGGACATGTCATCTCTAAGGAAGGAATTGTTGTGGATCCTACAAAGGTAGAAGCTGTACTAAATTGGGAACAACCCAAGAATATGACGGAAATCCGCAGTTTCCTTGGACTGGCTGGATATTATCGTCGATTCATCGAGAATTTCTCTCGAATTGCAGCACCTTTAACTAGGTTGACTCGTAAAGATCAACCATTTGAATGGACTGACAAATGCGAAAGCAGTTTTACGGAGTTACGCCAACGACTCACTAGTGCACCTGTCTTGATTTTGCCAGATCCTGCCAAGCCATATGAAGTGTATTGTGATGCGTCAAGACAAGGACTGGGATGTGTTCTAATGCAAGAAAGAAAGGTTGTTGCTTATGCTTCACGACAGCTAAGAATGCATGAAGTTAATTATCCCACACATGATTTGGAATTAGCTGCAGTTGTGTTTGCCTTGAAAATCTGGAGACACTACTTGTATGGTACATACTTTGAAGTCTTCAGTGATCATAAAACCTTGAAGTATCTATTCGACCAGAAAGAGTTGAATATGTGACAACGTAGATGGATGGAATTCATCAAGGATTATGATTTCGAACTCCGATATCACCCTGGAAAGGCAAATGTTGTGGCTGACGCACTTAGCAGAAAGGCCCTACGCCTATCATATATGATGACAAAGGAGTTGGAATTGATTGAACAGTTTCGCGATTTGAATCTAGCAGTAACACCAAAAAGGGGAAGCCTTATGGATGGAATGCTAAGAATTTCCAATGATTTCCTGGAACAAGTCAAAGAAGCTCAAGACAATGACCAGGAATTACAAGATTTAGCAGAAAGGACAAAAGAAGGAGTCTCAGAATTTAGCAAGGATGAACATGGGGTGATCAGGTATCGACAGAGAATCTGTATTCCAGTTAATACAAATCTTAAAAGATCCATCCTTGATGAAGCACATAAGAGCAAATACAGTATCCACCCAGGGTCGACCAAGATGTATCAGGACTTGAAGAAATTATTCTGGTGGCAAGGAATGAAAAGGGATATCGCTGAGTATGTAACAGCTTGCCTGATGTGTCAGAAGGTAAAGGCAGAACAACAACGACCAAGTGGGACCCTTCGTCCTTTGGATATTCCAGAATGGAAATGGGATGAGATTGCTATGGACTTCGTGACGGGACTTCCCAGAACATCAGCTGGATATGATGCTATTTGGGTAATCGTGGATCGATTAACAAAGACCGCTCACTTCATTCCTGTCAATATGAAGTATTCCCTAGAGAAACTCACCCAGATCTATATAAAGGAAATCGTACGATTACATGGAACACCCACTACAATTGTGTCCGACCAAGATCCTCGTTTCACATCACAGTTTTGGAAGAGCCTACAACAAGCTCTAGGAACTCGTCTGAAGTTAAGTTCCGCATACCACCCATAGACTGATGGACAATCAGAAAGGACAATCAAAACTCTTGAAGATCTGTTGCGTCTTTGTGTCCTAGAACATGGGGGAAGTTGGCAAGAATACCTTCCACTTGTGGAGTTCACTTACAACAACAACTACCATACCAGTATCGGAATGGCCCCCTATGAAGCTTTATATGGAAGGAAATGTCGTACACCTTTATGTTGGTATGAGACTGGTGAAAAGACAATAATTGGACCAGAGATTGTTCAGAAGACTACAGAACAAGTCCAAAAGATCCAAATGGCAATGAAGGCTTCGCAAGATAGACAAAAGAGTTACTACAACAAACGTAGAAAGCCATTGGAATTTGAAGAGGGCGATCACGTATTTCTCAAAGTTACCCCTACCACTGGAGTAGGAAGAGCTTTGAAGGCCAAGAAGTTAAGCCCCAGATACGTAGGATCCTATCAGATTTTGCAAAAGATAGGAACTCATGCCTACCGTATTGCTTTGCCACCCGAGCTGTCAAACCTTCATAATGTCTTTCATGTCTCCCAACTCCGTAAATATGCACCAAGCCCTGATCATGTTCTGAGTCCTGATCAGTTTGTTCTGAAAGAGAACCTCACCTTTGAAGCATCACCAGTTAAGATTGTTGACTGACGTCTCAAATAACTAAGAGGTAAGGAAATCTCTTTGGTCAAGGTAGTTTGGAGTCGGACAGATGATGGGGATGCTACTTGGGAAATTGAGGAGAAAATGAGAGAATTGTACCCTCAATTGTTTTAACTTTGAATTTCGGGACGAAATTCCTAAAAGGGGAGGAGAATGTAACATCCCTGTTTTTAGAAAAAGTTTTACCTTTGTAAATTTTGAATTATGGAGAGTTGTAAGTAAGAATAAGTCAATATATACCCTGTTGATGGTCTGTGGTATCTCAGAAATGTCATTTTTGTGCATAATAATGGAATTTATATGGATCATTAGTGAAGTTATGCAAAAACCGAGTGAAAAGGACTCTGTTCCGAGTAACAGAGAGGAATTCCGAGTGAAGGAATGAAATTCTGAGTGTAACGTTACGTTTTCCGAGTAAAACATGACTGAGAGGGCTACCACCGAGTGGAGTCCTGACCTGAGAGGCAATTCTAAGTGAAGTGTGTTCAAGAGAACCACTTCTGGGTGAAATTCCGAGTCAAAACACCCTAGAAAGGCCCGTTTCCGAGTCAAACATTGCCAAATGCTTCTTTTTCAAAGGAAACTCCTCTGATTGAAGTATTCCGAGAGAAAGAATGTATATATATTTATGCTTATGTTGATTTGATGCTTTCTACCAACTGGAATGTGTTGTGGAATTAATTGGGAAGGATTCCGAATGGTTTCGTATGTATTTGCTTAGGAAACCGAGTGGAAAATGGTGAAGGGAGCCCATTCCGAGAGAAATGTAAGAGGATGAACCATTTCCGAGTGAGATATACTCTACTAGACCAAAATCGAGTGAGACTCGTACGTGTAGGTCTTGTTCCGAGAGGTAATGGCTTAAATAAACCTTAATTGGGAAATATAGTTGAAGAAGTTGGCCTAAAACCGAGTGAACCAAGTGAATGAAGACTCGGATTTCCGAGTGAAAACTCTGAGTAAGAGAGGACTCGGTCTGGACAGATATTACCGAGTGAGAAACCAAGTACCTGAGTCGGTTTCAAAGGAATTCCGAGCGAGGACTTGAAGCCACGCTCAAGCGAACCTTGTATTTGTTGGCTCGGAAGAAGAATTCCAGTCGGCATAGTGGTTAACCGAGTGGAATTTTCACTCGGTATTCAGTGTCAGTTGTGCGTATTGACTTCAATTTTGTCTTTTAATGATTATTTTAATTCAATCATGCGCATTATAGCTAGTGGGCGACCAGAAATGGGCACTGACTCAGCATATCTCCTTATTTAAATCTCCACTGCCACTTTATTAACACTCCACTAGCAGCCCACTCACAAAAGCTGTTCCCCATTTAGTTTTCCACTTAGCAGCCCACTCCTTATTTAAACCAGCACAAGGACTCTTAGAGAACACACACGAAACACACCTCCATCATTCTTCTTCCTACAAGTTACTTTCTCTCTCTTTTCTCTTCTGTTTCACTCGGAATTCATGCGGGGCAGTGAAAGGGAACCTCTGCTTCTCCTCTAGGAGCTCCATAAAGGTAAAAGGGTATATTCTTGGGTGCTCTGTGGGAAAACCGAGTGAAGGAAAGGGTTAAGGAACTTGTTCCTCACCTTTCCAGGACAGATTCAGTGTTGTGTGAATGAAATGCCTTAATTGTTATTATTTGTATTTATATATATATTTGTTATTAAATGCATATAATCAGTGATGAATTATGAAATGATATGAACTGTATTGGACTGAAAATACTAAGCATCATGGGTACCGTGTGATTTCCAGTGAAAAATTATGAATAGAAGATGGATTTAATGATAACAGGTTCTGTTTTATGTTAATCCGACCGGTTTTACATCTATAACAACTCGGTTTTGCTTAGTTTCAATCGGATTCAACCTTAACTGAATGTATTTCATTCTGATAGAACAATTCGTCACTCGGTAAACAACCTAATTTCACTCAGAGAACTTTTTCTAGTTTATTTCCACTCGGACAGCATCTTCCCAGTTGGTATCACTCGGAAAACATATTTCACTCGGAACTTATATTGATTTCACTCAGAAAACTCCTTTGAGACTGATGTCACTCGGAATCGTATTTTATTACACTCAAAAATTCATTTTTACTCGGTTTCACCAACATTTTCACTCATGAAACTCTTTCTTACTGATTCCACTCGGAAATTATATTTTAATTCACTCAGAAATTTATTTCACTCAGAATTTAAGTTATTTCATTAAGAAAATACTTCTCAATTTTTGTTTCACTCGGAAAACATATTAATTTCATTTAGTAAATTCTGCTCAGTTTTATTTTCACTCAGATTCATAGTTAATTCATGCAGAAAACTCATTTTCACTCGGAATCAAACCTGTTTCAGTCGGAAAATAGCCTTCCAGTTCATTTTCACTCGGACCCAAACTTGTTTCAGTCGGAAAATAGTTTTCCAGTGTAATTTCACTCGGATTTTTAGCCAGATCGTTTGGAAAACCCTTCCCAGTATAATTCCACTCGGAATCATACTTATTTCACTCGGATTTACCCTTGTTTCACTCGGAAAACTCTGTTTTTTGTGTTTTTCGCTTGGATTTTCATTTAGAAACTATTCTTTAATACTTTTTAAATTATTGGGAAGTTATAATTATTATTATCATTCTTATTCTATTATTATTATTATTCTAATTATTATCAATCTTAATATTGTTATTATTATTAGTTTTATTGTTATTAACATTGTTAACGTCTTAATTATGAGTATTTACATAAAGAATATATTATTTTACTCTTTATGGAAAATATAATTTTAACCAAGATATAATAGATATATTTCTAAAATAATAAACGAATATCTTACAATGTTTAAATAATTGATGGAATTCAAAGAACTTGGGAATGATATGATGAGACTGGAAACACATAAGATACCCAAGGAATCAATTGATAAAATAAATGCATTTCGCATCATGAAAATATTTTTAAAGAAGAAAAACTGTTAGTCCTCAAATTTTCAATAAAATCTTAAATAAAAATTTTATAAAAATTATAAAAATTAGTTTAATTTGTTAGAAAATTAGGATTTAAATTCAATAAATGGATGTTGTTGGAAATAATCTGCCCTTGATCAATTTTCTCTAGTTTTGCAGTGAAAAAGTTAAGAAATCAAGAGAAAATTACACTGGAGGAGCTGACGCGTAGCCTCACCCCACGCGTAGCATCAAGAGCTACTTTTGATGCTGACGCTAAGCATCAAAGCCACGCGTAGCGTCAGTGCTGCGTTGTCTCCACTCCTACTTTTGGCCAACCACCCCACTTGCACCCAATAATGGGCACTCCACTCAGCCCAAGGGCCACCCCAATCAGCATAACTGGCCAAAACTCGTGGAAACATGTCCAAGTGGCCAGGCATGATCAAGATTAATTATTGAAAGTGGCCATTATCAAGTGTTTAATGGAGGCTGAGTCAGGGATCTGACGCGTAGCGTCACAGGGACGTGTAGCGTCAGCACCCTTGCTCAGCCCTATAAATAGGGCCATCCAACACCATTCATAGCATCCCATTTCCATACACTTCTCTTCTCTTCTCTCTTGTGCTCGACTCTGAGTACTTTCTTTTGTGAGTTGTAGTTCTAGAATAGTTTTCTAGATACTTGAGTGTGTTTCGGTGTATTGTGATCGTTGTATCGTGAAGTTTCCATCGTCTTCTTCGTAATGTCAAACTCAGTAAGTGTTGTTTTTACCTTTACCATGTGTAACTAATTTGTTTATGTTGGAATTGGTGAACTAATCTATTGAGTATAATGTTGTGAATTCGACCTCTGCATGTTTATGATTCAAGTCCATGTTAGTATTTCAACCTTTTATTAATATGAACGTCAAACGGGAGAATGATTTTCATGTGTATCGAAACTGGTTTTATTAGT
Source organism: Clitoria ternatea (assembly GCA_037962975.1). Taxonomy (NCBI): domain Eukaryota; kingdom Viridiplantae; phylum Streptophyta; class Magnoliopsida; order Fabales; family Fabaceae; genus Clitoria; species Clitoria ternatea. Next base: position 66,543,118 of record CM075674.1, read on the forward strand.
GTGAATGTCAAACGGGAGAATGATTATTTATGCCGTATTGAAACTAGTTTTGACGAAAGTAAAAAGTTGGAATACCCTTGGTATCTCAATTCTATAGGGGTTGTTAACCATTGTTGCCATAAGGCCAGGTCTTAATGCAAGTTTTTACTGAGAAAGCTCACGAGGGATCAGACTTTACGGTGAATTCTTAGAATTTATATCACGAGGGATCGGTTATAATGATTTTAAGCTGCAATGACATGAAACTTGATGATTAAATATGCATGTCTTGAGTTCCTCATTGTTATTCTAGATTAGAGATCCAATTTCCAACATAGTTTGTTTATCTGTGTTTATCTCAAGTATCTTACCTATTCTAGATTGCAACTCAACTTTTTAGATAGATTTTTATTTTCTTTTTATCTCATGAATCACTCAACCATGCTATCTTGTGAATACTGTATAAATTGTGTATAAATCATTCTTTTGTTTATAATTTCCTTCATATTTACCATAGTAAGTAGAAGATTACTGTTGTTATTGAACTTTCAATCCCAGTGGAACGATATCTAAATTTTGAAAACTACAAACGATTGGTGCGCTTGCCAATTAAAAAGCCCGGTCTTACAACGGGCCAACAAAAACCTCTAGAGCATACACTTGGTACAGTGAAGGACACTCACGTTCGATCTCCATGAAGAATCTTGGGAGTACAACTGGAACAGTAACCCAATGGCATCAGAGTCGCGCCTGATAGCCGGGTGAGACGATGCAATTCTAGTGTACTTTGACTAAATGATGGAGTATAACTATGATCGTAGGGATCCAAGTTCCAAAAAAAAAACATTTAAATCAATGATGAGAACCAATGAGTTCATTTGTACCATATGGAACTTGGGCGGACCCTGATCGCTCTAGATGATTGGAATGGTGATATTCCAAAGAATGAGAAGAAGATGAAATGATTTATTGGGCCCACATGCATCATGAGACTTAACCATAGATAAATCATAATAAATCCAAACTCATGCATTTCATTACAGCATATTTGATTGTTATATTTATGAATATGTTAATTATATGATTTATGTGATATTATATGTTAACTGGATTATGTCCGCACCGGATTAACCAATCAGGGTCTTGAGTTATACTCACCCTTACTGTTGACAATTTTCAGAGGAATTAGGAAATCAAGAACCTGAGTATGAAGAACAGCAATATGCTGAACCAAATGAGAACGCTCCTTAAATAGAATATAAGTAGCTGAATATTAACGGATGACTGTATAATATTTAAGGGTGCCTGCGTGCCCCATTCTGTTAAGAGTACAATTACTTGCAGTTTGTGAATGACTATGTGATCTATATAATATTGCTTCCACTGATATGCCATTATTTTATTTTAAAAAAAAATATTCACTTTTTCTAAAAAAACTGTTAACACTCTCAGTTAAATAGGATGAACCTACAGAAGGAATCGTCTTATCTAACCGAGGGTGTTACACAAGGGAAATAAGACCATTCGAAAACATACAGCAGAAGACGACCCGCTCGAGCGAGAACCACAAAACAACGCTTACTCGCTCAAGCGAGGTCCAACACGCTTGAGCGAGATAACCCAACTCGCTCGAGCGAAGCACCACACGCTTAAGCGATGCCAACACAAAAGCCTTCCAAAGCCCACACACTCGTTAGGGCGAATCCTTCATTCACTGAAGCGAGGAGCTACACTCGGTTATCTCAACACTCGGGACCCAGAGTTATCATACAACTCATTCACTCAGAAATGATAGCTAATCCACTCAGTATGTGACAACTTATTCGCTTAGGGAAAATCATTAAGTCAATCCCCACTCGGGTTTCTCCTAATCTTGACCACTCGGAAATATTTAGTTATTCTACACTCGGGAAAATCCTAACAGTTATCACTCGGAAAGTGTCTAGATCAATCCTCACTCGGTGTCCCGTGCTCTCATTCACTCGGTAATACTTAAACTCTTCTGCACTCAGAATAAATCACGGTCTCGTTTCCCACATCAACTCTTAACCCCATTTCTACCCATGGTTATACCGACCTCATGCACTCAGTAAGTACACATCCATATATTACTCGGATCATTCACGCAATATAGAACAACACACAGTGTGATAAATATAGAGAGGGATATAAATAATTACAGGCACACAATCATGTCTTCTACCCAAGAGGGTTCAAGTTCTAGTATAAAGAGACTACGACTGAAATACGAGCCGGCCAAGGCTTAACAAGACATATACACGGCATATACATAAATACATAATTTCTATAGTGCACCAGCACTTCACTCAGCATTTAGCTCCTCCTCCACTCCTCATTTCGAGAGACATTCACTGAAAAATTGCCACAGTAGGAGTGAGTATCTTAGATATTAAATGATAGATACTGACTCGGATTATCCTCAATCATGCAGCAATATAATGTACACGACTACTATCAAACATACACAATACCAATTTAACCAGGACGTACATATTCAACATTTCACGATCAGAATCCATCAGTCTCACTCGGATATATGCATGTATCATTACAATAACATTAACAATTATTCACAGAACAGATTTCAATCAATATCAACAGTATATGCACACAGAATAATTCACTTGGTTCCACATTCGTGTGTAATCGGTTTTTGACGTTGCAACGTAGGCTCCCAGCCTTTTTATACATAGCTCTCAGCTATCAACTCAGCTCCCAGCTGCTTGGCCGTTTTACAGGTACCCAACCGTTTGCCCACAAGGTGACACCAACGCTTTCAGTGCCAACGAAGGTGTTCACGGTAGCCCTGAGTCCCACTCAATAGGCTACCTTGAGTCCCAATCAAAAGGATTTCACAGCGTCCCACGCTTTTAAATAACCGATGGTAGTGTACCACACTACATGCTCCCAGTACAAACGCATCCCATGCGCCACACACGGATTCATCACACAACACAGAATTCATATACACAACCTTTCACTCAACGATACATGCATCACATGTAATCGGTAATAGGCATTCTCAAAACTCAACATATTAATCCAATACACATGCTTCTCATGCAATCAGTATCATAGCTTAAATAGATGAATACAGCAACACATGCATTCCATGCAATCGGTGTCAAGCAGTATCAGAATTCAATAAATTAATCCAACAACACAAGTATCTCATGCAATCGGTATTCAGCAGTATCAGGACCCAGACAGCACATGCATCGGTGTGATATATTATCAGATTCACTACGTCAACATTTGATCACATGCAGTCAGCATTTTATATTCATAACGACTTACATGTCACATAAACCACACGGTAATCATCCTCAACAATTCAGCACACCCTTTCCATGTAATCATTTGACATTCTCAAGGCTATCAGCATGTATTTCAAGGACGGGACTAAACATGCAACACTCAACTCTCACTCATCATGCACCGAGGTATTACACACTCCTCATGCAAGCACAACACACAATCAGAATACAGAAACAGCAATCATCAGCACCCGGAACCCGTCCATAACCCATGCATTTAAGATATAAGGTACTCCTCCTACCAACTACGAAACTCCGAGAGACTCTTCTGCTTGGACGTTGGTCCTCTACCTTGCTGCTTCGCTCGATACTTCCACTCGTTCAGCCTCCTCTTGAACACTGTTGTCTTCCGCGATTGACTCAGGAACAGGGGCTGTTTCTTCTTCCGCTTTGACGATCGTCTTTCACTAGCATGAGGGAGCTCCGACTCCTCTGCAGCACCATCGTCATGGCTTCCAAAAGCAGAAAATGGAGACAGAGAACAGAGAAGAAGAACGAAGAAGAAAAAGAAGAAGGAAGAAGAAGAGAGAAGTCGTAGAGGGAAATCTGAAGGAATGAAAGGCAAAGAGACCCAACGACCAATTATATATGCATGCACGAAGGAAGAGAAAAGTGGGGTGGGAAATCGTGAAGCAGCAGCCTGCTCACGTCACCCAGTCACCATCAGCAATAATTAATAATTAATCACACTTAATCAGCCATCATTTGATTAATTAAGTTAATTGTAATTAATAAATAATTTTCCACTTCTGAAATTATTATTTTAATGGCTTTATTTCACTCAGTAATTAATTTTTAAATCAGGATGTTACAATGAGTTAAATGTAAGGTTGGTAAATGGGGTAACCTAACTAATTAGGTTATTGCCTTGATGATAATGAATGGTGATTTAAGGGAAAGAATTCCCGAAGCCTAATTAGGCAAATGAATAAAGCCTATAAATAGTCACTACATGATAAGAATCATGTGTACATATATGTATATATATATTGAAATGGTGTTTGAATGAATGATTGATGTGGCCCTATAATTGATTGGTGTAGGGCTTGATAATACTTGTGAGGCGGGAACGTCGAACCCAGAAGTCTACTTCTCTTGAGCTAGGAGATGATGTATTTTCTAAATGCATGAGAACTTGTATGATGATAATGTATGTGTTGATGTAATGTGGCATGTTTTCTTGAAGGGATGTAGTATTATGTGTATGCGATGTGAAGTTGAATAAGGTCCTTATAATGATTGATTGTGGAATAAGACCTTAATGAAGTTATGAGTGGTATAATGTGTGATGACATGTTATGGATTCCATGTGTGGTTTGATGAATAGTTGAAGTCTTTGGCTATAATGATTCTTGAATACTATGATTGGAATGTATATATATATTTGATTATATGGAATTAACATTGTAATTGAGTATGAGTGTACCCTAGATGAGAGGATGAGATAATCCATATGAAGTTGAGGCATGCATGAGCATTAATGCATATATATAGCATGGCATGCATAAGCATATTTGTAAAATGAATAACCTTACGGGGTTCCACGAAGGGAGTACCCAACGTGATGATGTTATGATAATTGATGAATGAATAACCTGCGGGGTTTCACGAAGGAAGTACCCGACGTGATGATGTTATGATAATTGACGAATGAATAACCTTGCGGGGTTCCACGAAGGGAGTACCCGACGTGATGATAATTTAATGGATGTGATTGTGATTCACTATTGAAATGAAAATGGATCCGTGCATATGCATTCTTAAACACCAGCATGTGCATTAGCTATAGAAGCATGGCATAATGTGATATCCTGTCGAGGAGATTATGTGAGGAGTAGGTCGAACTCCCTTTGAGTACTAACTGTAATTGTGATATTGGTTCATTTGACCTAGTGGATTTTAATGGATATATGTATTCAACGAATTTGATGAATGATCGATTTTGGATTGATTGAGCTCCTTTTTAAGGAAAAGATATGTAATATTGCATTTATATATATATTATCACAATTGTTAGATTTTTATCATTGAGAAAGTATACTCACTCTCTATGTGGTATATTTTTAGCTCCTGTGTTGTAGGGCTTGCCTATGGAGCTCTCGTGTGGAGAAGTGGTGTGAAGGAAGTCCTTTTTGGTAAAGAATGCCTTGGCCAGCAAATGTTTGATTTTATGACTTTTACGTAGGCTTTTGTAATGTACGTAGATATAATGCCATTTTGTATAGCCACGAATTAATATGGACAAATGGTGTGGATGATGAATATATGAGGATGATTTTTGGAGGTCATGGATGGAAAATGAGACCCTGGTACTTATGGCTCATTTTCATTGGTGACCTTAACTTTGATTAGATAATGAAAATGATGTATGATGCAGTTAGAATTGATGAATGAATGAAGGTTAATATAAGGATTGCATTTTCTTGAAATACATATACTAATAAGCTTAATTAGAATATGGTTCATGAGTTAGTATGAAAATCTATAGGTATGATGGTTTAGAATGAGTTTGGAAAGCTTAACATGATGTATGTGATATGATGAATTTAACCAATTTTGTTTGAATTGAGTTTTGGTATGTTGAGTTGCTTAATTCCCCTGTTATCTGCGTTTTTACTCGTATTCTCGCTCAGGCGAGAATCCCCTGCGTTGGTGTATGGCCACTGGCCAAATCTTACTTAGGTGAGAGTAGGTCCTGCTCAAGCGAGACTGCCCATGCACCAGGGTTGGTCACTGGCAAAAAATCGCCCAGCCGAGTAGGGTCTCGCCCAAGCGAGAGCGAGGGATTTTGCCGCTGGACCAATTTTGCTTGAGCGAATGGCCTTGGAAGGTGGTACTCGCTCAAGCGAGTGAGTGTAGGTTTAATACTAGAAGAATCTCACCCACGCTCGCTTGCCTCGCCCAAGTGAATCCTGTGGCTCTCACTCAAGTGAGATGGGGCTCGCTCAAGCGAGACGGCCCCTGAAGCTCCTTTCATCCCTTTCGCTCAGCATGTGATGTAGCTCGCCCAAGTGTCCCACTCGGTCTCGCTCAAGCAAGTTCGGATCTCGCTTGAGCGAGTGGAGTCTAGAATCCCCAATTTTGCATTGCTTTAAATATTTTCCCATTTCTTTGTATCCAACCTTTTCCTTGCATCATCTTATAACACCTTGGGTATATTTGGAAGCCATAAATCCTCGTGATATCTACCCTCTTATAATCCAATCATATTGTGCCAATGTAAATGATTCTTTCCGTTGTTTTCAAATGAGAAATTCTCATTGATCATTTCTTTAACCTACCTTCTCGCATCTCTATATAGGAGACAGGTCGCTCATAGATCCAAGGTATTTAATGATAGCTTTACCCACTTTATGATCAAGGGCAAATTATTTCCAATAACATCCATTTATTGAATTTAAAACCTAAATTTCTAACAAATTAAACTAATTTTTATTATTTTTACAAAAAAATTTATTAAGGATTTTATTGTAAATTTGAGGACTAATACTTGGTCAGTTCATAATCTTGATGGGTTTTCAAAGTTTTCAAGCTCAAGTGAAGAAAACGCAGAATGAACAAGACCCAATCCTAAACAATGCCGGGAGCCTAACCACTCTCTCAACTACAAGTGAATTAAGTGAACAACTATCCTTTTGACCCATTTTATCTAGTGAGTCCAAAAGGAAGACAAGATAAAAAGTTTATGGGGTTTATGTGATTCATGAAGATATCTTCATGAAACTTAATGCTTAGGATCATCCAAAGACCAATTCATCTAGTTCTTAACTTAAGAGTTCCAACAATGCATCACCATGCTTGACCAGTTGATAATCTAGATGGGTTTTCAAACTTTTCAAGCTAAAGTGAATAAAACACAGAGTGAACAAGACCCAAGCTTAAACAATGCTAAGAGCCTAACTATTCTCTCAACTACAAGTGAATTGAGTGAGCAACAATTCTTTTGACTCTTCCTTAGCTAGTGAGTCCAAAAGATAGAGAAGATTAAAGTTTATGGAGTTTATGAGAGTTCAGATGATGCATCACCATGCTTGGTGTTAACCCCCGTGTTACTGTTGGGTTATTAATTGGCAAGCGCACCAATCAATTGTAGTTTTCAAATTTAGATATCGTTCCACTGGGATTGAAAGTCCAATAACTAATAGTAATTCTCTAGTTACTATGGTAAACTTAACAAAACTTATATACAAAAGAATGATTTATATACAATTTATATAATATTCACAAGATTGCATAATTGAGTGGTTTATAAGATAAAAAAGAAAATAAAATCTATCTAAAAAGTTGAATTGCAATTTAGAATAGCTAAGATACTTGAGGTAAACACAACTAAACAAATTATGTTGGAATTTGGATCCCTAATCTAGAATAACAATGAAGGATCTCAAAACATTCATATTTAATCATCAAGCTCATGATATTGCAGCTTAAAATCATTATAACCGATCCCTCATGATATAAATTCTAAGTAATTACCGTAAAGTCTGATCCCTCGTGAGCTTTCTCAGTAAAAACTTGCATTAAGTTCTGGCCTTATGGAAACAATAATTACCAACTCTATCCCTAGTAATTGGTATATTAAAAGCATTTCAACTTTTTCTTTCATTAAAATAGATTTTAATACAGCATGAATAATCATTCTCCCGTTTGACATTCACACTAATAAAACAAGTTTCAATACACATGAAAATCATTCTCCCGTTTGATGTTCAAATTAATAAAGAGTTGAAATACTAACATGTAACTGAATCATAAACATGTAGAGGTCGAATGCACAACATCATACTCATTAGACTAGTTCACCAATTCCAATATAAACAAATTAGTTACACATGGTGAAAGTAAAAACAACACTTACAAAGATTGACATTACGAAGGTGATGGAAACTTCACGATACAACGATCACAATACTACACAACACTCTCAAGCATTTAAAAAACTATTCTAGAATTACAAACTCACAAAAGAAACTCTCAAACACGAGTGTATAAGAGAGAAAGAGAACTCAGAATGTGAGATGGGTACCAAGGATGTGTGGAGAATGGCCCTATTTATAGGGCTGAGGAAGGGTCCTGACGCTACGCATTAGGTCCCTGAGTCAGCTCCTATTAAACAGCTCGAAATGACACCAAAGATAGGGATATAAAATGAATGGAATTATTATATGGATGGAATATAATGAAATAGAGCCACTTTGAGGTTCCCTATGAAATGAGGCATGGAACGGAGCCACTGTGAAGAAGTTCTAAGTGGCCACTATGGAATTATTTAATCAATCATGCCTTGCCATTTGTCCTTGTCCCCCAATTCGGTGTGTCCATTTGTGCAAAGTGGAGAGGCTATAATGGGTCAAAGGCTGAGTGCTTGGCCATCTGGAAGTGGAGTCCACGTAGCTTCTGACGCTATGCGTGGCTGTGACACGTAGCGTCAACATCAGAAATCCCCACGCGTAGCGTGTGGTTGATGCTATATGTCAGCTCTCCAAATCTTCATTTTCTCTATAATTCTTTACTTTTTCACTACAAAACTAGAGAAAATTGATCAAGGGCAAATTATTTCCAACAAGATCCACTTATTGAATTTAAAACCTAAATTTCTAACAAATTAAACTAATTTTTATTATTTTTACAAAAATTTTTATTAAGGATTTTATTGTAAATTTGAGGACTAACAAATACCCCAACTTGAGACATTGCTCATCCTCGAGCAAGAGAGAAAATTAAAAATCAAATTTAAAATCAAATTTTTAAGTTAGTCCAAAAATTTACCACAAAAAGTAATTTCACAATTTACCAAAAATAGATATCTTATGTAATAAAGGTTTAATGACAAAAATCTTTACAATGTGTTATTAACAATCAAGCATAAATTCAGGCTTACCTCACAAGTGTTTATCTCTGTGCAAAGGGTAACCTGTTTCATTCAATCGATCATAAAATCAAATGAATTTAATTTTGATTTTCATCTAATCAATGGTTAATCATACAGAGTTAATTCAAAAATTACAAGGTCTTTTCACGGGTTGTAATGAGGCTTGGTTTACAAGAAATGATGGTTTTTCTTGGAATTCAAAAACCTTAAATCATAAAAGAGCATTTTATAATTTTTAGGCTTTCTCTTGACCCAAATCTCAATTCCCTGATTGATGATAACAAATACCCCCAACTTGATTCTTTTCTCTATTTTTGATTTGCATATATTTCTTTTCATTTTTCATTTATATGCACAATTTTGAGTTTTTTAAAAGAATCAAGTTGTTAATTTTTACTCCCCTATTTTTTGTAAGAACGCTCAAAATGTTCTTTCCATTTTGATCAATTGCTCTTTTAATCAATCAAGTAAAGGGAATGGTTAAAATTTGATAAAGGTTTAAGGGTACCAATGAAATTATTTTTCAGGCTCAAATTGGCTTTCAAAGGATAAAAATAATTTTACCATGGTAAGCTTTTTGGCCCAAGGTTTCTTTTACCAAAAATGTGTCTTGATCATTTTCTTGAATTCTCTGTACAACAACCCAAATCACAGATTAAAGAAAAATCAATTTGAATGAAGTTATGTCGAAACCCTCAAGTGTTTAAAAGATCTCTCAGCTCACCGGGTTATCGAAATTAGCTTGATAGTTAATAAAATTATTGTAATTAATTTTTATCAAAATTCCTAAATTACAAAAGAATCGATAATTGATTTTTTTAAAATGGTTTTATTGTGTAAAAACCTTAAGTGTATAAATTTTTTTATTTTCAAAAATTTGATTTATTTATTGAAAAGATAAAATTTATTTTTGATTTTCGATATATGCATAAAATAAAACACACCATAATATAATCCAAAAAATATACCAATATAAATACCAAACTAAATGTAAACTAAAATATATGTAAAAGGTGCAGAAAAATAACACCATCAATCCTCCATGTGATCCTTATCATCTCCTTCCTCATCTGAATCACCCTCTGACTCAGCATGTGCTCCAGATGGTCCACCTGTATCAGGATATGTGGGTAAATCACCAGGCCAAGCTACATGTGCTGTAAACTCAGCTGGTGTGACATAAGGTGCTCCCTCTCCCTATATCCTATACTAATAAAATGCATCATGAAGATGCATATAAGCCCTATGTGTGGCGGCTATCATCTGCATCATATGCTAATGCTCAATAGTCATCCTAGCAAATCCATCAGTGATAGCATCAGCAGATGGTGGCTAAACTGGTGGTCTCCTCCTCCTCTGTCCGGGCTGAACCTCCTGCTCTAGTGGTGGAAGCTCGCATTGCTGGATGAAATAATCTCTGTTCACTATAACCTTAGGAACTCTCCCCGAAGAACTAGTGAACTCAGGCGATGGCACGACAACTCCTTACCTTCTCAGTAAGGCAGATATGATGAGAGGGAGGGGAATAGGACGGTTCACCTTATACCTAAGGGCATAAAGGTGAATCTGCTCAGATATCAGCTCAACAATGTCAATAGTGTGGCCCTGAAGGATAGAATAAAGAAGGCAGCAGCGATCAACTAGAAGAGAAGAAAGATGGGTGACAGGAGTGATGTTATGAAGCATTAGGTACATCCATGCCTGAGCTATGGGAGTCAACTGGGTCTTGAGGAGGTTCGATGGAGTTCTTCTAACCTTACTCGGGTTGAAGAAGATTCCATCCTTGCTTAGGAAATGAGTAACCTGATCTATGATATCGTAGGTCACCATCCTCAGTAGCGACCTTGCTTCTGTTTTCCTTCCAGAAACAAGTATCACTCTTGGGAGTAGGCTCCCAAGGATTACTCAGTAGGGTACTAATGGTATCCTGTCATAAGTGATGTGCCGACCCCTCAACAAGCTCGTCCTCTGCTGACTGATGTTCGGTGAGTCCTGACTAGTTCTGAAGGCATTCACATAAAATTCCATAACTAAGATGGGATCCCCTTAGTAGGTAGGGAAAACAGGGGTCCCCATCTCCTCCTCTGGATCTCCTCCAACAGCTCAGGAAAGTCTCCAGCATTCAGATCTAAGACTCTTTCCCAGATGAGTCTCTGGCCCTTTATTTGATGGACCCGGGCCCATTTCGTATAAGTACGAAATCTGGTGGGATCTCTAGGTCCCAGCTGCTCCTTACTCTGAAGATCTGGATCTTCAGTGGTGGTATCAGTATCAGTGGTCCTCCTCTGTCTCTTTGGAATAGGAATAGACTTCTTTGGTGCCATCTACAAAAAGAAATTTTATAAAAATCAAACACACATCAAAATATTTTTGATTTTTATATTTAAAACATGCCAAACATCCAAAATTAACATTCATATTTTTGGTTTTTATATTTTATGCAAAACATCAAGAATAAAAACTTATGCAAAACAAAATTCACATAACATAAAGATTTAACAAAAACATCTACAAAGCATAGAAACAACATATATTTTTTTTACTTTTATAATTTCAACAAAATAAATTTTTAAACAAAATTACACATGCATATTTTTAGATTTTTAAAAGTACAACATATATTAAGATTCACACAACATGTAGTTTCACACGACAAACATATTTACAAATTTATCAAATTTATTTATTTATTTTCATGCAAGAAAGTATAACAAATATACAACTTAAGAAATTTTATTAATTAAAAAGAAAACCAAACAATCAAACAAAAATAAACAGGACAGAATTATTAAAAACAGAAAAACAGAATATACACTAAACAGAAAATAAAACACAAAATTGACAAAAAAAATCAAAACCAAAGGCTGGCGTTACACGTGGGTGGGACGCTATGTGTCAGCCCTGTTCTTCCCACGCTACACGTGGGGTTACAGTTCATGCCTCACGCTACGCATCAATGGGACGCTATGCGTGAGGTGCGCAATTTTAATCACAGAAATAGGGGTTGTGCAACAACAACCCCTCCAAACTACATTCGGTCCACTCATTTCCCTACTTCTAATAGCAATCAATCCTAATGGTATTCTAATCTTAATCCTAACCACATACAATCTAAAAATCTAAAATGTAAATATTAAAAGAAAAAGGTAAGAGAACTTACTTGAAGATCCTTGCAAAAGCTTGAGAGAATGTGGGTGATTGAGAGTGAGGATTAGGGTTCTGAGAGAAAAATGAGGCAGAGAGGGAAATTTAGGTTTTTTAAAACCAAAATTGGGCCCCCCTGGTTTAGTTTTAAAAACTGAACATGGGCTTTAACGCTACGCGTGGATGTACGCTATGTGTCAATTTGAAATTTTTACCTCCACGCCGCGCTTCAGTGGGACGCTACGCGTGGGGTTCTGTTTTTTCAAAAATTTATTTTCAAAAATCCTTTTCTTTCAGTTCAAAAACCCTTTTTATTAAAAATCTAGTTAATTTTTTTAAAAGTAAAATAAAAATAAATAATGGGTTGCCTCCCACTGAGCGCTGGGTTTAATGTCTCCAGCTAGACATTACCTCTGATCAATCGGGTGGTTTCTCAATTTTGGTTGAGGAATCACCCATCTTTTTCTTCCTTCTTCTCCGATGTTTGATTACTTGTCTTTCATCATACAAGCAATCGGTTAATTTTAAAAAATTTATTTGATTGGGAAGAGATATACCTTGTTTACCTGATTGGTAAACTTTATCCTCAGCATCTATTTTCAGATATTCTCGAGCATTGAAGTTTACCTCTTCTTCATGAATTCTGACCGCAATCATCCCTTTGTCAACATCAACCATTACCCTTGCAGTCTTCATGAAAGGTCTACCAAGGATCAAGGGGATCTTAGTATCCTTCTTCATATCCAATACCACAAAATCAACCTTGAAGTGGTACTTGTCAACCTTTACTTACATCTTCCATAATCCCAATTGGTTTCTTGGTAGAGCAATCCACAAATTGTAAGTCTCTTTTAGTTCCAGATCACCAATACACTTCATCAAACCTAGGGACATAAGATTAATACTAGCCTCTAAATCCAACAAAGCATTTCGGATGTTGATGTTTCCAATGGAAACAGGAATGGTGAAACTCCCCGGATCTTTAAATTTTTCCAGTGTGTCAAATTGTAAGACTTCCTTACAAATTGTTTCATGTTCTACTTCCACAGGTTCTTGAATATTTTTTCTTTTTCAATTTTTTCAATTTTTCTTTTTTCTCTTATTCTTTCTCTTGCCTACTTTCTTTTTCTTTTTCTTCTTCTTCATTTTTTTTCTTTTCATAACTTTCTTTACAATCAATTTTTACAACATTCAAGAAAATAGCATTACATTGATCCCTTGGGTTCTGAGTATTTGCAGTAAAACTAGAACTTTTCAATTTAGCTATTTCCTTTTCTAGCTGACCCATTTGCAAGTCTGATGCTTTCCAAGCAGCTTCATTTGTTTCCACAAACTGTAATAACTGTTGGATAGATTCCTCAATCCTTGCCAATCTTGCATTGTCAGCCTGTGATTGTTGTTGTTGCTTAAACTGATTGTTAGGAGGGCGATTGGAAGGTCCAGTACCAAAGTTTTGATTCTGCCATCCCTGTGGATAATTATTAGGAAAATAATTACCATAATTGATAGAAAAGTTACCTAATGGTATTCTTTGATGGTTCAAAAAAATTAGCTTGCTCTTGCTCATTTTTATCAAGGGCACAGTAACCACATGGTTGTTCTCCCATGCAATGCATACATTGTTTCAATTGAGCAGTAGGTGGTGATGACATTTGAGCAATTTGAAGTTTCTCCAATTGTTTGCTCATAGCCTCAATTTGTTGAGTCAGCAATTTTTGCTGAGCCAATACTGCATCATTCACTCCCAATTCGAGCATACTTGGCTTCCTTTGTACATTACCTCTTTCAAGTTTTGCTTGTCGGTCACTGATGAACATTGATTCCAATATTTCTATTGCTTCTTCCATAGTTTTGTTCATAAAGAACCACCTACACAAGTATCTAACATCATCTTAAACTGAGGTAACAAACCATGGTAAACGATCCTTACCTTTTCGGCATCATTTAAATTGTGGTTTGGAGATTTCCTCAAGAGTGCCTTGAATCATTCCCATGTTTCTCCTAATGATTCATCATTATTTTGTGAAAAAGAATGTATGACTTTCATGGCTTCAAAATATTTTCAAGGAGAATAAAATCTTTCCAAAAATTTTCTCTCAACATCGGACCAGTTTGCAAAACTACCCGGTGGACAAGATTTAAACCATTCTTTAGCTTTGTCAATCAATGAAAAAGGAAACAATCTCATATAGATAGATTCTTCTTGATTTGGTTCAAAACCAATTATGCTGCATAACTCATAAAAAATAGTTAAATGTTCATAAGGTTCCTCATTATTTAAACGAGAAAATTGATTGTTTTGAATAATGTTTAATGTGGCAGGTTTAATTTCCACCGCAAAAACAGGTCCTTGGAACATCCCTGAAACTCGGGGTGGTCCATTGATAGCAGCAAACTGTCCTAATGTTCTCCTTTCAGCAGCCATATTTGAATTTTCAAAATTTTTAGAAGTAGAAGATGAATTAGTTTGTGTTTTAGATTTCAAAGACTTGATTTTCTTTACAAACTTTTCTATCTCAGGATCAAAGTAAATTTTTCCTGCGGTAGATCAGGTTTACATACATAAACTAGACAAAGAAAGTTAGTGCAACAATGATAAGAAAAAGTAAATAAAGAAATAACAAAATTAAAAATTTTAACTAAGGTAAGAAAAAATATTTACCACGGTAATTAAAAATTTACTGTTTTACTGCATCAATTTAATCCCCAGCGACGGCGCCAGAAAACTTGTTAACCCCTGTGTTACTGTTGGGTTATTAATTGCCAAGCACACCAATCGATTGTAGTTTTCAAATTTACATATCGTTCCACTGGAATTGAAAGTCCAATAACTAACAGTAATTCTCTAGTTACTATTGTAAACTTAACAAAACTTATATACAAAAGAATGATTTATATACAATTTATACAATATTCACAAGATTGCATAATTGAGTGGTTCATAAGATAAAAAGAAAATAAAATCTATCTAAAAAGTTGAATTGCAATTTAGAATAGCTAAGATACTTGAGGTAAACACAGATAAACAAATTATGTTGGAATTTGGATCCCTAATCTAGAATAACAATAAAGGAACTCAAAACATGCATATTTGATTATCAAGCTCATGTCATTGCAGCTTAAAATCATTATAACCGATCCCTCGTGATATAAATTCTAAGTAATTACCATAAAGTCCGATCCCTCGTGAGCTTTCTCAGTAAAAACTTGCATTAAGTTCTGGCCTTATGGCAACAATAATTACCAACTCTATCCCTAGTAATTGGTATATTAAGGGCATTTCAACTTTTACTTTCATTAAAATAGATTTTAATACGGAATGAATAATCATTCTCCCGTTTGACATTCACACTAATAAAACAAGTTTCAATACACATGAAAATTATTCTCCCGTTTGATGTTCAAATTAATAAAGAGTTGAAATACAAACATGTAATTGAATCATAAACATGCAGAGGTTGAATTCACAACATCATACTCAATAGACTAGTTCACCAATTCCAACATAAACAAATTAGTTACACATGGTGAAAGTAAAAACAACACTTACAGAGATTGACATTACGAAGGCGATGGAAACTTCACGATACAACGATCATAATACTACACAACACTCTCAAGCATCTAGAAAACTATTCTAGAATTTCAAACTCATAAAAGAAACACTCAAAAACCAATGTATTAGAGAGAAAGGGAACTCAGAATGTGAGATGGGATACAAAGGATGTGTGGAGAATGGCCCTATTTATAGGGCTGAGGAAAGGTCCTGACGCTATGTGTCAGGTCCCTGAGTCAGCTCCCATTAAATAGCTTGAAGTGGCCACTATGGAATTATTTAATCAATCATGCCTTCCCATTTATCCTTGTCCCCTAATTTGGTATGTCCATTTGTGCACAGTGGAGAGGCCATAATGGGTCAAAGGCTGAGTGCTTGGCCATCTGGAAGTAGAGTCCACATAGCTTATGACGCTACACTATGTGTTAACTCTCCAAATCTTTATTTTTATCTTTAAATTCTTTACTTTTTCACTACAAAAATAGAGAAAATGGATTAACGGCAAATTATTTCCAACAACATCCATTTATTGAATTTAAAACCTAAATTTCTAACAAATTAAACTAATTTTTATTATTTTTACAAAAATTTTTATTAACGATTTTATTGTAATTTTTAGGACTAACACTTGGTCTATTCGTAATCTTAATGGGTTTTCAAAGTTTTCAAGCTCAAGTGAAGAAAACGCAGAATGAACAAGACCCAATCCTAAACAATGCCAGAAGCGTAACTATTCTCTTAACTACAAGTGAATTAAGTGAACAACCATCCTTTTGACTCCTTAGCCAGTGAGTCCAAAAGAGAGAGAAGATTAAAAGTTTATGGGGTTTTCTTAGACACATAATCAATCATGTGATTCTTGAATATATCTTCACGAAACTTGATGCATTGAATCATCGAAGGAGTAATTCATCTTGTTCTTAACGTAAGAGTTCAAACGATGCATCAGCATGCTTGGTCAGTTCGTAATCTTGATGGGTTTTCAAACTTTTCAAGTTCAAGTGAAGAAAATGCAAAGTGAACAAGACCCAATCTTTAACAATGCTGGGAGGCTAACGACTCTCTCAACTACAAGTGAATTGAGTGAACAACAATCCTTTTGTCCCGTTCTTAGCTAGTGAGTCCAAATAAGAGAGAAGATAAAAAGTTTATAGGGTTTTCTAAGACACATAATCCATTATGTCATTCTTAATCTTCACGAATCTTGATGCAAAGGATCATCGAAGGATCAAGCCATCTAGTTCTTTACCTAAGAGATTTAACGATGCATCATCATGCTTGGTCAGTTCGTAATCTCGATGGGTTTTCCAACTTTTCAAGCTTAAGTGAAGAAAACGCAAAGTGGGAAAGACCCAATCCGACGCATTGCTGTGAGCCTACCACTCTCTCAACTACAAGTGAATTGAGTGAACAAGCATCCTTTTGACCCTTTCTTGGCTAGTGAGTCAAAAAGAAAGAGAAGATTAAAGTTTATGGGGTTTTTTAGAACACAATCATCCATGATGTGATTCTTGAAGATATCTTCACGAAACTTAATGCTTAGGATCATCCAAAGAGCAAATCATCTAGTTCTTAACTTAAGAGTTCTGACGACGCATCACCATGCTTGACCAGTTCATAATCTTAATGGGTTTTCAAACTTTTCAAGCTAAAGTGAAGAAAATGCAAAGCAAACAAGACCTAATCGTAAACAATGCCAGGAGTGTAACTATTCTCTCAA
Source organism: Clitoria ternatea (assembly GCA_037962975.1). NCBI lineage: Eukaryota > Viridiplantae > Streptophyta > Magnoliopsida > Fabales > Fabaceae > Clitoria > Clitoria ternatea. The sequence continues at coordinate 66,560,727 of CM075674.1, forward strand.
CTACAAGTAAATTGAGTGAATAACCCTCCTTTTGACTCCTTAGTTATTGAGTCCAAAAGAGAAAGAAGATTAAAAGTTTGTGGGGTTTTCTAGGACACATCATCCATCATGTGATTCTTGAAGATATCTTCAAGAAACTTAATGTTTAGGATCATCCAAGGAACAAGTCATCTAGTTCTTAACCTAAGAGTTCTGACAATTCATCACCATGCTTGAACAGTTCGTAATCGCGATGGGTTTTCAAACTTTTCTAGCTAAAGTAAAGAAAACGCAGAGTGAACAAGACCCAATCCTAAACAATGCCAACATCCTAACTATTCTCTCAACTACAAGTGAATTGAGTGAACAACCATTCTGTTGACACTTTTTTAGCAAGCAAGTCCAAAAGATAGAGAAGATTAAAGAGTATGGGGTTTTCTAGAACACATCATCCATCATGTGATTCTTGAATATATCTTCATGAAACTTGATGCATTGTATCATCCAAGGAGCAATTCATCTAGTTCTTAACCTGAAAGTTCAAATGATGCATCACCATGCTTGGTCAGTTCGTAATCTCGATGGGTTTTTGAAGTTTTCAAGCTCAAGTGAAGAAAACACAGAATGAAGAAGACCCAATCCTAAACAATGCTAGAATCGTAATTACTCTTTCAACTACAAGTGAATTAAGTGAACAACCATCCTTTTGACTCCTTAGCTAGTGAGTCCAATAGAGAAAGAAGATTAAAAGTTTGTGGGGTTTTCTTGGACATATCATCCATCATTAGATTCTTGAAGATCTCTTTACAAAACTTGATGTATTAGATCATCCAAGGAGCAATATATCTAGTTCTTAACTTAAGAGTTTAGATGATGCATCACCATGCTTGGTCAGTTTATAATCTCGATGGGTTTTCAAAGTTTTCAAGCTCAAGTGAAGAAAAGACAAAATGCACAACACCCAATCCTAAACGATGGCATGAGCGTATCTATTTTCTAACCTACAAGTGAATTGAGGGAACAACCATCCTTTTGACTCCTTTGCTTTTGAGTCCAAAAGAGAGAGAAGATGAAAAGTTTGTGGGTTTTCTAGGACACATCATCCATCATGTGATTCTTAAAGATATCTTCACGTAACCTGATGCATTGGATCATCCAAGGAGTGATTCATCTAGTTATTAGCTAGTGAACCAAAAAGAAAGAGAAGATTAAAGTTTATGGGGTTTTCTAGAACACAATCAACCATGATGTGATTCTTGAAGATATCTTCACGAAACTTAATGCTTAGGATCATCCAAAGAGCAATTCATATAATTCATAACTTAAGAGTTCCAGCAACGATGCATCACCATGCTTGACCAGTTCATAATCTCGATGGGTTTTCAAACTTTACAAGATGAAGTGAAGAAAACGCATAATGAACAAGACCTCATCCTAGATAATGCCAGGAGCCTAACTATTCTCTCAACTACAAGTGAATCGAGTGAACGACCATTCTTTTGACTCTTTCTTAGCTATTAAGTCCAAAAGATAGAGAAGATTAAAAGTTTGTCGGGTTTTCTAAGACACATAATCCATCATGTGATTCTTGAAGATATCTTCACGAAACTCGATGCATAGGATCACCGAAGGATCAATTCATCTAGTTCTTAACCTAAGAGTTTTAACGATGCATCACCATGCTTGGTCAGTTTGTAATCTCGATGGGTTTTCCAACTTTTCAAGCTCAAGTAAAGAAAACACAAAGTGGGCAAGACCCAATCCTAAATAAGGCCGGGAGCCTAATCACTCTCTCAACTACAAGAATTGAGTGAACAACCATCCTTTTGACCCCTTCTTAGCTAGTGAGTCCAAAAGAAAGACAAGATTAAAAGTTTATGGGGTTTTCTAGGAGACAATCATCCGTGATATGATTCTTATAGATATCTTCATGAAACATTATGCTTAGGATTATCCAAAGAGCAATTAATCTAGTTCTTAACTTAAGAGTTCCGACGATGCATCACCATGCTTGACCAATTCAGAATCTCGATGGGTTTTCAAACTTTTCAAGCCAAAGTGAAGAAAATGTAGAGTGAAGAAGACCCAATCCTAAACAATGCTAAGAGCCTAACTATTCTCTCAACTATAAGTGAATTGAGTGAACAACAATCCTTTTGACTCTTTCTTAGCTAGTGAGTCTAAAAGATAAAGAAGATTAATGTTTATGGGGTTTTCTAGAACATATCATCCATCATGTGATTCTTGAAGATATCTTCATGAAACTGATGCATTGTACCATCCAAGAAGCAATTCATCTTGTTCTTAACCTGAGAGTTCAGAGGATGCATCACTATGCTTGATCAGTCTATAATCTCGATGGGTTTTTGAACTTTTCAAGCTCAACTGAAGAAAATGCAGAATGAACAAGACGCAATCCTAAACAATGCTAGGAGCGTAACTATTCTCCTAACTATAAGTGAATTGAGTGAACAACTATCCTTTTGATTCCTTAGCTAAAAAGCCCAAAAGAGAGAGAAGGTTAAAAGTTTTCAGGGTTTTCTAGGACACATCATCCATCATGTGATTCTTGAAGATATCTTCAGGAAACTTAATGCATTGGATCAACGAAGGAGCAATTCATCTAGTTCTTAACCTGAGAGTTCAGAAAATGCATCACCATGCTTGCTCAGTTCGTAATCTCGATGGGATTTTGAAATTTTCAAGCTCAAGTGAAGACAACGCAGAATGAACAAGACCTAATCCTAAACAATGCCAGGAGTGTAACTATTCTCTTAACTACAAGTGAATTAAGTGAACAACCATCCTTTTGACTACTTATCTAGTGAGTCCAAAAGGAAGAGAAGATTAAAATTTTTTGGGGTTTTCTAGGACACATTATCCATCATGTGATTCTTGAAGATATCTTCATGAAACTTGATTCATTGGATCATTCAAGGAGCAATTCATCTAGTTCTTAACTTGAGAGTTCAGATGATGCATCACCATGCTTGGTCAGTTCGTAATCTCGATGGGTTTTTGAACTTTTCAAGTTCAAGTGAAGAAAATGCAAAGTGAACAAGACTCAATCCTAAACAATGTCGAGAGCTTAACTATTCTCTGAAATACAAGTGAATTGAGTGAACAACCATCCTTTTGACTCCTTCTTAGTTAGTTAGTCCAAAAGAGAGAGAAGATGAAAAGTTTATGGGGTTTTCTAAGACACATAATCAATCATGTGATTCTTGAAGATATTTTCACGAAACTTGATGCATAGGATCATCGAAGGATCAATTCATCTAGTTCTTAACCTAAGAGTTTTAATGATACATCACTATTCTTGGTTAGTTCATAATCTCGATGGGTTTTCGAAGTTTTCAAGCTCAAGTGAAGACAATGCAGAATGAACAAGACCCAATCCTAAACAATACTAGGAGTATAACTATTCTCTCAACTACAAGTGAATTAAGTGAACAACCATCCTTTTGACTCCATAGCTAGTGAGTCCAAAAGGGAGAGAAGATTAAAATTTTATAGGGTTTTCTAGGACACATCATCCATCATGTGATTCTTGAAGATATCTTCATGAAACTTGATTCAATGGATCATCCAAGGAGTAATTCATCTAGTTCTTAAACTGAGAGTTTAGATGATGCATCACCATGCTTGGTCAGTTCGTAATCTCGATGGGTTTTCGAACTTTTCAAGTTCAAGTGAAGAAAATACAATATGAACAAGAACCAATCCTGACCAATACGGAGAGCCTAACTATTCTCTCAAATACAAGTGAATTAAGTGAACAACCATCCTTTTGACTCCTTCTTTGTTAATGAGTCCAAAAGAGAGAGAAGATTAAAAGTTTGTGGGGTTTTCCAAGACACATAATCCATCATGTGATTCTTGAAGATATCTTCACGAAACTTGATGCATAGGATCATCGAAGGATCAATTCATCTAGTTCTTAAACTTAGAGTTTTAATGATTGATCACCATGCTACATCACCATGCTAGGACACATCATCCATTTTGTAATTCTTGAAAATATCTTCACGAAACGTGATGCATTGGATCATCCAAGGAGTAATTCATCTAGTTCTTAACCTGAGAGTTCAGACGATGTATCACCATTCTTGGTCAGTTCATAATCTCGATGGGTTTTCCAACTTTTCAAGGTCAAGGGAAGAAAATGCGAAGTGGGCAAGACCCAATCCTAAACAATGCCAGGAGCCTAACCACTCTCTCAACTACAAGTGAATTGAGTGAACAACCATTCTTGTGACCCCTTCTTAGCTTGTGTGTCCAAAACAAAGACAAGATTAAAAGTTTATGGGTATTTCTAGGACACATTCTTAAAGATATCTTCACGAAACATAATGCTTAGGATGATGCATCACAATGCTTGAGTAGTTCATAATCTCAATGGGTTTTCAAACTTTTCAAGCTATAGTGAAGAAAATGCAGAGTGAACAAGACCTAATCCTAAACAATGCTAGGAGCCTAACTATTCTCTTAATTACAAGTGAATTGAGTGAACAACCATCCTTTCAACCCGTTTTAGCTAGTGAGTCCAAAAGAATGACAAGATTAAAAGTTTATGGGGTTTTCTAGGACATAATCATCCATGATGTGATTCTTGAAGATATCTTCACGAGACGTGATGCATTGGATCATCCAAGGAGCAATTCATCTAGTTCTTAACCTGAGAGTTCAACGATGCATCTGTTAGGAAATCCCTAAACATGAGTAGTGGAAAAAAAGGGATTGCATAGGATTTGCAAGGTTCCATGTTTCAAAGCATAAAACAAACACAAAAAAAAAATTTGTTTTGGATTACCTCTTGAAGAACACCGAAGCAGTCGTAGCCTTGTCCTTTAAGAGTCCACACGAGCACTCCCACCAGAATCGCAACACTTGCCAACTACTAGTTTGACGGCGTGTAGCTCTTGCAACTTTTGCAAATTTGTGTCTCACTTGAGTGAACGGCCTATGAGCATCTTATGCTCTATCTATAGACTTAGGTTTGACCTAATTTGTTCTCTCTAAAAAGTGGGCTCCTTACTCATTCCAAATGAGTTAGGCCCAACAGCTTTATTTTAGTCCAACTAAAATAAGACAACATTTTCTGATGGGCTTACTCTATGTGTGTGACCTACAGGTAAAATACCTGGTCATATTAATAATAAATTATTTTATTATTAATATAAAATAAGAGTGGCATCTAGCAATGCATCATTATATCTAAATATTATTTAATATCATCATAACCTATAAGTGATGATTATTTAATATGTTTGTTCCTTTTGTCACGATATCCTAATTGGGCCCAAGGCATGGTCGCGTCATCCTTGTACGGCCCAATTTATTTTACTTGATACCGGAGTAGACTGGATCCGAATAAATATCTAATATTTATTCTTTCTAGCATGGCCATGCGTTTTCTTAGTCTTACTCCATCAAGTGGCCTATAGATATCACTCTTGTCACATAGGAGAGACAAATCCCATCTACATCACTCACATCCCTCTGCATAATTTGTTCATTGCCTAATCACAACCTTTATAGTCCTCTTGTTACAGAAGACGTTTAATTGCATTAAAACAATAAACTCCTCATGTTGGAATCATAGTGACTTCAGGTCGAAGGACTACATATACCATTATCACATTGAGAATCGTTTATGACAATCATGTAACGATCCATGCAACATTCTCATGGTGGGTATGTCCAGTACATCATTACTCTTAATGTGTACCCATGTGAAGACTTGATATCATCTATATCTATGATCTGTGAGATCAGGTCATCAGTACACTCACACACTAGTCTCAATGTATTTATATGTCCCCATGTGAATACTTGACTAAGGACATTTCAGGAATAACTTTTATATGACCTATTACTCCAAGGATAAATACGTTTTAAAACAATTTTAAACTGAAATATTTATTTTATTGACAAGCAGAAAAATGATACAAATGAAAAAGCATAAAAGCTCATAGTGCATACACCAACAATCTCCCACTTGCACTAGAGCCAATCAGACATTTGCCTAATGCCTAATGATCTAGTGCGCCCCTCATGTTTTTGTTGTGTAAGAGGTTTTGTGAGTGGGTCAGCAATATTCTCATCAGTATGCACCTTACATATCTTTACATCTCCTCGGTCAAGGATCTCTTGAATGAGATGAAATCGCCTAAGTATATGCTTGGATCGTTGATGTGATCTAGGTTCCTTAGCTTGTGCGATTGCTCCACTATTGTCACAGTAGAGACTTATAGGGTCCACAATGCTAGGAACAATCCCAAGTTCTGTTATGAACTTCTTGATCCATACTGCCTCTTTTGCAGCATTTGAGGCAGCAATATACTCAAACTCTGTAGTAGAATCAGCAACTGTCTCTTGCTTTGAACTCTTCCAGCTTACAACGCCACCATTTAGACAAAACACGTACCCAGATTACGATCTTGAGTCATCCTTATCAGTTTGGAAGCTAGCATCAGTGTAACCTTTTACAATGAGCTCTTCTTCCCCTCCATATATCAAGAATGAATCCTTAGTTTTTCTTAAGTACTTTAGGATATTCTTGACAGCAGTCTAGTGACTTTCACCGGGATCAGACTGGTATCTGCTCGTCATGCTTAAAGTGTACGAGACATCTGGTCGAGTACATATCATGGCATACATGATTGATCCAATAGCAGATGCATATGGAATATTATTCATCCGTTCTCTTTCTTCGTTAGTGGAAGGAGATTGAGCTTTTGATAAGCTTATGCCATGAGCCATAGGCAAAGTTCCTTTCTTGGAATCTTGCATGTTAAACCTTTTTAACACTTTGTCTATTTATGTATTCTGACTTAGGCCAAGAAGTTTTCTTGATCTATCTCTATAGATCTTAATTCCCAACACGTAGGTTGCTTCACCTAAGTCTTTCATAGAAAAACAACTTCCCAACTATCTCTTCACAGACTGAAGAGTAGGAACGTCATTTCCAATAGGTAGTATGTCATCAACATACAGGACCAGAAAAACAATTATGCAGTCAGTAACCTTCTTTTAGACAGAAGGTTCATCCTTATTTTTAGTAAAGCCAAATTGTTTAACAGCTTCATCAAAATGAAGATTCCAGCTTCTGGAAGCTTGCTTAAGTCCATATATAGAATGTTGTAGTTTGCATACCTTCCTGGATGCTTCAAGCTTAACAAAGCCTTCGGGCTGTGTCATGTACACTTCCTCAAGAAGATTTCCATTAAGGAAAGCAATCTTGACATCCATTTGCCATATCTCATAATCATGGTATGTAGCAATAGCAAGCAGAATTTGAACAGACTTTAGCATAGCAACTGGGGAAAAAGTTTCATCATAGTCTATACCATGTATTTGCTTGAAACCTTTAGCCACCAACCTTGCTTTAAAGGTACTTATATTACCATCCATGTGAGTTTTCTTTTTGAAAACCCACTTGCATCCTATAGGTTTTACCCCTTTAGGTGCATCAACCAAGTTCCAAACTTGATTAGTGTACATGGAGTCCATTTCAGATTCCATGGCTTCTAGCCATTTCTCAGATTCTGAACTTGCAATGGCCTCTTCATAAGATGTTGGCTCATTTTGATCCATTAGGAATACATCTCTTTCCTGAGTTACAAGAAATCCATATCTTTTAGGTTGTTGGTGTAACACCCTAATTTTAATAAATAATAAACCCAAAAACAGGGAAAATTTTTCCACAAAAACAGCCACTGGACAATCGGCATATAAAAAGGAAGAGGAAGGCAAGGGAAAATAAAGGAACATTCATACGTATAGCAATCGGTGGAAGGGACAAGGCTTGACCAACCCATTCGGTTCAGCGAAACACATCAGCGCCTGGGCAAAATCCATGACAACGTTGACTCGCTCATGCGAGACCCAGGACGCTTGAGCGAGACAACCCACTCGCTCAGGCGAAGTACCATTCGCTTAAGCGAACATCCCGGAAGCCTTCCATGCACGCACACTCGCTGGAGCTAAGTCTAATTCGTTGGGGCGGACACAGGTACAAGGTAATTTCTCACTCGGATTTGGAACATATGTTCACCCGGTAAATCATCACGCTCATACTTCACTCGGGAATCCACACAGCTCCTCATTTCATTCATATAGGTCACAAGTATAAACCACTCGGGAAGTGACTCCCCCAACTCTGCCACTCGGAATCCAGAACTCTTTTTCACTCGGAATATATCCCAATCAAGCATCACTCGACGTATTCCATCCTTAACACAATCGAGTCACATTACACATTCACCATTCGACATACATTCCCCCATTCACTCGGGAAATCAGGTAGTTAAGTCCCACTCGGACTTATTTAAAACTCCACCACTTGGAATACCGCTCCTCACTCACTCAAATTTTACATCATTCACTCGGATTATAAATATTCTACACTTAGGATCCATTCCATTCCAAACCACTACACTAACTCCTCTCTCAGAAGAGGATCACTCAAGGTTTTCACTCAGGAATACGAACTCTTCCTCACTCGGGCTTGCCTATATTTTTCACTCGGAATCACCCAGCGTATTCACTCGGAAAAGCCACCTAGTAATCCTCGAATTATTTAACAACACATTCCAGTCGGAAGACGCATCAAATCCACATAAAGCACATATATAGGAATATATGTTCCCAGAAATATAAATCTGCCACAAATCCAATCTACCGACCCATATACATGTAACCATATACTCGGAATACTCATTAACTTAACATTATACCTTTACCATTATTTACAGATCCATACAAGTGACACCATGTTTATACTTATCAAATCAATCTTCATAAATAAATATGTTTAGTCATTTTACATGAGAGCCAGCCAAGGCTACACTAACTGAACATAATAAACGCATTACGAGCACTCAACAGTCAGAGTGCACCACACTCGGACTTGAGGCCCTAACATCATTTCCGAGTCTGACTACTGAAAAAATGGTGTAGGGGGTGAGCATCTTAAATATTAAATGATAGATACTGACTCAGGTTGTCCCACCATTATACAACAATATATATATACACACAATTATACGTGGCAACGATTAAAGTCAGAGCAATACCAATCAACCAGGACACACATCAGACTCTTACCAATCGGAATCCACCAGTTATCACTGGGCCTTATGCACGTATCAATTCAATAACATTAACATACAATAATCAGTGACATAATAATGCCTATGAATCAGAATGCACATATTGAACATTCTCAATCAGAATTCAACAATTCTCACTCGGCTATATATACACAACTTTTCAATAACATTAACATGTATTCATAGAACATATTTCAATCAGCATCAACAGCATATGCACACAGAATAATTCACTCGGTTATATACATTCATTATCTCATTAACATCATCACATGCATAATCAATTCTAAACAACATCAGCAGTCAATATACACAGAGTATTTCACTAGGTTCTGCATTCGTGTGTAATCGGTTTTTGACGTTGCAACATAGGCTCCCAGCCTTTTTATACATAGCTCTCAGCTATCAATTTAGCTCCAAGCTGCTTGGCCGTTTTATAGGTACCCAACCGTTTGCCCACAAGGTGACACCAACGCTCTCAACACCAATGAAGGTGTTCACAGGCAGCCCGAGTCCCACTCAAAGGCTACCTTGAGTCCCACTCAAAAGGATTTCACAGCGTCCAACGCTTTTAAATAACCGATGGTAGTGTCCCACACTACGTGCTCCAAGCACAAACGCATCCAATGCGCCATACGCGGACTCATCACAACCACAGAGTTCATATAGACAGCCATTTACTCGGCATTACATGCATCACATGCAGTCGGCATTATACATCATCAGAACTCAAATAGCATATGCATCTCATACAATCGGCATTAGGCATTATCAGCACTTAACAACACGTGCATTACATGCAGTCGGTATTGGACACTATCAGATTCACTAAATCCACATTCTCACACATGCAGTCAGCATTTCAAGCTCATAGTAACTTGCACATCACATAACCACACGGTAACCATCAACCGCACTGCAACACATTCTTTTCATACGATCATGCAATATTCTCAAGACTATTAATCATGCATTTCACAGACGGAATCAAACATGCATCACTCAACACCAACTCGTCACATATTCGGGTACCATATACTCATCATGAAAGCAAAACACAGGATCAGACACAGAATCAACAAGCCATTGACACCCAGAACCCGTTCATAACCCATGCATTTAAGATAGAAGATATCCCCCTACCTGGACTGAAGCTTCCAGTCGATCAACATGATACTCTGATCTAGAAGATCACTGAGTCACTCTCAGTGTATCTGCATGCAAGGACAGGGGAGGCCATTCGAGCCTCTGAGACACCCAGCTCTCGGTTCGGTCTCTTGAGCAGCCCCATTACAACGCTGGTGAACGCTCCAACCACCTTGAAGCTCCTCGTAGTGCAGATCTCCACTGAGACTTGGCAGCTTCGAGCAAGGAGAAGAAGAGGAGGGAAGTCGACGAAGGGAATGAAAGAACAGGGAAGGAACAGCATGGAAGGAGACGAGTTGCATACAGGGGGAATGCACACCCTCTCCCTCTCTGGCTCGTCAAGTAAGGAAGGAGGACTCCGCTCCTCAGCCACCACTGTTGCGAGCTCACGGGAATAGAGAGCAGAGAAGAAAGAAGAAGAAAAGAAGGAGAGTGAAGAGCAAAGAAGAGAAGAAGAGAAATAGCAAGAAGAGAAGTCTGGAGGGAAAAATGAGAAATAAAGTGGCCCAGTAGCACATATATGCATGCACGGAGAAGGGAAGAGTGGGGTGGGAAGTCGTGCACAGCAGCAGCCCCCCCACACGTGTCATACACACATAGTCACAACTAATCAGCTATTGACAACTAACCATAATCAATCAGTCTTTGTTTTCTTAACTTAAATTAATTAAACTAATTATAATTAATAAATAATTTTCCCCACTTAGCAATTATTATTTTAATGATTTATTTTCATTCGGCAATTAATTATTAAATCGGGATGTTACAGTTGGCATATTCTACCTGATCTACGCAAGTCTTGTGCTACTGGAGCTGGTGTTATCACAACATTTTGTGGGTCCTGTGTAACATCCCGAATTTTATAAAAATGATTAAATATGAGGAATAAATATTAAATAATTATGCATGGGTTAATGAGTGTCCCAAAAATATTGGAATAATTAAATTAGGATTTATTATGGGTATTTATAATTTATTGAGATTTAAGGAGTTAAAATTATACCCAGTTAAAATATGAGTGTCGGACCAAGTATCTCCGATTGAGATGCCGTTGGTCAGGGCTGTTACGAATATTATTGGGAATCCGAATATGTCTTCGGAATAATTTTTGGATTTAGTATTGAGCCCGAATAGAGGTCCTGTATTTTATAAAATAGTAAAATTTTAATAAGAGGTAAAAAAAAACTTAAAAACAAACTCTCCTCTCTCTCTCTTTGTTTTCACGCCACTTCTTCTTCTTCTTTCTATCCTCTTCTCTTCATCTCTTCTCCTTCTCTTCTTCTTCTTCTTCTTCTTCTTCTTCTCTTCAAAACCCTGAGCTAATGGTGGCTCTCTCCTCCTCCACCAATTTTGTCTTCTTGGGAGCTTGAAGGAGAAGCTTGTAGCTGGAACTCTCCCCCTCTTCTCTTCCATTTTCGTGTGGCCCTCCCCCATCTCTTGGGAGCTGCCTCTTTCTTCTCTTGAAGTAAGCTTTTTACCATTTTTCAAGAGCTTAAACCTTTGGTTATGAGTTTTAGGTGTTGGGAGAGAGTTTAATGCATGTGGATTATGAGTGGAAGCCTTTATGATGAAAACCCTAGGTTTAGGAATTTGGGGCTTTTTGTAACATCCCAATTTCGAGGAGTAATACCGAATGAAAATAAACCATTAAGATTCTGATTGCAAAGAAGGAAAATTAATTATTAATTATAATCAACTTAATCTAAGAAATAGTGACAAATTAATTAAGCTTGGGTGGTAGGAGGTGGCTGCTCCCGATTGGGAGCCACGTGAGTGGGACTGCAATTCACGTTTTCCCATCCCACTCTCCCTCGTGCACGCATATGTTTATATATGTGCCTTTGGTCACTGAAGTTACGTATCTCCTTCAGACTCCCTCTTCTTCTCTTCTCTTCTTTTTCCTTCTTGTACTCTCTTCCCTCTTGCCCTTCGTCTTCCTTTCCCTATTCACTGTTCTATTCCTGAGAACGCACAGCGACGATACTGTAGAAGACTTGGAGTTTCTTCGGCTGGTGAGGGACGATCGCCAGGATGAAAGACGAACAGCCCCTGTTTCACGGTGTGACTACGACCAAGGAGGCCGAACGAGTGTGAGCCTGGGCGAGGCAATCAGACCAGCGTTGAGAAACAGAGGAACCCCTCGAACTTCCTTCAGTAGGTAGGGGGCGCTTACATGTCAAATGCATGGTCCACGAACGGTACCGGATGAATGTACTGCTTTAAGTGTATGCATGTGTCTGTCACGATTGTATATTATGCATGATTGTTGACCTTGGACTCCATGTGTATGACGAGTAGTTAGATAATATTTACATGTAAACAAGATAGTGGTAATGTAGTCTGTTAGCCTTCCTGATATAGCCGAGTGAGATGCATGGTTCTACCTCTGTTAATACTGTAAGAATATGAATGTGTGACTGTTAGTTGATTCGTCCGATGTTATTACCTTGATTGTTCGATCGCTGTACATGTTGGTGTGATTGGCAAAGTAAAGATAAAGACCGTGTTGAATATGCTCCTACCTTGATGTTTACGAAGGAGGTATCAGTTGAGTGATGTTGCTTGCTGGTTAAATGCATAAGTTGCATATGTAGGAATGGGGTGACCCGTGGAAGGTCATGAGCCCCGAGGGAATGACTTCCAGCTACAGACCTTGGCTAGATCCTGAGAGAGCTCGTGGTAGCCGTAGGAGCTAGACAGGAGTCTCGAGACGCCAATGGGAGGCCGGTACCACGCGGGAAGAGCTGATGGACGAGAGGCCAGTAAAGGGGAGGACTGTAACTGAAAGTCATTACTTAAGTCGGATCCGCAGGCATGCATGTAGTTATGATGTTGATAAGGATAGTACGCGTGGCATATGTTGGGTGTTATGAATGAATTCTGAGTGTATGGATGCATGTGCATGTGTGAATAAGGACGAACTTTATGTAGTACGTATGTGAGTGTATGTTATTGATATTGTTCTAATTTGCATGGCCTTAATTTAATCTGAATACGACCGAGTGAACGTAAGTGTGCGTACTGACACTGAGACCGAGTTCTTGGCTGTCATTTTCCATGTAAAAGCTCACCCCTACTGTGGCTACATTTTTCAGTGAACATCTCTCGGAATGAAGGATGAAGAAGGAGCCGAGGGCAGAGCAGAGAACCTGAGCGCTATGGAATATATATGTATATGTATATACTGTATATAAGGTCTCGTTAAGCCTTGGTCGACTCATATTTTGATTTTAGTCCTTATATCAGAAATTGAACACTTTCGGGTAGAAGGAACATGTTAATGCATTTGTAATTATTTAAATACTTCCCTATATATATTGTGTGTTTATTCTTTACCGTGGGTGATGTCCGAGCGATAAACCTGGATGTATAAGTATACTTTCCGAGCATAGGAAGTCAGTGTGACTATGGAAAGAAGTGGAGCTAAGTTGTTGTTGGGGAAAAGCGAGATGGCAAGTCATTCCGAGTGATGAGAGGTTGAATTGTCCGAGTAATTGAGGTCATATAGCCTAGAGTAGGAGTTGGTACGAATCCTGTGAGTGTTAATTGTGAGGTTTTCTGAGTAGAGGATAATCAACGATTCTAAGTGAGAACCCGCCGAGTGAGAGTTCACCGACTAGGGAACGACACCTAAGACTTTAAGTGGATTTGTTGTAATAAATCAGTAAGCAGCTAGGGAACCCGAGTGAGTCTTGACTTAGTAGGAAAATTAGAGCAGGAAATATTATGGTTACCGAGTAAAAGGTGAGTAGAATGCCCCGAGTGGCGTAATGGACGTGCATGTTATCCTGAGTGAGAAGTCTTTATAGATTCTGAGTGAGCGACTTTGAGAATCATTCTCGGATTGCCAATACGTATACGTATATAATCCAATCGAGTGGAGCAGCAGAGTGTGATACGCTGTTAGGATGGAACTGGTGAGTATTAAGGTTAGCCCGAGTGGATTAGGAAGTGAACCTTCCCGAATGAACCATACACTAAAACCGGGTGGAATGACAGGGTACCGAGTGTAGCATCGCTTCAGCAAATGTAGTGCGGACTGGAGATCTTGAGTAGAATCGCCTGAGCGTAGTTAGCCCTCGCTTGAGCGAGTGTACCTGGTGCCATTGGGTTTGCTTAAGCGTTTCTTCCTCTCGCTGTGCGTGAGTTTCTCCCTTGTCTTCTTTCCTTTCCTTTCCTTTCCTTGTCGTACTTGGTTTTATTAATTCAAACAGATTATGCACGATTTGTTAACCTTAAAATTTGGAGAATTTCCCCTCTTGATTTTATTTATTTAATTAAAAACCAAAGTGTTACATTTTGGTATCAGAGTAGACCGAAAGGTCCAAGGCCAAGGTACGCTTGCCGAGTATGAGCGGTTGTATGTATTATGATCGAATGGTCATCGTTATTGTGATATTTGTTGAACCTGATTGATGTTGTGATATTAATTTATGGATAGGAGGTTGTCCCTTCTGGTCCGGCTGATTGTGTAACATATAAAAATGGCATAATGTGCTAAGTTACTGAATATTAGGCTGAGATACGGCCGGTAGTAAGTGACTCGGTATACCTATCCATGAAGGGGTGTTAATTTCAGGATAAGGGATGACACATCGCCAAAGCATGGAGGCTATAGCCACAACATTCCAACGCTTTGCTGACGTGTTTGAGAGGCAGGCCAGCCTCGAGCTGAGAATGGCCAAGTGTTGGACCGCTTCCTGAAGAGGAAGCCGAGTGAATTTCAGGGAGGAAGGAACCCTGAGGCAGCTTTTAAATGGACTCAAGAGATGGAAAGGATCTTTGGGGGCCTTCGCTGTACCGAGGCCTAGAAGGTAGAATGTGCAGTGTATATGCTGCGAGACGAGGCGGAGAACTGGTGGAAGATAGCTAGAAACCGATTTCCTAACGATGATGCTCAGCTGACCTAGAACAACTTCACGACATGCTTCTTAGAGAAGTACCTCCCCGACACGGTAAGGAGTCAGAAGGAGTTGGAGTTTATGGAGTTGAAACAGGGTTCCATGACTGTGGAAGAGTATGCGACTAGATTCGAAGAATTGTGTCTATTCTACCCACCTTTCCAATAACCCGGGACTGAGAGCTCCAAATGCCTCAAATTCGAGAATGGATTGAGGTCAGATATTAAGAGAGCCTGCAGATATCAAGAGATCAGGAGTTTTCCTGCATTGGTGAATAAGTGTAGGATATTCGAAGAAGATGACAAGGCCTACTCAGGCCAGAACAGTAGAGCAGGTCCCTCCTTGAGGCCTCAACAATCACGCTTCAAGAGGCCAGGAAACATGGGAAGAAATGGGCCCCTTACTAGGAATCAAGATCGTAGTGACTGAGGGAGACAGATGAGTGGACGACCAAAATATGGAAGGTGTTTTAAGTGTGGTGGCGACCACTTTGCTCGGAATTGCGATGGTGCAGATGTCAAGTGTTTCCATTGCCAGGAGAAGGGGCACATTCGCCCTGACTGCCCCCAACTCCGTCAAGCAAGTGCCAGTGTGCGTCAGGGAGGATTCCAGGTGAGGAGCAGTAGGAACGATGGTCAAAGCTCGGGGGGCGGAAGCAACAGAGCCAGAGGAAATATGATGTTTGCCCCAAATAACAGGAGGAGAAACACCGACCAGCCAGGTGTTGGAAGAGTTTACGCCATCAGTGCTGAAGAAGCTGCGCAAGCGAACGACCTCGTACAAAGTAAGTGCCTACTCGGTAAATATACACTTAGTGTAATTTTTGATTCTGGAAACACCCACTCCTTCGTAGCTAATGAGTGTGTGAGACGACTGCGATTACCGACTGTGGATATGGATCGGATTTTGGAAGTAGCCAACCCGACTGGCCCTAAGGTGCTGACATCAACGATGTGTAAGGACGTAACGTTTGTGTTGGACGATCGGAGTTTTACCTTCGATCTTGTGTGCATGCCTTTGAAGGACCTTGATATCGTTCTCGACATAGATTGGCTTTCAGCCAACAAGGTGTTAGTGGATTGTAGAAACTGAAGGATAATTTTCCCGAGGCAGCACAATGAGGACTACACGACACAAGGTATAGCTCAACTGTTTATGATGCTTTGTTTAACCAAGGGTAAGAGTAAAGCCCGAGTGAACGAAATTCTAACTGTCTGTGAATTCCCAGAGGTGTTTCCCGAGGATGTACCGAGTGTACCTCCCAATAGAGAAGTCGAATTCTCTATAGACTTGATTCCTGGAGCCGAGCCAGTCTCTAGTGCACCTTATAGAATGTCCCCAACTGAATTGGCCGAGTTGAAGAAGCAGGTAGATGAGTTACTCAGAAAATAATTCATTAGACCGAGTGTATCACCATGGGGCGCACTCGTGCTGCTTGTTAAGAAGAAGGATAGCAGCATGAGACTTTGTATAGATTACCGACAGCTGAACAAACTCACAATTAAGAATCGATACCCATTGCCCAGAATTGATGATCTAATTGACCAACTGCGTGGAGCCTCAGTCTTCTCGAAAATTGACCTACGATCGGGATACCACCAAATCCGGGTGAAGGACTCAGATATTCCAAAGACTGCCTTTAGGACTCGGTATGGTCACTACGAGTATGTAGTGATGCTGTTCGGTGTGACAAACGCCCCTACTGTCTTCATGAATTACATAAACAGCATATTCCACCCATATCTTGACCAATTTGTTGTCATTTTCATTGATGATATTCTAAGACCCTTGAGGAGCATGAAGAACACCTCCGAGCGGTACTTCAAGTATTGAAGGAGAAGCAGTTGTTTGCAAAGCTTTCAAAGTGCGATTTCTGGATGGATAAGATCCACTTCCTCGGACATGTGATTTCCGAAGAAGGTGTCTCGGTGGACCCTTCGAAAGTGGCAGCTATAATGGCGTAGGAGAGACCCAAGTCGGTCTCGGAGATAAGGAGCTTTATGGGCCTGGCTGGTTATTATAGAAGGTTCATTGAAGGTTTTTCTAAGTTGGCTTTGCCCCTGACTAAATTGACTCAGAAAAACATTCCCTTCGTATGGAGTTTCGAGTGCGAGAGTAGTTTCCAAGAGCTGAAGGACAAGTTGACGACTGCTCCAGTGTTGGCATTACCTGACTTGCAAGACAGCTTTGTGGTTTATTGTGATGCATCAGGACTCGGGTTAGGATGCGTACTAATGCAGAAAGACCAAGTGATAGCGTATACCTCTCGACAATTGAGGCCTCACGAATAGCATCACCGACCCACTTATCCTGATTGCACAACGTGTTTCATGTGTCTCAATTAAGGAAATATCTACATGACCCTAACCACACAATGCCTGATGATAAAGTGGAAATCAAGGAAGACCTGACCACTATGGCTACACCGATTAGAATCGTGGACCGATCGGTAAAGCGTTTGAGAAGCAAGGACGTACAACTGGTTGAAGTGGAGTGGCAGCAAGGAAGGACTACCTCCTATACCTGGGAACACGAAGACGCCATGAGGCAGCAGTACCCCGAGTTGTTTGCTAAGGTGAGTCGCCGAGTGAATTTCGGGAATGAAATTCTTTTGTGAGGGGGAGAACTGTAACATCCCAATTTTGAGGAGTAATACCGAATGAAAATAAACCATTAAGATTCTGATTGCAAAGAAGGAAAATTAATTATTAATTATAATCAACTTAATCTAAGAAATGGTGACAAATTAATTAAGCTTGGGTGGTAGGAGGTGGCTGCTCCCGATTGGGAGCCATGTGAGTGGGACTGCAATTCACGTTTTCCCATCCCACTCTCCCTCATGCACGCATATGTTTATATATGTGCCTTTGGTCATTGAAGTTACGCATCTCCTTCAGACTCCCTCTTCTTCTCTTCTCTTCTTTTTCCTTCTTGTACTCTCTTCCCTCTTGCCCTTCGTCTTCCTTTCCCTGTTCACTGTTCTGTTCCTGAGAACGCACGGCGACGATACTGCAGAAGACTTGGAGTTCCTGTTAGCCAAGGCCTCAACGCTCAAGAGGGGGGGTGAATTGAGTGTTTCAAATTTTCGCGCGGAATCCCCTTGGAAATGGTTAGTAATATACAAATGATGCAATGATGAAGAGACAACAACTTTTATGCACATATCACACTATGACACACTTGATGTGCAATGACAATATTTAGCTATAAGTGTGATAAACAAGGTAAGTTATTGGTTTAAACAATTTATTAAACAGTTGGAGTGCACAGATTTATTTGTCAATAATGTGATGTTTCCTATAAAGATTCAGCTCATTCAAGTTATCAAACACCTTGTGAATGTGAGAAGTAATAGCAATCAAGTAAGTATCACACAAGACTTAATAGGAAACAATGTATTAGATATTTGGTAAGTTATAGTAATTTCCAGTTTTGAAGAACTTCACCAAATATTGATTCAAGCAAATTATCAAACACTTGGCATGCAGAGTTATTTTTCTACTTGAACAACAACTTTGATTCACACATTCAGCTCAAGCATTTCAACAAACAGTTTATATGCACAGTTGTATAAAGAGTTCAAGGTAGAGAGAAATGCAAACTAAATTTAACGAGTTCCACCAACCCGGTGTACGTCTCGCCTTCAAGCAACCCACTTGAAGGATTCCACTATTGAAGATTTGAGATACAAGCTTTGAGCAATTGCAGCTTCCTAGTGTCCCACACTCAAGAACTCAATCCTCACAAGCAAAGGGCAACCCACCCAATCTCACAATCTCTCAATACCCAAAGGTTGAACCCCAACCTTTGTGACCACTCAACCTAGAGTGAATAACCACTCAACCTAGAGTGAATACCTTGTGTTTGGTGTTGTGTTTACAATCAATACACTCTCTCAATAGAGTAGATACACAAATGAAAGCTCTCACAAATTCTAACTCTCAACAAGAGAGGATATGCAAATTGAAACTCACAATCTAACAACTCTTAAGCAATATGCAAGTTTAGAATCAAGAGTTGCAGAATATACAAGAGAAATTTAGTTAGAAAACCTTAAGAAGAGAAATGTTTATTGCCTTGTGTTGTGCCTTGGTCTCCCCTCTTGTGTGTCTTTTCTTGCTTGAATCCATGCTCCATTTATAGCCATTTGGGAGCTCTTAGCCGTTGCACAAATGTTTCTAATGGATACCTCAAGTGGGCATAAAGTGGGAGTGAAGAAATGAGCTAGAGTTCCACTTAAAAGCATTTTCCCACGTTCTGACACTTTGGTAATCGATTAGCCTTCGAGCTGTAACCGATTAGCTTTTGAAATCTTCAGTATTATGCAGCAGGTAATCGATTAGCATTTCTACTGTAATCGATTAGCTATGAAACAGAACCATTCTAATCGATTATTCCTTGCCTTGTAATCGATTATGATTGATACCTGATGCTCTTAATTTGTGTCTTGCAGCATGGTAATCGATTAGGACTTCATGTAATCGATTAGGGACAAAACAGAACTTACGTAATCGATTATGCTTGACTTGGTAATCGATTATGGTGAATACCTGATGCTCAGTCTTCAAACTTTCAACTGGTAATCGATTAGCCTTTTATCTGTAATCGATTATGTTCATTCCAGAACCTATGTAATCGATTGTCCTTCTTATTGTAATCGATTGTACCATAAACAGAGTTATGGTAATCGATTATTCCATTGTGGTAATCGATTAGTACATGTACCTGATACAATTCTTCAAGGTTTTTGATATGTTCTTGATATGTATTGACCCATGGCTTATTCCTTTGATCCTCATGCTTGTTTCCTTGATTCTTCTTCAACTTATGAGCTTGTTCTTCATGATTTAGTTCATGTCATCAACCTTGTCTTCCATAGCTCATGTTTCTTTAACTCTTTGTGAGGCATCTTCATCTTTTTATTCTTGGCCATTGTCTTTGTGCTTGAACCTTCTTGTTTCTAAACCTTTGCCATTCCATCATCATCATGAATACTTTGTCATTCATCAAAACTACTTTGTATACTTACATATGCAACTTCAGTTCCTTCGGCTGGTGAGGGACGATCGTCAGGGTGAAAGACGAACAGCCCCTGTTTCACGGTGCGACTACGACCAAGGAGGCCGAACGAGTGTGAGCCTGGGCGAGGTAATCAGACCAACGTTGAGAAACAGAGGAACCCTTTGAACTTCCTTCAGTAGGTAGGGGGTGCTTGCATGTCAAATGCATGGTCCACGAACGGTACCAGATGAATGTACTGCTTTAAGTGTATGCATGTGTCTGTCACGATTGTATATTATGCATGATTGTTGACCTTGGACTCTATGTGTATGACGAGTAGTTAGATAATATTTGGATGTAAACAAGATAGTGGTAATGTAGTCTGTTAGCCTTCCTGATATAGCCGAGTGAGATGCATGGTTCTACCTCTGTTAATACTTTGAGAATATGAATGTGTGACTGTTAGTTGATTCGTCCGATGTTATTACCTTGATTGTTCGATCACTGTGCATGTTGGTGTGATTGGTAAAGTAAAGATAGAGACCGTGTTGAATATGCTCCTACCTTGATGTTTACGAAGGAGGTATCAGTTGAGTGATGTTGCTTGCTGGTTAAACGCATAAGTTGCATATGTAGGAATGGGGTGACCCGTGGAAGGTCATGAGCCCTGAGGGAGTGACTTCCAGCTACAGACCTTGGCTAGATCCTGAGAGAGCTCATGGTAGCCGTAGGAGCTAGAGAGGAGTCTCGAGACGCCAATGGGAGGCCGGTACCACATGGGAAGAGCTGATGGACGAGAGGCCAGTAAAGGGGGGACTGTAACTGAAAGTCATTACTTAAGTCGGATCCGCAGGCATGCATGTAGTTATGATGTTGCTAAGGATAGTACGCGTGGCATGTGTTGGGTGTTATGAATGAATTCTGAGTGTGTGGATGCATGTGCATGTGTGAATAAGGACGAACTTTATGTAGTATGTATGTGAGTGTATGTTATTGATATTGTTCTAATTTGCATGGCCTTAATTTAATCTGAATACGACCGAGTGAACGTAAGTGTGCGTACTGACACTGAGACCGAGTTCTTGGCTGTCATTTTCCATGTAAAAGCTCACCCCTACTGTGGCTACATTTTTCAGTGAACATCTCTCGGAATGAAGGATGAAGAAGGAGCCGAGGGCAGAGCAGAGTACCTGAGCGCTATGGAATATATATGTATATGTATATATTGTATATAAGGTCTCGTTAAGCCTTGGCCGGCTCATATTTTGATTTTAGTCCTTATATCAGAAATTGAACACTTTCAGGTAGAAGGAACATGTTAATGCGTTTGTGATTATTTAAATACTTCCCTATATATATATTGTGTGTTTATTCTTTACCGTGGGTGATGTCCGAGCGATAAACCTGGATGTATAAGTATACTTTCCGAGCGTAGGAAGTCAGTGTGACTATGGGAAGAAGTGGAGCTAAGTTGTTGTTGGGGAAAGGCGAGATGGCAAGTCATTCCGAGTGATGAGAGGTTGAATTGTCCGAGTAATTGAGGTCGTATAGCCTGGAGTAGGAGTTGGTACGAATCCTGTGAGTGTTAATTGTGAGGTTTTCTGAGTAGAGGATAATCAACGATTCTAAGTGAGAACCCGCCGAGTGAGAGTTCACCGACTAGGGAACGACACCTAAGACTCTAAGTGGATTTGTTGTAATAAATCAATAAGCAGCTAGGGAACCCCGAGTGAGTCTTGACTTAGTAGGAAAATTAGAGCAGGAAATATTATGGTTACCGAGTAAAAGGTGAGTAGAATGCCCCAAGTGGCGTAATGGACGTGTATGTTATCTTGAGTGAGAAGTCTTCATAGATTCCGAGTGAGCGACTTTGAGAATCATTCTCGGATTGCTAATACGTATACGTATATAATCCAATCGAGTGGAGCAGCGGTGTGTGATACGCTGTTAGGATGGAACTGGTGAGTATTAAGGTTAGCCCGAGTGGATTAGGAAGTGAACCTTCCCGAGTGAACCATACACTAAAACCGGGTGGAATGACAGGATACCGAGTGTAGCATCGCTTCAGCAAATGTAGTGCGGACTGGAGATCTTGAGTAGAATCGCCCGAGCGTAGTTAGCCCTCGCTTGAGCGAGTGTACCTGGTGCCATTGGGTTCGCTTAAGCGTTTCTTCCTCTCGCTGTGCGTGAGTTTCTCCCTTGTCTTCTTTCCTTTCCTTTCCTTTCCTTGTCGTACTCGGTTTTATTAATTCAAACAGATTATGCACGGTTTGTTAACCTTAAAATTTGGAAAATTTCCCCTGTTGATTTTATTTATTTAATTAAAAACCAGAGTGTTACACTTTTGGCCAATTGATAGGTATTAATGATTTATGCTTTAGAATGGGTCTTGGGAAGATTGGAATTGATTATTTATGGTGATGGTTGGGTTTTAATGGAACCCTAACTTTAATATATTGGGGGAAAATGTAAAATGTGAGTAGAATATATGTTTAATAATGTTAGAGAATGATATTAATGATGGGAGATAGCCATTGATGATGGTTGATGAATATTGATAATGGTCATTGAGTTTTAATGAAACCCTAAGTGTTGGTGATTTGGGCTTTAAGCATAGAGGGTGAAATTAATGATGGGGTTGTCATGAGGATGGTTTTATGGATGGAGATAATGTTTGGAAATGTTTGGTAGGATGATTGAATTGAGTAGATTTTAATAAGGACCCAATCTTGAGGTTTGGAAGATATGAACATGTGTATATGGTTGAATTGAATGTGGGCAGAAAATACCCAATGTAGGGCTAATATGAATATGAAATAATGAATATGAACACCAAGCCATGGTGAATGTGAGGGGTTAGTGAGATAAGCATGTGTCTTAATGAGATCCTAGACCATGGGTGTGCCATATGGGATTGTTGATGGATAATGGTTTGATAGGAGCCAAGTGGATCATGATGAACTTGAATGGGAAATGGATAGTTTGAGTAATGAGGAACACATTACGAATGATGAGAGTGATATTGTTCTCATTGGACGTAGTTGGCCCTTTTAGATCTAGAGAACCTTGGTTTTGGGAAAGGAATTCCCGAAGCCTAACACAATGGTATGAATTGGTGTTTTAGCAAGTCTAGGACTTGATATTGGGCTTTATGATAAGCTAGCAAATGTTTAGAATTATGAGGAATACCTTAAGATGGCTTATTAATTGTATGAATGCATATGTATGTGGTGTAGATTGTATTCCGGGTAATGCAACGGAGCATTCAGAGCATTGGAATCATTGCGGTTCATCCCTCGAGGTAGGAGAGGAGTTTACATTCAAATTGTATGAGTTATATAATTGATGATTATTGTATGTCTTGATACTCATGCTTGCCTTGCCATGTTTATAGTGAAATGATATGAATGGTAAATTGTTGGTTATTGATGATAATGTATGTGTATATATGATGATGAATAACCCATGAGGGGTTGAAATAAGTACATGTTAATGAACCATCCTTGAGGATATGAAGTATATGTTTTATGAATTGAGAAGTTATGTGGATGTTTGGCATTGAATGTGATAGCCATTATGGTGACATTAATGATAAGATTGAAAGATAATGCATAATTGAGGAACTCATAGAGTCAAATTGAGAGTCGCGTGATTTTGATGGCGTGGGATAGTTCCAATAGCCTATATATGTAGATTTTGACTTGTAGAAACTGGAGTGGGCCAATTCCATTGAGAATAGGCCCTTGAGTTGCACAAAAGTGCCTCAAAATGGGTAAAACGTATTTATGCACATAAGTCACTTATTCTAAAGGATTTTTGAGTGAGGCCGGTGGCCACACGCCACAATTAATGTGTTTTAGCCTGTGTCAAAATTTGGTGACATTCCAATATTGTTTGCATGGGTTTTGGTAGTTGAGAAGTTCATTTTTGGTGTAAAATCTGCATAATTTCTGCTGAATGACAGGGCGTAATCGATTAGCCTCTAAGGTATAATCGATTACCAGGCCTCTGTCCTTCATCTAATTGATTAGGAATCAGACTGTGATCGATTATGGACCCTCTCGAACCAATGTAATCGATTGCATTCGAAGGTGTAATCGATTATGTACTAAAACAGAAACAAGGTAATCGATTACCCTAATCTCGTAATCGATTATGAACAACATCTGATACATTGTACCACACACAGAAGCATTGTAATCGATTAGCTCCTACCCTATAATCGATTATCACTAGCTAAATTGATTAAATCAGCTTAGAATTTGCATCTTTACTTCTTTTGGGTACTTATCTTGTCCCCCTTGGACTTTTAGGCCTACTTGACAATTAAATGGAGTATTCTAAAACCTTCTTCCAGTCCCATGTATACTTTTAGAGTAATTACGAGCAAATCCACTAGGGGAACATGTGTGGTTTGTCTTAGTGGTGATTGGGGAATGGCTTAAGGTGTAACACCCCAATTTTATAAAGTAAATAAACCTAAAAACAGGGGAAATTTTTCCCAATTTTGATTTAGAAAATACCTGGATCAATAAAAAGCCACTCTCATATATGAAGATATGAGAGCCAGGTCCATAGACCATGAAGAACCGGGTCCAATTAAATAAAGAAAGGGGGAAAGGAAGGCAAAGGCAATTAAAACCGACCAAGAAGGCAAACAGCGGAAGAACAAACAGCGCCTGAGCGAACCACAATACAGCGTGCACTCGCTCAAGCGAGATCCGACTCCGCTTGAGCGAAGCCGACCAACTTGTAACATCCCAGATTTTTGAGAAAATAAATTTATTGGATGATGATAATTAATTATTCATGGTCAAATAATTATGGGAGATGTTGTTAGACATTAGGGGTGAATTATCGGTAAATTAAAATTTACTGGAAACGAATGAATTAACAGATGATATGGGACCCACTTAATCGAATTAAGTGTTTGATGGGTCTAGAATGTTTGGAATATTATGGTGATTAAGATGGTGTAGTTAGAATAATTTTTAGTGTTAAGGAACTAATTAATTGGACTCGACATAGGATATGAAATGGGGAAATTATGAACCAAATTGGATTAAAAAGAAAATGAGAATTCCCTTTCTTTTCCTCACTACCACCGTCCACTTCTTCTTTTCTCTCTCCCCACTCACTTTACACTCTATTACACAATGGACCAAGGGGGGAATATCATATGGGTACATTTTAATAACCAATGGTCAATGAGCCAATAAAACACATTTTTTTTCACACTCTTTTTCCCTTCATTTTCGGCAGCTTCTTCCTCCTCACCATTCTCCACTCTTTTACTTCCTTCTCCCTCCTTCCATGGTAAAAACCGTCCCACACTCCTTCCTCTTCTATTCCTTGCTAAAATCAAGAGTTATGTTGGAAATGTGAAGCATGCATGGAGCTAGGAAGCTTGCATTGGCCCTCCTCTTCTTCTTCACCCTCATTTTCGTTTTGGTGGAGTTTGGACTTAAGGTAAAGATTTCTTACCTCCACATCATTTTATTATGGTTTTGTGATATTGGGTTGAAGATGATAATATTAGAAGCCTTGCATGTGGATGGGTGTTGATTGTGTTGGTAAACCTAGAGTGAAACTTTAAGCATGAATAATGGAGGTGTGAAATTGAACATGGTTTGATGTTGTGGGATGAAGAGAAAGTTATAGTAACCATAAAGATTTTAGGAGATTGATTGAGAATATTGTTAATTGATTTTAGATGGGAAACCCTAAGTGCTAATGAGATGGGGGTTTTGACCCACTTGATGATCTTGATGATTTTTGGTACCTTAGAATGATTTTATACATGGAAATGGATTTTTGTAGGATATGGGTTGAATATTGATGTTGATAAAATGGGGAGCTAATTCATGAGTTGCAAATGATGATATATGCATGTATATAGGTATGTTGATTTGAGGGATTAGTAAGTGTTGATATTTATGATGTTGACAATGATTGCAAACCATTAATATTAGACTAAGAGAATGGATGTTTAAATTGATGAAGCCTTAGGTCTTGTTATAGGCCATGGTGTTGTTGATGTTGGGTTGTTTAGCCCTTTGAAATCTAGAAATCTTAGCTTTGGGGAAAGGAATTCCCGAAGCCTAATACAAGCATATGAATTTGGAGTATTAGACAAGTCTAGGACTTGATCATGGGTTAGGTGATGATGTCTAAGATGACGCTTTGTGATAGAATAATAATGGCAATTGTATGTATATTTGTTGTGATAGGATTGCATCCCTGACGATGATGCGGAGCGATCGAGGCATTTGGAGCATTGGAATTGTGGATCTTCCCTCGAGGTAGGAGAGGAGTTTGCATTTCAAGTGCATGAGTGATTAATTGATAATTATGTTATGTGTGAACTCATGCATTGCCTTGCCAAGAACTAATTGTATGTTTGAATTGTTGAGATAGTGAATGAAGACTTGGCTTATGGGATTGTTGTGGAAATTGTATGAATATATGATGTTGATGATAAATACTTGATATCCCTTTGAATTGACATGAATCAAATGTTTGGTAATATTCAATGAATAGATGAATTAAACAGAGTGTTAAAGATTATGTTGTGATAAAGTGGAATGATGATGAGGGGTGATTATATAACTCTTTTTCATAGTTAATGAATTGATGTTTGAAATTGAGATGTATGAATGGTCGAACCAGGTTCTAAGTGCATGAAGAGAGGAGTAAGAAAGATTAATCTAGGCCAAACTTATATATCTAAAGGTGTTGATGTGAGAAGAAGAGGGAAAGACTGAGTTTCTAAACGTGTACTGCTATTCTCGCTCAGGAGAGATGGATTCTCGCTCAAGCGAGAATCCCCTGGACCAGTATTATGGTTCCTGGCTCCATCTCGCTCAGGCGGGATGGCGTTCCGCTCAAGCGAGGTGCGTACGATTGAGGTTGGGAGATACTGGACGAATCTCGCTCAAGCGGGAGTGGCCACGCTTGAGCGAGCATGATGGAAAAATGGCACTGGGTAAATCTCGCTTAGGCGAGAGGCGTGGCAAGTGAAAGCTCGACCGAGCGAGCGAGCCTAGAATATGGCATTGGAGGATTTTCGCTCAAGCGAGCACGGGTCGCTTGAGCGAGTGAGGTACCTGATGCTTTAAAATTGCCTCGCTTAAGCGGGTGACTAACCAACTGGAGTCTCGCTCAAGCGAGCGAGCGTAGACACGCCCTGGGAGCTTTTTGCTTACGCTGCTGGGGCTCGCTCAAGCGAGCCTGGCCTATCTCGCTCAAGCGAAGGTGAATCTCGCTTGAGCGAGTTTCCCCCATAATTGAATTTGTTCATCTCCTTTGCTTTGGGCTTATGTATACCCTCACCTTTGTATTATTAAATATTTAGGGAGATGTATATGGAGTATATAGTGATGTATGACATGGTGGTGCCTTGAATTAATTTATACATTGGAGGATGAATTATTTATGATAGCTTTACCACCTAAATTGGAATAATGAAAGGATGATGATGAGGATATTGATGATAGGGTTATTATAAGCTATACCCATAGATAACTTTAAATTAAACGAGAGAAGAATTGAATAACATAGTACATTATATAAACTGATGAATTAGAGGAAGTATGGCATTAAATGATGATAAATAATGATGATTGAGCACTCTCTTATATAAAGAGGTGTATAGTGTTATCGATGAATTGTCACGTATTATTGTGTGTGATACAAGTATAATCTTGTATGTGTGGTATAAATATAATAATGAAAATGTTGTGAATGCCACACCAATATATAAACATATATGCGTATGAGACAATGGTGATGACTAATGAGATAGAAATCCACCAAATGGAGGTGTGATAATATCGTTGAATATGATGAAAATTGTAAGGCCATTGGGGTTGATTGCAAGTGTTATCTTGCGTGTACGAGATGAAATAATTGTGAAATATGTTGTGGTGAAAAGGCCACGTATAAAACCTGAAACCAATGGTCAAGAGATTAATGATGAGAAAGCCCACTGAGGCATACATGGTGATGTTGGTGATTAAAATGATTATGATGACTGGCATATCGATCGCTGTCTATGTGGAATATTAGGGGGTTCCACTAGGCGGGCCCAGTGGGAGGGCGGCTCAGTGCACGAGCATTATTGTTGTTTCCCCTGTGACTCGGTGTGTGAGTCACGAAGCTGTCTATAGTTTGGTGACGAGGCACCCTATGTGGCGGGCCCAGTGGGCGGGCGGCTCTATGGTGAGCGAGTTTACCTCGGTGTCCGACGGGACACGGCTCTCTTGATGTGTGTTCGGGAGGGGCCCGTAGCACTTGTGGTAGTTGAGGCCACGATGTTAATCCGCAAGTCACAGGGTGACTAGTGCTACAGATGGGCGATCGCGGTTTGGTACCAGTAAAACATGTTGTTGAGATGCATGCATGCTTTGAGATATGTGTACACATTTTACTACTGCAGTAGGGGCATAGTAGCACACCTATGCTTGACCCACAACTTGGTGTTTATTCCCACAGTCGGATCCGCATTGGTTGCCAAATTCACATAGTATGGAGATATGCCAGAATATGATAATGATCGATGATGATTGAGATGTTAATATTGGTGTCGATGAGATGCGAAGTTAATATGATGAAAGACCACATAAAAGTAATAAATGATATGAACATATGAAATGATGTTGAATATGACGATATGTATGATATGGCCCAATATAATGAAGGGCGTATTTAATTATGATTGGAAATGATGATATTAGCCCATAGTGGCTTGATGAAAGACCAAGATGGTCTATATTGATGAGTTGGCCCATTGGGGCGATATGATAGATATGTGTTGGCCCATTGTGGCGGTGTTATAGATGTGTATATGCTTGCTTTGCTATGATTTGATGAATAAGCATGAAATGAATATATATTGTTGAATTAATAATTTATGATGATTATTGATGTGTTTAGCAAAGCATACATGATGTTGATGTACATATGCACATAATTTCAATTGTATTCATATCGTCATTTGAAATGTAAACTCACTCTCCCATGTGGTCTACTTTTTAGTATTAATGCAGGAAAACCATGGTGTGAGGACGTTTATGAAGTGAAGTTTTGGGAAGGTAAATAGTTGTAGAGGAATGCCTTGGCCGGCAGCTTTATAACATAATGTGTTATGCATATGATGGATAATATGATGTTGTAATCTTTGATATTGACGGACGAATTATGAGTATAGTTATACATTTGGTTGATGTACTAATAGTGGATATATAGGAATTGAAGTTGGGCTGAGTATGGGCTTTTATGAATAAGAATTTTAAATGATGTATGATGCATGACCATATAGATGATTACTTGTTTATATCCTGGGTATCGCATGCTTATGAGATTGTGCAAAATGATGATGGTTGTCTACTAGGCCTATGTTATGCCATTGCGTGCTCTGCCGAGCCTTTCCTCATATCTTCATATATGGGACTAGGCGTGTGCCCGGTATACACATTTTTCTCCCGCTGTAAGCTCTGTTATTTTTGTATACCGCATGGGCAAACTATTCATCGATCCAGTTATAAGTTGTTAAATCTCACTCTTTGGTTTTCTGTGATTCGAGTCTTGATGTGGTCATGGTGGTGTTTTGGAAATGTTTTCCAACGCGAAAAATTTACTCGCATTTTTATTAATTATGTCGATCACATCGGGATTCGAGTACAGAAAATCAGGGGTGTTATACAACTCGCTCGGGCGAACGCCCCTTCGCTTAGGCGAAGCCGATCCAAAAGCCTTCCAACAACACACACTCGCTGGAGCGAATCCTTCATTCGCTAAAGCGAGAAGTTACACTCGGCAATCCTACACTCGACATTCCTTCACTCGGGATCTAAAGGTTCCATTCACTCGGGATTGACCCCAACATATACATCCCATAACTTAGTTCCACATTTTTATCAACAAGGCCACACAATGATCCACTCAGGAAATGAGGGTTATCCCACTCGGATTCTATAAAACTTCCTCACTTGGGTTATTTCCCAAACAAACACCACTCGGTGTATTTAACCACAATTCAATCGGGAATGTACTTCACATTCTTCACTCGGCATAAACTCACATCTCTCACTTGGAGAACACATAGACCTTCCTTCACTCAGAAGGGGTCTCTACAATCATACTCCACTCGGAATATTCAGTCTGAATCTGAGTCTCCACTCACACAGGGTTCCACTCGATAATCTCACTCCAAAACCAAGTCATCTCAATCAGTCTCTCACTCGGCAATTGATATCTTATTCAATCAGAGAAACCATTAAGTTAAGTCCCACTCGGACTTGCTCAGATCCTAACCACTCAGGATATGGAATCTCTTATTCGGATTATACATGAATCACTTACTTAGAGTATATTCTAATCTCAATCCCTTACAACAACTCTCTTCTCAGGATTCATTAACTTAGAATTATTTCAATCCATCAAGACTCCTCACATAATTCAATAACACATTCCAATCGGTGAAAAACATCAAATCAACACAAAAACTCGTATATATATATACTCTCTGCTTCACAAACCCGACTGCTCATTCAGCAATATTCCTCAACCAATACATATTCGTATTATCAACACAATATGTATATCTATATACAAGCACTTGGTTTATCCATTATCTTAACACGAATCATTCAATTTTAATCCCTAGACAACTCCAATACATAATGCCCATGTAAAACATATATACACAAATAGGAATTTATGCTCGGATTTCCAATAACTCGGATTCAATATATATATATAAATTGTATTCATTATACAACGTTGTTATTAAGAGCCGGCCAAGGCTATAATACATCAATATACACTCGGTACATTACACTATGTACACAGCCTCATTATAAACACCCAACACTCGGGTTAAAGGCCATCATATCATTCCAATCCGACCTGCACATACTGAAAAATGGTGTAGGGGTGAGCTTTACATATTAAATGACAAATATTGGCTCGGATTAATCTCTGAATCCATAACATACAAATATATATATATATCATCAATCAAATATACACACTGCCATTTAAATTTGAGCAAACACAAACATCTCCAATCGTGTTTCTTACCCATTTCACTCGGCTATAAAGCCTAACCTCCTTAACAAACAACTACTTATCCAATCGGATTTCACCTCATGTTTATCCCAGCTCTATATCAAATAACATCCACACTCCGAGCCATGCTCATGGAGTCTGCCTGAGCCCAGCTCCAGGACTTAATCATATTCCATATAATGTCATCTGATTGCCGATCGGTAATAAACGTTCAACGCATTCCAGTGGCGAATCGGATGCATACGGTCTCATTCACTCGGCGTCCAACGCTAATGCACTCGGTATTTCATCAAGCGTCTCATTTCACGCTTAGTGCCCCAGGCACTGCCCCGAGTCCAACCCGAGGTCTTTCATCATATTCAACATTAGGACCACGTCCTCTTCACTCGGGATTATACCCTTCGTGGCACCCCACAAGGTGATATACTCAACACGTATGCATTTACATTCAACTCATATTCATTTGATTGCCCACTCAGAAATCTGCGTTCAACACTCTATGCACTCGGCAATTCCACAACAATCAGATGACTCGGCTCACATCACATCCTCTCGGCAATCACTATGCCATTCACTCGGAATTGTCATCTACCACAAGCCTCACAGGCTATTTCATGGGATCCACTCGGCCTTAGCATTTCTAAGCCTCACACACCATTTTATATATAATTCCACTCGGAATCTAACACCAGTAAACATCCCATGCTCTTACATATAATATTCCACTCGAATTCATCATGCCAGTCCCCATCCTATGCACTCAGCATACACAAATTCAATATCATGCATCGCATGCATACAATCATACCATTACTCACATAGGGACCAATAACATACTACACAATTCACTCGGCATTCATATTACAATTATCATGCATGTCATATCTTAACTCATATCATCACAAATAGTGTCATACAGCTCTTGAACGGATAATCATACACCATGCAGTAATAAATAACATACATCCGGGTTCAACTCAACAAACATACAATACACATCAAACACAACACAGTGCAATTATGTCACCCGAAAATCCGTCCATAAGCCATGCATTTGAGATGCAAAGCCCCCTTACCTAGAATGACGTTCCAGAAGTCACATAGGCCACTCGGCCCAGCCACAACAGCACTCTGCTCGGCTTCCAAACATGGGAAGAGCCAACATGGCTCCCAGTTGTCCCAGCACACGTTCTCAGCCTTGGAGAACCAGCCACTGCTTCCTCTTGAAGCAGCTCTCACACCCATGCTAAGCTTCCAAGGCACCACAGCCACCAAGCACAACTCTGACTTCAAACGCTGCTCCACCCTTGAAAAGCAACCACCAAGCTCCCAAGGCACACAACCATGTCTTCCTCCACACGAGCAGCACCATACACCTTCAACAACAGTGGAGGACCACCATGCCTCTATGCATCATGCATGTCTTCATCCTTCCAAGAGTAGTACAACCTCATCACAGTGGACCATCATGCATCCACAAACCGAGGCACACCATACGCTGCTGCAGCAGGCTCCCAAACTGAGCAAATCATATGAAGGAAGAAGAAGAGGAAAACGAAGAGGAAGCACCAGGGAACAGGAAAGGGGACCTAAACCCAGCCTCCAGAACACATAGCACCATGCTGTTCCTCATCACCACGCAGTTCCACTCGGTTCTACACCATGCGTGAGTGGAAGAAGAAGATTAAAGAGAGGACGAAGATGAAGCAGGAGCTCCAACAAGTTCTAGAGAGAAGGAGGAGCATTTCTCTCCTCCATGACATGCACCAACGAAAAATGAAGAGAGAGTGAGGAGAAAAACATACAACCAAGGCCTTATCACCTTAGCCCCATCAGCGTCCCACTCTCATCATCTCAACATTCCATCCTCATTTAATGCAAGTCCATCAGCATTTAATGCTAATTCTCTCAGCAATCATCACTCCCTTCCAACGTGGATAAGAGAGAGAGAACCGAAGTTCACACACTCACCACAAAGCACATGTGTGGTCATTTAGCCTTATTATCATAATCATTATTATTATTTTCCTCTTAGTGAATTTCGCCTAGAGTCCCAGCATCAGACTCCCTTCACTTGCTCAAGCGTCCCAAGCTCGCTTGAGCGAAAAACACTCAGAACCCATTTCCTCTCTCGCTCGCTCAAGCACGACAACATCCGCTTGAGCGAGATTCGTCCAGAATCTCTCCTGCTCGCTTCACACTCGACTCGCTTGAGCGAGTAGCCCACTCGCCTGGGCGAGATTAGGCTAGAGGCCACAATAATGGTAGAAGGGATTCTCGCTTGAGCGAGAATCCATCTCACTTGAGCGAGAATATCAGTTCAAGTGCAAAAATGTGAGGAATTTAACAACTCTTCATACCAAAACTCCTACCAATTCAATTTGAACAATTCCAACACATTATTCACCTTTTATTAGGTATTTAGAACATGCCTCAACCATTCATACACATTACATGAGGTATATATATATACCACTCTCTCTATCCATTCATACTCGAGAAGTCTTTATTTCCACTCATCAATCACTCTCTTTTAAATTCTGATTGTCAACTATAAAATGAAGGTTTTAAAACACCTCTCATTACCACATTGCTCATCTTCATAAAAATTTGGGATGTTACATAAGGCCTTGGCGAGGTGTGTGTATCCCTATGCTATGTTATGAATACATATATACTTCACCACTATGGATATATTGTGAATCTTGATGAAAAGTAAATGATGTGATTGTATGACACACCTTGGTTGACGAAGGAACTAATAAGGGGACAATTGAATAGCAATGAGTTATTATAACTTAATGAATTTGAAAAAGTGTTAATGATGCATAAGAATGAATAATGAATGATAATGTTGAATAAAAAGGGACGTTGTTGTTGAACACGCCCTAGAATGTTATTATTGATGGGCGTAGTGCCACTATTATTAATGCATGTATTGACATGTATATATGAGACTGAATGATGATTGTTGAAATTATGTTTTGAGATATCTTATTGGTTTCCATGCGTGGATAAATGATATGATGATTGATATGCTATGATTTCCATGTGGGGATTTATGAAAATATGAATGTTGTGCCTTGAGGGGCCTTGTGATTGATTGTATACCAATGATAATAAAAACCAAATATAAAATATACCCCTAATTGAGAGGGTTAGAAATCCTTGCGAGGTTGATTGGCATATGCATTATTGCATTTTGTATTCATGGCATGGCATAACATTGAATATGTGGTTGTGATCACAATGATGAAAGATCCTGCGGGATTCAATGAAGGGAGTACCCCTTGCGAGGCGGGAAACCAACTTGATGATGATATGATATTGAGCCGGTGGTTACGATCCCCTGGTTGTGGAAAGTGAAAGGCCCTGCGAGGACCATTATATGATGATGAGCCAGTGGTTGCGATCACTTGGTATTTGAAATGAAAAAGGGCTTGTGAGTTCCTATGATGCCCGTGGTTGCGATCACGAGGCGGGAGTACCCCTTGCGAGGCTGGAAACCATTATGAATTGTTGAACGTGGTTGCGATCACGAGAAAGCACCTTGCGAGGATGCTAGAGGGAGTACCCCTTACGAGGCGGGAAACCCATGTGAATGAATGATATGGTGGTTGCGATCACCTGATGAAATGAAATGGATCCATTGCATATGCATTAAATAGTTGACATGTGCATTAGCCATAGATGCATGGCATTTGAGGTGGGATGACCACGAGTGATGAAAGACCCCTTGCAAGGAGGAATAGAATAAAGATTTAATAAGATGATGATAATGATTATGAATGCCCTTGTTGATAAGTGGCAATGTAATTGTGTATGTGCTTGTGCTTGCTTATGTTGTGAAATGCATTTCATGAGGGTTGTATACCTATTATAATAATGTAATGATGATTGAATGATAAATTAATGATTTTATAGCGAAGCACACATGATGATTATATGCATATACACATGATCACAATATATTTATATTCGTCATTTTGAATGTATAACTCACTCTCCCATGTGCTCTCCTTTTTAGCATTATGATGCAGGTTGCCATGGGATGAGTTTGGATTTTAAATCAAAGCTTTAGTGAAGGTAAATAGTGGTAGAGGAAGTGCCTTGGCCGGCATCATTTGTGAACTATGTATTGAATTTATGAAATGAATAAGTTGCTTATGATAATATAGAGGATTTAGTGATTTTGGATATGTATAAGATAATCCCTTGAAATTGTGAATGGTGAATATAAATGTAGTATGTAAGAGATGATTTAATGTGTACTAGAAGGATTGAAATTGAATGATGAACATTGATGATTGTGGAAGTTAGGAGAAGATCCCCGTATGTATATGTATATATATATATAATTGTGACTTAGGCAAGGCATGTGTATGTTGTGAGTGAATTAGACGAGCTTTGTTTCAGTAGGTATATGTCGGATATTTGCATGCTTTACCGAGCCTTTTCTCATATCGTCATATATGGGACTAGGCGTTTGCCCGATATACACATTCTTCTTCCGCTGTAAATTCTATTATTTTTGTATATCGTTATGAGCAAGTTAGATACCGATCCAGTCATATCTTATTAATTCGTACTTTTCGGTTTTCTGTGATTCAGGTTTCAGTGTGACGTCGGACTTACTTTGGAACGTGAAAAATTTACTCATATTTTATTAATCATTATGTTGATCACATCGAAATTCGAGTCCAGAAAACAGGTGTTACATTGGTGGTATCAGAGCGTGGTCTGCTCTGTATGGATATTGTTGATTTTGCTAGAACATGTTTGCTTGCATAGAAGCTATTAATCATTTTCTGAGCATAGGTGTTCTGTATAATATGTTTGCACCATAAATGCTCGATTCGGAAACATTCTAAGGATCATTGTAATATGGTTGTTTGCCTGGATTTAAGGGTGATGATTTCCTAGTGAGTGATATTATATCAAAACATTGGTTGCTTTATAAGGATTGTGAATGATCAATTGACTAGGAATTATAAATCGACTATTGGGACATTGTTTACCTATTTTGGATTCGTTGTAGATTATTGATAATGGGCTGGTCAATGTTTATGGAAATGTGCCAAATTTGTTGTCAAGGATGTATGATGCATTGGTAGAGCCTAGTTCCCCATTGATAATCATGAATGAATCATGAGATTAAATATGTGTGAATGAATTTCCTCGAAGTGATTAATGTGTTTCTTTTGTGTAAGACCGGCCAAGTTCCTTACCCTATTACCTTCCATTGACGAATATATTATGATTATGCATTGATGTGTATATGTTGAGTATGACCTGGATTAATGATGAATTTGTACCATGTGTGATCATGGATATGATATGTTAAATATGTATTGATTTGATGATGGACCTATGCCGTATGTTGATCACAGATAGGAGATATTAAATGAGAATTGGGATGGTGGTAGACCATATATGTTGAGACCTTGATAGATGTGTTAGAATTGAATCATGTGGTTAGGTCTCTTGTATGAGTTGCACTTATGGCTCCTAGCCAAAGTATGTTTATTGAATGTTAGTGGTTCATGTGAATTGATTGAATAAATGGTAGTGAAAGAATTCCCTAACATGAGTATTCATGGAACGAAATGATTGATTATATTGTTGAATGATAAATTAAAAGGGATTAATTATGCTATTTGTGAAAGATGGATTTCATACCCTTTGGCATGAGAATCTTGTATTTTATAATGCAAGTGACTTACTATGTCTCCTTAGATTGAGAGCATGAATAAGTGATAAAATGATTGAATGCGAAATTGTGATTCACTAGATTGGGGTTATGACTCGGTTTCATATTTGTGGATCGAGTGAATGATTGATTTGATTTTAAGCCACTAGGTGTGGTGACCCCGTTGATTTGGCATGATCTTGAATGATCAAACCTTATGGATGATTGATTTAATTGACCCTATGGTGGTCTAGGCTCTATGTTGTTTTTATGAGCCATATCTAATGATGCTGTGTGGTATAGGAGTATTCCACAATGGGTACTAAGTAACCTTTAGACTTTCTAAGTCTAGTGATTGATCGAATCTTATGAATAGTTGAGCCATAACGAAATTAATTATGAAATACATTGTTGAAGCTAAAGCTGGTATGTAATGGAATACGAATAATGAATGCAACCCCGATGATTGATGAATAATAATGTTGAATTTAGGGTATGATTGGTATTGGCTATGGTGTACATGATTTTATGGTATGACTTTGGGCTAAATTCTATGTCGTCGACGTTGTGATCATGAAACTAGCTATGGATTATGATATGACATAGGGATGACATTTATGATTGTGAGCCGGTAAATGGAAATTTGATCATGTTATTACCTCCCTCTTTAATTGAAAGGTGCTATATTGAGGGTAGACACCCTGTAGAGATGTACTATGATATAAATTATACGTCTTTCTTATGGACTTTGGTTGTGATCTGTGAGGAGAATTCCTAATGTGAAAGCACGTTATATGATTGGAAACCCTATTTTAACCTCGGAGTTGCGTACTTCCTGCGAGTTTAGTAACTCGTTTAGGCTTGAATCGATTTCCAACCAATAATATGTGAACGAGATAAAGGATTATTATGATGTTGATCATGAATTCTAGATGGATGAGGCCCGATGATGTGGTATTTACCCCATGATGATTAAAATATATGATTGGTACACCGATTTATGGTGATGTTGATTTAGATTTGAGGATTGGTATAGCATGATGTAAGTCAAAATAATTATATAGTGACGATGAAGTACGAATATGTCAGTCATGGACTTGTGAGGATTGTCACTAAATCTTATGTAAACCGGTATAGTTGGATATGTGAGACCGATGTGAGAAATGGGAATACGAAGTACTGGTCCCGATATGGCCTTACATGCCATAGGCATTGTGGCAACATACACTTATGTGCCGACTTCCTGCGTTTGTGGTAACCACTACGGGATTGGGACGCCTTCTTGTATGTCGGATGCAGCAACACGTAGGCCGGGCAGGTGTAGGGATTGTAACTGCTTATGGTGAATGTACTGAGCCTATCTGGTCGTACTGAGTATGAACATGTGAGCTCTGTTGGATAAGTTGTGATAGATGACATATGACACGCTTGGATGTAGAAATTTTATGTTAAGAATGATGAAGTGATGATGAACATGTCTTGATGGACTTTGGGAAGTCCGACGTTATTTTATGGTGTCATTAAACATTGCCGATGTGCGGCCCAAAGTGTGGCCTTATGGTATATGTCGATATTAAATTTCGAGGACGAAATTTCTTTTAGGTGGGGTGGATTGTAACATCCCGAATTTTATAAAAATGATTAAATATGAGGAATAAATATTAAATAATTATGCATGGGTTAATGAGTGTCCCAAAAATATTGGAATAATTAAATTGGGATTTATTATGGGTATTTACAATTTATTAAGATTTAAGGAGTTAAAATTATACCCAGTTAAAATGTGAGTGCCAGACCAAGTATCTCCGATTGAGATGCCGTTGGTCAGGGCTGTTAAGAATATTATTGGGAATCCGAATATGTCTTCGGAATAATTTTTGGATTTAGTATTGAGCCCGAACAGAGGTCCTGTATTTTATAAAACGGTAAAATTTTAATGAGAGGTAAAAAAAAACTTAAAAACAAACTCTCCTCCCTCTCTTTGTTTTCACGCCACTTCTTCTCCTTCTTTCTATCCTCTTCTCTTCATCTCTTCTCCTTCTCCTCCTCTTCTTCTTCTTCTCTTCAAAACCTTAAGCTAATGGTGGCCCTCTCCTCCTCCACCAATTTCGTCTTCTTGGGAGCTTGAAGGAGAAGCTTGTAGCTGGAACTCTCCCCCTCTTCTCTTCTATTTTCGTGTGGCCCTCCCCCATCTCTTGGGAGCTGCCTCTTTCTTCTCTTGAGGTAAGCTTCTTACCATTTTTCAAGAGCTTAAACCTTTGGTTATGAGTTTTAGGTGTTGGGAGAGAGTTTAATGCATGTGGGTTATGAGTGGAAGCCTTTATGATGAAAACCCTAGGTTTAGGAATTTGAGGCTTTTGGCCAATTGATAGGTATTAATGATTTATGCTTTAGAATGGGTCTTGGGAAGATTGGAATTGATTATTTGTGGTGATGGTTGGGTTTTAATGGAGCCCTAACTTTAATATATTGGGGGAAAATGTAAAATGTGAGTAGAATGTATGTTTAATAATGTTAGAGAATGATATTAATGATGGGAGATAGCCATTGATGATGGTTGATGAATATTGATAATGGCCATTGAGTTTTAATGAAACCCTAAGTGTTAGTGATTTGGGCTTTAAGCATAGAGGGTGAAATTAATGATGGGGTTGTCATGAGGATGGTTTTATGGATGGAGATAATGTTAGGAAATGTTTGGTAGGATGATTGAATTGAGTAGATTTTAATGAGGACCCAATCTTGAGGTTTGGAAGATATGAACATGTGTATATGGTTGAATTGAATGTGGGTAGAAAATACCCAATGTAGGGCTAATATGAATATGAAATGAAGAATATGAACACCAAGCCATGGTGAATGTGAGGGGTTAGTGAGATAAGCATGTGTCTTAATGAGATCTTAGACCATGGGTGTGCCATATGGGATTGTTGATGGATAATGGTTTGATAGGAGCCAAGTGGATCATGATGAACTAGAATGGGAAATGGATAGTTTGAGTAATAGGAACACATTACAAATGATGAGAGTGATATTTTTGTCATTAGATGTAGTTGGCCCTTTTAGATCTAGAGAACCTTGGTTTTGGGAAAGGAATTCCCGAAGCCTAACACAATGGTATGAATTGGTGTTTTAGCAAGTCTAGGACTTGATATTGGGCTTTATGATAAGCTAGCAAATGTTTAGAATTATAAGGAATGCCTTGAGATGGCTTATTAATTGTATGAATGCATATGTATGTGGTGTAGATTGTATTCCGGGTAATGCAACGGAGCATTCGGAGCATTGGAATCATTGCTGTTCTTCCCTCGAGGTAGGAGAGGAGTTTACATTCAAATTGCATGAGTTATATAATTGATGATTATTGTATGTCTTGATACTCATGTTTGCCTTGCCATGTTTATAGTGAAATGATATGAATGGTAAATTATTGGTTATTGATGATAATGTACGTGTATATATGATGATGAATAACCCATGAGGGGTTGAAATAAGTACATGTTAATGAACCATCCTTGAGGGAATGAAGTATATGTTTTATGAATTGAGAAGTTATGTGGATGTTTGGCATTGAATGTGATAGCCATTGTGGTGACATTAATGATAAGATTGAAAGATAATGCATAATTGAGGAACTCATAGAGTCAAATTGAGAGTCGTGTGATTTAGATGGCGTGGGATAGTTCCAATAGCCTATATATGTAGATTTTGTCTTGTAGAAACTGGAGTGGGCCAATTCTATTGAGAATAGGCCCTTGAGTTGCACAAAAGTGCCTCAAAACAGGTAAGACGCATTTATGCGCATAAGTCACTTATTTTAAAGGATTTTTAAGTGAGGCCGGTGGCCACACGCCACAAGTAATGTGTTTTAGCCTGTGTCAAATTTTGATGACATTTTGATATTGTTTGCATGGGTTTTGGTAGTTGAGAATTTCATTTTTGGTGTAAAATCTGCATAATTTATGTAGAATGACAGGGCGTAATCGATTAGCCTCTGAGGTATAATCGATTACCAGGCCTCTGTCCTTCATCTAATCGATTAGGAATCAGACTGTAATCGATTATGGACCGTCTCGAACCAATGTAATCGATTGCATTCGAAGGTGTAATCGATTATGTACTAAAACAGAAACAAGGTAATCGATTACCCTAATCTCGTAATCGATTATGAACAACATCTGATACATTGTACCACACACAGAAGCATTGTAATCGATTAGCTCCTACCCTATAATCGATTATCACTAGCTAAATTGATTAAATCAGCTTAGAATTTGCATCTTTACTTCTTTTGGGTACTTATCTTGTCCCCCTTGGACTTTTAGGCCTACTTGACAATTAAATGGAGTATTCTAAAACCTTCTTCCAGTCCCATGTATACTTTTAGAGTAATTACAAGCAAATCCACTAGGGGAACATGTGTGGTTTGTCTTAGTGGTGATTGGGGAATGGCTTAAGGCCTTGGCGAGGTGTGTGTATGCCTATCCTATGTTATGAATACATATATACTTAACCACTATGGATATATTATGAATCTTGATGAAAAGTAAATGATGTGATTGTATGACACACCTTTGTTGACAAAGGAACTAATAAGGGGACAATTGAATAGCAATGAGTTATTATAACTTAATGAAGTTGAAAAAGTGTTAATGATGAATAAGAATGAATGATGAATGATAATGTTGAATGAAAAGGGACGTTGTTGTTGAACATGCCTTAGAATGTTATTATTGATGGGCGTAGTGCCACTATTATTAATGCATGTATTGACATGTATATATGAGACTGAATGATGATTGTTGAAATTATATTTTGGGATATCTTATTGGTTTCCATGCGTGGATAAATGCTATGATGATTGATATGTTATGATTTCCATGTGGGGATTTATGAAAATATGAATGTTGTGCCTTGAGGGGCCTTGTGATTGATTGTATACCAATGATAATAAAAACCAAATATAAAATATACCCCTAATTGAGAGGGTTAGATATCCTTGCGAGGTTGATTGGCATATGCATTATTGCATTTTGTATTCATGGCATGGCATAACATTGAATATGTGGTTGTGATCACAATGATGAAAGATCCTGCGGGATTCAATGAAAGGAGTACCCCTTGCAAGGCGGGAAACCAACTTGATGATGATATGATATTGAGCCGGTGGTTGCGATCACCTGGTTGTGGAAAGTGAAAGGCCTTGTGGGGACCATTATATGATGATGAGCCGGTGGTTGCGATCACGAGGCGGGAGTACCCCTTGCGAGGCTGGAAACCATTATGAATTATTGAACGTGGTTGCGATCATGAGAAAGCACCTTGTGAGGATGCTAGAGGGAGTACCCCTTGCGAGGCGGGAAACCCATGTGAATGAATGATATAGTGGTTGCGATCACCTAATGAAATGAAATGGATCCATTGCATATGCATTAAATAGTTGACATGTGCATTAGCCATAGATGCATGGCATTTGAGGTGGGATGACCACGAGAGATGAAAGACCCCTTGCAAGGAGGAATGGAATAAAGATTTAATAAGATGATGATAATGATTATGAATGCACTTATTGATAAGTGGCAATGTGATTGTGTATGTGCTTATGCTTGCTTATGTTGTGAAATATGTTTCATGAGGGTTGTATACCTATTATAATAAGGTGATGATGATTGAATGATAAATTAATGATTTTATAGCGAAGCACACATGATGATTATATGCATATACATATGATCACAATATATTTATATTCGTCATTTTGAATGTATAACTCACTCTCCCATGTGGTCTCATTTTTAGCATTGTGATGCAGGTTGCCATGGGATGAGTTTGGATTTTAAATCAAAGCTTTAGTGAAGGTAAATAGTGGTAGAGGAAGTGCCTTAACCGGCATCATTTGTGAACTATCATGTATTGAATTTATGAAATGAATAAGTTGCTTATGATGATATAGAGGATTTAGTGATTTTGGATATGTATAAGATAATCCCTTGAAATTGTGAATGGTGAATATAAATGTAGTATGTAAGAGATAATTTAATGTGTACTAGAAGGATTAAAATTGAATGATGAACATTGATGATTGTGGAAGTTGGGAGAAGATCCCCGTATGTATATGTATATATATATATATATAATTGTGTCTTAGGCAAGGCATGTGTATGTTATAAGTGAATTAGACGAGCTTTGTTTCAGTAGGTATATGTCGGATATTTGCATGCTTTGCCGAGCCTTTTCTCATATCGTCATATAATGGACTAGGCGTTTTCCCGGTATACACATTCTTCTTCCGCTGTAAATTCTATTATTTTTGTATACCGTTGTGACCAAGTTAGATACTGATCCAGTCATATCTTATTAATTCGTACTCTTCAGTTTTCTGTGATTCGGGTTTCGGTGTGACGTCAGACTTACTTTGGAACACAAAAAATTTACTCGTATTTTATTAATCATTATGTTGATCACATCGAAATTCGAGTCCAGAAAACCGGGGTGTTACATCCTGCTCCATTTCCATCATTGGCTCTTCAATGCCTTGTGAGTCTTGAATTTCTTCAAGTTCTACTTTCCTCCCACTGATTCTTGTAGAGATGAATTCCCTTTCTAAGAATACAGCATTCCGAGCAACAAACACTTTGCCCTCGGTAGGATTGTAAAAATAATAACTCTTAGTTTCTTTTGGGTATCCCATAAAAAACATTTATCTGACTTGGGCCCGATTTTATTTGAACTTTGATGCTTAACATAAGCTTCACAGCCCCAAATCTTAAGAAAAGACATACTAGGTCGTTTCCTAGTCCATATCTCATCTGGTGTCTTTATAACAGCCTTTGATGGAACACGGTTAAGTGTGAAAGTTGCTGTCAACAAAGCATGTCCCAAGAATGAGTTAGGGAGGTCAATTTGACTCATCATTGATCGAACCATGTCCAACAAGGTTCTATTTCTCCGATTAGAAACCCCATTCCATTCTGGTGTTCCAGGGGGAGTAAGTTGAGATATAATCCCACACTCTTTAAGATATTCATCAAACTCTAGGCTCAAATATTCACCACCTCGATCGGGTCGAAGTA
The DNA here is from genome assembly GCA_037962975.1 of Clitoria ternatea. Classification (NCBI taxonomy): domain Eukaryota; kingdom Viridiplantae; phylum Streptophyta; class Magnoliopsida; order Fabales; family Fabaceae; genus Clitoria; species Clitoria ternatea. The sequence goes on from CM075674.1 coordinate 66,604,702, forward strand.
CTTTAATTGTCTTGCCAAGTTGGTTCTCTACTTCATGTTTAAACTCCTTGAACTTTTCAAAGGATTCTGATTTATGTTTCATGAGAAACACAAATCCATATCTACTGAAATCATCAGTAAAAGTGATGAAGTAACTAAAACCTCCCCTAGCCATTGTCCCTATGGGCCCACATATATCACTATGTATCAAGCTAAGAAGATCACTCACCCTTTCACCTTTTCCGGTAAATAAGGTCTTCGTCATCTTCCCTAATAAACAAGATTCACATGTATCTATTGATTAAAAATCAAAAGATTCTAAATATCCATCTTGATGGAGTTTAGAAATGCGTTTCTCATTTATATGTCCTAGGCGACAATGCCAAAGATAAGTTGGGTTTAAATCATTTGTTTTAACCCTTTTAGCATTAATGTTATAGATAGGGGTTTCGAGATCTAGAACATAAAGTCCATTACTCAAATTTGCACAACAATAAAACATGTTTTTTAAAGAAACAGAATAACTATTGTTCTTTATTGTAAAGGAAAACCCTTTCTTATCAAGACAAGAAACAAAAATAATGTTTCTCCTTATTGCCAGAACAAAATAACAATTGTCCAATTCAAGGACTAACCTTGAGGGCAAGGATAAAAAATAAGTCCCTACAGCTAATGCAGCAACTCTTGCTCCATTTCCAACGCGTAGGTCTACCTCGCCCTTCATCAACTGCCTACTCCTTCTTAGATCCTGCACATTAAGACAAATGTGAGATCCACATCCAGTATCTAATACCCATGATGTTGAAGTTGACATGTTAATTTCTATAACAAAAATACTTGAAGTGGAAGTCTCACTTCCCTTCTTCTTAAGCTCTTCTAGGTACTTTGGATAGTTTCTCTTCTAGTGTCCCTTTTGTCCACAATGGTGACATTTACCTTCCTTAGCCACCCCGCCCACAGGTTTTAAGGCTGATGTACTTGGCTTATCCTTGCCTTTCTAAATTTTCTTGCCATTTCCTACAATAGCCTTTCCTTTTCCTTTATACATGCCCTTTCCTTTACCTTTGCCAGAATTGACCATCATTATGGCCTTGCCTTTTCCTTTAGAAATATTGGGCTCAGCAGTCCTTAACATATTGAGTAGCTCTGGCAATGTTTTGTCCAATGCATTCATGTTGTAATTCATGATGACTGGCTTAAAACTGTCAGGTAATGATTTCAAAATGAGATCGGTAGCCAACTTCTGAGGGAAGGGGAATCCTAGCCTAGCTAGATTCTCCAAGTACCCAATCATTTTGAGCACATGAGGTCCTACAGAACCTCCCTTTTCAAGTCTACAGCTAAATAGGGCTGAGGAAACTTCATATCTTTCTTGGTCAGCTTGACCTTGATATAGCTTCCTTAGGTTTTCGATCATATCGAAAGCCTCCATGTGCTCATGTTGCTTCTAAAGGTCAAGAGACATGGTAGCCAACATAAGGCATTGGACATCTAAAGCATCATCCTGATGCTTCTTATAAGCATCCTTGTCAGCTTTAGAGGCGTTTGCAGTGGGTGGTTCCGGAACTGGACTTTCCAAGACATACTGCTTTTTCTCTTGTTTGAGGACAATCCTCAAGTTCCTATACCAGTCAAGGAAGTTAGAACCAGACAATTTTTCTTTGTCTAGGATTGATCTTAACGAAAGGTTCAAAGGTGTGTTTGACGTCATGGTTATCTAAAACAGAAAATATGTAGTAAGTATCATTTTCAAAACATATTTAAATTATGGTCATTTAAATTAAATATGTCTCCCACTATTTTAATTCAAAACAAAATACCCTCCACGAATCAGAAAATCATGTTGGAAGATTTTCTAGTGGGCTAAGATCCATATTTTGCCAAGTGTTAAGTCAGCTTTGGCTGATCACCTAATACTTGGTTATTTAGATAGGAAACTTTTTCCAATTGTATCTTTATACAACTCTTAGTCATTAGGTTAAGTAATCATTACTAATTATTCATCTTATGAATAAGTAGCCCAATGTTTACGCCTCTAAGTTATATTCAATCCAATTGAAAACTTAGTTAAGTTAAAGTCCAATAAAACAGTTTGGATATTACCATTATCCCATCGCGTCTTACTAATATAAATGATAGTGCCTTGCTTTGGCAGACCCACTATTTATTGACCTTAGTGTTGACGAGTGTACTTATTGGAAGGCGTTTATAACTTAATATTGTTTTGAGGGATTTTAATTTATTTTAAAATTACCGTCTTTGTTAAACTCTTTAACGTAATAAAATTATCCCCAAAGTGTAACATCCCGATTTAAAAATTAACTACCGAATGAGATTAAGCCACTAAACTAAAAATAATTGCAAAGTATGAATTACTTATTAATTGTGATTAATTTTAACTTAAGAAGCTGATTGCTGATTGACTAGGATGTGTGACACGTGAGAAGCTGCAACTTCACGTTCTCCCATCCCACTCTCCTCATTTCTTCAGTATAAGTTCAGAGGCCTCCAACTACTGTACACTCACTCTAATTTCCTTAAAACCTTCCTCCTCTCCTACTTCCCTTCTTCTTCATTCTTCTTCTCCTCTGTCCCCTATTTTTGTAAACTCGCGACAGCGGTGTTGCAGAGGATCCGAAGTTCTTCTCTGTTAGTGAAGGACAATCGTCGAAGTGGAAGAAGAACAGCTTCCTGTTCCCAAGCTGATTAAAGGGTGCGACTGTGTTCGAGGGGGACTGAGCGGGTGAGAGTGGTGGACGAAGCAAGTAGGACAGCGGACCAACACGGAAAACAGAGGACCTTCTTGGAGTCTCTTTAGTTGGTAGGGGGTATCTTATATCTTAAATGCATGGGTTATGGACGGGTTTCGGGTGTTAATGACTTGTTGATTCTGGTGATTTAAAATGCGTTGATAGGTGTGTTTGATTGCGTAAAGGATATGTGATGCCCGGATGTATAATGACTAGGAGTTGAGAATGCATGTCTAATTCCGTCCATGAAATGCATGTTAATAATCTTGAGAGTGTTGAATGATTGCATGAGGAGAATGTGTTAAAATATTGTTGATGATTACCATGTGATTTATGTGACATGCAGATACTATGAATCTAAATGCTGACTGCATGTAAGGAAAGATTAACTTATTGAGTTCTGATAATGTCTAAATACCGATTGTATGTGATGCATGTATTGTTGAGTAAAAGGTCGTGTGTGTGAAATTGATGTCTGTATGTTCATTCTGTGTATGGGAAATATATGTGGTGCATGAAGTGCATGAGTTAATAGTGTGGAAGTGATTTGCTGATTCTGTTTGTAATCCAATGATAATACTTTGCATGAGATGCAGTGATAAGAATGCTGAGAGCACGTAGTGTGTGACACTACCATTTGAATCTGTTATTAAATGCATGAGATACTATTAAAGACCTTGAGTGGGACTTAAGGCAAGCCGACTGAGTGGGACTCAGGGCTGCCCGTAACACTGCCATTGACGCTGAGAAAGTTGTGTTACAAGTGAGGGCAAACAGTTTGGTACCAGTAAAACGGCCGAGTCAGCTGGGAGCTGAATAAAAGGCTAAGAGCCTACGTTCCAACGATAAAAACCGATAATACGCGAGTCGGATCCGATTGAATGAATCTGTGTACATGTGCGATTGATGCTAACTGTGACGCGATTGTATGTATATGTGTTAGTGTTACTGAGAAGAATATGTGCATATAGCCGAGTGATAACTAGGTAGATTCCGATTGAAAGATGCCTTGTGTGTGTTCCGATTGAATGGCACAGTGTATGTTGTTGATTGTTGCTATATATATATATATATATACATACATATTTACTATTGCATGATCGAGGAATAATCCGAGTCAGTATCTATCATTTAATATTTAAGATACTCACCCCCTACTGTGGCTATATTTCAGTGAACATCACACGAGACGGTGAATGATGGAGAAGCTACATACTGTGTGAAGTGCTTGTGTACTGCAGAAATGTATATGTATATGTATATGCTGTATATAAGGTTTTGTCATAGCCTTGGCCGGCTCTTATTTTTGTCCTTTGTCTAACTGTATTAGAACTGAACTCTCTCGAGTTGAGAGTATGATCATGTGCATGTAAATATATATATATATATATATATAATACTGTGTGTTCATCTTGTGACGTGTGTGAATGTCCAGGTAGTATACGTTGTATTTTACTAAGCATACAGAGCCCGTATGATTCTGAGTAAATAAGAGCTAAGTTAATCCTGTGTAAGGCGTGACGAGTGACCTTCTTCCGAATGAAGAGTTGGGCCAACTCCGAGTGGAATATGCCCATTAAAATCACTTTCGTTGTACGTTGGTCAACATGTTATGGAGCGAGAGATTTCATAGATACAATCTTCCGATTGACGGGTATTTTGATGGTTCCGAGTGGAAGTCAACCGAGTGAATGTTTCCCCTGATGGTTGAAATGGGCAATACGACTCTGAGTAAAGCTTGTAGCGGTGAATTTATTAGAGGGGGTAAGATCTGGATGATACGGAGTAGATTTTAGTTTAACAAGTCTTCCATATGTAGAGGAGTTAGTATGTATCCCGAGTGGTGAAGAGTTAAAGCATTTCCGAGTGAGGGAGCCTTAGTGTGAAGTAGACTACACCTCCCGAGTTATGGTTGAGGGAATCATTTCCCGAGTGGTTAACATTTGTGACTTTCTAGAATGAAAATAGAGAGTATTGTGTAAACCTCCGAAGAAAGCATCTATGTGTGGGAGTCTTCTGAGAGAAATTAGGTTTCGACTCCGAATGATGAGAATACCGAGTGGACTTGAGCTTAAATTCTGAGTGATCGAATTATCCGAGTGCTCTATTCGCTTGGGCGAATAAGGCCTTGCTTCAGTGAATATAGTTTACACCGTGAACTCTAAAGCTAGAACAGGATGTGTTGAATAAACTTCCGAGGGATGCGTAAGCGCAAACACTTTCCCGAGTGAATCTTGACTCCATTCCGAGTTAGAGACTATCCGAGTGTATGAGTCACTTCAGCGAATAAATCCTCGCTCTAGCGAGTGTAGCTGCTTATGTATTTTCATCCGTTGATCCCCACAGCTGGAGTTACGTCTGCTAATGCGTAATATTCTGACCCGGCTTTCTCTTTCTGAGTCAGATTTCTACTCTTGTTAACCTTCAATTGCTTATTTTGCTCTTAAACACCCTTTGATCTTTGGGAAAAAATTTTCCCTATCTCAGGTTGCTGTTATCTAAACCGGGTTGTTTAATTTTGGTATCAGAGCGGACTTAAAAGGTCCAAGGCCAAGGTATGCTTACTTCTAGTAAGCGGTGATGTACATTATGACCGGTCGTCATAAATTGCTTGTGATGTCTGAGGACTTTGATGCCTAATTAAGTATAATTTGTATGGCCATGTGCTTATGAGATGTTATTTTAGGGGTAGAAGGTTGTTCCTATCCTGGTCTGATTAATTATATGATATTTAAGAATTGCATGATAATGTGTTATAGTTGTTGAATGTTGGGTTAAAATCTGATCGGTAGTGAGTAATTCTCTAAACTTATCCTTGAAAGGGGTGTTGATTTCAGGATAAGTCATGGCGAATCGTCATAGTATGGAGGCCATAGCCACGGCATTCCAGCGCTTCACTGATGTATTCGAGAGGCAGAGCCAGCCTCGAACTGAAGATCACCAAGTATTGGATTGCTTCCTGAAGAGGAAGCCGAGTGAGTTTCAAGGGGGATTTAATCCCGAAGCAGCTTAAAAGTGGATTCAAGATTTGGAGAGAGTTTTTAGAGGCCTTCACTGTACTGAGGCCCAGAAAGTCGAGTGCGCAGTGTACATGCTGCGGGACGAAGTAGAAAATTGGTGGAAGATCACCAAAAACTGATTGACTAACGCTGGCATCCAACTGGTATGGGAGAATTTTAAGACATGCTTCCTGGAGAAATATTTCCCCGACACAGTAAGGAGTCGGAAAGAACTGGAATTTATGGAACTGAAACAGGGTTCCATGTCTGTAGAGGAATACGCTGCCAGGTTTGAAGAGTTGTGTTTGTTTTATTCGCCCTTCCAACAACCCGGGACCGAGAGTTCCAAATGCATTAAATTCGAGAGCGGACTGAGGTCGGATATTAAGAGAGTGTTCAGGCACCAGGAAATTAGAACCTTTCCTGTATTGGTGAATTAATGCAGAATTTTTGAAGAAGATGACAAGGCCCACTCGGGCCAGAGCAACAAGGCAGACCCCTCCTTGAAGCCCCAGCAATCTCGCTTCAAGAGACCGAATAACGCTGGTAGAAGCAGACCCTTCTCCAGGTTTAGGGGTCGGAGTCAGCGGGGAGGACGTCCAGTTCATCGTATGGGAGACAGCAAGTGTTTTAAGTGTGGAGGAAACCATTATGCTCGGGATTGCAGCAACGATGATGAAATGGTATGCTACCATTGTAATGAGAAAGGGCACATTCGCCCTGACTGCCCTCAACTACATCAAGCAAACGCCAATGTGCACCATGGAGGCTTCCGAGGGAGAGGCCGTGGAAATGGTGGCCGTGGGATTGGGGGCAGAGGCAATGGAACTCAAGGAGACATGATGTTTGCCCCAAACAACCGGAGAAGAAATACCGACCAACCAGCTACTGGGAGAGTTTACGCCATCAACGCTGAGGAAGCTGCACAAGCGAATGACTTGGTGCAAAGTAAGTGTTCACTCGGTAGATATACACTTAATGTAGTTTTTGATTCTAGAGCCACCCACTCCTTTATAGCTGATGATTGTGTAAGACGTTTGAGGTTGCCGACTGTGTATATGGATCGGACTTTGGAGGTAGCCAATCTGACCGGTATTAAAGCGTTGACATCAATGATGTGCAAAGATGTAACCTTTACATTGGGCAATCAGAGTTTTACCTTCGATTTAGTATGTATGCCTCTGAAAGATCTCGACATCGTACTTGGCATGGATTGGCTTTCAGCCAACAAGGTATTGGTGGACTGTTGAAACCGAAGAGTAATTTTTCCAAGGCAGAACAGTGATGACTACATGGTACAAGGTATAGCTCAGTTATTTATGATGCTTTGTTTAACTGAGGGAGAGGGTAGAGCCCGAGTGAACGATATTCCGACTGTTTGTGAATTCCCCGAGGTATTTCCAGAAGATGTGCCAGGTGTCCCTCCAAATAGAGAAGTTGAATTCTCTATAGACTTAATTCCTGGAGCCGAGCCGGTCTCTAGTGCACCCTATAGGATGTCCCTAACAGAATTGGCTGAGTTAAAAAAGGAAGTGGATGAGTTACTCGGCAAACAGTTCATTCGACCGAGTGTATCACCGTGGGGCGCACCAGTGTTACTTGTTAAGAAGAAGGATGGCAACATGAGGTTATGTATAGACTACCGACAACTAAACAAGCTTACGATTAAGAACCGATACCCGTTGCCCAGGATTGACGATCTAATTGACCAGCTGCGTGGTGCTTCAGTCTTCTCAAAAATCGATTTACGATCAGGATACCACCAGATCCGGGTGAAGGACTCGGATATTCCCATTACTGCCTTCAGGACCCAGTACGGCCACTACGAGTATGTAGTAATGCCGTTTGGTGTGACAAACGCCCCTGCTGTATTCATGAATTACATGAACAACATCTTTCACCTATAGTTAGACTGATTCGTTGTCGTTTTTATTGATGATATCTTGGTCTATTCCAAGACCCCTGAGGAGCATGAGGAACACCTCCGTTCGGTACTTCAAATATTGAAGGAGAAACAACTGCTTGCAAAACTTTCAAAGTGTGATTTCTGGATGGATAAGATCCACTTTCTCGGGCATGTAATTTCCAAGGAAGGCGTCTCGGTAGATCCTTCAAAGGTGGCAGCTGTAATGGCATGGGAGAGACCCAAGTCGGTCTCGAAGATAAGAAGCTTCATGGGTCTAGCTGGCTATTATAGAAGGTTTATTGAAGGTGTTTCTAAGCTTGCTTTGCCACTGACCAAGTTGACTCGGAAAAATGTCCCTTTCGTGTGGAGTTCCGAGTGTGAGAGCAGTTTTCGAGAGTTAAAGACTAAGTTGACAAACGCCCCAGTGTTGGCATTGCCAAATTTACAAGAGAGCTTTGTGGTCTACTATGATGCGTCAGGACTCGGCCTGGGGTGCGTACTAATGCAGAAGGACCGAGTGATAGCTTATGCCTCTCGGCAATTGAGGCCGCACGAATAGCATTATCCGACCCATGACTTGGAATTAGCAGCTGTGGTTTTCGCATTAAAGATATAGAGGAATTATTTGTACGGTTCCAAATTCGAGGTGTACAGCGACCACAAGAGCCTCAAATATTTATTCGACCAAAAAGAGCTAAACATGAGGCAGAGGAGATGGACGGAGTTTTTGAAAGACTACAACTTCGAATTGAAGTATTATCCGGGTAAGGCGAACATTGTAGCCGACGCATTGAGTCGGAAATCCCTCCATGTGGCAGTGATGATGGTGAAGGAGGTGGAGTTACTGGAGCAATTCCGAGACATGAATTTGTATGTTGATGTCCCTTCGTCTCGGAAGATAACGCTCGGTACGTTGAAGATTGCCAATGAGTTCCTGAAACTGGTATTTGAGCAGCAGAAGTCAGATCCCTACTTGGCTGAGATGAAGGAGACTCAGGCCAAGGGTAAGGACTTGTCTCTGACCGAGGGATCGGATGGAATTTTCTGAGTGAAAGGTAGGATATATGTGCTGGGTGAAGGAGAATTAAGGAGGATGGTGCTTGATGAAGCCCACAAGAGCCTGCTAAGTATTCACCCGGGCACTACGAAGATGTACCACGATCTAAGACTGCAATTCTGGTGGCCCAAATTAAAGAGAAATGTAGCGGAATATGTGGCTCGGTGTGTTACCTGTCAGAAGTCGAAGGTCGAACACCAGAAACCGTATAGTGCGTTGCAACCCCTTGAAATCCCTGTATGGAAATGGGACTCGATTGCCATGGACTTTGTAATGGGATTGCCTAGAACCCGAGCGGGTTATGATGCCATTTAGGTCATTGTAGACCGGTTGATGAAAAGTGCACACTTTCTGCCTGTGAGTATTAGATACCCGTTACAAAAGTTAGCCCGGATCTATATCCGAGAAATTGTCCGACTGCATGGTGTGCCGACTTCTATCGTGTCGGACAGGGATCCTAGATTCACGTCTCAGTTTTGGACAAGCCTACACCAGGAATTAGGCATGAAGCTTTGGCTAAGTTCCGCCTACCATCCCCAGTCGGATGGGCAATCCAAGCGAACGATACAAAGTTTGGAGGACTTACTGAGGGCGTGTGTGTTGGAGCATGGTGGTAGTTGGGAGCAGTACCTCCCTTTGATCGAATTTACATATAATAATAGCCACCACAGCAGCATTGGCATGGCACCCTATGAAACACTGTATGGTCGGAAATGCCGAACCCCACTCTGTTGGTCAGAAACTGGTGAAAGTTTACTGTTGGGGACGAAAATTGTGAAACAGACTTCAGAACAGATCCAAGTAATTAGGGAAAAGATGAAGGTGTCCCAGGACAGGCAGAAAAGCTATCATGACAAACGGACTAAGCCACTTGAGTTTTCGGTCGGTGATAGGGTGTTCCTAAAGGTTTCACCGAGTAAAGGAGTCGGACGAGCCTTGAAGAGTGGGAAGTTGAACCCCTGATACATTGGACCCTATGAAGTACTAGAGCGGATCGGTTCTGTGGCATACCGGATAGCATTACCAACTCACCTATCCCGATTGCATAACGTGTTTCATGTGTCTCAACTAAGGAAGTATCTACCAAATTCCACTCACAAAATGCTGGATGATGAAGTGGAGATCAAAGAGGATTTGACCACAGTGGCTGTACCGACTAGAATTGTGGACCGGTCGGTAAAACGCTTGAGGAGCAAAGAAGTACAACTGGTCGAAGTAGCGTTGCAACAAAACGGGTGTACTTCTTATACCTGGGAATGTGAGGATGCCATGAGGCAGCAGTATCCCGAGTTGTTTATCTAAGGTAAGTTATCGTCTAAATTTTGAGGACGAAATTCTTTAAGAGGGGGAGAATTGTAACATCCCGATTTAAAAATTAACTACCGAATGAGATTAAGCCACTAAACTAAAAATAATTACAAAGTATGAATTACTTATTAATTGTGATTAATTTTAACTTAAGAAGCTGATTACTGATTGACTAGGATGTGTGACACGTGAGAAGCTGCAACTTTACGTTCTCCCATCCCACTCTCCTCATTTCTTCGGTATAAGTTCAGAGGCCTCCAACTACTGTCCACTTACTCTAATTTCCTCGAAACCTTCCTTCTCTCTTACTTCCCTTCTTCTTCATTCTTTTTCTCCTCTGTCCCCTATTTTTGTAAACTCGCGACAGCGGTGTTGCAGAGGATCCGAAGTTCCCCTCTGCTGGTGAAGGACAATCGTTGAAGTGGAAGAAGAACAGCTTCCTGTTCCCAAGCTAATTAAAGGGTGCGACTGTGTTCGAGGGGGACTGAGCGGGTGAGAGTGGTGGACAAAGCAAGCAGGACAGTGGACCAACGCAGAAAACAGAGGACCTTCTTGAAGTCTCTTTAGTTGGTAGGGGGTATCTTATATCTTAAATGCATGGGTTATGGACGGGTTTCGGGTGTTAATGACTTATTCATTCTGGTGATTTAAAATGCGTTGATAGGTGTGTTTGATTGCGTAAAGGATATGTGATGCCCGGATGTATGATGTCTAGGAGTTGAGAATGCATGTCTAATTCCGTCCATGAAATGCATGTTAATAATCTTGAGAGTGTTGAATGATTGCATGAGGAGAATGTGTTAAAATATTATTGATGATTACCATGTGATTTATGTGACATGCAGATACTATGAATCTAAATGCTGACTGCATGTAAGGAAAGATTAACTTATTGAGTTCTGATAATGTCTAAATACCGATTGTATGTGATGCATGTATTGTTGAGTAAAAGGTCGTGTGTGTGAAATTTGTGTATGTATGTTCATTCCGTGTATGGTAAATATATGTGGTGCATGAAGTGCATGAGTTAATAGTGTGAAAGTGATTTGTTGATTCTGTTTGTAATCCAATGATAATACTTTGCATGAGATGTAGTGATAAGAATACTGAGAGCACATAGTGTGTGACACTACCATTTGAATCGGTTATTAAATGCATGAGATGCTGTTAAAGACCTTGAGTGGGACTCAAGGCAAGCTGACTGAGTGGGACTCAGGGCTGCCCGTAACACTGCCGTTGACGCTGAGAGTGTTGTGTTACAAGTGAGGGCAAACGGTTTGGTCTAGTAAAATGGCCGAGTCAGCTGGGAGCTGAATAAAAGGCTGAGAGCCTACGTTGCAATGATAAAAACCGATAATATGCGAGTCGGATCCGATTGAATGAATCTGTGTACATGTGCGATTGATGCTAACTGTGACGCGATTGTATGTATATGTGTTAGTGTTACTGAGAAGAATATGTGCATATAGCCGAGTGATAACTAGGTAGATTCCGATTAAAAGATGCCTTGTGTGTGTTCCGATTGAATGGCACAGTGTATGTTGTTGATTGTTGCTATATATATATATACATACATATTTACTATTGCATGATCGAGGAATAATCCGAGTCAGTATCTATCATTTAATATTTAAGATACTCACCCCCTATTGTGGCTATATTTCAGTGAACATCACACGAGACGGTGAATGATGGAGGAGCTACATACTGTGTGAAGTGCTTGTGTACTGCAGAAATGTATATGTATATGTATATGCTGTATATAAGGTTTTGTCATAGCCTTGGCCGGCTCTTATTTTGGTCCTTTGTCTAACTGTATCAGAACTGAACTTTCTCGAGTTGAGAGTATGATCATGTGCATGTAAATATATATATATATATAATACTGTGTGTTCATCTTGTGACGTGTGTGAATGTCTAGGTAGTATACGTTGCATTTTACAAAGCATACAGAGCCCGTATGATTCTGAGTAAATAAGAGCTAAGTTAATCCTGTGTAAGGCGTGATGAGTGACCTTCTTCCGAATGAAGAGTTGGGCCAACTCCGAGTGGAATATGCCCATTAAAATCACTTTCGTGGTATGTTGGTCAACATGTTATGGAGCGAGAGATTTCTTAGATACAATCTTCCGATTGAAGGGTATTTTGATGGTTCCGAGTGGAAGTCAACCGAGTGAATGTTTGCCCTGATGGTTGAAATGGACAATACGACTCTGAGTAAAGCCTGTAGCGGTCAATTTATTAGAGGGGGTAAGATCTGGATGATACGGAGTAGATTTTAGTTTAACAAGTCTTCCGTATGTAGAGGAGTTAGTATGTATCCTGAGTGGCGAAGAGTTAGAGCATTTCCGAGTGAGGGAGCCTTAGTGTGAAGTAGACTACACCTCCCGAGTTATGGTTGAGGGAATCATTTCCCGAGTGGTTAACATTTATGCCTTTCTAGAATGAAAATAGAGAGTATTATGTAAACCTCCGAAGAAAGCATGTATGCGTGGGAGTCTTCCGAGAGAAATTAGGTTTCGATTCCAAATGATGAGAATACCGAGTGGACTTGAGCTTAAATTCTGAGTGATCGAATTATCCGAGTGCTCTGTTCGCTTGGGCGAATAAGGCCCCGCTTCAGCGAACGTAGTTTACACCGTGAACTCTAAAGCTAGAACAGGATGTGTTGAATAAACTTCTGAGGGATGTGTGAGCGCAAGGACTTTCCCGAGTGAATCTTGACTCCATTTCGAGTGAGAGACTATCCGAGTGTATGAGACGCTTCAGCGAATAAATCCTCGCTCTAGCGAGTGTAGCTGCTTATGTATTTTCATCCGTTGATCCCCACAGCTAGAGTCACGTCTGCTAATGCGTAATATTCTGACCCGGCTTTCTCTTTCTGAGTCGGATTTCTACTCTTCTTAACCTTCAATTGCTTATTTTGCTCTTGAACACCCTTTGATCTTTGGGAAAAAAATTTCCCTGTCTCGGGTTGCTGTTATCTAAACCGGGTTGTTTCACAAAGCATGCAAACAAAATTATGAGATGGTTATGGTCTTCCTAGAAGAAAAATAAATAAATAAATAAACCTAGAGGAACTATATTGTCATGGCTTCATGAAGTTCTACTTCTTGAATCCATCATCCTCTTAGAGTCACCACTCCTTGGTTTTCTTCTAAGTCTCTACTTTGTTGGCCCGATCAAGATTACATGATTAAATAGAAACTCGCTTTACATACGAGTGAAGGGTTGAAAAGAGAAATACAACAGAATAGAGAGAGGCACAACACGCAAGCTGTATTTAAATAAAATAACTAAGACCATAACCATTCACCATGCAACGTGTTAATTAATTGATTATAACCCATTTAAAAGCATTAAAAGAGTAATTAATTTTTAAAATAGGCAATTAAACACGTGGGGTCGGTAATAAGGCGCTACACAGAGAATGTACGGGGGGTCCTGCTAATTTAGTACTGTAGTCAGGTTGGTTCCCAGGAAAGAGAGGTGGGTCCGGTATGACCGCTTAAGTACCAAGTCTTTCCTAGCCAGAACGTCCCTTGACCATTAACAGCTCTAAAATTTCAGCTAGGGTTTCAACCATTTTGAAACCCTAATTCCTTATTACGAATGCTTTACAACACAGCCGTCAAGGCACATGGAGGCAGCACCGTCTAGGGTTTCAAAACCTAGAATTCAATTTGCGCTAATGCCAACATGCAATGCCTTTCCATGACGGCCGTCTAGGTTTCAACTCTTGAACCCTAGATTAAGGAACGGCCATGGTTTAACACTTAAACCTTATCACTCAATGCCCCATAACATGAACCATTCATGTTCAAAGATCAACTCAATTGATTCATAATTTATACGATGACTATCATATGAGTAAAACACATATCAAATACAAAAATTGCATAAACTCATACATCATACAAATTTAAACGGCAACAACATACATACTAAAATTGAGAAACTCTATAACATGCATCATATACAATTTACAAAGAATAACTCAAAATTATATGTATCATGCCAAAATAGAGGTCATACCATGTACATGATTAATCATTGTAATAATATACATCATATGCGATAACTCAAAATAGCAACATAATCATGCATGTTCATTTTTAAATCCTAGTTTCACAAAACATTTTCGCAAAACAAAAATGCAAAGCTTTAAACAAGAAACGATTTCGCAAATCATATTTTCTAAAAGCTCTTGCAAACGAAAACATATCATCATAAAACAGAAACAAATGAATAAAACACGGTTTTTGCAACTAGGCTCTGATACCACTGTTAGGAAATCCCTAAACATGAGCAGCGGAAAAAAAGGGATTCCATAGGATTTGCAAAGTTCCGTGTTTCAAAGCACAAAACAAACACACACAAAAATTTGTTTTGGATTACCTCTTGAAGAACACCAAAGCAGTCGTAGCCTTGTCCTTTAGGAGTCCACACGAGCACTCCCACTAGAATCACAACACTTGCCAACTGCTAGTTTGACGGCGTGTAGCTCTTGTAACTTTTGCGAATTTGTGTCTCACTTAAGTGAATGGCCTATGAGCATCTTATGCTCTATTTATAGGCTTAGGTTTGACCTAATTTGTTCTCTCTAAAAAGTGGGCTCCTTACTCATTCCAAATGCGTTAGGCCCAATAGCTTTATTTTAGTCCAACTAAAATAAGACAACATTTTCTGATGGGCTTACTCTATGTGTGTGACCCTACAGGTAAAATACCTGATCATATTAATAATAAATTATTTTATTATTAATATAAAATAAGAGCGGTATCTAGCAATGCATCATTATGTCTGAATATTATTTAATATCATCATAACCTATAAGTGATAATTATTTAATATGTTTGTTCCTTTTGTCACGATATCCTAATTGGGCCCAAGGCATGGTCGCGTCATCCTTGTACGGCCCAATTTATTTTACTTGATACCAGAGTAGACTAGATCCGAATAAATATCTAATATTTATTCTTTCTAGCATGGCCATGCATTTTCTTAGTCTTACTCCATTAAGTGGCCTATAGATATCACTCCTGTCACATAGGAGAGACAAATCCCATCTACATCACTCACATCCCTCTGCATAATTTGTTCATTGCCTAATCACAACCTTTATAGTCCTCTTGTTACAGAAGACGTTTAATTATATTAAAACAATAAACTCCTCATGTAGGAATCGTAGTGACTTCAGGTCAAAGGACTACATATACCATTATTACATTGAGAATCGTTTATGACAATCATGTAACGATCCATGCAACGTTCTCATGGTGGGTCTGTCCAGTACATCATTACTCTTAATGTGTACCTGTTTGAAGACTTGATATCATCTATATCTATGATCTGTGAGATCAGGTCATCAGTACACTCACACACTAGTCTCAGTGTACTTACATGTCCCCATATAAATACTTGACTAGGAACATTTTAGAATAACTTTTATATGACCTATTACTCCAAGGATAAATACGTTTTAAAATAATTTTAAACTGAAATATTTATTTTATTGATAAGCAGAAAAATGATACAAATGAAAAAGCATAAAAGCTCATAGTGCATACACCAACAATCACCATGCTTGGTCATTTCATAATCTCGATGGGTTTTTAAACTTTTCAAGCTCAAGAGAAGAAAACGCAAAGTGAACAAGACCCAATCCTAAACAATGCCGAGAGCCTAACTATTCTCTCAAATGCAAGTGAATTGAGTGAACAACCATCCTTTTGACTCTTTTTTAGCTAGTAAGTCTAAAAGATAGAGAAGATTAAAGTTTATGGGGTTTTCTAGAACACATCATCCATCATGTGATTCTTGAAGATATCTTCACGAAACTAGCTGCATAGGATCATCCAAGGAGCGATTCATCTAGTTCTTAACCTGAAAGTTCATATGATGCATCACCATGCTTAGTCAGTTCAAAATTTCGATTGGTTTTCGAAGTTTTCAAGCTCAAGAGAAGAAAACATAGAATGAACAAGACCCAATCCTAAACAATGTCAGAAGCGTAACTATTCTCTTAACTACAAGTGAATTACGTGAACAACCTTCCTTTTGACTGCTTTGCTAGTAAGTCCAAAAGAGAGAGAACATTAAAAGTTTGTAGGGTTTTCTAGGACACATCATCCATCATATGATTCTTGAACATATCTTCACAAAGCTTGATGCATTGGATCATCCAAAGAGCAATTCATCTAGTTCTTAACCTGAGTATTCAGACGATGCATCACCATGCTTGGTCAATTCGTAATCTCAATGGGTTTTCAAAGTTTTCAAGGTCAAGTGAAGAAAATGCAGAGTGAACAAGACCCAATCCTAAACAATGCGGGGAGCCTAACTATTCTCTTAATTACAAGTGAATTGAGTGAAAAACCATCTTATTGACTCTTACTTAGCTAGTGACTCCAAAAGAGAGAGAAGATTAAAAGTTTGTGGGGTTTTCTAGGACACATCATCCATCATGTGATTCTTGAAGATATATTCATAAAACTTAATGTGTAGGATCATCCAAGGAGCAAGTCATCTAATTCTTAACCTAAGAGTTCTGATGATTCATCACTGTCACGACCGGGATCGCGGCGGCGCGGCCGACCCTCGAAACGATTTTAAAAATAAACAGGGAGTCGCCACCAATATTTTTTAGGATAAAATACTGGAAAAACCTTTCGTTAAAGCACTGGTTATAAAAATGAAATTCCATGATTCGGGAGTCTGATTACAGGTGAGGAAGGTATTAGCACCTCACAACTGTCCGTTATAAAAACGGTTACCTCAATTTGATAGCGTGCATTATAATTAGCCCAATAATTATTTTAACTTCTTCATGAAAAGAAAAATGTATGGAACGACAAAATAAACAACAAAAAAATAAACAAAAATCAACACAAAATATGTACATGAGACCAACAGGACGTCTCATCCAAATTAATCTCGCTCCACCTTTTTTTTAAAAAAGAGATATTTAAGAAATATGAGATTAACAGGACGTCTCGTCCAAATTAATCTCGCTCCTCCTTTTAAAGAAATACTACAAAATATGAGATTAACAAGACATCTCGTCTAAATTAACCTCGCTCCTTCTTTTTTTTTAAAAAAAAGTATTTTAAAAAAATATGAGATTAACAGGACGTCTCGTCCAAATTAATCTCGCTCCACCTTTTTTTGATAGCAAGACAAAAAAATGGAAACTCTAAAAATTAAATAAAGAAAGATGAGCCCGACAGGAACTATTTCCCGCTCCTACGTATTCTCGAACTTTCGAGAAATCAGGGTCACGTAGTTCTTTAAATATTTTATTTTTGGGAAAAAGATTAAGGAAATGTTGATGGGAATCATTATGGTGAGGAACCCATACAAGGCGAAGTTCTTCGCACGTGTACGAATCTTATAAAGGTGGTGTAGACGGAAGTATTTTCCGTACGACACTGACTAAGAATGATTTATTTTGATTTTTATTTAAACTAGAAAGAAAACAATAGGAAACATTTATTTCCTTTATTATATTTTTAGTACAAAGCAAAAAAAGAAAGGTAGCAGAAGCTACAAGAGAGAAAATGAGACAGTAAGTTTGGAAAAGGGAAGAAAAGAAAAAAATGAGTGAAAACTGAATGGGAGAAGAGAAAACCGAGTGCAAAAAATGGAAAAAACGAGTGAAAAATAAGAAAACCAAGTGAAAAATAAGAAAACCGAGTGAAACTATGAAAATCCGAGTGAAAACAGGGAAAGCCGAGTGAAATTGGAAAGATCCGAGTGGAAAAATGAAAATCCGAGTGAAAATAGGGAAAACCGAGTAAAAATAGTCAAATCCGAGTGGAACAACGAAAGATCCGAATAAAAAATGAGGAACACTGAGCAAAAATAGTAAAATTAGAGTGATAAGAGGAATACCGGGTGAAAATTGAGCAAAACCGAGTGATGATGGAGCAGGAAAGCTGATCTGAGAGGGAAAGGGGAATTAGAGGGAGTAGGAAAGTGCTAGGTGAGGTGCTGTTGAGTGGGAGGGAGGACGGTATTAGAGGAGAGAGAGTTTGAGGGACTGTTGGTATGAGTTTAAGGAAGGGGGTGAGGGTGAGGGAGAAGTGAGAGGGACGGGGCTTAGGCAGAGTTTTTCCTCTTCAATGCATGCCCCCTGGTGCTTCAACCCCTGCCTATTTATAGGCTTGTTTGAGTGGAAGACCAGCTCAGGCTTCCACTCAGAGTGGAAAACCAGCTCACACTTCCATTCAGAGTGAAGTGGGGGACAACGGCTAAGTGGAAATTTTTAATTCCCCCCACTTCCGCCCCTGTCTGCCACCCCCAGGATTCCTGGATCCACTTGGGTGGTGGAATCCAAGTCAGCACGGGCGAACAGAGGGAGCCGGGTGGAAATCCGAGAGAGGATGGTGAAAATCCGAGTGAGAATGGCAGAATTCCGAGTGAGAATGGTAGAATTCTGAGTGAAAATGACTCAGATCAGCCTCTCAGTCAGCATTCATCCATACTGCCAGTCGGTTCCGAGTGAAAATTGGCTCGAAATTGAGTGAACAGCGGGTCACTCGGTACTGAGATGTGTGAAATGGGTGAAAGATGTGTGAAATGGTGCTGTTTATACAAAAACCGAGTGAAGTATGACTCGGAATTGGCTAAAGGATGACTCGAAGATGGGTGAAAGATGACTCGGGAACGGGCGAAAAATGTCACTCGGAATTGGTAAAAAAGTGAGTTAGAGCTAACCAAGAACTGACCAAGAATTGACTCGGAAATGTGAAGTATGGCTCGGAAATTGGTGGAAATGGGGGCTCGGAATTGATTGGCCAAAGGGGCTTGGGAAATTTTTAAGTATGGCTCGGAAGTGGTACAAATGGTGGCTCGGAAGTGATTTAAGGAGGGCTGACACGGATTGATTTGAAGAGGGCTGACTGAGTAAAGTATCACTCGGTTCCGACTGACTGAAGAGGGACTCTCGGTTCTGATTGAAAAGGAAACACTCGGAATTCCTTCAGTCGGATATATTTTGCTCAGATCTCATCTCTGTGTGAAGCATTCACTCAGAATTTCTTCAAAAGTGATACAGAACTTCACTGCTTGAAGGATCTACTCGGAACTGACCTTGGGAGCTTTTAATCCGAATGGAACTTGGACATTTTCACTCGGAATTTGCCTATTTTCCACTCAGAAATTGGAAATTTGGCCATTTGCACTCGGACATGGCCTTCTTCTCACTCAGAATTTGGAGACTTGGCAATCTTCACTCAGATCCGGCCTTCTTTCCACTCAGGAATTGAAATCTCACTCGGAATTGACCTATTCTGAGTAATTCTACTCGGATTTGATCCTCCTGAGTCATTTCACTCGGATTTCTCTTCAACAGGGACATACTCCATTCGGTAATGCTTCAATCTGAGTCATTTCACTCAGATTTCTCTTCAACAGGGTCATACTCCATTCGGCAATGCTCCAATCTGAGTCATTTCAGTCGGATTTGATTATTCTGAGTCCTTTCACTTGGAAATGATCATTTCCGAGTCCCTTTTTTTTTGGGAATCTTCTTCATTTGTGGATGGGCTGAAATAGGTGTTCACAGATGCCCCTCTTTACTTCTTTTCCATGAGAAAAGCACGAAGTCTTTTTTGCTTTTGAAATGGAAAGGGAGTAAAGACGTGAACACCTTTGTCAAAGTATTAAATGAGGGGGAAAAAACCTAGGAATTGACACTTGAACCTTCAGTTAACAAGAGGTGAGAAGGTCGGGGTCGACTTTTGGTAGAATGGAAAGTAAAGGTTGCCTTCATAGGCGACTGAAAGTAAAGGGTGCCTGAATAGGCGGACAGGAAAGTAAAGGGTGCCCGAATAGGCGGCTGGAAGATAAAGGATGCCTTGATAGGCGGCTGGAAAGTAAAGGATGCCTTGATAGGCATCTGGAAAGTAAAGGATGCCTTGATAGGCGGCTGGAAAGTAAAGGATGCCTTGATAGGCGACCGGAAGGTAAAGGATGCCTTGATAGGCGGCTGGAAAGTAAAGGATGCCTTGATAGGTGACCGGAAAGTAAAGGATGCCTTGATAGGCGGCTGGAAAGTAAAGGATGCCTTGATAGGCGGCTGGAAAGTAAAGGATGCCTTGATAGGTGACCGAAAAGTAAAGGATGCCTTGATAGGCGGCTGGAAAGTAAAGGACGCCTTGATAGGCGGCTGGAAAGTAAAGGATGCCTTGATAGGCGACCGGAAGGTAAAGGATGCCTTGATAGGCGGCTGGAAAGTAAAGGATGCCTTGATAGGTGACCGGAAAGTAAAGGATGCCTTGATAGGCGGCTGGAAAGTAAAGGATGCCTTGATAGGCGGCTGGAAAGTGAAGGATGCCTTGATAGGTGACCGGAAAGTAAAGGATGCCTTGATAGGCGGCTGGAAAGTAAGGGATGCCTTGATAGGCGGCTGGAAAGTAAAGGATGCCTTGATAGGCGACCGGAAGGTAAAGGATGCCTTGATAGGCGGCTGGAAAGTAAAGGATGCCTTGATAGGTGACCGGAAAGTAAAGGATGCCTTGATAGGCGGCTGGAAAGTAAAGGATGCCTTGATAGGTGGCTGGAAAGTAAAGGATGCCTTGATAGGTGACCGGAAAGTAAAGGATGCCTTGATAGGCGGCTGGAAAGTAAAGGATGCCTTGATAGGCGGCTGGAAAGTAAAGGAGATTGGGGGAGCTAACAGGACATCTCATCCGAATTAACTCACTGGTCCTAAAGGCTCGGGGTGATGTCCCAGTTTAACATGATTGAGAGAATTGCTCTTTGACTAAAAGTGAATGATCCTGAGGTGATGCCCCCAGTTTAAGATGGTTGGAAGGAATCTTGGGGAACTGCCCTTTGACTGGAACAGAAGAAATCTAGGGAGATGTCCCAGTTCGGCATGATTTGAATGGCTTTGGGGAAACTTCCCTTTGACTGCAAGAGGGTGAACTTGGGATGATGCCCCAATTTGACATGATCTGAAGGGCTTTGGGGAAACTTCCCCTTGACTGCAAGAGCAATCTGGGGAGATGCCCCAGTTTAAGTTACCTGGGAAGTATAGTTCTACTGGGGAAGAATTTGATGATTCGGGGTACTGCCCCTTGATTGAGAATGGAAAGTCCAGAGTCCATCGTGGAAAAAGAACTTGAGAAGTGCCAGTTTTTGGTGATCTGATTCCACTGGGGAGGAGAGTTTGAGAGATACGGACTTTAACAATTGAGGATGAGACTCTGAAGGTGCCTACTTAGGCGATGGAAGAAGAAAACATTGAAAGGTGCCAACTTTGGCGATTTAGGGAAGGGACTTGAAGGACTTGATTGAGGTGTTAATACCTGGCATGACTGTCCGTGAGATAACCTACAGAAAAATGGTAAGTAGTGCAAGGATAAATTCAAAAAAAAAACTGGGTAGGTCCTGTGAAAACCGCGACTCTTGAGATGACTCATGGATGAAGTAGAACGAATGAAACAACCATAGCTTCGGAGCACGTGCCTGACCAAGTCTCTGCGATGATCCTCATGATGAGGTCGAGTAGCAGGAGCATCTTATCCCTTGCGACTTTAAATGTTTACCATTCTTCCATTTTATTTTATTAAAACACATGTTTTTTATCAGATCAACCAAATTCATAACACGTATCGAAGAGGGTGAATTTTATTCATGCACGTTAAACAAGTACAGAGAAAGAAAAATAAAGAAGGTAAATAAAATGAATGAGGTCACATAGAACAGGTGAAAACCAGGAAGATTCATGGATCCTCTAGTGAATCTCTGAGACCGATGAGAGCCTTAACCCCCAACACGACTTCATGTTCACCCTTCGACTTTGCTTTTGGAAAGGTAAGTTCGACAATGATTCACGTGCCCAAGCTTGGACTCGTACTTCTTTGAGTCAAAGGTCTTATTTGCATTACCAGAAATTTGACCCTAACTTTTGCCTGAGCCGCCCTTTTCGGGTTTTCGATTCACCGGGTCGCTCTAACTTTTGCCTAAGCTGCCCTTTCAGGTTTTCAGCTTAGCGAGCATTAATTTTCTTTTCTTTCCTTTTTTTTTGACTTTTTTTTTTGACATTCCCTCCCTAAGCATAGTATTTTCTCACTGCATCTGTGTTTACAGGCATTGGCAAATCCTTGCCATCCATATTAGTGAGTATCAAGGCTCCTCCAGAAAAAGCCCTTTTCACGACATATGGTCCTTCATAATTAGGAGTCCATTTACCCCGATTGTCCTTTTGAATTGGTAAAATTTTCTTGAGTACTAGGTCTCCCTCTTGGAACTGTCGAGGTCATACTTTTCTCTCGAATGCTCGTTTCATACGCCTCTGATACAACTGACCATGACAGAGGGCAGTCAATCTTTTACCATCAATCAAGTTTAGTTGGTCATGTCGAGCTTGAACCCATTCAGCTTCTTCTAATTTTGCTTCCATCACTACCCGAAGGGACGGGATCTCTACTTCAAAAGGCAAGACCGCTTCCATTCCATATACAAGAGAGAATGGGGTTACCCCTGTCGAGGTTCGGACCGAGGTGCGATACCCATGTAGAGCGAAAGGGAGCACCTCGCTCCAATCTCTGTAAGTGACTACCATCTTCTACACTATCTTCTTGATGTTCTTATTGGCCGCCTCAACCGCCCCATTCATTTTAGGCCGATAAGGAGAGGAATTGTAATGGTGAATTTTAAAGCTTTCACAGAGTTCCTTCATCATTTTGTTGTTCAAATTCGTACCATTGTCAGTAATGATCTGACTTGGTAGACCGTATTGGCATATCAATTCTCGCTTGATGAATTTGACCACAACATTCCTTGTTACATTGGTATATGAAGCCGTTTTTACCCATTTGGTGAAATAATCGATGGCGACCAAGATGAAACGATGACCGTTTGAGGCTTTTGGCTCGATGGGTCCAATGACATCCATGCCCCACATTGAGAAGGGCCATGGTGCCGTCAAGATGTTTAGGGATAATGGGGGTGCATGAATATGGTCATCGTATATCTGACATTTATGACATTTTCGAACATAGGTGAAGCAGTCTGCTTCCATAGTCATCCAGTAATAACTAGCCCTTAAGATCTTTCTAGACATGGCATGTCCATTAGCGTGAGTCCTAAAAGATCCTTCATGAACATCCCTCATGATTTCGTTTGCCTTATCAGCATCAACACAACGAAGAAGGACAGAGTCATAGTTTCTTTTGTAAAGCACATCCCTATTTAAGAAGAAACCCATGGCGAGTCGTCTTAGGGTCTTCTTATCATTTTCTGTAGCACCCTCGGGGTATTCTTGACTCTGGATATATCTTTTAATATCATGGTACCAAGGTTTCCCATTAGACTCCTTTTCTATCATTTGACAGTATGCAGGCTCACAATGCTTCTTTACTTTGATGAGAGGCATATCGTAGTCACTACTTACTTTGAACATTGAGGCAAGGGTAGCCAAAGCATCAGCGATTTGATTGTCATCCCGGAGAACGTGATAAAAAGAGATCTTGTCAAACTCTTTGATCATTTCCTTCATATGATCATAATAAGGAATCAACTTACTGTCCCTAGTTTCCCACTCGCCTTTCAATTGGTGGATAACCAAAGCAGAATCCCCATAAACTTCCAATAATTTTACTTTTGCGTCCAATGCTGCTTGGATTCCTAATGAGCATGCTTCATATTCAGCAATATTATTGGTACAGTCAAAACACAATCTGGCGCAGATAGGGATAAATTCCTTATTGGGTGAAATCAAGATAGCCCCAATTCCGTGCCCCAATGCATTAGAAGCTCCGTCAAATCTCAGGGTCCATTTCTCTTTCTGACCACCTTCTTCATTGAATAGTGTCATGATATCTTCATCCGGGAAGTTAAATTGCATCGGCTGATAATCATTGATGGGTTGGTGTGCCAAGTAATCAGCCAGGGCACTTCCTCTTATGGCCTTTTGAGTGACATATATTATGTCGTACTCAGTTAATAGCACTTGCCAATGAGCGATCCTTCCGGTCAGAGCAGGTTTTTCAAAAATGTACTTAACGAGGTCCATTTTAGAAACTAGCCAAGTGGTGTGACTCAACATGTATTGCCTTAGGCGCTTAGTGGCCCATGCTAACGCACAACAAGTTCGCTCTAAAGCGGAGTACCTCATTTCACAATCAGTGAACTTCTTGCTTAAGTAGTAGATAGTACGTTCCTTCTTTCCAGTTTCATCGTGCTGTCCCAACACGCAACCCATGGATTCGTTCAATACATTCAGATAATATAAGTGGTCTTCCTAGGGTTGGGGGCACCAAAATCAGTGGTTCTTGTAGGTACTGCTTAATCTTTTCGAAAGCTGCTTGACAGTTCTCATCCCATCGCCCCGGTTGATTCTTGTGGAGTAACTTGAAGATGGGTTCACAAGTTGATGTCAATTGTGAAATAAATCGGGCAATATAATTGAGCCTTCCCAAGAATCCTCGGACCTCTTTTTCTGTACGGGGAGGGGGCATCTCAAGAATCGCCTTGACTTTGTCGGGATCAACCTCTATCCCTCTTTTGCTTACTATAAACCCTAGCAGCTTGCCTGACCTTGCACCGAACGTGCACTTGGCAGGGTTCAATCTTAGCCTGAACTTTCTTAACCATTCAAAAAGCTTCCTTAAATCGCTAATGTGCCCTTCATCTGTTCTAGATTTGGCAATGATGTCATCCACATAAACTTCTATTTCTTTATGCATCATATCATGGAAAAGAGTCACCATTGCTCTCTGATAAGTCGCTCTAGCATTTTTCAACCCAAAGGACATCACCTTATAACAAAATGTGCCCCATAGAGTGATAAACGTGGTCTTCTCCATTTCTTCAGGTGCCATTTTAATTTGATTATACCCCGAGAAACCATCCATGAATGAGAAAATGGAATGCTGAGCTGTATTGTCAACCAAAACATCGATTTGTGGTAGGGGAAAATCATCTTTGGGACTAGCCCTATTCAAATCTCGGTAGTCCACACACATCCGTACCTTTCTATCCTTTTTTGGGACAGGGACAATGTTGGCTATCCACTGAGGGTATTTTGCTACAGCTAGGAACCTAGCATCAAACTGCTTCTTAACCTCCTCTTTGATTTTTAAAAGCATTTCTGGCTTCATTCGACGCAGTTTCTGCTTTATTGGAGGGCACTCAGGTTTTAAGGGTAGTCTATGCTGTATTTTTATGTTGATGTAGGTTTTGATAATGACACAACAAATGGAGGATCCAGATCAAACATATATATATTTATGGATAAATTAATTATGTTTGATGATAGAATTTGAAAGAATGGTTCAAGGCATTTTAAGTGGCTTAAATCAAATGGAAAATGATCAACAAAGTGCCTAAGGATCAAAGGATTAAAGCCATGATTGAACAAATATCAAAAAGAGTGAAACAAAGTGCCAAAATGCATGAATCAGGTAATTGAATCAATTCACACAGCCATGCATAGCCATATGAATCGATTCATGCGTACAGAATGCCCCAGGATATGCAAAACAAATGGTTGAATCGATTCCCCCCTCCATTGAATCGATTCATGCGTTATAAAATGGCCAGGATCCACTTTTCAGGTGATTGAATCGATTCATCCTTGTTAAGAATCGATTCATGCGTGTTATTAATGACCAGGATGTGTTATTTACCTTTCTGAATCGATTCATACAACAAAGAATCGATTCATGAGCTGCAACAGACCCAAAATGCACGCTGGAATCATTTAAATTTGAATAGAAACATTGTACAACACAAATTGGAAGATCCAAGACAATGCTTCACACTTTGTCCCTCTCCACATGCATATGTCTCATTGGAAATGGAATGCAATTTGAATTGAGACAAGCATGCCTAACTTTTCAAGATTCCAAGGAATTAAATAATGCAAAGCCATGTGATGGAGGAATTAAATAATGCAAAGCCATGTGATGGAGGAATTCAAATTTGAACATGCCATGCTCTTGAAGTCCTATAAATAGGAGAAGGAATTGCACTTGCAAGATGTCCCAAACCATTGAAGCAATTCCATTGGTTTCTTCCTCCTCCATTATCTTGCTCTTCTACTCATTCTCTCTTATTCTACATTGGTATATTCTCTTAGTGAGTTATTTAAGAGTTAGAGAGAAAATATTTGTGTGAGCTAAATTTGTATATCCTCTCTTTGAGAGTTACTACTTTTGTATGAGCTTTAAATTGTGTATCCACTCTAGTGAGAGAGTTATCATTGTAACCATTAAAACACCAAAATCCCTTAGAGGTTTGGATTGAGGGTTCAACCTTGTAATTGTGAGATTGAGAGATTGGGTGGGGTGCCCTTGTACTTGTGAGGATTGGGTTCTTGAGTGTGGGACACTAGGAAGCCGCAATTGCTCAAAGTGTGTATCTCTAATCTCCAATAGTGGAAATCCTTCAAGTGGGTTGCTTGAAGGCGAGACGTACACCGGGTTGGTGGAACTCGTTATATCGGTTTGCAAATTCTCTCTTCCCTTAAACTCTTTATTATTGTGAACTTGATTTGCATGCCTAGAATATTTGATGGTTTGGTAATATTAAATCCTTGAATCAATTGACTTAAACATTGTTGGATTTAATTATTGAGGAAGAAAAATATTGGTGTTAACAAATTGGTAAAACTATCATGCTTAATTAATTTGTTAGAAGTTGTTCAAGTTATACTTATGTTGAAATTAATTATAGCATGTTAAGTGTTTCAAGAATTGCCTAAGCTAATAACTTGCCTTGTTCATCAAATCAATTCTTGAATATAGTCCATTCAACTCAATATGTTTTAGTATGAAATGTGCTTCATAATTATTACATCTTTTATATTGCATCATTTGTGTATTACTAACCGATTTGAAAGGGATTCCGCGCGAAAATTTGAAATACTCAATTCACCCCCCCTCTTGAGTATCGAGGCCTTGGCTAACAATTGGTATCAGAGCTTGACTCTTGGAAGATCAAGCTTAACCGCTTCAAGAGATCAAGATGGCCTCTACATCCTATGATGCATTTCCGGAAAATGGTACACTAAATAGACCACCAATCTTCAATGGTAAAAACTTTGTTATTTGGAAAGAAAGGTTGAAAATCTTTATCCAAGCCTATGACATCAAGGTATGGAATGCTATTCAATTTGGTCCTTTCATTCCTAAATACATTGTTGATAATATAGAATGTATGAAGCCCATGAACTTATGGACTAAGGAAGAAGAAAGAAAGGTACAATTTAATCTTAGAGCTAAAATTCTTATCACATTAGCATTAGAACCTAATGATGTTTCTAGAGTTATTACTTGTAACAATGCTAAAGAAATGTGGGAAACTCTTGAAACAATTTATGGAAATACTAATGATGATAAAGATGCAAGAATTAGTACTCTTTCTAGTCAAGATGAAGAATCCGAAAGAAGTCTAGAGAAAGAGACAAATGAAACGGAAGAAGAAATTGCATGCCTAATGACAAAGCACCCTCAAGATGATGAGGTATGCTCTTTAAATGCTTTTAGTGATGATAATGATGATGAAATTGATAAGGATGAATTATTAGAAGCATTTGAAGAATTGCATGAAAAATTTGTCTTGTTATCAAAGAAATATGCATGCTCTAAACAAACCATTTTGACTCTTGAAAAAGAATTGCATGATGTTCACATAGAAAAAGAATATCTTAGAGTTCAAAATGATGAATTAGTAGCTTCAAATGTATCTCTTAGAACTTGTAATGATAATAATGATTGTGTGCTTATTGATAAATGTATGCTTCTTGAAAAAGAGAATAAAGAACTAAAAGAAGCACTTAGTAAGCTTACA
The DNA here is from genome assembly GCA_037962975.1 of Clitoria ternatea. Taxonomy (NCBI): domain Eukaryota; kingdom Viridiplantae; phylum Streptophyta; class Magnoliopsida; order Fabales; family Fabaceae; genus Clitoria; species Clitoria ternatea. The sequence goes on from CM075674.1 coordinate 66,632,506, forward strand.
AGTAGTCAAAAGAATCTAAGTGCACCTCTTGAAGATCAAAAGCATACACTTGAAAGAAGAAAAATAGTTCATTACAAGAACCCTTGTGCATCCTACAAAGAAAATTTCAAATCCTCTCTTAGATGCACAAACCATGAAAGAAAAGAGAACTCATTGCCTAATTGTTTTAAAAGGAATCATTTAGAACATAATAAGAACTATTACAATTCTACTATGACTTACTCTTTGGATGCAACATGTTTTTATTGTGGAATATATGGTCATATATCTTCTAATTACTTTATAAAGAAATCCCGTCAAAAGTGTACAAGAAAGGTATGGATTCCAAAAACAAATTTGAAATCCTAAACTAACAAGAAAGGACCCAACTTTTAAAAGGGTACCACAAAAACCTTAAACTTTGTAGGGATATTTCAATCGGCAATTTCTCATTGACGAATTACCAAGGAATCAAGATACACAATATTCATCTAAAAGAACAAGGGATGAAAAGGATAAGAACGTAAGGCTTTACACAACTACAAGGTACGATCGGATCCTTACTCTAGTTGATTAAATATCATGTTGACTATGTATTTTGTATGCTTAATTATGTTTAAATATCTATGGACTTGGTTGATAATTTATTGAGAATCCTTAGAAATGTCTAAATAATTCTACACTTGTTAATAATGAATTTTGATGTGTGAAAATCAAACTTTGATTTGATATATTTGAGTTTGAACATGAAAGGTGTAAAGTTTTGAAATGGATAAATGAATAATTGAAATCTTAGGATCAATGATGTATATCCTTATGATTTTGATTGGTGCATGATTGCTTAAATAACATGTTTTAATTTCATGAAAAACTTGAGATAAAAGTGTTTGCATCCATGTGTGTTAGGAAGGATTGAGACATGAAAATGTTGAAATACTAAATCTTGATGCTTAGATTCAAAATGATGCATGAACTCTTGATGAATAAATTTGGATGATGTATGCATTATGAACTCTTGATAATGTATGAATTCTTAATGATATGAACTTTTGATTGAACATGAATTCTTGATGATGTATCATTTATTGAACAAGAAGTATGTTAGTTAACAAGTGGTATCTAAATAACAAACATATTCCTTTAACAATGGTATCAATTGAATTAGTAAGAGGAAGAGATCATGAGGACATATTCTTGATTATATACTTGTCACTATGCTTTGATGATAAATACATATGTTGTATACAAGTGATATATTATTTTTCCTAACAAGCAAGTATCTTTTCATAACAAGTGGCATTGAACTTCATATCAAGAAAATGTTATGACAAGTTGATTATGACATACCTTAAAGTTGTTTTGAGTTAGAACTATGTTATGCTTTACAAAGTTGACAAGCTTAGGCAAAATATTTTCAATGCAATTATATGTTGGTTTTGATAATGCCTAAGGAGAAAGTATGTATGCTCTATGCCTAGACTTTAATTTCATGACTAGAAATATGGTAAATGACAATGCATGATATGTGATAATACATGGTACATTAAGAGAAAATGCATTATAATACATGACATGACCTTCCTTGGTACACCATGCTTGAGCAAATTGGCATCTATCTTGAGTGACATATATGTTTAATGATGCATGATCTTGAATGTGACAAGAAATTTGAATAAATACATCATTAAGATTGAAAAGAATGTTTGAACAACATTATGATGTATGCTTGAATGATCTTGTGATAATATGCTTAAATGTTTATAATTGATATCAAGAGCTTAAATTGGCAAATCCATCTAGTGATATCATGACTAGATACTAGCAACAAATGGCATGGACAATGAATAAGAAATAAATGTTGTTGATCAAGAAAAGAATGTTTGACACAAAAAGGGTCATGAGAAAAATCATATAGATATATTGGCATGTGTTACAATACAAATGCATGAGTAAGCAAACAAGTTGTATTAATCATTCTACCATTGCTATGATACCTACATTTGAGTGCATATTGTTGAAAATTCTTCTATGATTACCACTTTGATTGAAGATTGACTAGTGAATTTTATATACAATTGGTATCTAACTTTTGAGTGATATTTATTCATTGCATAAGTGGTATCTATTCAAAGGTGATCATGTGCTTAAGAAATAAACAAATGGTATCAAACTCGCTAAATAGACCAACATGAACAATTGGTATCAATTAGCTTAAGAATTACATCAATTAGCTTAACAATTGGTATTCAATTACAATTGGTATTCAATTACATGTGTTAATAATATTTGGTGCTAAACTTGATTGAAGTGACTCATAAGTGGTATTAGACTTAATCAAATTGGTGTAATTGGGTTCATAACAATTAGTATCAAAATATATGTGAAAGGGGGAGAAAATATCAATGACATCTTAGTATTTATTAAATGACTAAGGAGGAGATATATCTTGCATGATACATTATGATCTTTTAACAATTGGTATATCTTTCAACAATTAGTATCTATTAAATGCATGACATGTGTTCAACAATTGGTATCAAACTTCATCAAATTGATTTCACATGTTAATAAGTGGTATATGTTTTTAAAAGTGACATCAATTACAATAGTAAGGGGGAGCATACACATGAATGAATATCCATCATTTTACCTCTTTATGTTTATGTCTATGGCATTTATGTTTACAATTGTATTCTCCTATATGCTTACTTGGAAAAATCCTTGTGTGTTTGATAATGCCAAAAAGGAGAAGATTATGTGCTTATGACATGTGTGCTTATTTGGAAAAAATCATGTGACGCTTACCATACTTGAAAGTAATATCAATTACATGATTGAAAATGAGTTAGCAATCAATTATATGTTTACTTGATAAATGAATTATGTGATTGATTATTGACTCTAAATGCATAAAATTGGCATATATCCTTGATCATGTTATGAGTTTTTCTTGCTCTAAATCTCTCTAATTCAAATACATGAGTTTATATGTTGATGGCATAGAATATAATTAAGATGATGATCTTTTTGATGATGCCAAAGGGGGAGAGATTAGTGGAAAGATTAGTAAAAAGGATAAAATGTTATTACTATGACTAATGTTTTATCATAAGGAAAGTTTTTGATGATGCCAAAAGGGGGAGAAGATTATAGGAAGATATATATACACCCTAAATGGAATAAAGTCTTTTACAAAGGGGAGAGATAAAGAGAGAAATATATAAGAAAGGGGGAGAAGATATACACTATCTAAATGGCATAAAAATATCTTGTAAAAGGTGAGAGATCTTTAAAGTGTTGAATGATTAAGGGGGAGATGATTAAGAGAAAGAGAACATATATTAAAGAGGAGAGACCTTATTAAAGGGGAGAGATCTTTTATCCTTAATATTCTCTTCTTAACTTGTGCCTATGATTTCATCAACATGTGGTATCAAATTATATATGATAGGGGGAGTCTTTCTTGCAATATGTATGAATTGTTATGATACTAACACCCCAAGAGACAAGCATTTGTTGTCATCATCAAAAAGGGGGAGAATGTATTTTTATGTTGATGTAGGTTTTGATAATGACACAACAAATGGAGGATCCAGATCAAACATATATATATTTATGGATAAATTAATTATGTTTGATGATAGAATTTGAAAGAATGGTTCAAGGCATTTTAAGTGGCTTAAATCAAATGGAAAATGATCAACAAAGTGCCTAAGGATCAAAGGATTAAAGCCATGATTGAACAAATATCAAAAAGAGTGAAACAAAGTGCCAAAATGCATGAATCAGGTAATTGAATCAATTCACACAGCCATGCATAGCCATATGAATCGATTCATGCGTACAGAATGCCCCAGGATATGCAAAACAAATGGTTGAATCGATTCCCCCCTCCATTGAATCGATTCATGCGTTATAAAATGGCCAGGATCCACTTTTCAGGTGATTGAATCGATTCATCCTTGTTAAGAATCGATTCATGCGTGTTATTAATGACCAGGATGTGTTATTTACCTTTCTGAATCGATTCATACAACAAAGAATCGATTCATGAGCTGCAACAGACCCAAAATGCACGCTGGAATCATTTAAATTTGAATAGAAACATTGTACAACACAAATTGGAAGATCCAAGACAATGCTTCACACTTTGTCCCTCTCCACATGCATATGTCTCATTGGAAATGGAATGCAATTTGAATTGAGACAAGCATGCCTAACTTTTCAAGATTCCAAGGAATTAAATAATGCAAAGCCATGTGATGGAGGAATTAAATAATGCAAAGCCATGTGATGGAGGAATTCAAATTTGAACATGCCATGCTCTTGAAGTCCTATAAATAGGAGAAGGAATTGCACTTGCAAGATGTCCCAAACCATTGAAGCAATTCCATTGGTTTCTTCCTCCTCCATTATCTTGCTCTTCTACTCATTCTCTCTTATTCTACATTGGTATATTCTCTTAGTGAGTTATTTAAGAGTTAGAGAGAAAATATTTGTGTGAGCTAAATTTGTATATCCTCTCTTTGAGAGTTACTACTTTTGTATGAGCTTTAAATTGTGTATCCACTCTAGTGAGAGAGTTATCATTGTAACCATTAAAACACCAAAATCCCTTAGAGGTTTGGATTGAGGGTTCAACCTTGTAATTGTGAGATTGAGAGATTGGGTGGGGTGCCCTTGTACTTGTGAGGATTGGGTTCTTGAGTGTGGGACACTAGGAAGCCGCAATTGCTCAAAGTGTGTATCTCTAATCTCCAATAGTGGAAATCCTTCAAGTGGGTTGCTTGAAGGCGAGACGTACACCGGGTTGGTGGAACTCGTTATATCGGTTTGCAAATTCTCTCTTCCCTTAAACTCTTTATTATTGTGAACTTGATTTGCATGCCTAGAATATTTGATGGTTTGGTAATATTAAATCCTTGAATCAATTGACTTAAACATTGTTGGATTTAATTATTGAGGAAGAAAAATATTGGTGTTAACAAATTGGTAAAACTATCATGCTTAATTAATTTGTTAGAAGTTGTTCAAGTTATACTTATGTTGAAATTAATTATAGCATGTTAAGTGTTTCAAGAATTGCCTAAGCTAATAACTTGCCTTGTTCATCAAATCAATTCTTGAATATAGTCCATTCAACTCAATATGTTTTAGTATGAAATGTGCTTCATAATTATTACATCTTTTATATTGCATCATTTGTGTATTACTAACCGATTTGAAAGGGATTCCGCGCGAAAATTTGAAATACTCAATTCACCCCCCCTCTTGAGTATCGAGGCCTTGGCTAACATATGCTCGACAATGCTAGCATCGAGCCCAGGCATATCTTGATAAGACCAGGCAAAGACATCACAAAATTCCATCAACAACTTGATTAAATCTTCTCTTTGTTCTCTGCTTAGGGTAGTGCCGATCTTGACTTCCTTCTTATTTTCTTTATTCCCCAAATTAATGACCTCAACTATGTCTAGGTAGGGTTGAATCCCTTCATCCTCTTGCTCTAACAACCTTGTCAGCTCAGGTGATGGCTCACAATCTTCCCCACCTTCCTCATCGGTGTAATCAACTGGGTGATCGAAGTCGTGAAACAGGATTGCGACCTCACTCTCTTTAAGAGAGTCATTTTTGGATCTGCAATTTAGTGTGATATGGCCAATAATAAAAAAAAGGAACAAGCGAGTAAAAAGAAGGATTCAAAACAAGGATAAGGGATACAAGAAGAGTTTTTTTTTTAGAATTTCGATACGCGTTTATTGATGAAAATGCTAAAAACAAGTTTTTTCCGCCCTTATTACATGGAAGAGTCCCAAAGCCTTAGGTAGAGCAGAGGGACGAATAAGTACTTAAAGCATAAACAAATTACTTTGGCGAAACATTCAAAGTCGTGGGGAATTCAATGGCCTCCCAGTTATGAAGTTCTTGGCCTGGTGGACAAGCAATCACAAAATCAATACTATCACAGGGACTTTCTTCAATGACAGCCACTTGGTCTGGAGGCATTAGTCTGGTGCTCCGAAAGCTCTGGTAGAGATCACAGATGGGGACTCTTGCAGTATGAGGTTTTCTGCCGGTAAGACGAGTAGCCCTTCTTTCCCTCTTCTCTTCCTCTACCCTTTTTCTGTCGGCAGCCGTGGGCCGGTATCCTAATCCAAAACCATTTCTGTTATCAAGCAGGCGTATAGGTTCTATCTCTCCATTCAAAGCACGTCCTAGCCCTCTTCCAGGTTTATACCCTCCACGCAGCATAATCTTTGCCATCATTAAAAATGCACTTGGCATGTGAGCTTTTACCATCGTGACTCCTTCCCCTACATAGGTAGCGTTTGCTATCTCTAATGCTTGGAAAGAAGTTTCAAGAGCCTCTTCTGCTGCCTCAATGTAAGGGGTTGACAGAGGTTTGCTGACCAGAAGGTCTTCCTCCCCAGAAACAATTATCAGCTTATTGTCAATTATGAATTTTAGTTTTTGGTGCAGGGTAGAGGGCACCACTCCAGCAGAATGGATCCACGGCCTGCCTAATAAACAGCTATAGGCAGGCGAGATATCCATAACTTGAAAAAGGACCTGGAACGTGCACGGCCCAACCTGTATGGGCAGCTCAATCTCACCCATAACCTCCCTCCGAGTTCCATCAAAAGCTCGTACTATCGTGGCACTTGGCTTCATAAAAGTCCCATCAAATGGTAACTTGGCCAATGTAGACTCTGGCATGACGTTGAGGGACGACCCATTGTCAATAAGTACTTTTGCTAAGATGTAATCTCAGCATTTTATGGAGATATGGAGAGCCTTGTTGTGCCCAATCCCCTCTGTTGGTATTTCGTCGTCAGTGAAGGTCAGATAGTTATCTGCAACAATGTGCCCCACTATTCCTTGAAACTTATCAACGGGAATGTCATGACTGACATGGGCCTCATTCAGGACCTTCATCAACATCTTCCGATGTGGCTCAGAGTTCATCAACAATGATAACAAAGAGATTTTTGCAGGAGTATGGGTCAGTTGGTCAAGCACTTGATATTCGCTCTGGTGAATAAACTTTAAGAATTCATGGGCCTCTTCATCAGTCACGGCCCTTTTGATTTCACCATTGGCCCCTTCTTTGTCCACCTTGGCATTTTCGGTAACCTGATCCTTCTTTGGCTCCGGAGGGGTGTATACTCTTCCACTTCGGGTTATACCTCCTGCCCCAATAATATTTGTGATGGACGAAGGAGACGGGTCACTCGTTGCCGAGCTTGCAACGACCACATCTGCGTTGTACTTCCAAGGGACAGCCCGAGAATCTTTGAACGCAAACGGGGTGGGTGCTTGAATAGTGATGATTAGTTGTACAGAAACAGGAGCTGCTTGAGGGTTCCTAGTGTAAAAAATTGTCAAGGGCTTAGGGACCCGTGTCCCTATTTGTTCCTCGATCATGTCGACCTCATTTCCATGGTGTTTATAGACCTGCACAATATGGCTATCCATAAGGCTTTGAAGGACTTTACAGAAACCTTGGTGTTCGGCAGTCTGCTCGCAATCATGTTCCACACTCCAGGTCCCCTCAATTAGTCCCCTTTCAAGCAAAAGGGAATGAAATACCCTTAATGACATTCTTATGTCAGCAACATTCTTAACGCATCCCTCATCATCTTCCAAGGCGTTGACTTCTGAATTCCCATGGTTAGGCAGGGGATTTGTGGCCACATTTGGGCTGCCTTCCTTAAAGTTAATCTAGTCGGCTTTGATCAAGTCTCTTACTTTATATTTCAAAGCTATGCAGTTTTCTGTGGAATGCCCTGGTGCCCCAGCATGGTAATCACAATGAGCGTTTGGGTCATATCCCCTTGGATAAGGAGGTTGCAACGGCCTCATAGGGGATGGAGCTACCAGACCTTTCTGAACGAGGATTGGAAAAAGTTCGGTATATGTTATGGGAATTGGATCGAACTGCACAGGGGGGCGCTCATTGTTGGAATTCCTTGTGTTCTGATTATGATTGGGTGGTCGAGTCACTTGCTGCGGGTGATGGTATGGCACGGGTTGCGGCGCTGGCGCTCTTACCATGGGTGGACAGAAGTGGGGAGTATAAGCCGTCGGGCCCTGAGTGGTAGCGGCCACATAAGGATTGGGAGCTTGAATCATAGTATGAAAGAATGGTCTCGGTGAAACCGTCTTTTGATTAGAAGAGATGGAATTAGTTTCTCCATCCCTTTTCCCAGGCGCCGGCCTTCTTGTCATGCTTGCCCCAGATGAGCCCTGAGTGATCTTTCCTGTTCGTATTCCGCTTTCCACCCTTTCCCCAATAGTCATAATGTCGGAGAAGTTGGATGAAACGCTACCAATCATTTTGCCATAGAAAGGTGATGGAAGTGTGTCGATAAACATCACGACTATCTCTTTCTCCGACAGTAGGGGGTCCACTTGCGCTGCTGTCTCCCTCCAGCGTTGGGCGTACTCTTTAAATGTTTCATTGTCCCTCTTCACCATATTCTGTAACTGAACCCTATTGGGCACCATATCCATGTTATACTTGTATTGCCTAAGGAAGGCATCTGCCAGGTCCTTCCAACAACGAATATGATTTCGCTCAAGGTGAGCATACCATGTAAGAGCAGCCCCTGCTAGACTATCTTGGAAGCAGTGGATCAATAATTGGTCATTAGAAGAGTAGGACGCCATCTTCTGACAATACATCGTGAGATGGTTCTTTGGACAAGTCATTCCCCGATACTTGTCAAAGTCAGGCATCTTGAATTTGGGCGGGAGGACAACATTTGTGACTAGACATAGCTCAGAAGCATCTATCAGCCCAAAACTTCCAGAGCCTTCCATCATCCTCAAACGCTCCTCTAAGATTTCTATCTTTTCCTTTTAGGGAGCTGCAACTGTGCTATGACTGGCTACAGGGTTCACCATGCGGGTTGTATCTTAGAGATTGGTCATATAGGGGGTTGCATATCCGCATGGATAGCCAAGCGGCTGGTTGAAAGGAGGCAATGCATGGGACTGGTTCATCAGGCCTGTACTTGGTGAGGGACCTTGGGGTTGGGCCATAGTTTGTACAGCATAATTTGGTTTGGTCGTCTGGGCTTGTGTGTTTTGGGGTTGTGCGTTGTGAGTTGGCTGGGCCATCGGGGCCTGGGTGTTTTGGGTCTGGTAGGTTTGTGGGTCATGGGCTTGCGTGTTTTGGGTTTGGTAAGTTTGTGGGTCACGGGCTTACGGGTTTTGGGCTTGATAAAGCGATGGTATATTCGGCTGGGTAGGGTATGAAGCGTGAGGATTCATCGCTTGCTGGTCATGGGCGTCTTGTTGGTTAGCGAGTGGGGGATAGTATCCTGGTGGAAGGCCATAAAGTGGAAAAGGTACTGGGTTGCCGTCAGGACCGACAAATGTATGTTGTGCATAAGACTGGCTGTAAGGTAGCTGGGTCTCAACGGCAAGGTTAGGTCTTCCAACATGAATGGTGACAGGGGGTGTCATTGTGTTTGGTACTTGGGTCCTTGCTGGGTCGGAACCAAGGGGGGGTGGTACAGTGGCAGGCTGCTGTTGGGTGTTCTCAATACCTGCAGAAGAGTCCCCTTCTATGATTCTCTTTTCCAAAAGCTTGGTCAACTCGGCTACCTGTTCTTTCAGCTGATTGAACTCGTTTCTAAAATCTTCATCCATGATTTCTGCATCGGCCATGAGTCTCGTTTGAATTCGGGTCAGATAAGGATGTTTACCCGTAATGTCTAATGTAAGTCAAGACACAAAATTGTTAAAAAGAAAGCATTTAAATAAAAATGGTAAAAGAAAAACCATTAGTATGGTGCACGAAGCTATCGCGGAACTCGGCCAGTATCCTCCAACCATTTCTCAGAATGTCATATTCAAGAATAATAAGTATGTGATAAATGGAAATTAACATGAAATAGTTGTGGAGACAAAAGAATCCTTCTTTCTGAATTTCAAAGTACATTACTGCTGCCAATCTTTTTTTTATGCAGGAAAAGTAAATCAGCCATTCCTAGCTTGGGCAATCATGGCCCTCATTTTACAAATCCTTTCTCTACAGTAATCAAGGAAGGTTACAATTTCTTTTGGGGTACTAAGAGGGTTAACCATCCCCTCAGCTTGCTTAAGTAGGAGCGGGAGGTCTTCCAGAACTCCATTAGCCAAATGTGCCAAGTGGGCGAAGCGGTTCATCCATGAATGAATAACTTCATCTTGTTGTGTCATTTCAGTTTTCAAAATACGGATAGCTTCACGACATTCTTACTCAGTATCTATCGCGTGCTGTCGCTCACCGTTTATCTCTTGCTGGCAAGCTTCTACCACCTCATTAAGCTGATGCTCTAATTGGCCAACTTGCAATTGTAGGAGCTCTTTTTGCACCAAGGCAATTTGCTCGTTCTCTTTGGCTTTTTCTAATATATCTCTCAAGAGTTGCTTGTCAGCTAGCATAGTATCCCTTTGCTTGCTCTTCATCCTCAGTTGGGTATTAGCTGTTCGGAGGCATTGACTTTGCTTCCTCAAGTAATCCCTTTCAATTTTCCGTTTTTTTCCAATCTCCTTGATGGTTTGCTTGCTTTCTAAGTTCTCCCTTTTCTGAAGGGTGCATTCTTGTTGAGACTTTAGCAAGTCTTTCTCTAGCTTCTTATTTTTTGTAATTAACTCCTTTATCTTGGCTTTCATGGCCTCCTCTTCTAGGGTAGGTGAGGGGACAGATGTTCTTGTCGGGAGATAGGAGGGACTTTTGAAAGGCAACTTGACAATGGAAACCCTATTCAGGATCCATTGGTAGTATTCGTCCTTCACGGCATGGCTTCGAGCTCCTAGTTCTTTTCCTTGCCTGTGGACCATCTTCCATGCGTTTGCTATATCTCGAATAGCAGAGGTACAATCTCGTTTTGAGTAGCGAAGGACAAAAGGAATAAGTGATTCTTCATCAGGTGGCCCAAGCAGTGGATAAGCTAACTGCCGTTTGGCTATGACAGGGTTGTAGTTAATGCATCCTTGAGTGCCCATGAGAGGAACGTTCGGGTAGCTTCCACAATAATGAATAATGGTGTCAACCTTCAACCATTGTGGATACCACCTTACTTTGTCAGCTGTGAGCCCCATCAGGTGATTGGCCCATTCACGCCCGTTCTTTGTTACTAACTGGCATAACTTCAGATCAGAAATAGGACATTCAACTTTGCCAACTTGGTGGAAAACATGTGACGTGAGCCACACATACAGAGCAGGTAGACAACAAATGATTCTCTTTCCACCTTGTGTACAGCAGAAGTCCATGGTGCAGTATATATTTGCCAAGATAACAGTGACAGGATTTTCAAATTTGAACTTGCGGGCAAGGAAAATACCAATGGCATCATAGTCTATGTAATTGTCAATATTGGAGAACAAGATAACACCATAAATGGTTAGAGCCAAGGTATCCATGAAGGCTTACCAATCTCCTTTCTCAGCCAGCAAGTGCATGTGCTTCTCAAAATATTCCCGATCAAACCCCATGACCTGATTTCTATTTAGTTGCTTACTTCTTAAGACTTCCGGGTTTATCCTTAGGATATCAGCGATGGTAACAATATTCGCATGACGTCCAAGGTGGCGCTAAGGCATTTGTCCTTCTAGTGGCATCCCCAAGATCCGTTCGAACTCCTCAACAGACGGAGCCAATTGAAAGTCTCGGAAGGTGAAACAACGAAGAGGTGGGTCATAGAACTGAATCAAAGCAGTAATTGCCTCGACTTGTACCTCCACTTCTAGCAACTTTAGGATCCTCCCATATTTCCTTGAAAATACCATTTTCTGATTCATGTCCAATTTCTTGCCTAATGCTTGCAAACTGGTTGTATCAACTTTCCTAGCCTTAACATGCAGTAGTTTTTTCAACCCGGGTATATTTGTACCACAACTATCTGATCTCATGTTAATTTCCATATTTTCACTCAGAGGTACTGGCTAAGCTCTTGATAGCTTCCTGCAAGAACATAAAGAAATGAGAAAATCAATCATTAGAACTGACGTGTTTTACAAATCGATACTCCCCTAGTAACTTTGAAAATATTTTTGTATTCAGGGAAGTTTCGATTTGACAAAACTTATGACAAATCAAGGGTCATGTGAGCTACGGATTTTCTAATCATTGTCAATAAAAAAAATTGATTTTTTTATACCTTTTTTGATTCAAAACATCCGTAACTCAAAACCCAAAGACTTGTGCATAAAAGGAAAGGACTACTTGCCCGTTAAAACATCACTAGTTAAAAGTATGTCATTTTTTTGAAAAAACAATAATCCACTAAATGGGCAAGTAGTCCTCTATTTCGAATCAGAAAAGAGAAGTGAGAATGAGAGGAGGTATAAGTAAAGTTTACCTCTTTTGTGCCTTAAGGTGGGTTTTTCTGGAGGTCTCCTAATGGTTCTAAAGTTCATCTATCAGTGATACCTCGCATTAGGTGGCTTGTTCTAAAACTTCTAAAGGTCACTAGAGCCAAGATCCTACTCATGATGTTGACCACAAATAGTAGGAAGTAT